>JAPWDM010000001.1:51453408-52164658 GCA_035578155.1 Brachynemurus nebulosus | reverse complement strand
TATATAATTTACAAAATCGGTGTGCGCCTTAAAAATTTTTCAGAATCACATTTTTTTACTAACTATACAAAAAAAGTCAGAAAGAATAAATCTAAATGGAATTTTTAGACGTAATCGTCTTCGGGTAAAACCACTTTAAGCGAAATTCTAATATTTCCAAGTTTTTCTTCAATGCGTGCTCGGATTTTTTTCAAAATCGACTTGCGTATAGAACAGATGGAGAGCTAATTTTTGGTGTATATTGAAGGTCGTTTCAAGGTCACGTACAGAAAAAAGATGTAAAAAACTGTACTTGATGTGTTGTAAAAATATGAAGGCGACACGGAACAAGAATGAGACCATGATTTTATAACAGAACGTGGTAAAACTAGTCTAGAAACCGATTTTCGTAAAATTCGAGATAGTCCAAGATACTCATTTAAAACAATATATTTTTGAATTGCCCGAGTTGGCATTTTCTTAAATTCATTTTAATATGTTTGCGAGTGTATTGAGACATCAGCTCAGTATCATATTTTTCCTGAAGCGAACCCATACCCTTTGTCTTTAGTATTCCACCAGATTCAAAGGCGTCATTGTTTAACCTGACTGACCATAAAAACGTACGCCTAACATGTGATATTCAGTATCGAATTATAATGTTACCCAAAACATTTATTCATTTTTATTTAATTTACATAATCTGTATGAAAATACCCACATATCTATGTACGTGTAATGAAGATGAAACATAAAATTAACCATAATTTTAAAACCAAGGTTTCAAAAAAAAGTATATTTATACACATACATTATACGTATAAAAATATGCATCTAATTAAACACCTAATAATCATCAATGACTGCTCACTGATTCAAAGTGAAAGTTCGATTTAATTTATTTGAATCGTTTATTTTTTGAATGTATGTATGTAGTCAGTTGCTGTAAGTAGATTATTGGAACCACAAATATAATTACTGAAAGTATTTATTACCCACATATTAACAATCATAGTTACATACGTTTAATTATTCTTACATATAGAATATAACATGTTACCTAAATCATAAAAATACCTACTTGCATACACGTAATATAAATGGTTGTTCTGTTTATTTCAAAATATTAAGTATCCAGTTTTATTACATCGCTGTGTTACCATATAATAATAATTATTCTTCAAAGATTTATGTATGTTGACTAGTCAGTGAAAGTGTAACCATGATTTTTGTGGATCAGTAATTACTTTGTGTTGTCTGTGTAGACCCAAATTATAACTTAAAGAATTTTATCGACCTTAAACTTTTGATTTTAACTGACAATTTAACTCATATGTGTATCAAGCCCCATAAGAATATTGTAGTTTTTTCACTTTCACCGTCGAAAAAAAGTTAAGACAGATTTTCACAGCGAAAAAAATGGTACAAAACATTTCATTGGTCCTTTCATTGTAGATAAACACGATAAAAACCAAACAAAAATTTGTTTTGATAAATTTAACTTCTTTCAATGTATTAAATGATAATATGGATTATAGGTACTAATTTATTTTATTCGTTAAATTGTCGTACCGTATTACACTTGAGTTTTATATTTTTCCTGAATAAATTTGTTTTTCTACAACTCAACTTCAGCTTCGCTGCCGCGTTTTTTGTTAGTTGGTAGCTCTTCTTGTTAAATTGCTAGGCAACAAATTTTCGTTTGACAAACCCAAATTTGTTGGAAAAAATACAAACCTCTCGTGTAATAATAAGTGAATATTTTTTTGGATATGAATTATGAATCGTACAGTTTTATAAAAGTTGAAATTTATATATTTGTTTTTGCTCAATACGTATATACCTTACTATATTGCAGTCAGTATCTACCTCTTCTAGTTAGGAATCATTTGACCTCGGTGGGTCTTCAAAGTCGCAGTGAAATATGATACCATTAATGGGTCTTATTAAAGTTGGAAATTTGTATTGTATAATATATGGAGTGAAGTGAAAATTACCAGTCTGGTGGGAGACTTTTAGTCCTTGCCACTTATATTTTGGGGAGAAATAGGGTTGTTAGTGCCAAAGGGCGCCGCGATGAAACAAACGATTTAAATCTTAAGGAAACTGCGAGTCTAAAAATTTAGGAATTCCTATTATAAGGAAATAAACAACCGGTAACTGTCCAGTAATCACCAAGCTGGCACTAGTGATGTCGGATAATTAATCGATTAGTCGGTTTAGTCGGCTAATTTTGTTTACATTTAGTCATATTTTAGTCGACTATTTTACCTTCGATTAAATGATTAAAATGATTAATTTTTTTTAAATGACTAAAAAACGACTAATTTAACAATTTTCCTGTATTAGATTCCAAAAAATGGAAACTAAGAAATTATCTATCTGTATGATTTTTCACTTTTATGTGATCAATATAATGTGGTATTTCATATCTTTCATTTTCTTAAAAGAAAAATATTAAAAGTCCATAAATAAATTCAAAAGAAACCTCGTTTTTAAAAGAGTTACATATAGGTTACCTTACCATGAATTCGATTAAAAATTTAGTCGATTAGTCGACTACTCTGTGCTCGATATTTTCGATTAATGACTAATTTTCTCTGAAAAACAATTTTAGTCGATTAATCGATTAACTGCTTCTCGGTCCGACATCACTAGTTGGCACATCTGCTCTTCTCAGCGAATTTCATATAGGTAAATTTTCCGCCAAGTCATGCTCAGTTAATGTGATTTATATTAAAGGAATGCTTTAATTGACTGAAGACATAATATCTAGAAATAACTTAAAAAATAAATTACAAAAGAGTTGAAGTAATACACCAATATGGACAAACGTAGCTCGCTGTAGTTGCTTTCTGTGTAGGTACAGTAGGTACGATAGGTACGATAGATATCACAGGTCTGCTGCACAATAAGTAATGTATAGTGGAGTACATCGCACCGCTGAGATATCTGTAATGCCTAGACCAAGAACGGGCTATGTTTCTTTATTATATGCATACCTAATTAGTGTACACTTAATACGGAATTGTTGACACGATATAGCGTTGTGCCGCAGTTAGTCAGGTTTGTCTTGACACAGGATACTGTACAGCGGTTATGACTATCAACGTGCTAATATTTTACTATAGTTCGCATTCTTTTTATCAATAAAAAATCTTATTTGTTTTACAAAAATTATTGCTATAAATTATACATATTTTGTGCGTCCATAATCCATATACATAAATAGAAGGGTAAAATATATACATAATAGTTACGAAAAACAGAAAAACTAAAAGAAATGAAAAAACTATAAACATTCTTTTTTATTATGAGACCTTTAAAAATAAAATAATACACATTTACATAACACTATTTTTTTTTATACATTTTTATTTTTCTCTGAGTAATATGAACAAAATTATTGCATTTTATTTACACAATAAACGTGTATAAATAAATAAAATTATAAATTTGAAACAAATTTTGATTAAAGAAAATATGTAGTAATGGGAGGTAAGTACGTATATTCGAAAATACATACTTCAAATGTACATATATGTACTAGCTGAAACAAACCAAAAGATAGAAAAATTTGTTTAAATCTATTCCATACTTACATTTACATAAATTGGTGTAAGTACAGTGTGAGTAATAAAAGAGTAGTTTTATTATTCGAAAAAGGTGTTGAAATATTTTATATCTGACATTATACATATTGTCTGTATAAAAAAAAAAAAAAATTGGAAAGCTTTGTTCGGTATGGTTATAGCGGCCAACTTTTTCATTAGCCAATGCGGCACAATATCACAATCTTGGACCTTATTTTTATTCGTATGATATTTTTTGAATAATTCTAAAAAAATTTCTTTTCAGAAATACAATTGATGCGCAAAAATAAAAAATTAAATTTTTTCAAAAAATTGGTGAGCAAAAAAAAAAAACAAAACGCTGACAAGTAAAGATCCACATTAGTATTTTTTTTAAATAAAATATTTTTTGAACATATTTGGTTTTCAAACCACGTTTCTGGTCATTTATTATTGTGTTCGGTTTTCGAAAAACTTATTCCGATGGAACTGAAGTTACCAACATAAAATCATTTTTTATCAAAACATTTAATTCTAAATAATATGTTTATTTCTACGATATCAACCATCGATTAGTTTTTTGGTTTCACTAAAATTGACTAGATTAACCTTGTTTTATTTTTTGTACCATTTCAGTACAGTTCACTTAGTATAATCTTCCATAAAAATGTTTTGAAATTTATGCTGAATAGCTAAATATCTGTCTGACAATATATTATTTAAATTCAAAATTTAAATCAGACAGTGCTACTTTATTCGTTGTATCCGTTAAAATTTAAAATAAAAGTCTACCAACAGAGTTTATTGTTGTGGAGACATCTATAATATTAAAGTAACATCCTGATGGACTACATATATGTAAAGAACAGAGAATACGTATGTATATACGTACATAATTATATTACAACATATTATCGCTGAACAGTTTTACAAACTGAACAGATATATCAATAAAGCACAGAACAGATGAACAGGTGAACCACAGGTGAACAGATTAACAGGCTAAATTGCGGAACTGTTCATTTACGAAAGAGTTCCGACAAAAGAGCAGTTTCAAAAGAACAGTTCTGTTCTTTTTGGCACATCACTAGCTTAGGAATCGCTTTTAAACATTTTTCTAAAGCCTGAGAAAATGTCGATATTTATCTGAACTACATGGTAGACCAATTCATCTAATAATTTCATTTTAATTTTGAAAGTCGATCTCTCCGAAGTCTAGAGTGAAAAACATCCATGTAACTGAATCTGTGAACAAGATATTATAGTAAATTATAATACTTAAACGTCCAAAAAAAAAAAAAATTTGCTTAAGTTTAATGTGAAATACAATTTAAATATAGCGTTGGTGGTAACTGCTATTTGATATTCGTAAAATAAAAATCTTGACTAATATTTTATTTTACTTATCAAATTTCATTCACAGACGCACCATGTATATTATAAGAAATGATCGTCATAATGAAATGGAAATAAAAGAGACATAGTATGTGTGTGCACACTATACATACATAAGTTGATATTATGCGTGTGAAATATGGTATTTATTTACATACAAATATTTTACCGCAACGATAAAAATAGTAAAATTATGCACCTTTTAAACAAATCGAAATTAAATTAGCTGACACTTTTCTACGTAACAACCAACACCAGATAAAATTCATATTTATGATGGACATTTTATTCGTTTTAGTATTTGAATAAATATTTTGATTCAGTTTGAAATTTTCAAGTTTAATAGTGTAAAGAATTTTAAAATTACTAGTAATTTTGGTGATAATAAAATAGTTTTTTTAGTCGAATTTTTCAACTAAAAATATTAGACTTGTACAGCCTATACGATACGAACGGCGAGAGGCGACAGTAGGGGCGCTATCCATTTTCAGACCCGTAGAACACGATTCTGTAGAAAAAAATGTCTCTTCAAAACTCATCATCAAAATAATGTGGTTTCAAAACTCATCATCAGTTTTGAAACCACCAAAATGACAAATCGCTTGTACACGGAGAGAAAATTCCTATAAAAATTACTGTGCTCATACTACAATCGACGTGTAACAGGCGAACATATCCAATTTTTGTACGGTAAAATTATAAAAATTACAATAATATAACTATAATTTTTATAATTTTACCGTACAAAAATTAGATATGTTCGCCTGTTACACGTCGATTGTAGTATGAGCACAGTAATTTTTATAGGAATTTTCTCTCCGTGTAGACTTTCTATCACATTTCGCTTGTAGACATTTAATACTGAAGGTGAAGGGAAAAATTCGACTCCCGTGATGGGGCCCCGCTGCTCACGGCGTTTTTTTTTTATTTCTTTTTTATGTTATTTTGATAATATAATAAGAGAAATTAAAGAAACTTTTATTTGCGATTAACTACGCCCTAAATTAAATAATTGTGGAAATTATAGATATTCTACAACATTTCAGCCTTGGCTATTATAAATCAATTAAAGCTTCTGACTTTCTAGTAGCTTTTTTGGGGCTTAAAAAGGGCAGAAGATAGTGGAAATATTTAAAATCCACAATAAGATTGGCTTTCTATTGCGGTTCTTACCCTTAAGGAGGCGCACCAGTCGAGAGATCGAAAAAAACAGGTTTTTTCACAATTTTTTTTAGATAAATTGGACAATGAAAACAAATAAATGATATCAGTTCTTTTATTAACTATTCAAGATTACAAAATATTTTTTTCCTTTAACGCAGTGTTTTTCAACCTTTTTCATGGCGCGACCCCCTTAGTATGAAAAAGTATTTCGCGACCCCTACCCTCTGCTATTTACTAACTTTTATTTTTCTATGTTATAAATATCAAATCCGTTCATCATTATTGATTATTTTCATAGGTATCAATTAAATACGTACTTAACGACTTGAAGCAGGCAAATTTTTGTATCGACATCGAAGCTGATGACTTATAGTAGCTTATGAACGCGCGCGTGGCGTAAAAAGTGACACGCGCACACGCGGCTACGTCGCCGTTCGACACTTCCAAGCGTAATCCATTAGAATTCTTTGAATTGTGAACTCGCGTTGGTGTTTAAATTTATTAAATTGCCTTGTTGTTTGTTTAGTAGTTGCTCATTGTCTTTTATTGTCTAATATTCAAAATTCTATGCTCATTGTAATTATTGAAAATGGATAAGTTTGTGTAAAAATATCCACAACCGTCAATTTCAAGTTCCAATGAGGGTAATAAACAAAACCAGAGAAAAAAGTGTCTATATGACGACATTTATTTAAAATTCGGACCTACTGTTATTGAAAATAAGCCGCAATTTTGAAACTTTATCGCGCGAAAGTATGAAACTATCACATCAATGTAACCATTAATTAACCTTCTCTATATTCAATATTATATATTGAACTACAGTGGTTTTAACACTGCTCTAACGTATATTAATCATTATATATAATTATATATATATATATATATATATATATATATATATATATATATATATATGTATATATATACATATATATATATATATATATATATATATATATATATATATATATATATATATATATATATATATATATATATATATATATATATATAGTTAAGTATCTAAAAAAAAGGTGACAGGATTTTGAAGCTTAATCTATATGAGTATGGTTACTGGTGGAACCAGAAATAGCAATTTTGTATGTATAGAAACAAAATGACGGCATTTAAAAAAAAGCTCTGAAATTTTACCATTTTTTGGAGTAAAATGGTCATAAAATGGCCATATTTTATCCAAAAGATCTGGTTGTGGTTTAGCCAATAGCGAAATGTATTGCAAATATTCTATCCAAATTTGAGCTAATTTGGATGAATAGATTTAGAGTAATCTTGACACAGCTGTCGAAAAAAGTCATTTCGAGAAAAATGCGTTTAAGTGATTTCTAATAATGATAAGTTTAGCTATAAAAAAATACAAAAAAATCGATTTTTTGAAGTTTCTGCACTGGTGAGCCCCCTTAAGTTACCGTAATAAATAGTCGTTCAGTTATTTGGCTTTACTGACCGTTAGTTATTTGTTACCTCTACTTTTTTTAGTAGGCAGGGGATTTAATTTTTAAGTTATGATTTTGAAAATATTGGCTTCCTTGTTCGTTTTATCCTTGGCTTACTACTATGTGTTTTAAACGAAATAAAATAATTCCAAAAAAGTCTTATTGTGTCATTTCGTTGCAATAAAAAAGTGGAAATTTTAGGTCAAAAATAACTTTTTCCAAACTCGATTTTTTTGGCTTTTTTGTGAATATTACTTATTTCACGTGATTTAAACTACATATTTAAATCACATTTTTCACGTAATTAAAATAATTAAACATTTATTTACTCAGACTCTCCAAATAATTCTACAGTAAATCTTAGTATAGGTCACATCAATTAAAAATGGTCTGGCGTCATCAAATAAATGCCAGAATGTTTTTCCTTTTTATTATTATTTTTTATATTAGAATAATTAAAGTAACATAAAATTGTACGTCTAATTTTGTTTCATTTGTTAGTGATGTCTTAACATTATAAAGTCTTCAAATATATGTATAGAAATTTGGAACATAAAATCAGTGGAGGTCCGGATCAGCTTAAAATAAAATTCGTAGTGTATAAAATTTTCAGCAAAAATTGTTTCAAAACTTCTCTTTATATTACATTGCTCTTTAGCGAGATTGAACTGAGATTACTTCAAGTAATTTTTAAATAACTTTCAGAAGATTAATTATGAATAATGCAGATAACAAATTTATTCATCTCTATAACTTTAAAAAATACTTTCCCTAACAAAAAATTTTCAGTTCCTAAAAATTTGCTCATTTAAATTTACTCAAAACTGGTAATTTTATTAAGTTTTTTCAAAGAATTCTAAACCAGCTATTTCAGTTATATTGAAAGAAAAAATCAATTTATATAAGTATTTTACCAAGAAAATTTAATACGTATATGCATATAATCATCTTTGAAAGGTTAGACAATATTAACATATTAATTTTATTCAATCAACTATTTAGTGGATTGCCGTTTAATTATTATTATTATTATATTTTTAAATCGTTTGTGTCTAAATTTTTAATTTATGGATATTATAATAAGATTTGTATTCAGGTAAGAAAAAGGAATACACGTATATTCTTTCACACTGTATATTTTATAACAGCATAGACAAGTTAATTAGAATTATTTTTTTAGACCAAATTAATAATAATTTTAATATTTTGAATAATTAAATAATTTTTTGCCCATTTTTAAAATTGTTTCTATTTTACCGCTTTAATAAAAAATACAGTTTAAAGGAATTAAATTAATATAATAAATTATATCAAAATGATTTAAAATATAGTCAAACAGTTAACCCTGAACTTCTTTACATAAATTTTAGTTTTACGGAAATATACACAAATTGGAAATTTAAAATATTGTAATGTTTTAGTGTGCATTTTCTAGGTAATTATTGGTGTTTAGTTCCATTATTTCGGATTTGTTTCAAAGTTTGGAATTTCAAAATTAGTTCATTACATAATGGTGCTGGGTGTGGGGAAACGAAATTCTTAATTCACGGTGAGCAACCTTATATGTATGACGTATTTAGATTGGTGGTTTGTGTCGTAAAAAGTGGCCTATGTCCTTTGAAAAAAAAAAAAATGTCCTGTGCATTCACGGGCCAATTTTTTATTAATTTGGTATGTTGGTCATTTACAACAGCTAGTGGAAATGTATATTTTTATGTTTTAAACGGGGTAAAGTTAATTCACTATAAAATTTTCGAGAATTTATTTTAACCATACGATTAATATAAATTTATTAATGTGATTAGTACATAATAGAGAATGCAGAAATGCAGAAATGAGCCGCAGATTTTTGCAGAAGCCTCAGAAAAAAGTTACTTTGCGGTAAATCGCATAATTCACCATTGGATCATACAAAATCAGTAAATCAAAAAGATTTCGTTAGTTGGTAAGTTTCTCAAGGTAACACCGTCAAAGATTTTTTTTAAATTGATTTTTTTGATTACTGATAACACATAAGTCAGAATACCGATTTTTAATTACAAAAAATTAAAAAAAAAATTGGACAGCGTTTCCTCGTAATTTATGTGTAGAAGAGTGTGTAAAATTTTAAAAGGATCGAACTAGCTGATTTTTAATTAGAGAGTTAACCCACTTTGAAAACGTTAATTGTGCAAAAAACGCGTTTTTAAGTATTAAATTTTATACACTAGGGTCGCTGAAGCGGAGACTTACAAGTCTATACATCTCTGTTAGTTTTGCTCCAATCTATTTCAAATTTTAACTCAATAATCTTGTGTTGTTGCACATTCATTTGACTTTGAAAAAAACGCCAAAAAATAAAAAAATACCTTAAAAGCTCCAAGGTTCCAAATACCCTTAAGTTTTCCAAAAATGCTGCTTTATCGGACACAGCAGCGTATTATAATAGATTTACGCGGTTAGCAGGAACTTATTTTTATATATTTATTTACATCTTTTTTAGAAATTCGTTGTTAGTTTCCTATTATATTTATTCTTGGACTGTGTAGATTTATCAAATACAATCGGATTATTTTTGCAGTGTTAACTGATATTTGTGCACTATTTTTCTCCATTCTCTTATATGTAGCTACTATCAGAGTATTAAGTATCAAGTTGATTATAATAACTTTTAGTTATGTTCTGTGTCAATAATAAAGATTTATGTTGACAGTTTGCATTGCAATAAATAGCAACGACACAATTAAATTTACAATTGTGAACATTTGATATACTGAAAGCTTTAATGAACCATATTTAGATCATTAGACAGGAAACGTGTTAATACGGTTTAAAATGTTGTATGGACGTACGACTTATATGTATGTAGAATGTTTACTTACTTATATAGAACACGGAACCTATCAAGTATCGAGTGCTATATGACAGTTACATTTGTACATTTGTAAAAGTTTTGTTCTTTATTTCTTTAAATTTGAAACAACTTGCTGAAGTCGGCTTAAAGGTACGAATTACGAGTATTAAAGAAAAGCTACAATCTATAGTTATTCTTGTTACCGTTTATTTATACTTAACAATGAACCATTTAAATTTAAACTAATGGTTAAGGTTATTATTCTAATTATGTTAACTAAAAAAAAAACTGATCCAATCCACATAGAGCTCACCCAACTAATGTGATGTGTGGTGTTCATAATTTCTTCGGCTTGGTGTACAGATTTTTACCAGCACGAGAGTATGCCAAGATATAGGATATGTGACTTCTCAAATTTAATCACTAACCATTATTGAAAACTCGGCCGACTCTGAGGTCAAGTAAGAAAGAGTTGTGTCAGTTCTAACTGGATCTTATTATACAATAACAGACCAAGCGTCAAATTGTTGAAATTTAGATAGGTGATAATGTTGTTGTCTAAAACAGGGGTGGCCAACCCAAATGATCTTGCGGGCCACTTTGGAAGCGCATCATAACTCTTCGAGCCGCATATAAAATTATGTGTTCCCATATATATTATTATATATTGGTCATTATAAAATAAATATATTTTGCATAAGTGTGATGAATCTCGCGGGCCAAAAAAAGTTCAAGGCGCATGCGGCCCGCAGGCCGCGGGTTGGCCACCCCTGGTCTAGATGCTTGAATAAAAATATTTAAAAAAAAATACAAATATTGGGGTTTTAGTTAAAAAATACTATTAAATTTAAAAAAAGTCTAAGCGTCACCTATGAAATTCAACCTTTCAACTGTGTAGCTATATTAGACCACAAAATACTTTTATTATTATCTGAGTTTATTATTACAATAGTCCCTATTGCCGGATCCTGCACAACATAGCGAATTTCTGTTTACAAAAATTAGTTTTCCTCGAAAATCATTTTGCATAGCTAGAAATAGTTCAAAAACCTTCAAATATGATTTTTGCTTCTTTTTCTAATGGTGTTAAGGTTACAAAAATTTTTGAGGTTGGGGAAATTTTACCAAAAAACTTATTTCTTTCACGAAAAATACCCAAAAAACCGTGTTTTGGATATCGAAACGAACTCATCCAAGAATTTGGCATTTTTCACCTTTCTGTCATAGTCGCGGGTTCAAGTCACACTGTGACACTGGCTGTAACAGCTGAATTTTTGATTTGAAAATTCGCTAAAATATAATGTATAATACTCTGTTTATGAGTTAAAGAACCGCAAAAGACGATCAAGCTTTCAAATTACTATTCTCTTGTCTCTTTTGTATAAATTAGTTTTTGCTTATGAGCGTACATAATTATTTGTAACAAAACAATTTAACATGAAGTTCACTTTAATTAAAATGTGTGAATAAAGAAATAACAATAAACAGATACCTACCTATGATTATTCTATCTAATAAATAGTAAGATGCAAAATATCGGTAGTTATATTGTATAGATACTACTGATTGATATACATATGTATATGCAGGTAAAACAGGAAACCGTATATTTTAATTAATAGTCAATTAAATTTATGAGTGAGAATGATTTTAATAATATAATAAAAATTATTAATTGTACTCCGTCCGTCACTACCTACCGTTTCATTTGCATACAATTAAGTAAGATCACAGAAAAATATTTTTGAAAAAATATTTATGAATTAAATTGAAACTAACAAGACTGAAATGAACGTATTAAGAAGAAACGACTTAATTTGTACAATTTTTTTTTTCTTTGAATGAAGAAATCTCCCGAGTATTATTATTGTTATTTGAATGGAATTATAATATAATTAATGTGAATTTCCGTACAGTGTAAAAAATCTGTTAAGTTAGCTTCTACCTATTCTGTTTTAGAATCGAACGAATTTGAAATGAGAGAAACGCAGTAACGTATTTTAAAACGGCCAGTTCAAATTATTTTGAAGGTGAGGTGAATAACTATCAAATTTCGTAGAGGATACATGTGTTTTTGGCAATTTAGGATTAAGCCTTATGGGTCCGAACCCAAGGCGTAAAAATTTAGAGGGAAGCCGCGGTCAGTCTTATTTTTTTATTTATGCATATGTAGTGGCGTCTTACGATGTTTATATAAACTATTATCTCTAAAAGGTTTTACAAGAAAACATGTTCAACTGTAATTTTCACAAAATCTGTGACTTCCTGGGTTGTAGATTTTACTAAATTTAATCCGGAGCCAAATTTCGTTTCTGTCCTCATATGGTTTAAGAGGATGAGATTGGCTCTTGAAATTTTGATTTTTTGAGTTCAAATTTGTTAAATATCTTGAAGACGATAAGATCTTCGGTAAGCAGACTATAAAATATACTTTATAATGGTTCGTTACTACTCTTATTTGACTACTCTTACTTACTACCCTTTCTCTTTACTATTCTTACTTTTATCGAAATCATTGAGATTTCGTTCTTCGCTCCCATATCCTGGTAAAAGGGAAAAAATGTTATAGAGAAACCAACAACTGCAAATGATTCATTCTCATAAACTTCCCTTTTACACAAACTCGTAATATCGCTATCTCTCACAAGATCTACTATCTAATATATTGAAAAAGGATAGTAGAAATCATAATATCTTTTACATACGACAAAACGATATTTTTAAAATGAGTCATTTGCTTTATAAATAAATTTGACTTTATGTAAGTACTTAATAAAAGAGTTGTTATTGCTTGATTTCATAATGAGCAGAACTATGATCAAAGAATCTTATATTTTAGTGATAAATTTTTCCAATAAACATTAAGTTGCACAAATTAGAAAGAAAAAATACCCAATCGTTCTAATCCCCAGTACTCTTCTGAAATCTATATAATACTTATTTATTAGTTTAATTTACAATTGTCTATATTTTAAGGTTTTTTTTATATTTTAAGGTCCTCACAATAATGGTATTTTTCATAAAAATGTTCAAAACAAATATTATCATCGCCACACTTTGATGTTTCTCTTATTTCTTTGGAAAAGCAATATAATAGAGAATTTTCGAAGCTTCCTGATCATTGATCAATATATTCACTTTGATACCAACCATACTTGAACAAATTTTGAAGCGAAGTGACTGAAAGTGAAAACTGTAAGCTTGGGACTGAAATTTTAAAATAATCTTACGATCTATCGTATCGTCAATAAATGTCGAAATCATTTAGAATTGAAAGAAGAAACCGCAA
This sequence comes from Brachynemurus nebulosus, assembly GCA_035578155.1. NCBI lineage: Eukaryota > Metazoa > Arthropoda > Insecta > Neuroptera > Myrmeleontidae > Brachynemurus > Brachynemurus nebulosus. The sequence goes on along the minus strand of JAPWDM010000001.1, from coordinate 52,150,969 downwards.
TGCTTTTCTAACTTTAATCACTAATAACGGTCTACTTGCAAAAAATATCATTTATAAACCATTTAAAGCTTTTACCATTTCCAAGACATTTCGCAAAATCGAAAAAAATTCAAATTTTTAGGTCGTGAGTTTGACCTCCTTAAACCGTTTAAAGATACGAACGAAATATGTACCTATATGGCTCGTAATTAGTTTTAAGAATCTACAATCCAACGAATTCTCAAAATTTTTTGTAATTTACTGTTTGAAATTTTTTCTATTAGAGTATCTATCTGAAATTCGCTATGTCTGATGACCCAAAATCTTATTACATTGTTGCAATACCAAACTTCTTAATTAGTCGATATTTTATATTTTTCATTAATTTTTATATCTTTAATTAGTAACATACACAAATAGGTGCGCCTAATGTGATCTAAAGTATAATAATTAACAAAAAAAACAAAGTTAATGATAACATTATACATAATATGCAAAGTACGCATGAATCTTAGATTAAAGTATCCATTTACTCACAGAGCGTATGATAAGGAAAAGCATTAAATTTTATGTCAGTACCAAGAATTCATTTAATTATGTTTTAAATATTTACGATAATCACAATTTTTAAATTATCTTAAACGTAATACATACAATCATGTGAAAAAGTTTATAAATACAGGATGTTTTTAAAAAAACGTAACTTTAAGATATCAAAACTAATACATCTTGAAGTGCGTGAACATTTTCATAAATACGCACCTTACTTCTGAATAAAAAAAATTGTTAGCCTTTTTATTCGGCATTTCAGACGAGTGCTTATTGCTTTCTGTCATTACGATACAATTTCTTAAAAATCATCTGTATATGAATGTGAATGTGATTAGTAAAGTTTAATATAATACAAGAATAGTCATTAAAACGTTACATACTACTTATATTAAAAAAACGCCGTGAGCAGCGGGGCCCCATCACGGTAGTCGAATTTTCCCCTTCATCTTCGGTATTGAATGTCTACAAGCGAAATGTGATTGAAAGTCTACAACCGAATTGTCATTTTGTTGGTTTCAAAACTGGTGATGAGTGTTCGGCTGATCGAGGCTTTAAAAAAAGGTTTTAAGTATTTAAGGGCTGTATCTCAGTAAATTTCAATTTTGTGCCGAAAACAGGTAGCAGAAAAAAAGCCAACACAATTCGTACGAGGACATTCCTGCCCATGTTTATCCGCTAATTGCCTTTATGTTTTAGTTTTAAAAATTAAAAAAGGACCTTAAATAGTAAACTGGAAGGCCTTTATAAAGATATTTTTTCTTTCCAAAAAAATCCAAAATTTCTATTTTATAAATACTAAAAATCCAAAATTCCTAATTTATAAATAAACAGTGACTTTAATAACATTTTTAAATTACTTAATATGTATGTATTTCATTTGTCATAAAAGTAAGTTCACTTTTTTTTAAATTTTTTAAAATTACTATTCGCCTACTTGTATTTAGAATAAACATAATGCTTTTAAAACACATTTAACAATAGCATTCAATTCCGATGTAAAAATGGGAGAAGTGGCGGGAAAAGTGATGCGGACTCCCTACAAGGTACTAGCTGGATACTAACTGAATACACGTACAAAATTTCAGCCTTCTAGGTTTCCTTAGACAGTCTCTAGACGTGTTAAAAAACAAGCAAAAAAATTAAGGAAATATTGGCGTAAAAATCGTGGGGGTAAGGGTTAAAAGTTGAAACCTCCAAAAAACAGTGTCTGGCTATTAGCTTAACCTGTACACCAAATTTCAGCCCTCTAGGTTTATTTGGGGAGATTTTGACCCGAACGAAACTGTTAAAAAACAAGAAAAATCATGTTCTTTTGGGTATAAAAATGGTGGGGGTAGGGGTTAAAAGTCGAGACCCCCAAAAGGCACCCCCTTGATACTAACTCAATCCGAATACAAAATTTCAGCCCTCTAGGTTTATTCGGGTGACCTGTGCGAGTGGTACAAACTTCGAAAACGTCGAAAATGCATGAAATTGTAGCTTAAAAATGAAGGGGGTGGGGGTAAAATATTAAAACCTCCAAAAAGCAAAACCTAGGTACGAACTTTATCAACACACCAAATTTCAACCCTCTACGTTAATTCTGGGGAGCTGGGGGCCTGTTAGATCCAGCGAAAATCGTTTTTTCCCCCTCTACTCCCACCATATCATCCTAGGAAGCTGAATTTTGGATATGTTGTAGATAATTGACCGAAACATTATTTAAAACCGGTTTGGAAAAGTTTTATTGCTTTTCCGCCCCCCACCACCCCCTTAAAGGTCGGGTCCGAAAAAAAATTTGCCCAAAATTTGACCCCACTTTGATAGTATTGTTGTGCATCGGAATAAGCCCCACTTACCAAATTTCATCTCTTAACTTCCATAGGGGGGCCCTACACATATTAAAAGGTTGCGGGAAAATATATATATATATATATATCAGACATCTTTTTTTTTTACATAATCGTGTTCTACGGGTCCGAAAACGGATAGCGCCCCTGGTCTCGCCTCTCGCAGCTCTTATCGTATAGACTGTATAAGTCTAATTTTTCGGAGAAAATTCGACTAATTACTTAATATGTATGTATTTCATTTGTCATAAAAGTAAGTTCACTTTTTTTAAATTTTTTAAAATTACTATTCGCCTACTTGTATTTAGAATAAACATAATGCTTTTAAAACACATTTAACAATAGCATTCAATTCCGATGTAAAAATGGGAGAAGTGGGGAAAAGTGATGCGGACTCCCTACAAGGTACTAGCTGGATACTAACTGAATACACGTACAAAATTTCAGCCCTCTAGGTTTCCTTATGGAGTCTCTAGACGTGTTAGAAAACAAGCAAAAAAATTAAGGAAATATTGGCGTAAAAATCGTGGGGGTAAGGGTTAAAAGTTGAAACCTCCAAAAAACAGTGTCTGGCTATTAGCTTAACCTGTACACCAAATTTCAGCCCTCTAGGTTTATTTGGGGAGATTTTGACCCGAACGAAACTGTTAAAAAACAAGAAAAATCATGTTCTTTTGGGTATAAAAATGGTGGGGGTAGGGGTTAAAAGTCGAGACCCCCAAAAGGCACCCCTTTGATACTAACTCAATCCGAATACAAAATTTCAGCCCTCTAGGTTTATTCGGGTGACCTGTGCGAGTGGTACAAACTTCGAAAACGTCGAAAATGCATGAAATTGTAGCTTAAAAATGAGGTGGGTGGAGGTAAAATATTAAAACCTCCAAAAAGCACAACCTAGGTACGAACTTTATCAACACACCAAATTTCAACCCTCTACGTTAATTCTGGGGGGCTGGGGGCCTGTTAGATCCAGCGAAAATCGTTTTTCCCCCCTCTACTCCCACCATATCATCCTAGGAAGCTGAATTTTGGATATGTTGTAGATAATTGACCGAAACATTATTTAAATCCGGTTTGGAAAAGTTTTATTGCTTTTCCGCCCCCCACCACCCCCTTAAAGGTCGGGTCAGAAAAAAAAATTTGCCCAAAATTTGACCCCCACTTTGATAGTATGAGGTGCCTCGAAAGTGAGCCCCATTTACCAAATTTCATCTCTTAACTTCCATAGGGGGGCCCTACACAAATTAAAAGGTGGCGGGAAAATATATATATATATATATATATATATATATATATATATATATATATATATATATATATATATATATATATATATATCAGACATTTTTTTTTTCTACATATTCGTGTTCTACGGGTCCGAAAACGGATAGCGCCCCTACTCTCGCCTCTCGCAGCTCTTATCGTATAGACTGTATAAGTCTAATTTTTCGGAGAAAATTCGACTAATAATAATATATGTCATATGAAATTACATCTATCAGTAAAAATTATTATGATTTTACAGCACGTATTTACAATATTGACATGAATTCGTTGTAACTTGTAATACATATCGCGCGTTGGCTGTCTCTACCTTGTATATCAAAAGTTACATGTTTTAGGACACACAAAAAACATATTAAATACTGTATTTACATATATACTTATCTATATAGAGTGAATGCGGGAGAGATGCCGCACATTTTGAAAACACTTGATAATTCTTAAAGTAAGCATTTAATTGATTTGAAATTTGGTACACAATAAATCTAAACATTGTTCTTTACAATTATTTATAAATAATTGTAAATTTTGAGTCATAAAGGATTCATAATTAACATTTTTGTAGAGCCTGCAAAGCGGCGTCTCTCCCACACCTATGGGAGAGATGCCGCATCAAAGAAGGTGAGACGCGGCATAGTTCATATTAAAAATTTTGCATTTTACATACATCTCCATACATGATGCATGCCATATGTAACCATTTTTGGCACTTAATGCATCTTAACCAGTCAAATTTTTATTTGTTTCTGAGTACCTTTCAAAACATTCAATACACAGGCAGTCATCATTATTTTCGTTATCTTCACTAATATGAGGGCTCTTCCTGATACATTAATGGATCTTTTATATTTACGTGGCATAATTTACAGTCCAAAAAAAAATTGCATAATTAAGGTATATAGGTCTATGTTTTTAACATGTAATATGATGCGGCATCTATACCAACTTTAAATGCGACATCTCTCCTTTTTGTTGGGATAGATGCCGCATGTTGCTATAGCAAGCATAGTGCGGAATTCTAACCTAAAATTTTATACAGTACTTTTAAAATATACCTAAATTAATAACAAAACTCATTTTCATTAAAACCATGAAATATACATTCTTAAATTCTAATCAATTAAATGCTTGGTAAAATATTATGTTAAAAAACTTACTTTTCAATAATAAAAGCTTGGATAATTAGTAAACCGATAGGCTAATCATAAATGTTGCCATATACAGCTTAAATAAGTAACTTATTTTAAACATATAATCCATTAATAGCGCTCTCTGTCAATCAATGGATCAACTTGGCTACTGTGGCATCACTCCCGACGCGGCATCTCTCCCGTACTTACCCTATATACAGTATAGCACCGATAATGGAAACATCAGTTTTGGAAATTTTTTGAGAGCATCATATTAGTCAACATCACTTTTGGAAAGTTGCATTACATTTTTGATGCAACTTTCCAAAAGTGATGTTGACTAATTTGATGCTCTCAAAAAGTTTCCAAAACTGATGTTTCCATTATCGGTGCTATACTGTAATATATATATATATATATATATATATATATATATATATATATATATATATATATATATTTATATATATATGGGTAGCCAACATCAAAGGATGTAATTAGCATAAATCTTAAGCTCATAGTGATGAAAACACGGATTTAAAATATGTTTTTTTTTGTGTCCAAAAATTGGGAGTTTTCAGATACGAGGTTGAGACAGAGTACGCGCGATATGTCATTTGGTTATACTGGGTGTCCCGGCCGGATATACAGATACGATTTACATGTTAATTTTTAACATTAAATTCCCATAAGGAAAAAGTTATGTCACAAGAGTGCTTTGCATAAACATATTCCTATTTTTGGTAATTTTCTTTTATAAAATAATTTTTTTCCACCAATTCGTGATTTCTATCATCGCAGAAGTGGCTTACCCGCATTTGATCACCTTGTAATAATCAGTGTCCCAATCTTACGCAATTTAAGAAACAGTGTCTTTTTTTAAAACTATTGTTAAAATTTTTTAAACTCAAATAAGAAGTAAAAGGTTTGATAATTATATTATTATCAAATTTTAATATTAAAGGCAAGAAATATTTTATCCCGAGAATTGTGAAAAACTGACTATTGTACTACGAAATCCTATGTACTTGCCGATTTTTTTTTAATAGTTAACTGTCGAAATTTCATTGTTTTGTGTTATGTGTTAAATATATTCTCCCTCAGTTAAAATTAATCTCTAAAATGTACCTTCTCTTCCGTTTCCCGGGGAATATTTATGCAAAGTTTAAAGTCGATTAGTTAAACTATTGGCACGTGCAGGTGAAACAAACAAATTCACATTTAGTACCTACCATTGATTTAATTGACCTAACAAATAGTACCACACCCATAAAAACATATCAAAAAAGGTGTATAATTTAAGCATTTAATGATCATTGGGCCATTGGGCAGATCAGGCAACTGCCCGACAAACTGCATCTTTTATAGTCCGGTCTGACTGATCGTCCTGACTGGCTACACCAGGAATTAGCATTTATTGCTGGATGGCTACCACCATTTATGCTATAAATTTTAAAAATATCAGCGAAATCTATCATTCATTCAATGTTTGATAATAACTAATAAAATCTTGAAATTTCCAGGAGGTATAACGGGAACTTCCAGCACGAAAGGTTTTGTCATACCGAATTTTTCTGAAAGAGGGTATAGCGTTTTTATATATTTTTATAATTTTGTAATTTTTATATAACTAATGATTTTAAATAAGCTTTGCCGCGGTATACTGCGCTTTGTTTATGTCCTATTTAATCATCATTTCTTATACAAATTTTCTAAATCCCTATAACAGCACATGTGACATTCGCTACTTTCGGATTATAAAGTTGTAAGCTTTATAGTTAGTGTGTTAATTTAATAGTTAGGCCTAATCTCGAGAATTAATCAATACATTTCAAAAGTCCTTTCACTCCTGATTAGTTGATATCCTATGTTCTCACCATTTCTAAAATGTCCAGGCCAGTTTCAGATTCCACTCCAGGCCTGTCTTGTAGGATCTTTAGCCTTTTAGCTTTGTGGTTTTTAATCACTTTTAACAAATTACAAAATTATATATATATATATATATATATATATATATATATATATATATATATATATATATATATATATATATATATATATATATATATATCGACATAAGCAATAAAATAAAAAGAGGAAAACCACTTAATTTTTGACAGTGTTGTAAGATATAATATCAGTAAAATTTTTATTGATATAGGAAAATGGTTTAATAACTCAACAACATAGGTAACGCAGCTCAAAGATCAATAATAATATTTTTTAATACATATAAGTAGATATATGTGGTGGTCTCATAGTGGTATATAGTACCTATGCAATAAAATATAGGAACAAAAATAATTTATGAAGGACACAAAATAAAATGGCAGATTGCAAATAATAAATTTCCTATAAATTGTGATCATAAATTTTATTAGAAAAAATATATTTTTATATAAGTATATTGATATACTTACGGTACAAGCATGTACAGAAATTGTATATCTAACGTGTAAAAATGTTAACAAAAAGAGAAAAATGTAACTGTTTCTAACGATAAGTAGGAATATACATCATTTGTAAAACGGAAACACAACATTTCCTCCCAGTACCACTATCGATGGGAACAGTGGGGGAATATATATGTTAATTTACTTTCATATTGTATTTCATTTCCACCACTATTTTCAGTTTTCTCTCAATTACAAAATACGTTTTTTGTACGGAGATATTGGGAGAGTCTGGTCCCAATTTTTAATTTGCAGAAACGGCGTATTATAGTGAAGGCGTGAAATCAAAATACGCAAATACTTGACATAAAATAGTAAAAGCACAATGGTACCAAAATGTCTTGGGAACACAAACAACGGCATTGAGAGACGCGGTATTGTGATAAGGCAGTATAAATAAATTTCCAAAATTGAAGAATTAGGGAATTACAGATTGAACTACAGATAGATATTGACTACCATAATCAAGGTAACAGATGAGCAACTTTGAAACCATCATTTTGCTTAGTAGTCGCTGCATCTCTTGTCTAGCAACAATACTTTTCTCCTTTTAATCCTAAGGAAAATAAACTTTTATTAGTGTGTAAAAATTTATATTTTTGACCGTTGATGTACTCCTGTATTATTATGTTATAAACTGAATGTTACTTAACTTATTGTTAGTAAAATATGTACCTATATTAATCAACGTGATACCCACATCTGTCTAAAATAAAAACTTTAATATATTTTATTTAAATCTTGAACATGATATCCTTAAATACAATATATATGTTGTATATGTACATAGATGAGAACTTTTGGAATTGTATCAGTTTTCTATATTTACTCAAGTGTAAAATTAATTTTCATTAACTTTGGAGCAGCCGCTTGTCTTTTGTAACGACACCAATCGCGCATAGTCTTCAAGTTATTTAAATTAAAATTAAAAAAAAAAATGATCTGTTTATCAAAATTATTTTACGTTAAATATTATATATTTAACGTTATTAATTATTTTACGTTAAATATTTCTCAATTTTTAATTTTTATTTGGAAATCGTCATTCATAATTTTGAAGTGTTTTAAAAAAATACGACATGCACTTATTCTAATTTCACAACATAACCATACTCTATTTTTGTATAATTTAAAAAAACAAAGCAACAACATATATCATTTTATTTGATTATTGCTCCCATTTTGGGGAGATCCTTGTACCTCAGGACACCCTGTACCTCGGGACAAGCCCATAATTTGAGAACGAATGTATTGTAAAAAAATGATTAGTAGTGACATTTAATGAATATTTGACACAAATACTCAAAACACACGCAGTGAAATCGTCCATTTTGACTCGTTTCTTCTATGTGCAAGGTTTTGAGATTTTTGCCGTGTTTTTTTTTTCTTTTTGTAATCCATATAAATCATCATTTTACTCGAAATATTTTGAGGTGAGTAAATGATTAAAGATACAAACAGTTATTATACACATTCGTAACTATTTATTTTGACGTATATCACTGGATTTCCCTAATTAAAAATATAACCACACTTTATTGTATGCAATTGAAATTTGTACCTTGGGACAGCAAACTTTTTGTATCTTGGAACGATCCCAATGTACAAGGCATCGCTTTTTTTTACAGAGGTCTATAGGTAAGTTTGTTTTCAATTTTTCTTTATTTATCCAGATGCCGCGAAGTAAGAACAAAGTCACCCGGCCAAAGCCCAATGAAAAAAACGTCAAAAATGCCATCACAGTGGTCATTTTCTTCTATAATGAAAATGATTGCAAGTAAAACCAAACAGTTTTTATTACTATTAAAAAAAATAGAGTATATAGTTTGCTTTCAGGGCTTAAAATGTCTTGCATAGTTTGTTCCAAGGTACAACCATTGGTGTCCCAAGGTACAAGCTGTGATTGTACCTTGGGACAAATATCCTCGATTTTTCAATTCAAGTTTTCGCAAAAATGAAACACAATATCGTGATATATTGTATCATAATATTAAGATGTTATTGTGTGCTTAGAGAATTTTCAACATTCGAAGTTATACATTAATTTTTACTCAAGTTATGAAGTTTTAAACGAAAGTGTCCCCAGGTACAAGGATCTCCCCTACTTCTTATTTACAAACCATTGATGTCTGCATATTATTTTCGACATTTTATAGGCAACGAAAAAAAATAAATCCACATCTTTCTGTGACATAATGTGACTTATTTTAAGTTACCATAGGGTTAGGTTGAATACTGTGTCCAATTGTTAAAATAATTTATATAATTATCCAGTTGCATTTATTAGGACTCCGTAGGGATTCATTTGGGTATTTAGAGGTCAATAATCAGTTTCTTGTATCTATTGTTGGCATGTTAATGCAAAATTGCATGTGTAACATTCTTCTAAGGAAATTTCTTAAAAAGCCTTCTTTTACTAAAATTTCTAATTAAGTATGTGTCGCGTAAACTAACGTATGAATCGAGGGTTAACATCATTAAGGAGAGGGTAAGGTTAATCCGTACAAAAAAGGCATGTTTTTGTTATTTTTTTGTGACGACACAGTTAAAATCTGTTTATTAAAACCAGTGGTACATTAAAGTATAACATTCGAAGAATATTGTATAAGATTTTCACGAAGAAATATTAAAAAATACAGTAATGGCAGCAATTATTCGAACGTGTCTCGGAAAAAAGTAGAATTGCGGTGCCCCTCATAACTTGGTGCTGGATCATACGAAATAAAAAAATTAAAATTCATTCGTTAGATAATAGTTTTCCTCAGGTAACGCTGGGATGGTTTTTCGATATTTCAATTTTTCACTTTTTGGGAACACTTAGAATGAAAAAACACGATTTTTGCGAAAAAAAATTGGCTAATTTGTTATTGTAAAATAAAAATTAACAAATTTGAAAAAAACTCTCCAGCGTTACCTCGTAAATTATGTACAGAAATAGTGTTCAAAATTTCAAATGGATCGGTGCTGTAGTTTTGAAGTTATGAGGGGCACCGACTTTGAAAACGTGAGCTGTGGGGAAAACCCTTTAATGTTTTGAACGCTTAAAAATTCTTGCATAAAACTGATATAGAATAATTACTGCTAAACTAAATTTTGTACCCTACATTGACAAAATATACAGTACAGGTATAAACACGTTAGTACTTCCATTGAAATTTCTATAATATAACTGAGAGAGGGATATATATAGAGAGCGAAACATCCGCCAGGTAACAACAGAAATGCTTATAACTTCGTCAATTTTGCTCCAATCAACTTGAAATTTTGAGACAATATTCTTGAGATATTATGCATTCAGTTAAAAAATAAAAAAAATGCAAAAAAAATTATTTTAGTACCTTACCCTGCCCTTAATAATGATAATAGTAATATTTATTTAACAACTGATATTAACTACATGCATGTCATCGTCAAGAAAAGCATAATATCAATTAATAAATTTTTAAAAAAACACATTTATGGTGTAAAAAGTACCATTATTTGTCAGATTTTAACAGAAATTATTGTGTGGACAAAAAAGCGTTACTTTGCAGAAAATTTTTTTACAAATATGTTTAGTAATTATTATTTTACTATTGCATGTGTTACAATATATATTTTTTTCTGATAAATTAAAACACATAATATAGGTACCGATATATGAAACATTTTTTGTGGTCTTTTAAATAACAAATGTTTCACATAGTTCAGTTGTGGTACACTTATTTCCGTATTAATTATAATAATAACAATAAAATACCTTTAATTCGCTTTTTAACGGTAATTTTTCCAGATAACTAATGATCTGTAATTGTTATAAAGATTAATAATGAATTATTACATTTATATGTATACGGATTGTGTTATTGTATGATAATATACAAATGGTTAAAAAGTGTATCTCTGTTTTTGTATACAGAAACAGACTAATTATAGACTAAAAACATAGAAAAGTAACTATTAATTGAAAATATGTAAGTATTACAAAAAAAATATCGAACGAAACGTGTCGGTTACTAATAAAAATGACTTGCTTTCGCATTATTTTATAATAAATATTTTAAAATAAATTAAGAATAAAAAAAAAACCGCAAAGAAATTTTACTTTTAACTGTATTGTGATATTACGTGCCCGCGTCGCGACCTTGCCGTCCAAATTTAATGATCGCATAAGGTCTACGAAGGGTCATTGGTTTTTCATAGCCCTAAAAAGATTTTATGTAACTACTGAATACTGGAAAAAATGGATATCGATATGGTTAGATTTTAAAATAATAGAAACTCCTCATTAGTTTTTCTTTCGATATCAAAACTTATGCTATGAAGCTGAAAAGTCTTGCTTTTGTTAAATTAAATAAACTTGATAATCATAAAAATAAAATTTGATTCTTCATATTTTATATAACTTTTTATTAATTTACTGGTAGTTACCTAGTGACTTGGTTGCTATCAAAACGTTGGAATTTGGTGCTAGACTAAGCGTTCTTAGCTCACATGTGTATTATTTTATGCATAGTTCTAATTAGGAAAATTCATATAACCAGTTGACAGTCTGGTTCAGTTTTTCTTACAGAACCAGAATTGTTTATATCAATGAAAAATTGCTATTTTTTTCATTTTTTAAATTTTTCTATCCAACAAATTTATTTGAAAATGTGAAGTACACAGTAAAACTTTGCTAAAATCGATGGTAACGGAAAACATCAAGAATATATTATTTAAGCCAGGAATTTATTAGTTTAAGTGATTTAATAACCCCAGTGGCATCATGAGGTTCATTTTCCAAGTACTTATTTAGATAAAACGTTATCAGAATTACTTTTTATGGCATTTTACAACGAAATTTCAACCCATTACAACCCACGGTATTACACATGGTACTGTGAGAAAATCATGTTTGTAAATGATATACATTTTCACAAAATTTTCAAACATCAAATTATAATGGAATTTTCTCTTCCTTTTTGTGAAACAAATACTATTTTAAAACATTCCAATCTGAATTTTAGTAGACATTTAAGAAATGGTCTATCAGAGAAAATCCCATTTTAGTAGTCCGGAACAACTGTGTGCAGTGAAATTACTCTTAACCAGACCGAATTTTCACACCAATATTTATTTTAAGTCAAATTTCCAAAATTCTATACAAAGTCAGTTATTTATAGTGCTTTACTTCATTCGCTAATAAGGACTTAAAATTGACCATTTTTATATTTCAGTGGTAATTTTTACGTGAAAAGGCTGTCCGGTTGAGAGAGGTTCCACTGTATAACAATACAAGTTCAGAAGCTGGGTGTTTGACCACGCAAACTTTTGACATACAGTAATAAATCATGATGGTTGCCAGATGTCTTCAGAACCCTAAAAACGCGAAAAATCTTGAAACTTAGTAATACTAAATGAATTTTGACAGCTTTTTATTAAGTTTCTGACCTCAAATACTAAAAGGTTTACCATTTAAAAATTAGCCATAATTTTTTTCTCGATATTATTGAGCTGTTTCATGGCCATAAATATATCAAAGGGAATACTATTATCCCGGAAAGAATGTCAGAATTTTCTTTCTTTCTTCTATAAAAATGAACTCGATCATAAACTTCAAAAAATTTTATTCAGGGGGGGCAATAAATGACCTTATTAAAATCCCTCTTTTACATAAATATTTTATTAAAAATTTTATCAAAATCTGCAAAGCAGAAAAATTGGTGAGCTTTACTGGGTTCATAATATGTTAGTATGCTTCAGCTTTTCCAAACGTAAAAAACAGGCTTGAGAATATTATGAAATGCGAAATCAGCTGAAATAAACTTTAGAAATTTCCACGTAAAATTTGAGTAAATTAAACATATATTTTTCATTCCACAATTTGACCTCAAAGTACTATTTGTTTGTGTTTGTTATTTTCTCTTTTGTATGTTCTTAAGAAATTTTTGATATTTGAACCTTTTACAAAATTCAGCGTGTATAAGCAATTTAAAAAAAACAAGCACATCTTCTGAATACTGAACTCTGTTGGTAGTTGGCGATAATTGCTACCTATTTTAAAAATATAACGTTCATCCTTATTTCTTGTCATATTTTCCTTTTCTCTCGGTTGCTAATGAACTATAAAGTGAGTAGCAGTGCGGTCGTGTTCACTCTTAATAATTTTCTAAAGGAGCTACTTGTGTCTCTTTTAATGAACGTGAACTGTGCTGTTTCGTATGTGTGCTACCAATAACTTTGCTATAGAAATGCTTTAATGGCATATTATAGTATATGCGAACGGATGAATAAATAGAAAGACCTTTGGTATTATATTGTGACTGTGACATCGACAAGCTCAACGAAGGATATCGGCGTACGCTTACTTTGCTGACATCAACTATTTTGCCATATTGTTTAAATATAAAAGCACCATTTTCTTTTTTCTTTTTTTTTGTTGCTACTTTGTCAATGAAACCATATTGCCACATTTCGTCTGTATTAGAAGTGTTACAGTGTATTAATAATATATATATGTATATTATATAGTATAAGATATTTTTTATGAACACTGCGACCATTTTTTATACCTTTTTACTGTTTTGTGTGGAGTATGATACTAATAACATTATCATGGCTAGGTAGAAAGTATTTCAGTAAGGTTATTAGTTTTGGGAATAAAAATTCAAAGCGAAGTATTCAAATAAAAATTTAGAGGTATGAAAAATTTAAGCTATATAGAGCTGTGATCGGACATTCGAATTTCCATGTAAAACTTATATCAGAATTTTGTACTTTTTTTTGTACGTTTTTGTGCCCTTTTCATTTACGAGTAAAAACACATACAAAAGCTGGATCCCAGGTCGACACGAAAAACACAAGTACTCCAAAATGACAAAAAAATTATATCAAAAAATACCAATAAAAATTTTTGTACCCTTAAGATAGTTATTTTTCCAATTATTATAAGTTGTGTTTTTGGCGTCGACTTGGGATCTGACTTAATTTTTATCGTACAACCGTTACTTTAGGGGTACAAAATTTGTTTTAGTTGTACAAAAAGGTACAAAAATAGTACAAAAATCTACTTAATAAATTTCTAACATTGACTGACTGACAGACAACGCACAGCCTAAACTGTTGGGTTTAGAAGAATGAAATTTTGTATAGGAGTTCCCTATGTAACGTAGGTGAGCACTAAGAAAGGAATTTTGAAAATTCGTCCTCTAAGTGGGTTTAATAGTGGATGAAAATTTGTATGGAAATACGTCATTTTTAAAATTAGAGATATATAAAAATATGTTACTATGGCTATTAAAATAAACAAAATTTAATAAATCGTGGAAGTTGGTATTTAGGCTTTTGAAAACACTGAAAGTGAGCAGAAAATGAGCACGAAGATGATGCCGATAGAAAAGCCCATCGGGTATACGGCTAGTATGATATAATTTTTTTGTCATCTTGGAGTACTTGTGTTTTTCGTGTCGACCTGGGATCCAACTTTTGTATATGTTTTTACTCGCAAATGAAAAGGATACAAAATTTTCTTTTTGCGGTACAAAAAGATACAAAAAAGTACAAAATTCTGATATAAGTTTTACATGGATTTTTAAATGTCGAATCATAGCTAAAAATTTAGACTCTATTGGGAAGGCACAAATTTAAAGGAGTGGTAAGAGAAAAAATTTCAACTGTCTCTTAAGAAAAAATTTATGCGTGTATATTATAAAAGACACACGATTGAAGCAATACTTCTAAATAACGCCAATTGCAGCTTCTTTAATATACCGATATGTTTCTTTATACCATGAATCTCCTCCAGTTTTCTGATCGAATAAAAATGTGATATAAGTCATTAAAAACAATATTTATTTTATTATATTTTAAGATATTATAACTAAAGATATCATAACCAAAGCCGGATGCACGAGGGGACAGCGAGGACAAAAAATAATTTATTAATGAAAATTAGCAACTGTTTCATAACCAAAAATATAAGTTTTAGTGTCAAATTACTCAATCTTGTTGCAGAAAGCTAAAAGAAGAAAGAATACGAGATTACATTTAATTGAATATATTATTTTTTCCATTAACTATTTTGCAATATTTTTTAGTACATCATATGGGGGAGTGAATTATGTACATGTATAATTTTGTAACTTAAAACAGCCAAAAATCTACATAGGAAATTAAGACAGAAAGGTAGCGGTATAGTATATTTCATTATCCAACACGAAACCATGAAATGCACGCACTGTATGGTGTAAACCAAATCGAAACATTACTGTTTATAGGCAACAAATTTTAACCTGTCCTGTATACAGTAGAAGCCCCGTAAACTTGCGCTCCATAAACTTGCTGTCTCTCTAATCCTTGACTGGATAATTTTCTACTCTTGACAATATTTTCTCCCACCATGATTCTTCCGTAACCAATTAAGTTCGTAATTAATGACGCGTATAGCGTATATTTGGTATCCTTCTCTACCTATCTCTATTTTTTAGATTTAAATTACGTATGTTGCGCATTCAGTGCGCATAGGGGTAGTAAATAGTGGGAATGTCAAGACTAGAGAATGGTCCTGGAGATGCTTGTCAAGATTAGGGAGCTTTTACTGTAATTTCCAGCATTATATTATTAAAAATGTCTACGTACAAATTCAGTTGAATTTGTGAATCAATACCTATAAGATATTTCTGAGAAACAATTATATGCAAGCCTGGGGCGTTATTGATAAATGAAAGTTTTTTTTTTTTTTAATACGTGCTTGTACGTATTATTTGTAATGTACCTGCATAACTACGGACGTATGTGTGTAATAACTGTTGTTTATAAAATGACTTCAATAAGATTAATTAAATTAATGAAATACCTTTAAACAAAGTAAAAAAAAAAAAATACCAAATATGATGCTATCATCATCGTTAGCTGCCGATTCTGTGCTTATTGACTCATCTGTTAAATATATGTTATTACGTATTCCTGTGTGTATGAAATCAGTTATTTATAATGAGTATAAATCAGTGTTTCCCAACCTTTCCCCAAAAGACTAGTCACATATAGGATCACATATAATTATGATGATTATCAGTTTTCTAAAATACAATTATATTTAACATAGAATGTCGTTTCCAGATCATTTAGTTGACCATACAACTCAGATAAATATTGACACTTTTTAAGCGTTAGAGAAATGCTCAAAAGCAATTCTTGTAGCGTAGAAATCATTGCGTCAATAATTGGAATAATATTAGGTTGTGTAATATGAAATGTCGGTTTCCGACCACTTAATACCATATAATTTAGAGAAATATTGACACTTTTTAAGCACTAGTGACTAGACAAATGCTTAAAAGTGATTCTTTAATTTTAAAAAGAATTCTTGTAGTGTGGAAGTATTTACTCCAATAATTAGAATAACATTAGGTTGCGTAATATGAAATGTCGTTTTTCGACCACTTGGTCGGAATTCCTGGACCACCATGTAATTCAGACAAATATCGGCATTTTTACTTGAAAACATATTAAGTCGTATAATATGAAATGTTGATTTCCGATTACTTGGTCTGCTTTTTAATTGAGAAAAATATTGACAATAATCTTCCTGCGGACCGGTGAGATACTTTTGCGGTCTAGCAACGGTCCGCGGACCGGCGATTGGAAAATACTGGTTTAAATAATTTTATGAATATGTGTTGAAAAAAAAAGTTTGTTGCAGTTCGTATATGGCACAAAAATAAGGTGTGCCGATCTTGAAGTAAATTATACACGATTGAAGTGTGTTCATTAACCGAAAATAATTGTTTTATTACAGGTTTTCGGTCATCTAATGATCGCATTTGTTGAAACTGATGTGAACTAAATTTTTTTAATGTAGATAGGTATAATAAATAAAAAAGAAATAAGCTAGTTTTGATCAGTTCTGGGATATTAACATTGCATTTATAGGGTTCTGAAACAAAAAAATATTGGAATACCCGTCCATTAGTCTGCCACACTCCCATAAGTCCAACAATTTTAGAGCTACAAACATGAAATTTTGTATGTAGATTGTACAGGTTGTAATCTTAATTAATATATGGAAAAAACAAAATTTCTTAATTTATTGATGCAATTTTCCGTATTTAAAAGTGAGGATGAAAATTTTTTCAGGTACCATATTGTGTGAGTTTTCTTTAGAAAGGGCTCGTAAAATAAAGTTCAGGTTGTTAATAAAGAAAATCTGGAAAAATGTAGATATTAGCACTTTCTAAACACACTCAACTAAGATTATTTCGGCTAGGTTGTGTTGGTATCTTTCGGAGATATATAGGTAAGCAAATGTTCGAAAATTTAAACTGTAATTTACTGTAGTGAAAATGATCCCCAATAAATAAAATTTTGTGTTAAGGTTATGTTCCAATATTAGAAAATTTTTTTCGAAAAGTTAGATTCAATTCATTCATGGAGATGCTGAAAGAATCAAAAGAACATAATTTTCATTTGTCGTAGCCCCAAAAATAATTCTATCGTTTGAGATATCCTTAAAAAATCTTTTAAAATGAAGTTTTTTCTTAACTATTTTTCATTTTTAAGCCTCATTTGCGAAATATTTTATATATTTTATATATTTCCTACTAGTGCAGTTATGGGCTAATGTCGAATATATTTATTTATTTTTAAATAAATCATAAAAAAATTTAAAGTAGGTTCCTTATATTTTATTCCAAAAGCTGTGAAAAAGTCAAGCTACTGACAAGGAAAGGTTTTGAAATGTCAATTCGCAATTTTGATGAAACTTGGTATATGTGTAGTACAAGCAAAAATAATAGACCCGTATATTTTTTACCTACCACCGTCGCCATTTAAAGGGTGAAATCACCCCTCAATCTTAGGGTGAAATTTTGATTTTGCTTGATAACTTGAGAACGACGGCAGATAGAAAAAAACTTTAAATTGACAAATTTATTTTTTGAGAGCTTTCTATTGATGTGTATTCTGGGGGGGAAATTTTTTTTATTTTGCAAAAGTGATCGCAGTGCTTCCGCTACTCTAGTAGTCTCGGAAGCAATAAAATGCATTTATGCAAAATGAACATAAAATTCTATTAGGTCAATTTTAATTCAATATTCAGTTAAATTATTAGTGAATTAAATATTCAATTTCATCAAAAATTTGAGCACTGTAATAAGATAATCGGTTTGATTTAATTTTTTTCTTCCATTAACGCAATATAATGTTATTTTTCTCCTATTAACGACGCCATCTCCAACTGTGATAATGAAAATAATGTGTCGATGGTATGCACCTTGGTATGTGTAGGTTACCCTACTTAAGTTATTTTTAAAATAATTGTATATACAGTTAAATTAGTCATAGCCAATAAATTAAAACGCTAATAAGATTATATAACACAACACATTTATGACATAACAGCATTTGAACAAAAAAGAAAATGTATACCCATTACCCACTCTACGCGTGATAAAAAAAAATTTATAACGTTTGCGTTCATTTGTTTGGTACAGAAATCGGAATAACAATTGTAACAAGTACTATTTCTATAAAGTTTTTTTTTTTTTTTTACAAAATATATAGAAGTATTTCGAAATTTATTTATGTTTTTATCCATCCAAGTATTATTGTTGATTTTCCTATTAGATAAGACTTTACTTCAGTGTTATTTTGTTAAATTTATGTCTGCATTTATACAAGTGCGGTTTTATTTGTGCTGTGCATTAACACTTTGTTCTCATGCCGCACCACAACTTGCAAAAATAATGTTCGCGTGCCACTGGTATGTATTTCCGTGTGATGAGGATGACACATCGCTTGCTAAACAAACATTGGTGGACAAACTTAAGTGTTTGTGTTTAATTTGTCAGTTATTATTTATTTTTGTGATGATAGTTAACCATATATATTTCGTTGTTAACCGTTAATCCTTTAAAAGTGTTTAACACACTATTATTTTTAACAGAACATACCGTCCCTCTTCATCAATTAACGATACAAAAGTAAAATTGATTTTTTTTTGTTTTAGTCTGAAGAATTCTTTAATTTATCTTTTTTTAACTATTTTTTTTTTAAAATTAATTTGCATCAAATCCGATTATTGTACTTTTACATTTTTGAAAAAAGTATTGTAAACGAAGTAACCTTGGAACTGGTGGGACAACTTTAGGATATAGCTAAGGAGGTTTTCAGCTTTTGAATATCTCGGCAACCATACGGGCTTCAAATTAGGTATTTGCTAGCAAACACCACTACTTAGTACTGTATGATATAGAGGTGCTGCTATCTAGCAGTTGTAGCTGCACTGAAATTACTGATACTTGGCTCGTAAGTTTATTTTTGTGACCATCGGTGTTTAACAATCCTCGATTTCCAGCTTCGGATTCTCAAACTACATCCGAGGTCACAAAAATAACACTAACAGCCCTCGCTAAATTATAGACATAATTATTATTCTTTTGAATTAATCTAAAGGCGTCTCCACATTCTCGCCGAGGTTGGACGAGGTTCTTCGTCGAGTTCCTCGCTGAGATTGGCTCAGCCATTTGAATAGCATTAAAACACCAACCGCGCGAGACAGAACGAAATGACCCTTTGCATTCTCGTTTCGTCCAACCTCGGCGAGAATGTGGAGACTCCTTTACATATAATATTTCCCACCTCGCCTATTTTAGAAAATTAACTCAACCATTCAGAAATATACCTATTTTTAAATAATCATGTGTTGCACCACTTTTATTTGTACTCAATGGTAAAAGTAGTCAACTTAATTGAAATGAACTTTAAAGAAAAATCTTAAAAACACTTTTCTTTCTGCATTTGAACTAAATCTAAAGACACTAGACTAGCTTTATAATTGTGTGTCATTCTTACCGTCACTACCGTACACTAAATTTTTATTAAAAAAAATATTTTTATTACATATAATATAAACATATAAAATGAATCTGATCAATCAATCCATCAATCAATTTTATGAAATGGTTGTTAATTGATAAATAAATTACTTGTTGCCAAATAATATTTTTTTTTTCATATGTTAAATTTTTACTACATACTTGTTACACCTGTGTAGTTATGGATATACATACATATACTAAATTTTTTGTATACCTATGTTCAAATAATCATAGTATTATTGTAATACTGTTATGAGATGTTTGATATTTAAAAATCACTGATAGTATACACCAATACCTCAATTTGCGTCGTGGTTACGTTACAAAAAAACAAGACGCAAATTGAAACGACGCAAAGTGAATTATGATTTTCTATAGCAAACCATGTAAAGATCGAAGATAGGTTTCCGGGTTACGAAAATACTACTTTTTAAAAAGAAAATTGAACAAAGTAAACATTTAAAAAAAAATAATATAAAATTTTATTACATACATACAAAAAACAAAAACAAAAAAACAAAAAAAACAAATTCAATTAACACAAAATAAAATAATCAATTAATTTATAAAAACAAAGTAAAAATTAATCACTGTCTGATGAGTCCATAGTGACTGTTGTCGTAAGTCGGCTTTCTTCAACAAAAAATTGGTCCAATGTTTGCGTTTGTCCAAAAAATTTCGAAAAGAAAATTAAAGACTCGAACCCAAAACAACGCAACTTCGAAAATCTAACGACGCACAGTGAAAATTAGTACTAATTCAGCAGCGACGCAACTTCGAAAAAACGCAAACCGAATCGACGCAAAGCGAGGTATTGGTGTATTACTATTTAGCCACTATTAAAAAATGTATTAATGAATAAATTTACCTAGTTTGATACCAATCCCGTTTTTCACTAAATAGAGGTGCAAATTTCAAAAAATTATTTAGATATTCACTTTTGCTACAAGGTGCAACAAACTATTTATTTATTTATTTATTTTTAAAAGAATATTTAATATGAGAATAATAGCTTAATAATTATTTTCCTAGCAACTTCAAACTGATATTTAACTGAAAAGGAGGGAAATTTTAACTAGCGACTAATGTTTTCCAAACTTTTTTCATCGCAAAACATTCTTTAAGCTCCAAAATTTGTACGGAACTGTAGCTAGACTTTACTGTGCAAAAAACTTTATTTAAGGTAGTTAATAAATTTTCCAAAAATACAGTTTGCGAGCAAAAGAAAAGAAGAAAGTAAAACTAAAGAGATTAAACTCATAAAACCTACCATGTTGCTCCTACGCCTCTTTTAATAATATTTTCCCCAGTGCTATTTATAAAGTTTTTCGCGGATCACCTACACATTAACTTCCGCGGAACAAAGTTTGAGAAACGCTGAAATAGGCAGCCCAGACCATGATTATACCTTAAAAATTCTTTGTCACAGTTGTAAAACGTTTAGTAATTATATATATGATATCTCTAATCCAGAGACAATGGCTTTAAAATCAGTTGTTTCTAAAAGTCCCATTAATAAGCTAACAAGGAGATGCACCCAGAGTGAAATTCGGGATTTGGATGAAACTTCGCTGGTGTGTGGAATAGGCAAAAGCAAGGGATCCGTATTTTTTTTTTATCGGCCATCTTCCACATTTACGGAGTGAAACCAGCCCCTAAAGTTGGGGGTCCAAATCGTATTTATTAAGATATCTCGAAAACTATAAGAGATAGAGGAAAACTTTAAATTGACGAAATGTTACTCTTTGAAGGATCTATTCACCTGTTCAGGTTAAACCAAGGCCGGGTTCGTAAGGGGGGCTGAAGGGGTGAAAATGGGGGTAAATTTTCTTGTACCACCTAAATGAGCCATTGTATCAAATTTTTGCCATCATAGATAGAAAAAGCACCAAAAACTAGGGTATACGTGTTTTTGCATTTTTTCGAAATATCTATGGTATCCAAGCCATATAAGGAAGAAACAAATAGGGTAGATTCTATTGCATTATTATTGATTGCAAATACGTTCTATATTTTTTTATTTTTATGTTTATTTTCATCATGAAAATGTGCATTGTTACTTTCCGATAATGATTCATATATTTTTTAGTACTTAATTGGTAATTTAGCCATGCGCATATTTGGTTACTTATGGCCGATAAAAAAATGGCCGATGGCTGATAAAAGAAATACGGATCCCTTATTTTTGCCTATTTTACACACCAGCGAAGTTTCATCAAAGTCCTGAATTTCACTCTGGGTGCATCTCCTTGTAAGTGTTATTTGGTCCCGCAATTTAGCTTGCTATTCCTGCTTCCTAGATGTAACGTAAGCAAGAGATTTACAGTCAATGATCAAAATGAATTTTTAAATGGTATACTCTAAGTTCTCATATACCAACGATGACGCCAGTGGGAATACCGAAATACATGCAACATAAGATTCCCGAATATACTTTTTATTATTTTGAATTGCTTAGATCAATTAATTTTTTTTTTAAATCCACCATATTTTGGTTTATTTTGAGGTTATTTTGTAATTATATTCTGCCGTATTTCAAAATATTAAGTATTTACATATATTCTGCCGTGTCAAGACTCGTAGGTATCTTCATAAGCATAGTATTGAGAAAATTAAAGCTGAAGAAGACAATCTGAGATAATTGATTTTTATTGTTGACTATTGATTAAACGTTGTAGCTTTGACTCCATAACACATAAATATGTTATTTAAAACTACAGGAAATAGACTATAAGATACGATACAAAAAAATAATAATCTATACATATTATAATAAAATTGTAACGAGACCATTTCTGTACATGGAATATTTTTTGAAAATTGTACTGGTACTGTAAATAGTTATCGATGTAGATACCAAAACAGCGATTTTTAGAATTTTTGTCTGTCTGTCTGTCTGTCTGTTCACGCATCACACAAAAACTATTGGACGGATTTTAATGAAATTTGGTGTGATGATAACTTGCTACCTGGGCCAACATCTACAATACTTTTTACTCCGGGAAAATTTCTCATTCCCACGGGAAAATGGAAAAACTATTTTGAGCATGTACACAAATTTGGCAAAAACTATTGGACGGATTTTAATAAAATTTGGTGTGGTGATAACCTATTACCTAGGGCAACATTTAAGATACCCTTTACTCCGGGAAAATTCCTCACTCCCACGGGAAAATAGAAAAACCATTTTGTGTATGTGCACGTATTACGCAAAAACTATTGGACGGATTTTCATGAAATTTGGTGTGGTGGTAACCTACTACTTGTGTCAGCATTTAAGACACTTTTAACTCCGGGAAAATTCCTCATTCTCACGGGAACATAGAAAAACCATTTTGAGCATGTGCATGCATTACACAAAAATTATTATTCTTTGCAAGTGCTGTATAATTATTACACTTACATACTTCTCATTGAGTTTATAACAATATTTGCGCGAACGACGTCGCGGGTATGGCTAGTGTAAAAATATAATGAATGATTATGAACTAATTAGCTCTCTAAAAATTATTATCAGTATATTATATATAATAATAAAATTGATTAGATTGTTACGCGTAATTGCTCAAGATACCCGAGATTGGGTTGATATGACGGTATTCGGATCTTGCAAAAAATCTACACAAAATAAATCTTCTATATGGCTCCAACAATATTTCAACGCATTCGATAATAAATAATTATAGTAACAATAACAAATTTTAAATAAGCCGAACGAAAAAAAAACATCATTAACGTAATAATTACCCGTTATGTAATTATTACACAAAGATACGTCAACAAAAACAATATGCGAGTATCCATGCACAATCGATAACTATGTAATACAATTACTCTAAGTAAGTACTCGTCTTATGTTTATGTTTTTTACTCTTCGCGTATAAACAAAAAACTTACTGAAGCAGAATAAGTATCTTCTAGGAGACAAAAAAATGAAAAAGATTTCATTCATCGTAGAGGTAATGTAATAAAACAAAAAAAAAGTGTTCATCAATTGTTTGAGAGAAAATCACCTTATTTGTTGCAAAAAAACAAAACAATGTGAAATATCATGCGTAATAGTAAAATACAATTATTTTAAAATTATAACAATAGCTGTATAAAAATGAATACTACATATCGCAATCTGAATGGTTCGTAGTCTTTATAATTTTACTAGAAATTGTATTTTTATGTAAAAAGTTATAAAAGGAAATGTAATTTATAGTTTTGTTTTTTATGTTAATAATTTTTATAGAGATACAGGTGATCCTTTTTTTGTACGGTGGATAGGGACCGCATAAAAAAAATCGCACAAAAACAAATATATTCAAAAATATCATAAATAGCTATAAAAAGTATAGTTCGATCCAGATTGTAAAAAAAACTTTTTTGTGCGGTGGATCGGGACTGCATAAAAAAGTTTCATCGAAAAAACTCAAAACGCTCAAAGCTTAGAAATTTCCTTAGAAGCTGCTTCTATAAACAAGGTAAAGCATTAATTTACACGTAGAAACATTTTATTTCAATTTTATAATATTATGAAAATTTTGAAAAATATATCTGTAAAAAAATTAAATAATGCAATAACTTATGTTCTTATGCAATATGGATTGATTAAATGCTTAAAAGCCGTTAAAAAGTATTTAGATCAAAGAAAGTTATTAGAGTCAGTGCTTAAGTTTCTTACTGTCTTTTGATTTTGATTTATATTATGCATTTTAATTGCCATTTTTTTAAAAACCGCATAAAAAAAGCATAAAAAAATTGCACCAAAAAAAAAAAATCGCACAAAAAAGGTTCAGTTGTACAATTCCTGCCTTCAATGGACCAGCCCCTTAAATTGAAAAAAAAGAGAAATCTATATTCGCTCACAAAGATCTTTATTCAATTATATCTCTCAAAATTTTTCGAAACTTTGCTGGATTATAGATTTTATTAAAACTGATCATGAGCCATATTTCGTCCACGCTCATAAACGAACCATAAAGAATAACTGAATGCTTTGTAGAATGCTATAGAATCTTTCGTGCAGCCCTTTGTATCCCAGAACTAGCATAGCTTTTATCTTTGATTCATCTGAAACTCAAAATAATATATTATTTTATTTGAGTGATGTTCAAATTAATGAGCTAGCCGCATTTAAAGACTTATTCATAGTTTATATACTAAGAAAAAAGTCGGAGTGATTCTTCTACATAATAGTGTTGAAATATAAATATATTTCTTTAAAAAATTTTTAGACAAAGAAATATCCTTTTTTAGTTTTATGTAAAAAATTTTTTTTTTTTGATGACCTCTCAAAAACGTTTTTCCAGTCAACCTAACCTAGACCTGGAAATTTTAGAATACTCCACTGAGGAATCAATGCATAGGTTGACTAAATTCGACAATTATAAAAAGAAGAGATCCTAGATTTAATAAGAAGTAAAATTTAATAAGTTAAAAATTATTGTTCTGCAAAAGTTTTTGGTCAAAATATAATAATTATTTTGATCTATTAATCTTTTGAAGTAAATAACAATTTAAAAATCAATAATCTAATATGTTTTATGGGCGGAAATTAATTTATTTAAGGTTGTGACTGTAACGCAGTATTCAGTGGTAGTGATCAGAACACCGGAATTCTGTATATTGATTTTTCTGACCATACTTTCTAGTTCGCAACACTGGAATAAATGGTATTCTTAAAGTTATTTAATGTCAAAACTTTGTATCATATATATTTTACTACTTTTATTTAACTTTCTATTTTCACGTATCTAAATATAAGACGATAATAGACTGCATAAAATAATTACTTAAAAAAAAATTCCTTAACCAAACATATTATTACATATAATTTAATTATTTTATTGTTATTATTCAAACTTGATTATTATTATGTACATGTATGTCCATGTTGCGCGTTTAAATAAATGGTTTTTATCTCATTAATTTTCCATTTATTCTGTGTAAATTGTCCATAAGCTGTTGACACATAATTATAATATTACCCATTCTCAATATGTATAATTATTTCATTAACCATAAAGCGTATAAAGTAATGTTGCTTAAGCTTATTAAATTTTAATTAGATAAAAATCGCATCTATCTACGGTGTGATGTGGACAACAACTTGGTTTGTGTTATCATATGCGAAATATATTATGTGTACCTATGTATGTCTAAAGGGTACTGTTTTATCGACATCTTATATGCGAAAGCATCGCCGCCATAACCGCCAAAGATTATGTCCCGACCATGTGGTCGTTAGTTACGGAATAAAATATTATTAAAGGTATTAAAAATAGCAAAGAGTAAGGCCCGTATGTTTCTGAGTAGGTGTTTATTAATGCTCTTTACATGATATATTCTAACAAAGTAATATGGGGTATTTTTAATAAGAACCATTAGCACACTACATTTTACAATATTACACTTGTATGAGTTGAGTAAAAATGTTATTGCAAAAATTGTATTTTTAAGTCAAAACCATCTTAGTATTAAGTTTCAATTCTTTATTTTATATTCATATTAAATTATTTAAATGATTCAAACTCAAGGCCGGCGAGAGGAATGACGGGGGCGCGGGCAGAACATTTTTTCCCCCAAATACAATTGACGAGCAACAAAACGTCTTCACACTTTGTCCGGGCCCCTAACCCAGATTCCGGGCAATTAACCCCACCTACCTCCTCCTCTCACCGGCCCTCTTCATAATAACAAAATAAAATTTATGTTTAAATTCTATATTTATATTATACACATCGCTCAAAAAATTTGCCATAGTTTAGTAAGTGATCAAAACACGCTGCAGAAAATGAATTGCTTCGACATATTTTTCGGATAGGTACTCTCAGATAGAAGATTTCAAAGCTTTGGACCCATTACAAAGAATGACGAAGCGCTAAAATTAGTTTTTGCCTTTGGTATGCATAGATAAGTTGATCGGGTGCTGTAGTCATGAAAATCTTGAAGTTTAGAAATCTTCTCATGTAGGTACTCCGGTTTTTTGTTACATAAAATGCTATGAATAAGTTTTAAAATGTGCAAAACTCGTAATTTTTTATAATCAGCGAGCGAAACTTTTAATAATCGGTTAATGACGATATATTCTATATAGATACCTAACACAGTTCTTTTGAACCTTTTAAATCTTCCTTGGTAAGATTTCGTTAAGCCCTAGTCATTATTGGTTAGAATACAGAGGACCAGTTGCTTCGTTGCTGGATGAAGCATCTTCGTGAAATGGTAAAGACTTCGAAGTTTCCAGTACGATTTGTTGCAAATATACGTGATCCAACTAAGGTTAGTCTAGAGTCCGTCCAAGTAGTTTGATTGTTGTAGCAAATTCTATAGCATAACTGCCAATTTTTACTTTAGTATGTATTTGCATTTTTCTGCTGGATATACTCTAAAGGAGTCTCCACATTCTCGCCGAGGTTGGACGAAACGAGAATGTAGAGGGTCATTTCGTTGTGTCTCGCCGTTGGTGTTTTGATGCTATTCATATGGCTGAGCCAACCTCAGCGAGGAACTCGACGAGGAACCTCGTCCAACCTCGGCGAGAATGTGGAGACTCCTTAAAAAATTCGTCAAGTGCGTGTTTTTGACACGCACTAAGTAATGTCACCTCAGTGAAAGTGTTAATTTATGATTTTTTGGCTCTTTTTGTAAGTGCAGTGATAATAGAGCCCTCTTGTGTTTATTCAATATATGCATGTACAACTCTATAATACAGTGAGAATACAGCCCTCTTGCGTTTATTCAATATATGCATGTACAACTCTATAATAATGTTTCCCCCACTATGATCACACAACAAAATTAATATGTCATCCTTCGGTGACATAGTGAGTACACTACAGGAAACATTACTGTTTTAACATATTGTCATTCACAGTAGATCTAACCACAAAAGTACATTATGCGTCTTACCTAGAATACGGTATATGCTAATGTGCAATATATAATTAAACTTGTAGCTAATAAACATCAGAAATATTAAATATTGTGTAATTAAAATTGTAAAATAGGTTGTTATATTATGCTAAATAAATATTAAAAGCGAAAAACTGTAGATACCTACAGTATTTAAGGCAATCATGTAACACCGTTAATGATACTTTAATAATAGAATACAACAGACTCATACAGTTTTTCAATACGTTTATGTAGATATGTAAATAATATACGACGGCCAGCCCCATAGATACATGACACTTCAAGTTTTTCTGTTTTATTTTTGTTGATAAACATTTTCTTTAATTAGTGAATAAAACAGCAATTAGTGTTTTTTTTATTTTTTTGTTTTCTGTTGAACTATAAAACCGACTATTATATGTTCTAAATAAAATCAGAATTTGATATGGATGATTTTTTGTTAAATTGTCTCACAAAATTAATTAAATTTTATTCAGTAATTTTCTGTAAGCAATTTTCGATATCTTTATGTATAATTTTATGATATGAGTATGTAATTTGAGTAGCTGGTTCAAGGTAGAGTGCATTTACAATGTATTGGGTATTTAATGATGATTGGTTATTATCGAGTAGCTGCATTAAATGGACGCTTAAATTGTGTTTAGGGGCTAATATTTCCAAGAGATGTAAGTTATGAAAATGAATATATGTAAAGTACAAAAAGTGCATTTTATCAACTAGGATATGTTCAGAAGAGTTCAAAAATTAATATTTTGAATTTTGTTGATTACCTAATTTTTGGGTTTAATTTTTTTTTATTTCCCAACTATTAAAAAAGTGATTGCAGATTGCAATAGATCTTGATGCAAAATAAAAAATAACCAATAAAATGCTAAATAAAAATAAACAATACAGTTTTTATATATTCCTTAGTTTTCAAGATCTATCGACTTCTTTGAGGACTTTTTATTTCCATGACCTTATAGAATCTGAAAATGGATTCGCCTAGATTTCGCACATCGAGATCTATTAGAATCCATTTCTTTTGTAAATAATGGTGGAAAGAATAAAAAAAATATTGATAGACAACATTCAAAGTATTAATTGGAGTCTGGAAAACATATATCGGTGACAGAACGCATTTCTCGGATTTTTCTCACTTAAATCCCAGGTCATAACGACGGAACACTTATAGTTTCGTCATGTCTGTCATCATGATTTGACACGCACTTAACTAAACAGTGCCATATTTCATTATAACAATTTAAAATTTTCAAAATTGAAAAATAAAAAGAATAATATGTGAAATATTGGGTCAAGTGCATGTTCGAGGCGCACTAAATTGGTATTTCGTAGTCAGTGATTAGAGTTTTTTACAAATTGCGAAATAAAATGTAAGAAATTGAAGTTTGTTTATTACACTTGTGCGAATTTTCTATCTTCTGTTTCTGACCAGAAGGTCATATCGATACGCTGGATGTTTTGGTTTCTTAACATTTTGGCTAGTAAATACCTAAATTCTTGTCAAATGGGTAAAGTTAAAGGATGAGTTTTTTAATACAAAATATTTTACAAGCAAACGTCGAGCAATCAAATCTGTGAGTGCTACAAGCAAGTTTATAATTCTGTACCTGAGAAGTATAACACTATAACTCTTACAGTTGTATGCTTCTCAGGTACGAAACTTAAACAGTACTAATACTCCTTTTAAAATTAAAATCAGTGACTCATATATGTGTATTCATACCTACAATGCAGATATAATAATTATGTATAAAACAATAAAATAATAGACAATTTATTTAAAACGTTACCTAACACTTTTAGAAAACCAAGGTTATAATTTTTACTTGAAAAAAATCCGTAATTCTGTTGTTGCGTGTCTTACATTTCACGTATTAATCTGATTACATAAGAAATGTATTTAAACAATATAAACAAATAAATATGTAGTTCCTTTTTTGTCGGTAATTTGATAAGACTTTCAATAAAGTGTGGTCGCGTTTAATTTACTGTTGAGTGTTGACTACAAATGTCTGTCAGTCGGTCCATTCAAATACGATAATGAATTAAAGTACTTGCGCGAAATCAACCTATAATTAATAATTATGTAAAGAATGTAAAAAATGTAATTTGCTTTCGTGTAATTATAAGTAAGTATAGTTATTTGTGTGCTGTAAACAATGCGAGTATGTCCAAATTGTTTGTTCATTGTTTTAATTACTACAGTGAAATGTCGTTAAGTGTTTTATTGCAAAAGATTATAGGTTGATGGTTGCGTTTTTGAGGATAAATATTCTGTGACTAGTCACAAAACTTTTTTTTTGCAATCTTTTTGGTATGACCGCATTATGTTATCATCATTTGACTTTTAATGTAGAAAAAGATAGACATGTATCGGCTTTCATTTTGAAATTATTCTAATTTAACAAAATTAAGTTTTTTTGCGCAAAGTGGGTAACGGCAAAACGCGGGTAGACAAAAAAGAAGCAGCTTAATGGAAAAAACTGTTGGAAGGGGAAAACAATTAAAAAATCTTCTTTTTAGGACGGAATGGGGGAAAAAGCTTAAAAATAATATTCCTACCTTGTTTGTGGTGATTTTGCTGTGGAACCACCTGAAGTAATATACCCCAATATGGAGATTGTAAAGAAAGTTATAAATTTATTGAACATAACTGTTATAAATTTATTAATTTTGTCTTTTTTCAATTCTTTTTTACTTAATTATTACTATTGTTAAGTTCTACATAGTTACGAAAGTTTTAATTATACAAGCATAGACAAAATAGAAGCATCTTAATGGAAAAAACTGTTAGAATGGAAAAATAAATAAAAAAATCTTCCTTTTACGACGGAATGAGGGAAAAAGCTTAAAAAATATATTTCTACCTTATTTGTGGTGATTCTGATATGGAATCACCTGAAGTAATATACTCCAATGTGGAGGTTGTAAAGAGAGTTACAGTTAATTATTATAAATTTATTATTTTTGTTTTTTTTTTTTTCAATTTTTTTTACTTAATTATTATTATTGTTAAGTACTATATGACTAAGAAAGTTTATATTAAATAATAATAATAATATTTAAATACATAATGTACTTACCCGCTTTGCCCAAAGGGGGTTACCCGCTTTAAGATACCTACACGGTTAAAAATATAGGATTAATAAGTAATCTACAGAGGTTACATATATGGCAACACCAAAATTTTACTAAAATCTAATCGGTTGTTTATATTAAAAAATTCATTGTAATATAACTGATATTAAAAATTAATTGAACTTGGATTAGAGTCACCAAACCAAATTTTATTCTAGTGTATTGCAAACTAATACTATGAATATTACGATTCTAAGTTCAACAGGTATTAAAAATAAGTAACGGTGGATTATATTTTAAACCAAATATGTATTAAAAGATAGGTTTCTTTGGTTTGAAATTTTAATATTTTCTGTATTAAAGTCTAATATTTTAATTACTAAATATTGTAATGAAGGTTATATTGAAACGCAGTAGCATTTTTTGTATTAGTAACATTTTATTGATTTTTTTCACAGTAAACAAAATAAACGTGAATTTCCAAAAAAGAAAATTAGATCTTCCGGGCTTAGTTCATGGTCCTATTTCTTCTTGAACGTTTTCAGTAGATTCTTCTGATTTTTTACTTTTTCTTAAACTATAATTTTTCATAATAATAGAATAAATCCTGCAAATAAAGAGAAAAATAATTGGAATTATTGTCAATTAGATGTCAGTTGCAAAGACTTACCACATGATTGATAATTAAGTGCTTAAATTCTACGCTGACTGCTACATTATATCGCCGAAGTTGTCCGGGTAAATATTTGAATTTTGATATAAATAAAAATCAGAACACTTCGCTCTTGTCTGGTAGATCTTGAGTTCGATACCAAACGGGGAAGATACGTCATCTACATTACCATACCGCTCATCTATCAATAATCATTCCAATATCAAAATCAATTATGTATTACCCCAAACGATGCATACAACCATAGTAGTTGCGTAGGTACCTAAACAATAGATAAAAAAATGAGAATATTTTTTGATATCGTTCAATATTTAAGATCGATATTACGTACCTTGTATAAAAACCTAAGTTAAAAAATTATTTGAATTTTTATAATGTTTTAAGCTCGACCGAAGTTACGAAGCAAACAAAATAGTTGAAGGAAGAAGCAACGAATTGTGTGTACTTGTTTATTGGTGAGTGGTGAGCTGGTGACGCATTTATATATCTACATTTTGATATGTGAGAAACCTTCCTTGATGTTAACTAAATCAAATAACCAACCAAAAAATACAGAGAAAACAATATATAAATTAAATAGGTTGGAGTGAGGACATAGTAACCAAACCAAGATACCTTGAGAACATCGAGTCGTCGACAACGGACAACACCACAGCGAGCCACTATAACAACATGTGACTGTTTTGAGATTTGACTGATTCAATCCAAATGGTTTAAAATTAAGTCCAAAAAAAGACCAAAACCAAAAAATTTAGATACCGTGTACTGCTTTTTAGTAATTTTTTGGTTTCGTTCTTCTGATTTAAATAATTTTGTATTATATTTTAATAAAAAATGGTTTAAATTATGGGAAATAATATAAATAGATTAAATTTGAATACCAAAAAATATTGGAAATATTTTAATATAAGGGCAGGATTTAATTTTAGTATTTTAATATTTATTTTTTCCAGTAAGTTAAGGTTGGATTAAAAAATTAGTCCAAGATTTTTAACCGTGTATACGGGGAAAGCGAGTTTTGCCGAGGTTTTGTATTTTCTTTATTAAAAATTAATCTCGTATAAAAATTTCTTAAGCGAAGTTTCATTTTAAAGTTCGATAGGTATTCTATCTGATAATATAAAAATGATTTGCTTATCGAAGTCAAAAGCCTTTGGGCTACTTTAGCCTACTAACTTATTAAATTCCTTAAAAAATTGTCTTACTGCATTTTACTGGAGTTTTGAATATTGTCTGAATAAATTTTTGTTTTCTACAACTCAAATTTGTTATCTAAAAACAGTTTAACTTGAGAACTGCCAATTCAAAAATGGTTTAGTTTCGCTGTCGCGTTTTTCTTGCAGTTGACAGTTCTTCTCGTTAAATTGCTAGGTAACAA
Organism: Brachynemurus nebulosus; assembly: GCA_035578155.1. NCBI lineage: Eukaryota > Metazoa > Arthropoda > Insecta > Neuroptera > Myrmeleontidae > Brachynemurus > Brachynemurus nebulosus. The sequence continues at coordinate 52,117,869 of JAPWDM010000001.1, read as the reverse complement.
AATTTCTTTATGTAAACACAAACTTATTCGAAAAATACAAAACGTTTCGTATAATAACAAATGATAAAATAAGGCGCTTTATTTCGTCTTTATTAGATATTTTACGTAGGTACCTATATTGAAATGACATTGTAGCAAAGTAATGTTTTAAAATAAATCTTTAATAGTTGAAAGTGAAAATCTTATTGCTTTGGTTGTAATGAAATTTGTAATGACTGTAGTATCTATAGAATCTATTTATGTTACTTATTAAGGTGGTTACACACTTATCTGCAAGCTTGACAAGCATGCATGATCAAGCTTTTTGTACAAGCATGCACAAATTCCCTTCGCCACCACACGGTTCAAGCATGCTTGCACAAACGCCAGTCCTTTTGTCCTTATTTATATAAATAAAAAAAAAATCATTTCTCTTTTATAATTTGTCCTAAAGGAGTTTATTTTTTTTTTATAACTGTATTCTTATCAGCGTTTACATCAATTAACTTATATTGTTTCAATAATATATCCTATGTTGTATCTCTCTTCACTTTATCATGGTATTCCTTTGATTTGATACGCCAAAGACATTCCTGACTTTGGTATATATGAATAAAATCTTCAAGTAATTCGCGGTTTATTTTTAAATCACTAGACATGACGTTTTAACAATCAGATTTCTTCAAGCCGCTTGTACAATCAAAATGATTGTGCAAAATTACCATACAAACGCTCAAGCATGCTTGTACAAAAATCTTGATCATGCATACTTGTCAAGCTTGCAGTTACGTGTGTAGCTGCCTTTATGTTAGAAATTTTCATTTCGGTATTGTAGTCTTAAGCACACTCACAATTTTAATTTTTGCTATAAACAGTAGCACAAATTTAAAATTATAATATAGGTACTTATTTTACATTTTATTTTAATGCACTTACAAATTTATTGTATTCATCTAATGCAAAGCAATTTAACTGTATTAAGATAATACAATACAATACAATTGTTTGTTGTGTATGGTGGTATAAAAATTTACGTATTTAACACCAGATATACCTACTAATAATAAATAAAATATAACCGACGTTTCTTTTTCTATAATATTATCTTGAAAAACATTTTACGAACAATTCGATTTTCACGGTAAATATCAATAATTATGAGAAAGAGTTAAAGGTGATCGACTATTATTATATTTGCATTGTACAAACTTACGCAATACAACAATTGAAATTTTACATAGGTCCATTTACTTGGTGCGTATATAAAATATACTTAATTGTGTGCAACAATAAGTAATAAAAACTTATTATTGTAAATATTATAGAAAATAATTAATACTTATTATTATTTAGGAGAAAATTAGAAATAGATTAGCGTTAAAGGTTAACATGATTCTTTTAGGTGTGTTAGCATTCATAGCTATATAAACGTACCTAATAAAACTACTTTTTTACTTTCTTTAGATTTTTGTTGCTGTTTTTATTTTCATTAGGGCAGTATTATTTTTACTGAAGTGTATAGGTAGTCTCCGAGCTACATCCTTTCAATATACATTTTGAGTTAAGTCAAACAATATTTCGACACTGTTCCTCAGTCTTTCATCAGTTAGGCCATCAAGCTGCTATAATTTTGCTAAGCAAAATAACAAATAATTTAGTAATAACGATTATAAATTTTGAAGAGAGTCTTGGAATTAATAACAAAACTATTGTTGTATATTCGTGTTATTCAAAAATTTATGTAAACAATGAAAAATAGGTACTTAATAGTATATTATTCAACGAGCTAGTAATGATAGCTATTACTCACGAAGATGAAATTGCGACTCGAGTCGAGCTTGCGAGGCGAGTGTCGTAATGCGTCTGAGTGAGTAATAACCATTGCAAGCGAGTGAATACGATATTTTTTCTGCGACTTTTTTCCTTTTTGATTTAAATAAAATTGAATATAAATTTTTAATCATTTTTTTAGTCTATTTCTAATTTCATTAAATGTTTGTATAATATGTATAAAACGATCAAAACAAAATATATACTACTTTGTTTACTTGAACGTTACTACGCAACGTATATTAAATTAAAACTTGATACATACATTAGTCACAAAACAATCGCAAAGCCATTGAATAATGGTTAATACTGTGATTTCATTGGTCAAAAAGGTATTGAGTAATGGTCATTCCTCCACACCTTTGAATAATACCTAACTTTCTCAACAATTAACAGATATATAATGAGTGTGTTCTTCAACAGGAGTAGAAAAATATAATTTTAGTAAATTAAGAGCTCTACTTGAACGTTTTACTATTGTATGGAAAATATTTTTGCGTGATTGAAAATTAAAAAAAAAATATTTGTAAGCAAACTGCAAACGAGCAAAGTTGCTAATCGTGTCAGTATTTATTTTGCTTGGAAAATTATACACAAAGGATAACGTTAAAAGTGCAAAATAATCCCAGTTGCGTGTTTTTATTTTTTATTGTTAATAAGAGTATCTGGACAGTTATTAGTTATTATGAAATTTTAATAAATCATAATAGAATGTAGTTGGAACGCTTGTATATCAACATCATGCAATGAAACGAATAAGAGTGTTAACTGATCATTTAACACAGAAGACCCAAGTGGGTTAAAATAAAGAAAAAATCTATTAAAGAGTTTAGACTCTAAAAACATATTTTTTACAAAGTTTTAAAGTTATTTAGTTTTTAAGATAAGCAAATGAAGGGTTAATGGGTCGAAAAATTTCAAGTGTGTTATTTTAGCGGAAAATCTGTTTACGTCAAAAATAGAAAAATTATTCCAATTCACCTTAGACTCTCGTAGAAATAATAAGCTTAAATGTTTCGATTGTAGTTTCGATGCTTTTGACTGCTTAACAAGCAGTAAATGCTTTAATGTATTGTCTTATACCGTAGAACATGTATTAAAATTGAGGCACTTTTGTTATATATATTTCTGTTGTCTTTTTGCTAGTTGATAGTCCTTTTCGTTAACTTACTCGAACTCGGCTCGTACATTTATTTTTGTGGTCATGAATACTCAAGAATACTTGGCTTTCAGCCTCTGATATCTCAATTGCATCTAAGACAACAAAAATAACACTTATTATTCTTTGTAGGTAAATATTATTTTCTAGTTAAGATCTAGCCCAGAATAAAATTCAATTTCAAATTTAACGAACTTTTTCGGACCGCTGAAAATGGAAGAATTTATCTTTACTAAAAATGTGACCTATATAATATATATACGTTACTTTTCTTTACACGACACTTGATGATCTAATAGGTTTTCAGTTTGATATCTAAATATTTGGAGATTATAATGGATTTTTGTACACAATATGTTATAGATAATTTTGTTATTTGAAATTTTTGTACTCTTTCGTAATTGTTATGTCATGACTTTTTGGTATTATTCGAGATTACAATAATATATAATAAAACAGAAAAATATTATTTAACATTTCAAATATAATGCATCCAAAAAGGGATCATCCCATCACTCTTTCCCTATAAGTAGAAATTTTCTGAACTGCATATACTTAATACGGAAAAATAGATGTCGCCCTTTTGTGAAACTAACTGTATTTATAGTACCTATTTGATACTGAAATACCCCTGTCGCAGCATCTGCATAACATAGCGAATTTCCAAATCTTGGGCACTGGCGGATCTCATCTAAGACCTGTACCTATTTAAAATAGTTTAGCTTTCTAAGAGTAAAAGAATTTTTAAAATCGGTTGGGTAATTAGTTTTGGTATTTTTGGGGACCCAAGAACCCGAACGAATTTTGTGCAGCATAGTTGTATCCATCTAAAATAATTTAGTTCTCTAGCAGTGAGAAATTTTTAAGCATCGGTTCGATAGCTTATTACTGGCGTTTTCGGATCTGCAAGATCCCGGTGGACCTCATTAAAAAATCAGCTCGACCGTATATTCTAGGCGGACTTTATGTAATATATATATATATATATATATATATATATATATATATATATATATATATATATATATATATATATATTCAAAACCCGTTGTGTAGCATTCTACGCCGCATTTGCATCCGCAGGACAGTTGTGGATCTCAGATAACACAACCTGTACCTATCTAAAATAGTTTACCTCGGTAATAGTAAAAATGTTTCAAAATCGGTCAGTTATTTTATTTTTGACACTTTTAGGTCCTACTGACACTTCAGACCTTACATAACGTAATCTATATGTATCTAAAATGGCTTAATTCCCCAACAGTGAAAAAATTTTCAAAATCGGTCGGTTAGTTTATTTTTGACACTTTTGGATCCGATGGACCCTGGCAGACTTTACATAACGTAATCTATATTTATCTAAAATAGTTTAGCTCTGAGACAGTGAAAAAATTTTCAAAATCGGTCGGTTAGTTTATTTTTACCACTTTTGGGTCCCATGGACCCTGGCGGACCCTAAATAACGTAATGTATGTCTATCTAAAATAGCTTAGTTCCGCAACAGTGAAAAAATTTTCAAAATCGGTCGGTTAGTTTATTTTTGACACTTTTGGATCCCATGGACCCTGGCAGACTTTACATAACGTAATCTATATTTATCTAAAATAGTTTAGCTCTGTAACAGTGAAAAAATTTTCAAAATCGGTCGGTTAGTTTATTTTTGACACTTTTGGATCCCATGGACCCTGGCAGACCTTACATAACGTAATCTATATTTTTATCTAAAATAGTTTAGCTCTGTAACAGTGAAAAAATTTTCAAAATCGGTCAGTTAGTTTATTTTTGACACTTTTGGGTTCTATGGACCTTGGTGGACCTTACATAACGTAATTTATATTTATCTAAAATAGTTTAGCTCTGTAACAGTGAAAAAATTTTCAAAATCGGTCAGTTAGTTTATTTTTGACACTTCTGGATCCTATGGACCCTGGCAGACCTTACATAACGGAATCTATATTTACCTAAAACAGTTTAGCTCTGTAACAGTGAAAAAATTTTCAAAATCGATCAGGCAGTTTATTTTTGACACTTTTGGGTCCTATGGACCCAGGCGGACCTTACATAACGTAATCGATATTTATCTAAAATAGTTTAGCTCTGTAACAGTGAAAAAATTTTCAAAATCGGTCAGTTAGTTCATTTTTGACACTTTTGGGTCCTGTGGACCCTGGCGGACCTTACATAATGTATTCTAAATCTATCTAAAATAGTTTAGCTCTGTAACAGTGAAGAAATTTTTAAAATTGGTCGTTTAGTTTATTTTTTACAATTATGGGATCAGTAAATCCTGGCGAAACTCGTACAAGTCTAGTACTCTAACAGTAAGAAAAGGGTTCTAAGGATCTCATATAACTTATGGCAGTCCGTAAGCTTCTTGCGGACATCATTTAATTAATTAATTCAAATACTTTAACTTACTAACTGTGAAAAAATTTTTAAAATCGATTGGTTAATTAATTTCTGGCCTTTTTAGGTCCCGAAAACCTTGATCTCACATAAAATACCTTAAATCCATTTGAAATGGTTTAATTTTTTAACATTATTAATTATTAGTGAAAAAATTTTCAAAATCGATTCAAAATATTTTTCCGTACATACATATGTACATTGTACATATTTTGTTTTGTTTCATATATTTAATAATATTATATCATAACATAATCTTCAATTTCTTGTTTACTTAAAAATTCAATAAAAAAAAAAAAATTCTTCATTACATTAGCTTAGAAAATCTGTTTAATTTACATTTTTTAACATGAGATAGAACCATGCTAATTATAATGCAATAAATGAGAAACAAAACTCTATACATGTATGTGTGTTATAACACATATATGTGAACAGTTTTCACTTGTTCTCACAAAATTCTTTAATAAAAAAGTGAAATATTTTTATATTTCATAAAGAACTGAGATATAAATATAAATTACTTATTAGACTAACAAAGAAAGAATAAAAGTGAAAATTTACATTTTCTCGAAAACTACTTAACATAGAAAGAAAATTATAAGAACATTTTCTTCATAATTTTTTTTTTCCTTTTCAACGATGTAAAAATCGAACTGTCTTATGATAAGATCGAATGATAAAAAATGGCCAGAAAACCTACTTCTGGGCATCCGACGTGTCTGGCTAACGAACTTAGCCAAGCCAATTCAGAATCCAGTCCGCACACAAAATTTCATAAGCGTTAGACGTTTCGTTCGAGAATTATCGTGGGAACACATAAATATATATATATATATATATATATATATATATATATATATATATATATATATATATATATATATATATATATATATAAATTTTAGTGAATATCATTTTCGTATTCTAGGGACCTCAAAACAGATTTCTGCCATAGTCCCGGACTCAGATTGCGTCATGACACCTACTGTAATAGCTGAATTTCGAGTTTTCGAAATTCGCTAATAAAAGGAAATATTTGCAGTTATAGTCATTTCTTTTTCTGATATTGAGCTTTCATTTCAATAATTGGTTTAAGGTAATACGTTTCAGTATTTATATTCGATATACCGCTATAGACTAATACTTGTTCAGAGCCAATACTAATAATTATAAATTTAAATTAGCCAGTGTATATGATTAAAAAAACACCTACTCTACAATACCTATCTACCTATGTATGTCTTTGTATAAAATATACTTTTAAAACATAAATTATTCAATCCTGTCCTGTCCGTCAACTTTGACGTGTGCGCACACAAACATTGCAGACACACATTGATACCACAGGCGGTAGGTACATTAGTTACCATAGTTACATGTATGTCTATATCGAGACAGTCATAGTATCAGCACTAAATATTACAAAACACACAATCTAATTAAAAGAATATTTATTTACAAATTTACAATAATCCTGAGAAATTAAACAAAAATTCTTGGAAATCTTGATATTGATATTGTGGTTTTAAACAAAATATCAAATGTCCTCATTGATCTGAGTGCCGCTGAAAATTTTACGCGGGGTTAAGTACTCATCACCAAAAGCGGTTTTTTGGAAGGCTGAAAAATTTATATTATTAAATCTGTTGTTAGGAAATTCTCTATAAAAAATATGCTACGACTTTCATTTGTAGGAGTAACCGTTTTAAAAAAATTCGATTTACAGTGTAGATTGAGACTTACAAGACGATGCCATTACTACAGAGAAACTAGTATATACAGTGTAATAATAATAGTATCCAGAATTACGAATAATACTACAAAAACTTAGACAAACCTATTTAGACAAAAGTTGCACATAATCGAACCTTCACAGTTTAATATGGATTATATATATGGCTAACTTAAAAGTAAGTTCTAAAAGTATTATCAATACTTTTGTGGTACCGATTTATCACTACTTGAACGCCTACTCAGAGTATCTAGTATCAGTTGAATTTGACGATAGAAGTACTTTTACAATGGAAGTGATGGAATATTCAGTATTTTAATATTCATTTCCCGGTTCTTCCACCATTGTGAATTGATTTAGAAAAACCGATACTTCACCTGGCATTGAGCTTAATCAGTGCAATATAAGTATACTTATACAATATCTGTAACACTCTGTATGACGTATGTATATATAATACAATAAACATTAAATTGCATTCATTTGTTCACATAATTATATGCACGATTATTTATTACTGTAAATATTGTTTGTTGGTTGGTGTGTTTAAATCAAACTTAAGATTTATTTATTAATATTGTACTCTACATTTGTATCTATATGTATATGGCTTCCAACTCCAACATGTTAAACAGAGGTAAATATTTATTGAACATACAGTCTACATATTGCATGCTATAAATACATATACGTATGCACATATATATTTGCAAGATATTCGTGTATGTGTGCACATAGAACACTAATATTAACTAATCACAAGGATTGGAATGGAAGCTAAACGAACATGCATAAATATGAATTTATTGTAGAAGTCCTACAGAGAGGTCCTAATTTATTGGAATCAGTTTTACTTTGTTCAGTTTTGTTACCAATGATTCAATGATTTCATTTGCATTTAGATGAATATTCATATTTTGATAACTTCAGAGCTCGACTTCCTCCTTCATATGATCAATTTGTTGCTCGAAAGATAGAAGAAACCATATAAAATACTCTTTATTTATGGAAACAAGTTTGCTAACTTGTTAAGTGCTAGTCTGACTTGCGTATCGAGGGTTCCGTATTTTATATATCATAATTAAAATGATAAGTGGAGTTTTTATGTACGCGGATGACACAATAACTTCTAAATCGATTTTAATGAAACTTTACAAATTTACTCCTAAGAGGCTTCATCAGCATTTCCAATCAAATATTGTCCCAATATTCCTCATGAGAGTTGAAATATTAAAGATGAAACAAAAAGTACCTACCTTGAAATTCATCAAAATTACAATAAATTGCACCATAACTTCTATAATTTATTATTAATTGTACAATAAATTTATACCTGTAATATAATCAGTCATATATCAAGGACTATACCAAAAAATGTCTTGTAATTTTCCAAAATAAGACCGATTTTTTAATTCAATATTTTTTACTTCAAATGAAGAACAGTTGATTTTAATTTTTTTTCAAGGATGACTGATTTGCAAATTGATATTGAATTAGAAAATAATCGTTAATATAACCAATAAGAAATAAAATTACGTCGTAATTATACCGAAATAAATCGACACTGGTTTAAAACCCCAATAATTCGTATTATAATATTTGTCTTATGCCACTTTCGAATAAAAATGATTTCTGAAAGTCTTTTACCTGACAAACGACTTCTACCACTATGCCAAGTTTCAGTTCAATATCAGTAGCAGTTTAGCAGTCACTGAGAAAGGACATTGAAGTCACACGAAAAAGTTCCTTTTCTACTTTTTTGCGGAATCCTAACAACGGCAAAATTGCATGCAAATATCTAGTGAACATTATCTGGGACCGGACTTTTAAATAGGCAATTGCTTAGGAGTCCACTGGTTCTAGTGGGCTTCGTAATCCGAAAAAAAATTAAATACAGTGAAAATCGATTATTAGGACATCTAAAGAACAATTTAAAATTCACGTCGTAATTAGTAACATACTTTCTTTTACAAACTGTATTCATGTTCATGTTAATAATTATGTATTTATTATACGTATCCACAAGATAATATTATACAGAAAACTGAATATCGTAAAAGGAAATAAATTGGATCAGTTTTGACTTTTTCGTTTGATTTTTATACTCTTTCTTATATATCTGATGATATAGGACAAACTAATTTTGATTCCGGTAGCTTATTCTTTATTCTTATCATTTTAAAAATCCATTTTCTTTTTATTTAGCCACAGTAAACTCAAATATGGTCAACTCTTATCGACTCCGCCGTTATCATATCAAACTTACATAGCCTACAGGCGTCTATCTAATTAAAACCGACCCTGAAATTACCCCACGCTTTTCTTGCAAACGTTTGAGTTTATGTAACAAAATTGATCGAAAAATTATCTAGAAATAAATAATTGTATAAATAAAATTAATTCAGTTTCAAATTAATTTAATTCAGAATATCAAACTCAAAATCGGTTATTACATAAAAGTGATTAGTAATCAATTCAAAATACAAAAAAAGTCAATTTGCAAAAACGTTTTCTCCATTCAGTTTCATTTTTTTTTTTTAAATTAATTGATTAATCGGCAAAACGACTGATTAATTCATAATTATATAAAAAATAATTTTGTATAATAAATTATTTAGATAATAATCTTACCGAACTACCGAATGAGCATCAATAAATCAAAAAAAAAAAAAAAAAATAGTGAAACTCCAACTTAAAAAAAAAATTTACAAATGGCTTCCATTAAAATTACCTCTATTTATCGACAGACACAAATATTTATGTAAATCAATTTACCGCAAATATATTTATTTTAAAATTATATAATACAATAAAGCTGGTCAAAAAATATATGTATTATTATAATATTGTTAATGTTAGTATATTAGAATAATATTCGTTCAAAGATAAGATGTAATGGGGGAATTGTTCAAATAAATTTATATTGGTTGATTATATTATGTACTATATACTTATAGCTACAAATACGAATATAAATAAAATAATGCTTGGTACCGTACAAAATATAGATATTTCATATAATATTTTATTAAACTTTTATTATATAGGTAAATCAAATTTGATATTATTTTCTTTATTCAGTGGTCTAGATAAGAATTTAATTATGCACTAGTAGCTACTTGTATGCAATGTTTTATCTAGTTCATTGGCGTTGGAGTCCATATTACCTACTTCGTCCTCTTAATACCTTTTGCATGGCATAAGACGGCATAACTTTGCACCATATACGAAAAAATAAATTAAAGTAAAAAAAATGTTTTTTAAGAAAAAGCTTTTATTTAAAAATGGGCTCAAAAAAATAAAATAACTTTTGAGTGAAATTTGAAGCAATATGCAACATAATTTATAAAAGCTTGAGGCGTTATCATTAATTAGGTATTTCTGTCTTGGATATAACTGTAGCTATTTTACTTTTCAGTAGTTACCAAACTTAATTAAACGCCTCAAGCTTTTATAAATTATGTTGCATATTGCTTTAAACTTCACTCAAAAGTTATTTAATTTTTTTGAGCCCATTTTTAAATAAAAGCTTTTTCTTAAAAAAAAAACTTTTTTTTACTTTAATTTATTTTCTACTTTTTAGTCTGATTACAATTAATTTTAAAAAAAATTAAAGAAGTAATTTTTTTACCTATATTTTAATCGGTTAATTTACCCTAATCAGACATAACTATGGAAACAAAAAATTGCAATGAAAAACCAATGGACAATATCTGACAATTCGAGATGTCAAAAAGTTGCACAGGACTAAAAATTAATAATTTTGGTTTGGGGCGATTTCGGACAAAACTAATTGTACCATATTGCATTGTCATCAAGGTGAGACACGTATGCAAAATTTGAAACCTTTAGCTCAGTTAGAACCTGTTTAAATTTTGATTCAAAGATTTGATCTAAACCAACATACTAACATACCAAGTTAAATAAAAGCTTTTAAAAAGATTCAACACCATCTGACGAACCAATTAATAATCATCTCCGAGTAGTTTTGGTCTGTTCCGCTGGACAGTACCACCCGTCACAACTCTTATGAAATTGAATATTCTGTCCGTCATTTTTGTTTGTGTTTTTCTCGTAGAAGAAGACATTATATGAAAGTACACTGATTTCTCGTTGTAAGCAACTTGAAATAGTACTCTAACTTAAATCTTATTCTAAATGAAATCTTACTTTTATCTAAAATGAAATCTTACTCTTTTTAGATAATAAAATTCGCATATACATAAAAAGAGTAAGACATATGATTCTATTTCAATTTTAATGTTGCTTACAACGAGAAACCAGTGTAAATGTGGTTTATCTATGTAGATAAACCACATTTAGTTACCTTTCAGATTATTACATTTAAACAGTAATTATCTGAAAATTTATCAGTTTATCATTCATTACGATTGAGGTTACTTTTTTAAGAAAAAACGAGGCTATTTTGCGCCAGCTCAAAAATGTGCTGTTCCAGCTTCAAAATGATTTTGGAAACAACATAAAACTGAAAAGTATAATAAAGTAAAATCCTTTATTTTTAGCTACAGCACACTTACAAGTACATATTTTTGTGTTAAATGAATTAAAAATGACTTGAAATTCTTAAAATACTTTTTCTATAGTTGTATAAAAAAAATTTTAAGAATTTTATTTAATTAATATTTAATTTGAATTATAAATGAATAAATTTCGTATAATATAGCTACCTACCTCTATATATTATTTAAAGAATTTTTACAAAACCGCAAAATACCAAACTTCTTGTTTTCAATATGTTCCTTATAACCATAATATAAATATTAAATTGGATTGATTACCTTCAAAACGTTAATTACTATTAATTTACTAATAATACTGTTTTTTGTTGCAGATTTCGCTGTTTGCTATTCACATTGAATACAACAAAAGTGTCGTATATGGTAAGTTGAGTTTTTTAATTAATTAAAAACATTACCAAAGAGATAAAGAAGTACCGAAATAAACCGTTACCAATGTAAATGTATGCGTGCTACTATTACCGTATTATATCGTAGGTTTATCTATATTGAAATAAGTAACTAGTGCGTCCTTTAACGTAAATTGCGTTTTAACTCTTTTGCTATTGCTTAAAAACAACAACCAAGAGCTATTATATTTAAAAACCTTTTGCCAAAAGAGAAAGATGTAGGAAAACAAAAAATTTCAAATTTTTCCCAAAATTGTGTTAGCTTCATGGTCTTTTGTCCTGTTTTCTCAAAATGTACATAGTATTATTTCTGCAACCTCTTTCTATTTGGAGCAAATATGAAACAGTGAAAAAAGTAGACAAAAATACATTGCCAGTGGGGGCGGCACACAGCTTCCTCATAGTCGTAACAGAGATATTCGTTCTTTAAAATAATTTTGTGCTTAAATTGGTATTAAATTTCGTGTCCGATCATATTATTAACGCCATGTCTGAAACAAGAGTAACTTTAAGCCAAAAATGGAGTGAACTGGTTCTTAAATTTTCTAATCGGTTATACAGCAATGTAAATTTCGAAAAGACTGACTGCGCAGTTTTTGTTTTTAATGTCAAATCAGTAAAAAAAAATATATTATTATTTGAAGTTTCGAATTATTTAATAACTGCAAAAAGTAAAATTAACAATTGAAGTTTTGTGTTTCCATAGTAGCAAGAAAAATAAAGAGTCCATTTCATACAACCAGCGTTAACATGTTTTACGTTTGTGCACGCATAGTAACTATAATCACTCTAATTATATAAAAAATTATAGGAGACTATATATGGATTAACCCTCAAATATTCACAAATGCAACGAAATGGAACTTGTAGAGTTGTAGTAAGAAAAAACATCGACATTTTGGGGTATCTCACTGTAACGCCGCGATTATCATTATCATTACTTCGTTTGCGATAAGACTGTGTAGATATTATCTTACAATTACACATTATTAATGTCTGAGACAACGAAGATCTTCCAATACCTATTTTCTTCAGTTCTGCTTTTCTCAGCACAATAATTTTTTTGTTACTTATGTGAGAAGGGCCTAACAAAACGGCACTATACCTTCGCATGGGAGGAATATAGTTTACAGAATATATGATTGATGTTTAGGACTTTCATTTTTTGTAAAATATAAACAAGACATTACAAGTCTCATGGCCGATTGTGCCAAAATTAATTTAATCAGAGCTTAATGGCCATTAGTAAATCAGAGATTATCTAACCTCGATTTGTCTGTCGCACCATTTAAAATATACCAACGGTTAACTAATGTAGGTTAACGGTCAATTTCGACCAGCAACGGTGTCTGATTTGTTTTTATAGGACATGAAATGAGACACAAGAGAAGTAAATGCTAGTAAGTTGACAATATCACATGAATAAAAAAATTTAAATCTGCAATTTTGAAAAATGGTATCGTCTACTTGATTTATATAATATTAGAAAATATATAATTTATGTTTACGTAAAACATTTTGAAACTGTAATTTGACGATTGTGAAGATATTTTTCAATTTAAAAATGGGAAAATGAAACAGATACCAAAATTTTACAGAAAAAGAAAAGATAATGTTAACTGAAACTGTACAAAAGTATATTTCAATAGTAGAAAATAAATATAAATATTAGCGATACTATGGAAACTAGCATCAAAATATGCACTAAACGCTGATTGAATATTTAATTGCCCAATATCCATCCATTAACTTAATGGGGCCCACTAGTGTGACGTTTTCAAAAAACTGGAAAATTTAATATACTAAAATTTCAAGTGCATATCTCAATTAGTTTTTGAGTTACAGCCATCCGAAGAGTGGATTCTGATTTTCATTGTTAACTTTGATGTATTGAGAAATGTATGAAGGTTGATAGTTCGGGAGTTTATGGACGTGACTGCCAGTCACATGTTGTGGAGAAGCTAGACCTTGGCACATTTAAACGACTCATCTAGTTTTACTCTGACCATTCTAGTGAGTACATCGTAATTAGTTTTAGTAAAAATTCTCAGTGATTAAAACGTAAAATTACGAAAAATAACATTTTCCAAATTTGCTGCAGTTATAACTCGAAGAGAAATCATTCGATCGATATGATTCTTATTGCAGCTTCTTTTATATATATTTCTTCGTGCCATGAACCTCCAGTTTTCCGATTGAATAAAAAATGTAATTTTCGTAAGCCAAAAACCATCAATTTTTCGCGCAAAATTTGAATCTTTTTTTAAAACTCCATCATTTTGTAAAATTTCAACTTTTTTTTTTCGATTGATGTTCACGGTACGGATCATACCTTCTAGTTCAATAGGCTTTTTGGTTTTTTTTTAATTTCAGGCAGTGTGAAGGCCTTTATCACTGCAGCAGTGAGAGCTGCTTTTTTTTTGGAGCCTTGGGAGATCTTGAATAACTCACTGAATTTTCAATTTTTCGGTCCGAAAATTTTATCATGACTTTAATATATATCAACGAATATATCCTGAAAATATTAAAACATTCCATATAGTAGTTTTCTTTAAAAAAAATACCAAAAATCACCTTTTTTCAGGCGGCCACAGTAGTGGTCCCCCTTAACGGACGATTTAATCATCAGTTAATAAAAATTACCCTTGGTGCAACAGATGATCTGAGATTTTAACTACAGTTAAAGTTAATCATGGATTAACATCTTAACGGCCGATTAATATAGTTGGTACAAACGGCCATCAGATTATTTACTTGCAAAATAAGAAATAATTTATTATAAGACAAATACTGTTTAGTTATATTTTTAAAAATTACGTGTTACATTCAAATTAATTTTCGAATATTCTTAACATATTTTTTAAGTGCCTTCGGTAGAAAATCATCACTTTCCTCAAGTACCGCTTTTGAAAACACTATTTTCTTCATAAAATAGTAGTACTGTTTAATTATCAAGCGGCTTTCGTATTGATTATGTATACCATAGGGCATAAAATGATGACTCTTCTTAAAATTGTTTGATATAAGAATCTCCAATTTTTAAAATAGGTTAATAAATTCTCAAAAATATCATGGCGGAAGCAGGCACTCTTGACTTGAATCGTATGTGCAGATTGTGACGAACGCTTTATGTCTGATTGTTCATGGTTACATATTGAATACTACGTTTTGTCAATCAATATCGATTTCAACTGGAGTCTGTATTAGTGAATACACATTCATGCATTTGTAACAATTACTTAAAAAAATAGAAATAAAAAAAAAATTAAAATTGGATATTTTCCATAAAAACAAATTGCATTTGTGTCGTAAATAATAATTATGACTTGGGAATAAATAGAGATATAGAGAATTTCTTACGATAAAATAAGATGAGCATATTATCAAGTCTCTCATATTATATAGACAACTATAGACACAAGTATATAATTTCCTAAGCCACAGACAATTTTATTGATCTCAACACACGATCTTCGAGAAGTTTTAGTCATAATTTTAACTTTTAAACGTTGAGAATTACAGATATTTCTAAAAATTTAGTGTAACTAAAAAAAATAGCACTACCAAAAATCTATTAATAGAGTAAAAAATTAATATTTAGCACAAAAATATTAAATATGGGAACACATTATTTGACACATTCTGTACAGAATTAAATTCACCAAACTAACTAGTTTTTCAACTAATAAAATTTTACTATATGTGACAGTCTTTAAAAGATATCACAGGAGAGAAAATTCTAGTATATATTTATGTGAATAAATAGATAAAATTTTACTGTTCTATAATGCGTAGTCCCGTTATATCTTAAAAATATATGGTACTCTAATGTTTTTACATACAAGTTAGTTAACACACATTTCATGTACAAAGTAATTTGTCGATGGTGTACGTGAGGCTCAATTTCAAAAACCAATTTATCAGCCCAAAATTAATTTTAAATAACTAATTATAAAAAACTATTTTCAAAATATTTATCTCCGCGATAAAAAAATTACTAATAATAATGACAGTTGGATTTAACGCCCCCACTTCAAATGTTTTCATCTAAAAGTGGGAGCTTGTCCAAATCTTATTTGTTCCAAAACGAGCTTTCATTCTATGTATTTGGAATTTTTGCATTCTCTTGACTTATTAATTCATATTTCTTAAATTTACTGCCCTATATGTATTGTAATGTATTTCAGGTAAAAAAATATTTTAATAATAGATATGAAATATGAAAACTCACTGTTAGCAGGATATCCATACGTCCCGGTTTCCCTGAATTTCTTCGGATTTTAATTATCTTGTTCCGATGTGCCGACAGATTTTTTCGGGACGAGTATTTGTCTCGGTTCCTTAAACTACTTATTATCATCACCTTACCAGTGTAAAATTGAATTTTCGGGACTGAAAGCTTGAAATTATTCGTGAGTTTAACGAAAATTTCGTAAAAACTTTTGTAAATAATTTTAATTTACTGTAGCAAATAAATTAGAAGTCCAAGAGGATGGAAACTGATGGGCGAAAAAGATCAAATCACTTGTAACTTGGCTGATTCCATAGGAATCAATTTTTATATTAGTTGGGTTTGTGGTCGCCTATATGTGACGCCTTGGCGAATATTTCATTTCAAAATTCCGTGTCAAGGTGTACTTGAAAAATGCTTTCTTCTTTTTTTAGGACCAGTCCTGAGATTTGCTTATGTCAAACACATATTTTCGATTATATTAGTTTTTATATTGTAAAACAAAGCCACCTATTTTTCGATAATTTTGTGATTTTTGAAATTAATCTCCATAGATGTACATTATTTATTTACTTAAGGGGGACCACTAGTGTGACCGCCTGAAAAAAAGGTGATTCTTGGGAATTTTTTTAAAGAAAACTGCTATATGGAATGTTTTAATATTTTAAGGATATATTCGTTGATATATAATAAATCCATGATAAAATTTTTGGACCAAAAATTGAAAATTCAGTGAGTTATTCGCGATCTCCCAAGGCTCCAAAAAAAAGTTCCTCCACTGCTGCAGTGATAGCGATCTTCACAGTGCCTAAAATCAAAAAATCCAAAAAGCCTATTAAACTAGAAAGTATTGCCCGTGCCATGAATCTCAATTGAAAAGATAAAGTTAAAGTTTAAAAAATGGCGGAGTTTTAAAAAAAAAAGAATTTCTATTTTTGCGCGAAAATTTGATGATTTTTGGCCTGCAAAAATTACATTCTTTATTTGATCGGAAAACTGGAGGTTTATGACACGAAGAAACGCATATATAAAAGAAGCTGTAATAAGAATCAAATCGATCGGATTATTTGTCTTCGAGTTATAATTGCAGCAAATTTGAAAAATGTAGTTTTTCGTTACTTTACCTTTTAGTTTTAATCACTGAGAAATTTTATAAAAATTATTTACGATATAGGGGAGAGACTTAATGAATGGGACAAATGAGTTTTAGCTAACAAGGAACCGTTTGTGGAAATTTGTTTTACAGTCACTAGGTGTCTTTCATATAACTATTTCAATGTGCGATATATGTGTTAATGATTTTACGTTTGTTTCAACAAAAATTAGGAAATACGATTTTAAACAGAAAAAGTAATTTTTATTTTTTTTTATAAATTACTAAATATTTTATGATAACTATTATGCTTAGATTAATTGTATTAGTTGATTATTAAATCGCTTAGTATAGACTATCATTATATAAGTACCTATTGTTGGCATTGAGGTTATGTACTTTTATTTCTTGACTTATGCCGTATTTACACGTGTTTAGTAGCTAAAGCAGGTTATTTAATCAAGTTACTAAATTTAGTTACTTTTGTCATGTAGGCAGTTGTATTTAGTGCAAGTGCGAGTAAGAAATTTAGTAATCTGTTTAGTCAAGTAAATAGAAGCCTGTTCTATTTACTTGTGCAAGTAGCTTACCCCCACTTTATTTTTTTTTAACTTGCTGTTATTTATACCAATGTAAACACATTAGTTTAGTAAAGTGTTTAGTAGATTTCAAATATACAAATATAGGCGCGTAAATAATATTTATTTATTGCAAATATTTTTTTGGGAATTTTTATACTTATTGTAGTATAAATTATAAATATCAAAAAAATTCACTGAAGGCAACTCCATAAAAAACTGAAATTCGTCTGACAACCACTCTTCATCTAATAATAATAAAAAAATATATATATTTTTTTCCATTTTTATGGAATATATTTGGGACAAATCATATATAAATACATTAAAAGGTCGAACCAACAAGTCAGTTCAAACATATCTGATACATTTTTATAGTGCACAACGAATTAATTGATGACTATGTACCATTTTTAATTTAGTTTTATTAGGTTATGTATTACTACTTCAACTAATACTAAATCAATTTACTAAATTGTGTGTAGACAGCCACTACACAAAAAAAACTATTCAATTTAGCTACTTGCTTTAGTAACCTGCTTTAGTCACTAAACTCTTGTAAATCCGGCCTTATACTCCTTGACAAGGAATATTGAATGGGACATTATGAATATGACCTTGAGTTTTTATCTTGTTCTCAAAGTCAAGGCCACCATCGGATGCGCCGTGAAAAATGCTGAGACTTTTGTCCTCACCATTAATCCCGAAAATGCTTTCCCGCTGAGATTTTCGACCATTTCCATATTTTTACTCACCTGTATAAGTCTAGCTTCTCCACAACATATTGTGACTGGCAGCCACGTCCAGAAACTTCCGAACTATCAACCTTCATACATTTCTCAATACCTCAAAGTTAATAATGAAAATCAGAATCCACTCTTCGGATGGCTGTAACTCAAAAACTATTTGAGATATGCACTTGAAATTTTAATATGTTATTTTTAAAGGTGTAGACTATCGAAGCATGCAAAAGAAATTTCCAATTTTTTTTTAAAATCACACTAGTAGTCCCCCTTAATTTTAATCAATATTATGAACGCATTCAGAATATGCTACGCAGTTACATAATATAGGTAAATAAACCAGTAATAAAAAAGTGTCATAAAAATTTTTTTAATTTTATTGAAAAGAAAATTCAAGGATATGGTAAAGTAAAAAAGGTATTATAATTGAGTCAAGACATAAGGGAGTGTCCTTATATACATAATACTTCTCGATTAACAATATGTAACAGTAACAATTAATGTCTAATGTGATTATGTTTATGGATATAATAATTTTAAAATTAATCAAAACTTTGCTATAAATTTAAAACACAAAGAATATCCGTCTTAGATATTTATATTTACATGGTCAGTAGGGTAAAAGCCCCGATTGTGGAACACTATTTTTAGGTATTTCATCAAACTTGCTTACAAAAATTAATAAATGAATTAAACACCCTTTTTTTTTTCTTAATAAGCATGAAACCAAGTTTTTTTAATCCAATGAATATGTTTTTAAGAAAATATAACCCAAAAATTTTGATTTATTAATGTTTTGTTTTATAATTTGTTGACATCTATAAAAAAACAGACAGAATATATTAACACCCTTTAAAAAATCAGCACATTGACACCTAAAAAAGAACACGTATGTACAACATGAGATACATTACATACCATTCACATACATATTTTGCCATCTTTTCACTCTATGACATAGAGTGACATCTAGTAGTAAATAGAATGTCAAATTAAAAAATATAGAATGGTTTAAATATTCGATAAAATAAACGACCAAAATCACAGAATATACCAAAATACCACAGAAAAATACTATATTTTGTTTCGCCATCTATGTATTTTGGTAAAGTTCTAATCAATTCTAAACCTTCTAAACTAACTTATCAAAATGGCGACAATTTTTCATTATTAATAAAATTTTGCAACTTTAAATCAATATTTTTTTATTTATCAATTGACGATACGCTCCGAAATAAAAAAAATATTAAAAATTTTACGATTTTAAAGCAGTAAGTAAATATTTTAGACTCAAAAAGAAATTAAAACTATTTATAATATAAATTTTTAGTTATTTTACGTACATGATTTTAGTTAAATACAGAGGTTATATTGTGTACTGAAAGAAATACACATATATATAAATTACATTTAAACCGAATAAAAAGATGATTTAGCTCTTATAATCTCTTAACTGGACTAATAAAAATTATTTGTATAGTTTTATTGCGCTAACTTCGAAAATTAACTGGAAAATGTTGAAATTTATAAGGCATGTGTTTCGATAAATAAGCATTGATCAAACGCAAAAGAGACACATTCAGCAAAAATTGTTTAATATATATATGTATTTCTTTAATTAAGTAAAGAAACATTAAATGTGAGATGAATTTAAATTGAAAAACAATCATTCTATTAATAATAATTTTTGTTATCAGACGTTTCTTTCAGAAATAACTTCATTAAGATATAAATGTCAAAACTGTTTTTCTATTGGATCGCGTTCCACAAACGGGGCTTTTACCCTATACAAGATTTAAAAAAAAATATGCTAAGAATTATAAAATAGATTAAAAAAGCTATAAAATTGATCAATTGTTTCTGAAGTTCGCCTACATGAAATTAATTTTGTGAAAGGGTTATAAACAAGGCCGCCTTAAGCTACGTATGGGTCCTGGGGTACACTAAGTTTGGAAGTCCTTTTTGAAGCCAAAATACTTACAGACAAACAGTAAACCAAAAAATATTTTTTACTCTCTATTAATTACTGTACTGATATTAAGAGTTTTTTCATGATTTCTTCAGTTACACCATGAAGGTCTAGTTTGCGAAGAATATCACTTTCGATGCACAAGCGTGACAAATTGTTATTAAGGAGGTCCTTAATTTTTTTTAAATCTTTTTGAGTGGCCATTAAATATAAGAATATCCTTATGGCAATTTCCATACTTGGAAACGTCGACCCAGTGGAGGCCTCAAGATTTCGTAGTGAACTCAGCAAGCAACGCATTATAAAAACTCGAGGATATAATTTGTTTATTTTGTTTGGAATATGAATACCATATTTCTTTCTCTGTTTTGCACATTTTTTATATTCTGCGAAACAGAGAAGGAAATATAGTGTTCATATTCCAAACAAAATAAACAAACTATATACACTATGAGATTAGGAGAGTTTAGTTTACATTTTAGTTGATCACACTTTTGGTTTTATAGTATACTAACATCATTCACAATATCAACGATTTACATTGTTCTTGCCGGAAAGTATACTATCGAAAAGTACAACTGACAGTTTGAACTGGACAGTTCAACTATACCTACAGTTTGAGTTGAGTTGAACATGGTTGAACTGAGCTAAATACTACCTCTACGTGTGTGGGTTTTTTAGCTCAGTTCAACTCAACTCTAGGTACAGTTGAACTGAGACGAATGAAATTTCAATTTTTTTTAACTGATTGATACGTGTGTAGGGCTTAAACTGTACAGTTTTCAGTTCAGTTTGTGTCAGGTCCGTTTGGTTTTTTGAGTTTTTTAACAATACAATTTTCGTTAAAGATGTCGCTGGGTGAAATTGTCGTGTTGTTTCGAATCCATTGTAAAAACTAAAGGATTGAAGTACGCGTGTGTACACTTTCAACTGATAGTTTAAACTATTCAATTCAAACTGTCAGTGGAAACTGTACGTGTGTGGCCGACCTAAAGTATAATAGCCCAATTCCCAATTGTAGTTCTTATCACCACATATACAATATTGCATTGGTTATGGGAATTTCTACTGCAAGTATCAATAATTCATTTGTTTACCTTTATGTTGAAATATCTGTTGGTTTACTGTTATTCTACAAACAATAGATATGTCAACTGTTTAAACACATAGACATAGTACAACTGTTTATACACATGCATATTATGTTAAACTGTTTCTTTCAAGCAAATAAATAAATAAACACTTTTAAAAGTGAAAATGAAAACATTATGTAGGTATATGCATTGTGCAAATATGTATAATGTTGTATGTATTAGTAAATACGAAAATAGTACATTGCACCTACCAATATTTACTTAATTTATTTGCAAGCAAAACTATGTAAGTTCTGTGATGTTAATATTAAACAATTAAGTACACATTGAGGGTGTTACTTTATCTGTACTTATACATAATACTTTTTAAATAATTGAAATTAGTAAAAACCTAGTTTGCCAAAAAGTTTATAAATTAATTTCAAGCTAGTTTGCCAGAGATTTTATAAAGTCTACTTTCAAAATAAATTTGCATTGCATTGCAAAACTTCAGGGCTTAATTTCGGTGGGAACGTAGTGGAACGGTAATTCACCGACTAGGGACTTTTTGAATTAGTTAGCTTTTTTTTTGCTCGTTAGTGTCGTAGTATTTTATTTTATTTTATTTTTATTTTATTTTATTTGTGCTAGTCTGTATTAGTTTTAAAGGTAACGACGTTTTTAAGCAAAACTTTTCGCCAGCACTGGGTATGGGTTCCCACACCTAAAACGTTAGACATTAAGCCCTGTAAAACTCCCAGTAATTATTTAATTCATTACTCTATCTATATAATGATTTACTTACACAGGCTTGGAACTAATCATTAATATTTGCTATAAACACGCATAAAGTTATGTTCAAACATCTACTACAGTACTTGAACCCTCTCCTGTAGTAGCAATTACTAATGACTAGTACTAAACTCGACGTCATTAACATTATAATTTTTACATTTTTGTCTCCTGTAAAATCTGAACAATTATGTTACATTGCACTGTAAATAATAAGTTACAAAAATGCGAAAATTACAAATAAAATAATTTTTACTTACAAAAGTATAATTTTACACAACTGAATGGAAAACACACAAGTTCAAATTTTTACAATGTCATTTTACACAAGTTTGTAGTACACATGACATTTTCTTTAGCTAATTGTAACAAAAACTACAAATATATATAAATTGCTTAAAACTACATAGATTTTTTCCAATAATTATCTCGAATTATAAAGGGAAGGTACGGAAAAACCTTTCCGAGCATAACCGACCGTGAGAATCGAACTCTGACCTGCTAGTCAATATCAGTGGTAGAGCAGGTTTAAAAAAAATTGAATACTTTTTCAAGTTAAAAAAAAATTGAATACTTTTTCTACTTTATTTTTACTACGGGATAGAAGGTTATGTAGAAAAAATCAAGCTAAAACCAGAGCGGTAGGCTCCCGGAAATAAACATTTTTTTAAAATTTTCTTCCCCAAAAAGACAGCTACGGAACCCTCTCTTCAAGTTCGGGCCCCGGGACTCCAACTCCGGCTGCCAACCCCTCTCGTTGAGCCTGGTTAAAAACACCATTTTGAACCTTTTGAAAATTATTTTTTACTAATATCTCAAATTTTGAACGCTTTTCCGAAAAATCGACTATACTAATCTAAAATTAGTTCACCTTACTACAAAAAGTATTAGGTACTTCCAAAATTCAAGCAAAAAGTCATTGTTTTCTTAATGACTTTCTCAATTTTTTTGAGAATGACTTTGACTTTCTCAATTCAATTGCAAGTATCTATAGAAATTTGTGGGATGACATCTGAAACTCCGAAGGTCTTCGCTCCAAGGTTTAATCACAAAAGAAAAATTCTATAACGTAATAATAATGTTATTTTTAGTAATGTTAAATAATTTGACTACTGTCAGTCAACCTTGAAGTTATTACGTGAATAAATATTGGTACACCATTGTCGCAGATTATCATTAGGAAGTATCAATTTACCAATACTGTAGTCTTCGTGGTTTACATTGAAAATACGTAAAGAATCTCCTTAAGAAGCTACGAACAGTGAAATTTTTTATAAAATTTTTAATTTGAAATATAATTCTCATAAATTAACATCTAATTTGAATAATTAATTATATACACAAATAAAATATAAATAACACAACTAACAGTACCTACAACAGTTTAAATTCTAGTTTAAAATTGGATAGTATAATATGGTCATTGAGGAGAGAATCGACTAGAGAGAATGCTGTGTATTACAAATACATTAAGAAATTGAAGAAAAAAATTGACTGATGTGAGTAAAAAAATTGACTGATGTTATAACTTTAGTGGCGGTCAAACCATTAATTTAATGGATTATCTAATATTTATAAACAAGTCTCCGTGGTTACAAGTTGGGTTTATTAAAATGGAGTCATGCTTCAAAATTTAATGCCTGTGGTATCTCTACACGGAGAAAAAAAAGTCTAAATATTAGAGAAAAATCCATGATATTTTAGTGTGCCAGCACAATAAAGTGGTCACAGACCGATATTTCTTTGATTATTGTTGATTTTCAAACTAAAAGTTATAGTACCAGCCCTATAATAATTAATGCAATAATTCATTGATATGTCATAAATTGACCCAACAAAGATTAGAGTGCCAGCCCGATAAAAAATAATGAATTGACTTTTAAATATTATTAGATTAATATGTATACATTAATATACATATATTTATAAAATGTTATTAAAAGGTTTTAAGTAAATATAAAAAAAGTTATCCTTAAATTTTTTATTTATTATGTTGTTTTTCACAAGTAACATATTTCATTACAGCATATATTTTCAACGGCAATATAAGTGTTTGTTTCACCTGATTTATCCTCAATCTGTAAATAAATGAATTTTTATTAAAATTAAACATACTTCAGTTTTTAAAACAGATTACTTACCTATAGATAAATACAAATTGACAGAACTATGTAGGAAATGGTTCCAAAATCGAATGCATAAATGTGTATTGCTTTCATGTCACCTTTCTTTTTTCATAACAATTTCACTCAATAACATATTTCATAAGTGAATCTTTCAAACCTGTAAATAAATGAATTTTTTTTAAAATTAAAAGTATTTCAAATTTGAAATTGGTTTCTTACCTAATTAAATAGAATTTGATAGAAGTGTCGGAATTGGATCCACAATCCAACATAATATAACCTTTCTTTCTCGTAACAATTTCGTTCAATAAAATCTATAAGTTTATGAATTTTTATAAAAATTAAACATATTTCAGTTTTTAAAATTAATACTTACCTACATAATTAAATAGAATTTCGATAATTATTAAATTTTAAATTAATTTACAGTTCATATTTCAAACATTTTTAATTGTTTGTTTTTAAAAAGACGCCACGCTATACCAATGATGAATATTTGGATGAATACGTTATGTACTCTGTTATGTGGCTAGATCGTTAATCTCCGCTACGTCTCGTCACCTCTTATGTATATAACTAGCACACTAATTCTTGAAAAATGAAATATTTAATTGTTAAACATAATTCAAACGAAGATTTTATACCAAATTAGGTGAAATTTTAACATAAAACATTAATTATTCCAGAGAAAATAATAATAAATATAGAATTGATACAGTAAAATGTGACATCTTAAAAAATTGTTGTGCTACTTAATAATTATTACTAGATGTGTACCAAAATTCAATATGTATTTATAAATATTATTAAAAAATACTATTTTTTGTAGCATAAAAAATTTTTTTTTTCTCCGTGTAGGAAACATAATATGTTAATATGTTCGATTCAGTGCTCAGTGTATATGGTGGTTTATATAGTTACGTTTCTATGGATTGTTACAATTCGCATATTGATATGCGATTTTTCATTGCAATTGTAATCTTACAATTCGAGGGCAACCGTGCATATCATTCACAACGTCTTTTGCATTTTTTTTTTAAACATAAGATATATTATTCCTTTTTATCTACGTCGAAAACATATGCCGGTAACTTCATTGAACTATCGCAGTCCCATTTGGACTTACCATTTGTTTAAAATTACGAAACCAAAATATATCATTTATTTAAAATTTCCGCAGTTCATGTTACCCATTACTATACGAATTTGTGCAATATTAATGTAGCAAAATATAATTTCGTAAACTCACGCAACTTTACCTTGTAAACATAACATTACCATACCATCAAAGAGTAAATATTTTGTATAAAGAGGGAAGAAACTTATGGAAATATAGATCTATTGCCATCAGCTACCTATTCGATGGCTTCTATTTTCATAAGTTTTTTACCTCTTTATAACTTTTTGATGGTATGGTAAAGTTATGTTCAGTTGGTAAGGTTATGTGAATTGACGAAACATAAACTGTTATTTTGTTGTATGAAATTTATTTTAAGGTTCCGCAAGTCGAATTTGCATCAGGCTCCGCTTTTAGTCTAGCCGGCTCTGATCATACACTGAATAAAATATTTATAGTTTCAATGACAGATTTTAGATTCATATTTATTTTGTTTTAATAATTAAAATTAAACTAATGCCAGATTTTAGTGTCAGTTTTAATGTTACTTAATTATGCGTACAAAAAATTGAAACGGTTGTTTTGTAATGTCAAAAATTTAATTTTTTTTTAACTAAACAACAAACACTTAGTTTGGTATAACAACTTAACAGACAAACAACGAAAGATTTTTCCATTTATAATTGTCATTTTAATTATTTAATTAATCAATTAATAACTGTCTTCTCGATCGGACAAAAAAAGAAGTTTTCTTTGTTGCTGTCAATGTCTAATAAGACTATATTAATGTTTACTTTTTTGTTCACGAGCTTAATAAATAAGGGAAAACGTAACCAAATGTAAGTTATTGTGTACTGAAGTGAAAATGCACAAACTTGTATTGGACTAACAATAAGACAAAAAAGTTTTTTTCGGGTTGGTTTATTTTCATACAAAGGTTGAATACTAATAAGTAAAAAAAAGACGAGAAGTTACACTAACCAACAAAAGAAAAAGACACATTCATCTTTGAGTTTTATTCAAAAAGTTATATAATTCTGACAAATTTTAGGAAGGAATTGTGTATAAAGTGTGAATTTAGAGGTCGACGTTTGTTCTTTTGATTGACAAAGATAGACAAGTATTTTTATTTGAATAAATTTATATGATTTTTGAGTGACGTTTTTATTTTTGTTTATTTATTTTTTTTTAATTCTAGTTTGTTTTTTGCCTTCATTTATTGTATGTTATATTAACATCATGGTTGTTTTGGAGGAATTCCACGGCAGTTGGAAATTTTCAAAACATCTGCTACACCCATTAAAACTGGAATATCTCATTTTAATTGAAGTACGTTTTACGTTATAAAAGAAAAGAAAAACTTAAGACAACCCACCAAATTTAAAAATTAAAATCAAGTGGATGTAGATGAATCAAAAATTATGGAAGTCAATTTTTGACTAGTTGCGATCAATTAATGATCATCTTCAAAAAATTAGAAAACCAAACAAAGAACGTCGAACCCAAAAAAGGTGACATTAGTTCAAAAGATCAAAATCAAAAGCAAAAGATTATAAAAAGTTGTGAAAACAATTATGAAAAAAGTTAAGGTTTTTGCAAACTGATATAAATGTCAGGCAATGAAGTAAAATGGTAAAATTTGTATGAAACGTGTCAAAGTAAGCATTTTTCTAGAAAATGACTAAAATTTTAAAGTCATAAATTTGATAAACGCTAACCACCTTTATAACTTTAAAATTATATTCTATTATTTCCATAATTTTTTATTTGTCTAATCCTCTTGATTTTAATTTAAAATTTAGCGGGTTGTCTTCTTTTGTTTTGCTAACCCGATTCCTTCTAGACTCAGCTCAGAGTAAATTCAGCTGCTATACGTATTCAGTCAATTAGAAAACAAATGTAGGTATATTAATTATCAGAAATGATATCAATAGCCAAAGCTTGGTTATAATAAGCGAATAATTTTATATGATGTGGTTTAATACCGACCAAAAATTATCCCTGACTGTAAATATCTGACTTCCCATTACAACAATCTACTTTTGCTTCATCAATTGCACATCAAATTAATAAAAATAAAACAAAAGAAAAAAAAACTGGCTCTGATTGTTTCACAGTTTCGTAATTTCTGTTTCTGGAAAAATGTTTCAGTTTTGTTTTGATTATTCTTATTCTTTATCTTTAATTTCTCTTTTCGTTTTGTTGATGCCGTGGGGACTGAGACTTACCTTAATTTGAATATTATATTTTTGATAAAATTTAAATTATTTTAATTGTATTCACACGTTTTCTTTATAAATGGGATCACTGTCTCCTCTATATAATATGTGTAGAATATTAAATTAAGAAAATGAATATATCAGTAATTAGAAGAATAATAATTAATTAACGGTAATTTAATATAAATTATAATTAATTATGTTAATTACTTTTTTTTAAGTATTTTGTTTCAGAAAGGAAAGTACAAGTTCTGTGATGTATACATAAGTCTAAAAATAAAATATAAGAAAATTTCAAATTAGGAAATTTATCATAAAACATGAATCTTCTAAAAATAGTCAAGAATATTTTCTATCAATTTGAAACACCTAATATAGAATTGTGATTCATTTACCTAAAGAATTTGTTACTTGTTAGTGTGACACGATAACCTCACTTATTTAGCGATTTACAATATAGATAAACCTTAAAGTACCTACTACAATTTTGTCATGCTTTAAACGTTTCCGTATTTTTCGTAACTTAAATTTGTAGCTTGTTCATAGGTATTGTAAAATCCAGCAA
Source organism: Brachynemurus nebulosus (assembly GCA_035578155.1). Lineage (NCBI taxonomy): Eukaryota > Metazoa > Arthropoda > Insecta > Neuroptera > Myrmeleontidae > Brachynemurus > Brachynemurus nebulosus. The sequence goes on along the minus strand of JAPWDM010000001.1, from coordinate 52,089,327 downwards.
GCCATTACCCATTGAAGAAAAAAACTTTACCATTCCAGACTTAATGTTAAAAAGAAAAACTAAAATTTTATGGCTTATAACGTCTGTAGCAATTTTTTTGTTTAGTGACAGGGATATTTCTAACAAACTACTGATATTATGTAAATTTTTCTCCCATTACCGACAAACAGGTTATTTTGTCACACAAAGAATTAAATAATCTCATAAGTATTTAGAAATAACGTTTACTTAATTGCGAATAATTCGTTAATTATCGAATAATTGGTTTAATTTAGTGGGTACTAGAGATTAGGTAAAATTACAGTACTCTAACAACTGATAACATTACCAATGATACTCTCACTACAAATTAATTTTATTGCCAACTAGCCGTACCCGTGACGTTGTTCACGCGAAACGTTGAGTAGTTTCTTTTTCCAATTTGTAGTTTCTTGCAACACAAAATCCATTAAATTGTCTCGAAATTGACAATTGTGTATTTATTGTATTTTTTGGTACACAATTAGCAAAATTTTTTTTTATTTAAAATTCAGAAAAATTTCCAAACTATATACAAAATTTATTTACAATTTTTGTTACTATAGTTATGAAATTTATGAAATATGTAAATTGGCGTAATCTGTGTAGATGCTTAAAATAGTTTTTCCATTTTCCCGTGGGAATGAGACATTTTCCCGGAATAAAAAGTATCTTAGATGTTGACCCAGGTAATAAGTTATCATCACACCAAATTTCATTAAAATCCGTCCAGTAGTTTTTACGTGATGCGTGAACAGACAGACAGACAGACAGAGACAGATTTACAGTTTTATTATATGTATAGATATGCATACTAGGGATTAAGTAAAATATTTTAAATGTTATTACTCGAAATTACTGCATCTCAAGATACTTGAGATTCATGTGACACAGCAGATCTTCAACAACCTAGAAGATCCTGCTTTTGTGAAAATTTTTAGAATTAAACGTATTTCGCAAATATTTTCTAATAACTTACATATTATGTATATACCTATTATACATTATACTAGTTGCCAGATATTAAATAAGTAATATAATATACATTTGGGTGCACTTCTATAGAATCTCGAAATTTTAGTTAAACTAACTTACAATATTATCCTGTTATAATTTCTATGTCAGTGAAGAGAATACTATCGTAACATACAAAGTTAATGTTTATGCTTGACAATCTGAAATTCTGCTTTACTTGTTCACACATTAAAGCTTACTTTAACGTTAAAACTTTAAATGGTCCAAAGTATTAAACAATATAAATTTTATGTACTTCTCTCTTTTATAAATATAATCGTAATAACGAAAAAAAAAAATATGAACGCAAAACAGTAAATATTTTCAGGGTCGACGACTGAATCCTCCAGTCTTTTTTTATACCGGAATTTTAAATTACAATTTCTTTATAAATTACATAACAATAAGTGGTATATTTGTACCTACATAATATTCAAGTTTTTAATTATCACAACTTCAGATACAGATGTTTTCAAGATTTTTCGATTTATGTTTTTTCCTTTTTACTTTTTAAAAGTAAATAATTATTATAACGATAATACATAATATAATAATAATAATAATAATCGTTCATGAATTACTAATTAGATCAGTTCAATTTACATACTGGAAACGTCAGTTCTATTAATTCGCAACCTACATGATCAGAATATGGATCAGTTCTGTTTCACTCGGTTTTAAAATACACCATGCCATCACACATACGAGTACATACGATATAAGTATGAATGTTGTGTTGTGCATGCACGTGAATGTACGATCTTCAGTCAATCAAGTAAAACGACAGTAGGATGTACAGGTGATCAGTAAGTTTCAATTTAAAAGTTTAATGTATATTTGAGTGATTTTTACTTTATGATATTTCGTATTTGTTATTAAAATTTAAAGCTATACAGTCCCTACAGTAAACTTTATCAGGAGCCAGCAATACCTATTGTTAAAGAATTTAGCAAAGAAAAAAAATTATATACGTAAACAACAATAAGAAAGTTAATTAAGAAATTAAAAAACCCGATTGCGCAAAAAGCAAACTAAAACGATGGAAACAAGATGAAGTAGAGAAAAAGAAAAATGAACAAAAAAGTAAAGCAGTCGGAGACATCAAACATTTCTATTTGACTTGGTACAATATGTATGCCTTCGACTGCTTTACTTTTTTGTTCATTTCGCACCATGAGATTAAGACTGCACTATCTGCAAAAATTTTAGATTTTAAGTCATTGGTACCATCGGATTCAGTTTTTTGAGTACTACAATCTGATATTATGAGTATATCATGTATTATGAGTTAATACTTGATGCATAAATAGCACTATCTGCATTTAGTTCTGTAATGTGTCAAGTATTGGAAAATGAAAAAGCACTATCTGCAAATAATGCTTTTTTATATTGAATTATTCCGTGGGAATGATTCGAAATAATATTATGTTATGGCTTCATAAATACCAAACAACAAGAGATATAAAAACAAGTATGTACATAATAAATTGCAAGTTTGTCTATTTTGATTTTATTAGTGAAAAGCAGTTTATTTGTGCTCACTTTACGTATTTGACGAACTTTTATGTTTAAAAATATGAATAACAATGAAATTGTTCTGGATATCATCAATTTTATAACAATTTAAAAACAGAAAATAAATAAGAAGAATTTGTTTCTAAAAAATTAAATCTATTTTGTTTCTAAAGACATCGTTAATTTTGCCTTGTAAAAATGTTTTTTTCTTTGTCTTTAGAGATACTTAATTTTTATAATTTTAAGAATGTATAAGGCGGCCAACTTTATCACTAGCTAATGCGGAACAATATAACAATCTTGGAACTTACTTTTTATTCATGTAATACAGTTGATCCTTTTTTTGTGTAGTGGATGGGACCGCATAAAAAATCGCACAAAAAAAATATTTCCAAAAATATCATAAATAGCTATAAAAAGTATAGTTTGATCCAGATTGTACAAAAAACTTTTTTTATGCGGTGAAGTTTCCTTAGAAGTTGCTTCTATAAACAAGATAAAGCATTAATTTACACGTAGAAACATTTTATTTCAATTTTATAATATTATGAAGATTTAAAAAAATACATGTGTAAATAAACTAAATGATGCAATAACTTATGTTCTTGATTAAATGTATTGATTAAATGCTTAAAAGCCGTTAAAAAGTATTTTTATCAAAGAAAGTTATTATAGTAATTGTTTAAGTTTCTTACTGTCTTGTGACTTTGATTCACATTATGCATTTTAATGGCCATTTTTTACAAGCCATTTTTTACAAACCATTTCCAAAAAAAATCGCATAAAAAAAACGCACAAAAAAAGACCCCATAAATAAAAGTTCAGCTATATTTTGAAAAATTCTGAAAAATTTATTTTCAAAAAAAGTATTGATATTTATCTTTGTTATATTGTAGACGAAGTGGTCGGAAAACGACATTTCATATTACACGACCAATGTTATTAATACTGATGATGGAAATGATTCCAGTTTACAAGAATTCTATTCAAAATTAAAGAATGATTTTCCAATATTTCTCTAATGTTTAAGAAAGTGTCAATTGTATCTGAATTAGATGACAGACAAAGTGATCGCAAAACGACATTTCATATTACACGACCAAATATTATTCCAACTAATGGGGGAAATGACTCCGGGTTACAGTAATACTATTTAGAATAAAATAAAGGCTTTTAAATATTTCTCTAATGTTTAAGAAAGTGTCGATATGTATCTGAATTAGATGGTAGGTGAAGTGGTCGGAAAAACACATTTCATATTGTGTAAGTGTGTAATTTAAAAAACTGATAACTGTCATATGTGAATATAAATGTGACTGGTCCGCAGATAATTATCCGAAATTTTACCAAGCCGTGACTGAAGAAAAGTTAAGGAACACTGTTCTACAATATAATCAAATTTCATCAAAATCGATAAGTCCGGTCTTGGGACCTTTACTTATTAATCAATTTTTTTGTGGGAAAATACATTCAAACATTTTGTGCATTCAAACTGATTGTGGGACTTTCGGGACGAATTAGACTCATTCCGGCACTATTTTAACAAAAATTACAATGTGGGACAGCAGCTACTTTTATGGGACTGTCCCGCAGAATCCGAGACGGTTGGCCGCCTTAAGAATATATTACTTTTATTTTTATTTTTTGTTAAATAAAATCATCCTGAAATGCTATTTACCTGAGTTTTTTTTAAATTTTATTCCAGATCAAGGTGATAAAAATATTAATTCTCAAAACAAATCATACCAGTAGGTATCACAAATGTATTAACTGGCAGATAGTTCCTCTACACATTACTTTCTTCATTTTGGTGAAATAAATTTTTAAAATAAAAAAGCATTAAGTGTGAAAAGACATAACTATGTTTTTTAATATAAAATTTGACTAAATAATATCGTGTAGTTTACCTTCATTTCATAATATTCTAAAGAAAGAAATTCATTAAGAAATGTAATTTTGGTGGATGTTCTAAGTTTTTAAAATCTCTAAGTGTTAACATCTCAAAAGTAATAATTTAGTGTAGTCTTAATCTCACGGTGCGATTTTCCTCTTTCTCTATTTCATGTTGTTACCATCCAATTTAATTTTCTTTTTGCGCAGTCGGGTTTTTTTATTTTCTTAACTAACTTTTTTATTTAGGTTTCTTTAGTGTGGTTTAACTATTCAATAGAAAAAATATATAGGTACGCATACGAGATTACAGCGAATAACAGCCTCAATTATCAGGAATTTGACAACAAAACATTTTTTTTTTTTTATCATATAATAGCTTTTATCTGCGACTTCTTCCGTCTGAATTCGTTGTAGGTTGACTAGTTGTACACTTTGTCGTTATCAACTTCAGTCAGACGAATTTGCTGACAAAAGCTAGTTTCCATGTAAATTTTTATTCCTTATTTTATGGCCTTAGAGGATAAATTTTAAAAAATTTATTCTTGGTGCTCGGTTACGTTACGTTACTAAAGAAACTTCTGTACAAAATTTCATGCTTTTGAACCCAACGATTTTTTATACAATTTTTCATTCCCTATTTTCCCCCTTTATAGGACAGATTTATAAAAATTCCTTCTTGGTGCTCACCTATGTTATATAAGAAACGCCTGTGTAAAATTTCACATTTCTAGACTCAACCGTTTTCTTAATACATCTTCACCCCCTATTTTAACCCCTTAGAGCCCAAATTTTCAAAAATCCGCTCTCGGTGTTTGCTTCCGTTACTAACAGAACCCCTGTGCAAGATTTCACGTTTCTTTTTTATATAAATTGTCATCCGTGACAGGAGAATTTCTAACAAATTAGTGGTATTATATAAATTTTAATATTTTTTTTAATTCTTATATGTACATTGCCGTCTTCAGGCAATGTATAGTTTAAAGAAATCGCTGCCGCCCATGTCAGATAAATTAATCACAAATTTGTTAGAAATACCACTGTCGCTAGTAAATACTACAGACATTATGAACCATGAAACTTTTAGTTTGTTTAATATTAAATGTGGTTTAGTAATGTTATACCATTAATAAAATAATATTGTTAGATATAGTTTGACGGTAATAGAAAAAATATGGTATTTACACAAATTCGCAATGTAATTATGGTACAACAGTAACATTGAAAAGCGATACTAATTATAGGCTTTAAAAATCGATGACTAACAAGTAAAGGTCCCGAGGCCGGACCTATCGATTTTGATGAAACTTAAATATGTTGTAGAACACTAAAAACTAAGGGACACGTATTTTTTTTTATCTGCGGAAAAACGGTTTGAAGGGGTGAAATCCACCTCCAAAAATTGGGGTAAAAATTTAATTTTTCAAATATCTCGAAAACAGTAAGAGATAGAGCAAAAGTTTAAATTGGCGATATTACTCTTTTTTAAAGAGCTATCTATTGATATGCAATTTGTTCAAATTACATCAGCAGGGGTGGTTGGGGGTTAAAATTTGGGGGTTAATTTTACAAAAAGGGGGTTAAAAATAAACAATATAAAAATTTTGTTTACAGATTTGAAATCTACGTCAAAAAATCTAATTGACCTGTTTTTGCTCAATATCCTAATATTAAGTCTAGGGGTAGTTAACTAGAGGGTGACTATGTCGAATAATCGTACTATTTGGGTATTTCAAGAAGTTCTTCTTCATGGAAAATAGCTTAGGACAATTAAAATAACGTAGAAATGAAATTCTCGAATTCAAAATTGAGTTTGAGTAACATTGGAGAGGGGGTGAGTCACCCTCTTAAATTACATACTAGTTTATATACACTAATTTTTTTAATTTAACACACTGATAGTGGGTAAAATAATGTCACAATAAGTGGTTCTGAAGTTGGACTATCATATGTAAGGTCTTTATTAGGTTTGTTTTTTAATGGATATTATAGTTTTCCCTATCGAAAATTATCGATACCGAAAATTACATAACCTAACCTAAAATAACGAAACCTAATAAAAACCTTACATACGATAGTCTAACTTCAGAACCATCTATTGTGACATTATTACCCCCTGTCAGTGTGTTAATTGCAAAAATTAGTGTATGTAAACTAGTATGTAATTCAAGAGGGTGACTCACCCCCTCTCCAATATTGCTTAAAATCAATTTTGAATTCGAGAATTTCATTTTAGTCCAACTTCAGAACCACTTATTGTGACATTATTTTACCCACTATCAGTGTGTTAATAGCAAAAATTAGTTTATATAAACTAGTATGTAATTTAAGAGGGTGACTCACCCCCTCTCCAATGTTGCTCAAACTGAATTTTGAATTCCAGAATTTCATTTCTACGTTATTCTAATTGTCTTAAGCTATTTTCCACGAAGAAGAACTTCTTGAAATACCCAAATTGTACGACTATTCGACATAGTCACCCTCTAGTTAACTACCCCTAGACTTAATATTAGGACATTGAGCAAAAATAGGTCAATTAGATTTTTTGACGTAGATTTCAAATCTGAAAACAAAATTTTTATATTGTTTATTTTTCACCCCCTTTTTGCAAAATTAACCCCCAAATTTTAACCCCCAACCACCCCTGTTGATGTAATATGAACAAATTGCATATCAGTAGATAGCTCTTTAAAAAAGAGCAATATCGCCAATTTAAACTTTTGCTCTATCTCTTACTGTTTTCGAGATATTTGAAAAATTAAATTTTTACCCCAATTTTTGAAGGGCGATTTCACCCCTTTAAACCGTTTTTCCGCAGATAAAAAAAAATACGTGTCCCTTAGTTTTTAGTGTTCTACAATATATTTAAGTTTCATCGAAATCGATAGGTCCGGCCTCGGGACCTTTACTTGTAAGAGAATTCCCACCTATTGCATATTGTGGCTATATAATTTACAATTAAGAAAAATATATAAACTTATAAAGTTAGTTAAGCATGTATACATTGGTTAACTAGCAATAAATTGTTGATTAACAAAGTTGATTAGATAAAATTAGAGTCATGTGGAGTAAAAGAGCGCACTTTTTTCCTGATCCGCTATGTAATGTAGACAAAATTAAAGTTGAATGAATGAAATGAACTGATGTCGATCACTAAAAGTAATTATTAGTTGATAAGAGGTTCTTAAAATATTCCAAATGACTTAAATATTATCCCAGTAATTGACTTGTGTATAAAAGAAGCGATTAAAAGGAAAAAAAGAGCTTTTTTCTATTTAATTGAATTTTGGTGCGAAAACACTTAGTCACGTGTTAATGACGTAACATCACGAACCAATTCGCTTTTTATATTTTATAATTATGTAGTAGGTATAGACATTATTGTCGTATCTATGACATTAAATTTTATATATATTTTGTGTTGATTTGTCATTAATACATATACCTTCATTTTAGCGAATTTTCAGAATGAAAATTCAGCTATTACAGCAGCTCTTATGGTAAGACCTAAGCCCGGGGACTATGGCAGAAATTTGTTTTGGAGCCTCTAGAACCCGAAAATCTACTTCACTAAAATTTATATATATATAGATATATATATATGTATTTATGTGTGTACACGATAACTCTCAAACAAAACGTTTAATGCTTATGAAATTTGGTGTGTAGGTTTGAATTCAATTTCGCTCGCCTAAGTTCGTTAGCCAGACACATCCGATGCCACAGACCGGATATTTTGGGCTTTAAAGTCTTTTTTTGTGTTTTTTGATCAGAATTTATAACTTTTTCAAAAATTTTGTTATACTATCAAAAAAATTGTAAGAAGTTATATTAGCGAGCTTTTTAAACTTTTCCTCTGTATAAACTGGTTTTCAAGAAAAATCAAAAATAATTTTTATATAGAGTCTCTTTTTATCGTATTATCTCTTTCTGTTGTATTGGAAAAATCCTATTTTTATTTATTTTGATTATACACGTATTTTAAGGGTATTACTACACTTAGTACTTCTACTACCTATCATATTTCAAATTTCTTTGGATAAATATTCAGAATAATGCCTTAATAAATTTCTACGGTTATATAAATGTAATATTATTAAATTTAATTAATTAAACTATAATATTTCTTTGATTAAATAAAATTTTAAAATTATATTTTTGGTAGTGCACAAATAGCCTTATGCATTTGTAAACATAATATCTCTAGTATAAGTAGATTAGATCTGTTATTTTGTTTTCGAAAATTTATTTTTGCTTTCAAATTCAAATTGTAGTAGAATTGATTTTTTTTTCCTAAATACTGCACATTATTTTAATCTCTTTATTTAACACATTACGTTAAAAAATTATAATAATATTTTTAAAATTATTAATATTTTTAATAATTTAATTATTTAAACAAATTCTTTAAATATATTTAATAATTTTTTATTTTAAAAATTCTATTGTGTCAGCGTTTTTAACCAGATAGCACCACAGGTATGTACAATACTGTCAAATTAGCTTGAATTTAAACTAATATTTCAACAATCAGAATTTCAAATTCAAATCAACTCGTCTTTGTGTTGAAATGTTGACATATAGATTCGGTGCTGATATTTGACTGATATTTGAGAAAAATAGGTAATAATTCATGTTAATTTATATATTACATTTTTAAAATCAAATAGTAATTAATATTTGTCCTATTATTTGTTTTTTGTTTTGTTTTATATAGGTAAAAAATTTAAAACCACATTAAAAATTACATGAAACCGTGAAGCAAATGTTATTTATATACGAGAAGAATATAGCTAAAATAAAAAAGAAAATATAAATTCTAAACAGGCAATTATTAATAGAATTTGCCAACATAATAAGGTAAATACATATCTATTAAAAACTGTGGATTTTGTGATTGAATTTTTTCTAATAATTTGAATGTACATGTTAAAAGGTTAAAATCAACAGCAATAAATTCTAAACAGGCAATTATTAATAGAATTTGTCAACATAATAAGGTAAATACATATCTATTAAAAACTGTGGATTTTGTGATTGAATTTTTTCTAATAATTTGAATGTACATGTTAAAAGGTTAAAATCAACAGCAATACTTTTATGTATTATAAATTCCTATTTAAAACATGGATGGTGAATTTAAAGATATAATAAGAAGAAAAAGAGAACACACAGTAAACTAAAAACTTGGATTAAGAAGGAAAACATCAACTAAGTACATGCCGGATAAGCCCTTGAATAAAGGTCCAACTTTAGTTTTGTTTCCGTGTCGAATGGTTATTTTCTTCAGCAAGAGAATTTAAAAAGGTAAAATCGTCGGTACACAGAAAGAGTGACACAGTTCAAAAAAAAAAAAACAGCTACTTCAATATCTCTATTCAAAAGTTTTATTATTTACTTCAAAAGTTATCATAGTTTCGGATTTCTAAAATTTTCAAAATTTTTTTGGAGATAACCCGTTGATACTCACCTTGTATTCCAACAATAAAAATAACAAGTTAATTTTGATAACATTAAAGATTTTGATAAAAAAAATTCGCTACTTTGAAGTAAGGAAAAAACGACAAAACCGCCTTCTAGCGGTTAATTTTGGAAGTAGCAATATGTCGTTCTGGGACATAAAAATATGCAAATTTTGCTATACATTTACACAATAAACTCGAAAATGTAAATTTTTGAGTTGTGTCACTCTTTCGGTGTACCGTCGAAATGTTTTGTTACGTTTGGAAAATAAATTCCGTTCTAAATTTTTTTTCGTAACCGTTAAAAAATTTAGCTCAAAATATTAAATTCAGTATTGGTAAGGCAAAGACTCTCAGTTGCGCCTCTGGTGGTAAAATTAGACCTAGTGTCAAGTAAAAATATGTATATGTTTAATTGGTGATAAAAATACACATAATTTGTATAATAGATATTTCACCGGGCAGTTCTCTCACCGGCCCTGTACATAAACGCATCTGTTATTAAAATACCCCTGTCGCAGCATCCTGCATAACATAGCGAATTTCCATTTACAAAAGTACGTTTTCTTGGAAACTAGTTGATATAGAGTAATTGTAAATAAAAAAAACTTTATGTGATTTTTCCGCCTCATTCCGCCAAATTTTTTTCACGAAACGTTTTCACGATATTTTTTAAAAATAAGATGTTTCGTTTTTGAGTTATCGTGCGGACACACACACGTATATATATATATATATATATATATATATATATATATATATAAGTTTACTAAGTGTCCGCACGATAACTCAAGAACGAAACATCTTATTTTTAAGAAATTTTGTGAAAACGTCTACGGTTTTTTGGACATTTTTTTTGAAAAAATTTGGCGGAATGAGGCGGGAAAATCACATAAAGAAAGTTTTTTTTTATTTACAATTACTCTATATCAACTAGTTTCCGAGAAAAACGTACTTTTGTAAATGAAAATTCGCTATGTTATGCAGGATGCTGCGACAGGGGTATTTAATTTAATAAAAAAAAATGGAATAAGATTTTGTTATGGCTAATATCACAAATTTACCAAGAATAGACTCGTTTATAGTAGCAAACTTTTTTGCTTTGAATCCCAAAAACTAAAATGTGAGTATTTTTTTTTACAAAACACCTTTTTTGCAATATTAAATCTTTCGTGCTGTGACGCCACATACCCAAATAAATCGTTTCAACCATTTCAGCCGCTAATTCCAAATTCGTAATTTTTATTTAGAAAAATAAAGTACCTATTTATATTTTTTGTTTAAATTATTATAAATAGTTAATCATTATTACTGAATCATACGCTATGTTATTCACTATATTTTACTATCAAATGCTACATCAGTCAAATACCCAATTGGTTGATAAACAAAATTCAGCTTTTTGGTGAAACAATGTAGAATTTTTTCAAAATGTACCATTTTACAAAGAAACACTATTTTTTAATCTTTAATCTTCTAATCTTACGTACCTACATTGTTAATACAAATAACGAAAAAAAAATTATTATTGTTTCAGATACTTACCAAATCCACTAAATTTAAAAAACCTAGTTTAGTAGAAACGAGGCGCTTGAGTCAAAATCGCTTCAGGCCACAATGAATCTAATTACGCTATTAATAAAATTATTTTTAACAAAAGACTTTATGCGTCGGTATTTTTAAAACACGTTTGTCGCCGGCAAACGAGCACTAGCGGGGACGTACTACACTACAGGACATTAATGGCATAAAGTAATTCATTTGTCTTTAACAGTGTTTACGTCCATTGGTCTCACACGACTCTAATCGATTAGTCGAAATAATTACAGCTACAGTAGTAAAATCTGACAGGCCAAATAAATATGGCTATGTAATATTAAAATAACTTTACAATTTTATCAATTTCCACATTTGGTCTCTCGTTTCCTTTTACAGAACAGTCAACTGACTATAAAATTTGTAATCAAACTGTATTTATAGCTATGTATGTTTTTAATTGAACAAAAGTTAATCAATATTCTCAACCCTCAGTATCGAAGACAACATATTTTATTGAAAAAATTAATTGTCAATATCGATAATTTATATAAAATTCACTTTTATATGCGAAATAAATAATAGGTATATTATAATAATTACTTAACTTAAATGCAAAATACATAATCACAATAAATTTTAATGTCGGAAAAAAAGGAAATTGACAAAAACCAAAATTGTACATTAAATTGGCAAATAAATCATTAAAAATTGGTTGCTTGTTAATAATTATTTACCCATTGTTAGTCGTATATAATATATAATGTCCATTAATTTTTTTTGCAAAATTCCGGTTTGTGGAATTTTATTATTTTTGAGTTATTCTTATGAAAACGTTGAGGAAGATAAGTATTTAATAATTCTTTAAATATGATACAGTACTCGATCAAAAATAGAGTTACGTTACAAAATCTTTGTAAAAGTCTCTAATTTTTCCCCAAAAAATTAGAATATCTTAATTATCTCGAAATGCCTTTCATAGTGTCCTGCTTTCGTTTTCTTAGCATTTATATTGCAAACTAAATGTTATTTATTCTTTAACTATTACCTAACATTTTTTTTAGAAAGTTTTAGAAATTTCAAATTTAAAAAATTGGAATAAAATAATTACGCACAGAAAAGTTTTTTTGCAGAATAGATGTAGAAAAAATTTATGTTTAGAAGAGAGATGAAAAAGATATATGTAGTACTCATTGATAGACTTATTAGAAAGATCTAAACCATGTCGTTTAAATAAAAGTAAAACTCACGTTTGTTACTATAAATCTACATACTTTGTTCAAATCGTAGCGAATAATTAATCCCTAGGGCTAGTTTAGTCACAAAATTACAAAAAATTGTGACGGTGTTTAAAACTATATGACCGAAGTGAGAAACCTCTGTAACGATCTTGTAACCAATTCGAAGTAAGATAAATTTAATATATTCTACTAATGAAGCTTTAGTGAACGGGTTGTTGTTATGATGAGAACGTGTGAAGCCAATAACAAAAATGCAAAAAAACAAATAATAATCAATTCCCTCCAAACCGAGTTCAAGATTAAATGCTATTAGATTAACACCAGAATCCACCATAAATTTTAAAGATAATTTATTTATTATTTATTTACATTAAATAATTTGAACAATAGGAAATATTATTAATCGCTTACAATTTGGAATGATCATCTAGCCCACTAGCATTTATTTCACCTTACAATCACTATAAATTTCATTACAGCCAAAGCATTACAGATTTCATCACACTCTCATACAAAGTTATTTACTCCTGCTTGAGAAGTTTTCACAACAAAACAATTTCTAGACAAAATTAAGATACTCTTAAAATCGGTTACATATTTTATTCGTACGTAGAATTAATCGGTATGAGAATTTCTATTTATTATTTAATAAGAAAACAAACTTAAATCTCTGCAACGAGTGTAGAACAGAATATTAATTACAATTATTATTACGGTGTAATTACATAAATTTATTTGCTAAATCAATACGTTAATAATATTTATTAGTCATTTTTAATTGTAAAAATATATTGAATTAATTATCAGTTATTAAAATTTTTTCTTGAATATTTATTTTTAATATTTCTTATAAATAATAATTTGTTGAAATTTTTATAATTTAGATAATTTATTGTAAATAATAAGTTTTTAATAATATGTCTGTCCCTACCTTTATGTGTAGGCATTTAAATTATGAATTAATAATACAAACACAGGACAGCAATTCAGTTTTATACGATCTCTGTTTTTAATTTTTTCTAATCACGAAACGTGTAAATATCATCACCTTCAATTTTCATTGTCAAAGTTTGATTATTAATGGAAATGTATACTTTGCCGTATATATACAGCAATTTTTCCTTGTATATCTTTGATAGCTAAAATTTCACAACTAGGTATCTAGAAAAATGTTCATTTTGAGACTTCTGATACCCAGAAGATAGAATCGGTGGTGGTGCACCAACTAGAACAATGTTTATTTGAACAAAATACAGGTAGATGTTAAGATTTTTACACAAACACTTGAAGCATCTCTGTCGAAATCCTGTATTGAAGATTTATCATATATTCTAAAGAAATTGACTATTAAAGGAATGTACAAATAAAAATGACTTTTTTATTTCCCTAGAAAATAGACTATCGTAAAAAGACAAGTTGTTCTTTTTTATTCTTTTCAAAATAGAATCTCCAACAAAAATTAGAAATTGTGTAGTTCTATTTATATACTAAAATCAAACTTTTAAAGGTGGTATTGTAAATTTTGCCACTTAACATTATAGTATGGGAATGACTTCATTTTGTTTTCGAGATTACTAAAGTGCATTTTACGTTTTAGGGTTTCCCGAACAATTTTGGTTTCCTGTCTGTCTGTCGCTTCGTCTGTCTGACCGTGTGTCGCCAGATCGTACCAAGTGGCATAACTTCTGAATTATTTGGCTCTTTTTGATGAAATTTTCAGAACTTATGTGGTTTTGTTCCTCTGGTTCTTTATGAATTTCATCGCAATCGAAGTAACGATATGTATGACGCTACCATGACATTCCACTAAATGTCGATATCTTACCTGCTACTAGTCCCACTTCGTTCAAATTTTGAGAGTATTTGAGGTCCATGTATGGTCGCCTGTAAATTTCAATATAATCTGAGCAATGAGAGTTACTATACATGCAAAAACGTAAAATAGGGACCCGGGGACTCAAAAAACGTTTAAAATAAACGACTGGACGAAACTTTACTAAATTTTTGTACAAATATTATTGAGACTCCGAAACGTTCTCAAAGAGTAGAACTCTTCGTGTGTGTTTATAATTGTTTACCTGAAACGGAACTTCAAAAAGGATCGGAGATTAAAGTGTTCATAAAATTAGCAATATAGGATCTACGAAAAGGTTTCGTGGTATGAAAATTAGATATACTATTAAAATATGAATATAGCTAATTTAGAGTCACTGGACGAGAGGTACGAGGGGTACTACAAGGAACTGATTTTGTTTCAGAGTATTAAGTTTTACAATACAAAATTTAAAACAACTGGCACTTTACCCAGTTTAGAAATCTTACTAACTAGACTTTATAGCTAGACTTTTGTATACTTATAAATTGAATTTTATTGCACATAGTGACATTGTCGCAAATATAGTTAACATTATCATTTTTCCTAACTACTCATTTATTATTCTCTGTCTGGTACCAGTACATAATTTCTAACTTCAAGAAGTACAGTTACTAACTTCGTATATTCATTATACTGGGAATACCATTTAATTCATTCAGTACAGTATTTTATAGAAAATATTATTATTGAATTCAAGAGAATTTATTTTAATGTCTATTATATTTTAATTAATGATAATTGGATGTTTAGATGAAAATTAAAATAATGAAGTAATTTATTTTTCTGTCAATATTATATTTTATATTATTTGTTAAAGCGCAGTCATTGAACAGGCCAATTAGGTATCTTCAGTTAAATTTTGCAAAAAATTATTAAGCCTTCTTATTTTCAATAGTGAATTCACTTTTCAGATACAGTTGTAACTTGTAACGTACAAATAGATTTCTCTTTTTCTTTAAATTACTCTTCATTTTTCGTAAAGAAAGCAAATTCAGTTCTAGCTAAACATCGGTCTTCAATTGCGTTATTCAAGCATCAGTTTTCAATTGCGTTATACTGTTTACCAAATTCAGTCTCTAGTGGGTCTTATAAGTTAAAAGGACAGGTTACACTATGTGGGTCATCGATTTGGCCAAGATTCCGTGTATTTCAAGGAATTCACTCGTGTAGTAAATCCCCGAAACAAGGAAGAAATTTCTCTTGAAAATTTTAGACTTACCAGTAGTACAATGCATATTTTTAAGGGGGTCTAGTTTGATTTGAATTTTTCCAAGAAAGCAATTTAATTATTCTCAGGAATGTTATATTGTTTTTTTCTTGTTCCATATCCGTCCGTTCAGATTATGAACTCTGGAACACATCGTTCTTCACCTATTAGTTAATCTAACTCTGTATTGAGTTACGGGAAGACTGTTCTGAGACTAAAAGAAAGACGTTCTATTTTAGAAGACCGAAATATAAAGTTGCTATTCAGCTTTTTGATGTTTAGGGGAGGTTTACTTGAGCGTCGTTAAAAAAATCGATTTTTGCAGAAATTGGTAGCTGATTATGTGTAGAATATGTTCCCAAAGTGTTTTGCTGAAAGTAATTTAAGGGAAGGTTTACTTGAGATTTAATCAAAAAATCGATTTTTTTGCCGAAATTGATAGCAAATTATGTGTAGAATATATTCCCAAAGTGATTTGCTGAAAATAATTAAAAGAAAAGATTTTTGCACATTAACCGAATCCAGTTTTCTATAAAAAAAATGTAGTTCACGCAATAATGAGTATTAAATATAAAATTTTGAAAATACGTTTCTTTATATATATTTTATAATATCTCGGAACCACATTTTTGGAACTGGTTGACACGATAACTCAAAAACTAATCGATGGATGCTTCTTTTAAATTTTGTATTTTAAAGATAATTCAATTCTCCGGCACCTATACCTAAGTCCGATAAACTTTCAATATTTTTTATTTTTTTATTTTACTTTAATGAGCGAAAAATAAGAAAAATCGTAATCAGAAGGTCACACATCTGCCATTTTTTTCTTCTTTCAACAATTTATTGATATTGTAGGTATAGCTGCCGATACTGTTCATATATTTTATAAATCTTTTTTGTTTTTGGATTTCAGTGGTTTATTACTGGCGCTATGATGTCAACCAACAAGGCATCGATTTTCGGATCGTCATACTGCACTATCTATAAAATAGACAATTTTTTATATTTTTCCTTGAAAAATTGTTTTTGTATAGATACTGAAGTAATTGATATTTACTTCCGTTCTTGAGAAAAAAATTCCAGAAAAATTCATAATTTTTAAGGACTCTCAAGTAAATCTCCCCTTAATTAGACTGTGATTAAAAATTTCACTTTTGATGGTAGATAAATCCATACAACATTGTATAAATACCTTTTTACAGCAAATCTTGTCAGCACTCACAATTTATTTCAGTCTACTTCTTCCATTAAGGTTTACTAATCAGAAAAAGAAAATCATTAAAATCGATCCCTTTGGGATTTGTTTTATCTGTAAAGCCTTTTTAAAAAACTAATCAAACTATATCGAAGATTTTCTGTAATCTTTGCTGTAATATAGTAATCAGTGATTATCTGCAGCTACCAGCAAAGTTCAATCTAACTACTGGCAACGTTCACACATAATTATAATTCTACATACGTGTTTCGTCACAGTATGGGGCACCAATTAATTAATACCTACATATAGTGATTCAATCAAAGACTTTTTTCTTATAATAATGGACAATTAAGTACATGTCTGTAATTTCCAGGCACAACGTAGAAACATCATTTTTGTATTCAGGAATGTCGATATCTTTGTCATTTGTCACAAATATTTCTGAACTTACTTCCACCACACTTAATCTTGTCATCCAGTTATTGTTATCACAAGATGCAAGTGCCATACTGATTACAATAAGTGGCGCCTACTGTAAAATTGTACATAAGGTATTAAACCAGCGGAGTGGCCGAGCGTGATTGTACACTAGCACTTGCCGACTGGTAAGTTCAAATCCCGTGGCCGGCTATGCTTGTGAAGGTTTTCTGCAGGAGAGATGTCGATTCTCCAAGAAAAAGATCGATTTTTGGATCGATTTAAATCGAAATTAAAAAATCGATTCAGAAAAAAAAATCAGCTAAAAAAGTCGATTCTGTAAAATCGATCTAAAAAATCGAAATTTTGAAAAGTTTAATAAAATTAGTTGATAATTTTTGTTAAGGGACTTAATTGATAGTACATGTGATAGAATATCATGTAAAAACGCCTTACATTATACTTGGCGATAAATTTTCTATTATAATTATAGCAAATAACTAAACAACGTAATTGTATATGTAGGACAAATACCACGGAATGAACCAAGTTTATTCAAAAATTTCAAACAAACTAACAAAAAAAAATGTTTTCTAAATAAATCGCTTTTGTGGGAAAGGGCGTGTTTGTCAGATAGGTGGTCTTGCTTCCTTTTGTATTAAATCTTCATAGTAGTACTTAATATATATTATACTGTAACATAATAATACAATATACATATTGGCTATTGGATACTATTGGAACTACTGGACAAGATAGTGCGTATATATGTAGTTATAGGTATCGAGCCACATGGGGGGGGGGGGGGTTCGTTGATAACAGCGAGTAAAAACTAAAAAGTGAAAATTATTAACAATAACGTTTTTCCTGTTTCATTTTAACACATGTTTCTTTGTAGAATTACAATTAAAATGAAGGTATTTTTGGAAAAATCGGTTATCGATCTCTTATTTTTAATAATCGAATCATAAATCGATTCAGATGAGGAAAATCGGAAAAAGAAACGATTTTTGAAGCTTCGATTGATCGATTTAAAATCGACATCTTTATTCTGCAGGTTCGCTTCGGAATTCCAGATGAATATCGGCATAGTTCCTTAAGAAGACGGCTGTAGACGCATATCTACCAAATCCTATCCTTCACACCATTTTTCTTGTCCTGCACCCACATCATAAATGTATAACGTAAATAATATTGTAAAAAATATTAAAATTCTAAATAAAGATACAAATAATGATGTGGGTGGCGTCTGTTATGGACCAAATGGTCTCAAAACGGACGTTAAAGACATTATTATTAACTTCCCATAGGAAGTTATTGTAATGGGTCCGATTTTACGAATCGCTAATTTTGACATATCTCCACGTTTCAAGGTCACTAGAATCCGAATCCATCGTTTTTAGTGTGATGTCTGTGTGTGCGTCCGTTAGTTCGTTCGTTCGTGAATATTTTTTCGTCTCGCATATCTCGAGAACAAATGATGATATCAACTCCGGACTAATTTCATTAGATGCGTAATCAAAAAATGAAGACCGGATAAAGTTTTCAGCAAATTCGGATTAGCGGTTTGTTTTTTGTGGTAAAAAACGGAATTAACTTTATTAAGATAACATAACTTATATGGATTTTTTACCATAACATTATTATATAATGGCCTAAGAACCTTCCTTGATGTTAAAAACGCCAGTACTTTATTACAAAATTAAAAAAAAAAATAAGAAACTTGAAAAATTAGTTTTTGCTAAAATATATTTTGTCTCGCATATCTTGAGAACAAATGATGTTATCATTTGTTTGATAAGGGTGGTGCCCCCGCCTTAGGTACAGAAGGCGAAGCCCCCGGTATGGTGCAAGAGGCAAAGCCTCTATCGGGAGCTCAGGGGAGGAGTCGCCTGAAATGAAAAAAGAATTATTTATGTACAGTAATCTCTAAGTCTTTAAGGACACCCAATGGGAAGTTGACAGTGTGGGTAGACCTGTCCCCCAAATTTGTATTTATTACTATTACATAAAATATTAGCAATTACAGAATCGGATCAATAATCGGAAATTAGGGACAAAAATTTCTCGTGGTGTCATAAAATGTGACTAATTAGACTGTTCTGCCCTTTGTCATTATTAAATTGTTTTGAAAGTGACATATTAAATAGATATATTATGCATTGACCAAAAATATATTACAAAATTTTTTTTTACAACTATACACTCGTATCAATTTTTTTTTTTTTTTTTTGTTACAACATTTTTTTCAACTTAATAATTTAAAGTTTAAATGTCAGTTGTGTTTTATGCAGAATATTATAGAATTCAGCAAACGAGTATTTATATATATTATGTATTAAGATCATATCAATTTTATAAAATTACATGTTACAAGCGCCGTACATACGAAAATTTTTGTGTATAAAAATAATTATAAATGCAAAAATCAAAGAAGAAAATTGAATTGATCGCTTTTGACTAATTATGTTGATTAAATAATACGTATAGTTGTTGATGAGTGATACATACTAAAATATTATTGGTTATTGCCTACAATTTTTATAAGCAGAGGAAGTACCTACCTATTGACAAAATAATATATCGAATTAGGTTTTTGAAGTAAATTTTCTACTTCAGAAAAAAGTTGTATATACTTGAGATAATACGAATAAAACTTAAAAAATTGTGTCATGTGTATCCATGCAATCTCAGTTTGAATTCTAAATTGATTTTTAACTGGAAACTGATCACTTTTTACAGGAAGACTATTTTAGTTCAATTAAAACAGTGATTCTCAAAGTAGTCTGTATCAACCACCAGGGGTCGATGAGAACCTGCAAGGGGTCCACATTAGCGGAAGGCAAAACTAAGGGTCTATGAGATTCGTTGGAGGTCTACAACAGTCGAGTAAATGTATAGCGAAAGAAGGAAGTTTGTTTGCTTGTCCTGAGAGGTTGCTGAGAGTTTGATCTCTTTTTTCTCACCCCTAACATTTTCTGAGAAAAAAGGAAGTTGTTGCTGAATTGAAAGGTGTTGTCGTTCCCGGAAGTTATTGTTCAATTTGTAAAGGAAGCCGATTCAAAACCGAAAACCGTAGCAAGTAATCTACGAGATAAAAAAGTTTGGGAACCACAGCATTAAAATATTCGTTTGTTAAATCGCAGAATTTCAATGTTTCTTACAAGGAAAGGTACCCAACTGTATCTCTCAGAAATTTTTGAAATTTTGGTGGATTGTGGATCTTACTAAAACTAATCACGAGCCATATTTCGTTCATGCCCATAAGAGCATTAAGGGGGTGAAATTCACCCATGAAAATTTTTTTTTTCAGTTTTCTTAAATATCTTGGAAATGGTAAGAGCTTTGGTAGGGAAACTATATATATTTGTAAATGGCACTTTAAGGTCTTTATTATGATACTAAAATTAAAGTTATAAAATCATTGGGGTTTCATCCCCTACCCCCAACCCCTAATTTTATCAGATATTTTTTGGTAAAAGAAGAGGCTGTTATGTGTAAATAAATGAATTTTTAATTAATATATTTTACACCATGCCAGTTTATTTCTTTTTGCATAAATACACCCTTTGCTAATATTAACTTAGGAAAATTTTTAACTTTTTGATTTAATAATGAGCAAAAATATGATCAAAGAATTTCGCATTTTAGTAATGAATTATTACAAACTTACGATATACGTTAAAAGACATAATTTAGAAAGAAAAAATACACTACAACCCCCCTCCCCCATGCTTTATTGATATCACAACAAATCTTATTTACTTATTAAATTGTTTTTATTTATGTATACAATTGTCAATATAATTTCGACTCTGGAAACAATTCATCAGATTATTTCCGGATAATGGATGAAACCCCAATGATTTTATAACTTTAATTTTGATATCGTAATAAAGATCGTAAAGTGCCATATACAAATATATATATATATATATATATATATATATATATATATATATATATATATATATATATATATATATATATAGTTTCCCTATCAAAGCTCTTACCATTTCCAAAATATTTAAGAAAATTGAAAAAAACTCAAATTTTCGCCCCCTTAAAGCGCTTAAGGACACCAACGAAGTATGTCTTGTGATTAGTTTTAATAAGATCTACAATCCACCAAAGTTTCAAAAATTTTTGAGAAATACAGTTGGATACATTTCCTTGTTAGTGTTACAAGTTATTTTCTCGGAATTAATACATCTCTGAAAGACTTCAAACTTCATTTCTTAGCGAAATTTTTTCCAATTCTATACACAAAAATGCTATTGTATAAGGTTGATAATTGTACAGAAATATTTCCAGCGCTTCCATCATTATAGTTTCATAAAATACTTTTTATTGCTTTTCATTGTGATCTCAGACTTTAGATATAATTTGTATGCTGTTTGACATATCATCCATGGTAATTTTTATTTTCATTATCCTTCTAAAAGGAATACACAAGCTACAAAAATGTCGAGCTATACTATACTGAGTAAATTCAATTAGAATGAAGGAATACTAGCTCATATGACTTACAAAAAATTCTCACAGAATGCAGTTTCTATTAGAATTAGAATTATTTTGGTAATAAATCCAATTTTTTTTTTATAAAAAATAGCTTCCAAGAATTAGTTAGCCACTTTCATATTGTTTAATAAAAGTGAACTTTATATTTTTTAATTGGCCAACTTAATATGTTATACGAATACAGAACTACATTTTTTCAGCAAAATAGAAAGTAAAGTGCATTTTAAACAGCGATAGTAGTGATAGTACATATACGTAATATTATTACCTGCTTAAAAGAAGATGAATACATACGTGACCTTAATAAACAAGTTTTAAAACACCCAAGTTTATTGTATTTAGTTATATAAAATTAAATATAAAATTACATCATTTTCAATTCTTATCAATTTCGCTACTGTACCTATATATTTTTCACTCAATGTGATTATAAATTATTTTACAAATTAAAGATTTTTCATTATCGTTTGTAAAAAATACAGACAATGAAGCCAATGATATCAATTAGCACAATGATATTATTTCTTTATTTAAATTACAAGATCGATTATAGATATGTAATTTTTTTAACATAACAGTAATCATTAGTTTCTTCTAGTAATCATCTAGAATTTTCTAAAACTTACTTTCGTATTTAAAAAGGAAAGAAAATTATTAATAAAATATTATTTAAAAAAAAATAAATAAATAAACAAATTTAGGTTTGGAAATAAAAGTAAAGACTAATATTGACATACAAAATTAAATTTTCCATACAAATCAGAAACACGTGTTGCCCTTTAGCATAACGATGTTTAAGTTGTGATAGCACGTAAGTGACATTTTTTGGAAATTTTTTTTTTATGCAGATGGATAGATATTAAAAATACGCATCTATCGATCCAGAAAAAATGGTACTTTTATAAAAACTAATGAGGAAGAACAATGTTTTTGACACCACGTATTATGCGGAAGCTCAATTTTGTAAGGTTGACTCCGCGCATCTTAACATACGTGATGTCTCAATTTCATGTTCGTCACTTACGTGCTATCACAATTTAAACATCGAATTAACATAAATTACATAATATTGGTACTATGAAAATTCTTCAAACATTTTACCATATTTACTTTGGAAAAATTCACTTATTACAGCGGGTGCTATGAAAAGATTTGAGCCTGGGACTGTGGCAGAGATCCGTTTTGGAGCCTCGAGAAATCGAAAATGAGGTTCACTAAAATTTGTATATATATATATATATATATATATATATATATATATATATATATATATATATATATATATATATATATATATATATATATATATATATTTGTCTGCGCGATAACTCTCGAAGGAAGCCTCGAATTGTTACGAAATTTGGTGTGTAGGTCAAAAGTCCTAATGGCTTGGATAAGTTCGTCAGCCAGATACATCCGATTTTTGGAAGCCAAAATTTTCGCCAGTTTTAGTGGTTTTTTTTTTCAAAATTTGGCCAGATTTCAAAAAAATTTTTGATATTTTTACCCTAGCGAAAAGACCGTAAAAAATTGATAAGCTTTTAAAACATTGTTCTAAGTGAACTAGCTTCTGAGAAAAATTAAGAAATTTGTTGAATTTCTTTACAATAAATGCTTTATCGTTTTTTTTTTATGATTACAATAACTATATTTCTGTTTCATTTTTCAAAATAAAAATTAACTAACTTTTCAAAAACACGTCATCACCGATGTTGAAAATTTGTTCCTGTTAGAAAGCTAAACTATTTTAAAAGGATATAAGTTATATTGTACATGTGATGTCTGCCAGGGTCCGGGGGTCCCAAAGCGCCAAAAATAAAACTACACAACCGATTTTGAAAATTTTTTCACCTTTAAAAACTTAATTTCTTTTAAATACATATATGCTATACTATATGAGATCCGCCAGAGTTCTGGGGACCCAAAAGCGCCAAAAATTAACTACTCAACCGATTTTGAAAATTTTTTTACCGTTAGAGAGCTAAACTATTTTTGATGGATACAAGTTGTTATATGAGATCCGCCAGTGTCCAATCTTTGGAAATTTACTATGTTATGCAGATTCTGCGACAGAGGTATTGTTAATTTATAAACATATATGTTTTTGCTCTTAGGCGCTGCAATAGTACTAGGTATCAACCCACAAAATCTCATAAACAATAGTCTACATTTTCAGCTTTGACAACTGAGACATTTTTTCCATCTTTTATAAAAGAAATACACTTACAAGGTTTTGCACTCCATCATCCATGTTTTTGTTTCATGAATATATTTTCGAAAAATTATGAATTTTTTCTCCGTTTTAGTTTCTCTGTTTGTTATTGCGCATAATAAGAAAAGTAAAATTTTAATGTAATTCTAAAGTACTGCTCATATCTTAACTTAACGTGCGATTGGGTGTTAACCTTGTGCTACTTTTTGAAATTGACCGCGAAAGATGAACTTTGGCGTACTTAAAAATAACGTCATACTTTGAGAAAGTCGACAAAAAGTTGATCTGAAATTCTACTTTACTATATAGGGTGGAAAGTAAATAATTTTCGTCGTTTGCAGGGGTGATTTATGGCACCCTGTAGACACTAAAACTACAGGAGTTTTCTCGGAATTAACAGTTTAGAAAGTCGCAAATGAACTGCCTCTACGATATTTTCAAATTTTTCTAAATACGGCCCTGACTAAATTATGCATAAACCTTTTTAGTACTAAAGGTACAAAATAATTTTGTTGACTAAAATTCATTAAACTTTTGTAAACATGTTTACATCTAGTTATTTATTATTTATTATGTTGCTTTTTTAAAAACAGAAAATTTATCTTAA
The DNA here is from genome assembly GCA_035578155.1 of Brachynemurus nebulosus. Taxonomy (NCBI): domain Eukaryota; kingdom Metazoa; phylum Arthropoda; class Insecta; order Neuroptera; family Myrmeleontidae; genus Brachynemurus; species Brachynemurus nebulosus. The sequence continues at coordinate 52,064,610 of JAPWDM010000001.1, read as the reverse complement.
AATAAGATGGTCAGAACCGCATTAAAAAAAAAAATTTAATGGCCCCTTTTTTGACTCACATTTAATATCAAATATTCTCTGTTAAAAAACACTTCTGGTTCAAATTTATTGGCAAATATTAATTACATGAGTGAGATCTACCCACTGTTTTCGCAGCGAGACTTATATATAGACTTTCCACCCTGTAGATGTTGCAAATAAAATTGGGAGATAACAGTCGATTAATAATAATAATAATAATAATAATAATAATAATAATAATAATAATAATAATAATAATAATAATAATAATATGTTAATTCATTTTTGTAGGTTTTAGCTTGCTTTAAATATTTCAAGTTGGCGCCGAGTAATTATGATATTGAATTTCTTTTTTATCATAGTTTCAAGTTCATTAACAATTCAAAATATGCTATTATTTTTATCCCACTAATATTTTGCTTCCAGATAAATAATTAATAAAAATTAGCATAGTTATTTTGGGCTTGGGTAATTTTAGCAAGAGTAATATTGTCTTTGAAATGCGCAGATGAAATTTAGCTAACTATAATTTAGTAACTTTTATAATTATATTACTGAATTGCGTTTGTTTATGAAAGGAACTGTACTTTTATGTAAATTTTAAGTGCAATTAAAATCATTCATTTTACTTTCTGTTCGGACTAGGAATGATTAATCTCTCTTGTATATAGAAATGTTATCATAAAAAAAATACTGTGCATTTGAAATTGAAATAAATTTATTCAAAAGATATTCCTAAAATTCATTTGTATATTCGTAGGCTTCAATACAAAATTTAAATATACTTAATTATTTGCCGTTGTCATTTATGGAATTTCCTATGGCAAGGTTACAGTAATATTTTTTCTTATTTATAATGTTTAATAAAAAATATTAATTTTTTGTTTTTAATATTTTTAGACAAAATATTAATAATTTTTTGTCAGTTTTCACCATAGCAAAAAGATTAATTGATTAATATGCGTATAAATTAGACAGTATTGTACAAACAAGGGCAGTAAACAATCATTTGAAGTAACAGTCTTGAGAAAATAAATTGTTATTCTGTTTATTTGACTGTCAACACTCTCAGTGCCTATTAACAATTTTAAGTACTGTAAATGCCCTCAACTATGGACAAAGTTTATATACATAGTTATTTTTCTTGTCCTGTAGAAAGGTTTAATAAATTTATTTATATTGTTTTGTGTCTAGCTTGAATGTACAGTAGGACACCAGTTTTGTCAAGAAAAAGTAGTCTCCAAAAGTGGTACTTGACAAAGGTGATGCTTTTTGACCAGGGGCGATTCACAAATATATCGTAATATTATGTTTTGAATTAAAATTACATATGTTTTTTTAAATATTAATAAAAGAAAAAAAGAAGTGAAGAATTAAAAATTATTTATCTCAGAAAATATTTTTTCATTTGTCGTTTCATTAATTGACTTTGAAATGATTTTGTTTACATTTTACGTATGATAAAAACCGCCGCAGAACAGGATACATATAGATAAACATTCTATGTACAATAAATCAATAATTAAAATCCACATTCCTACGCTTTGAGGTCTGTTGTTGTTTGTCACTACCCTTACCGGTATATTTATTTGTTTCTTTTGATAAAATCATGCGTCATGGTCTATTGCACATGGATGTAATATTTATGTACTTGACATTTTTGATGCAACTTTCCAATAGTGATGTTGACTAATTTGATGCTACCAAAAAATTTCCAAAACTGATGTTTCCATTATACTGTAATTAATCTACAATAAATTAATAAGTCGCTATATTTGTACCAATTGGTGTTACAAAAACACTATCTTCCAACAAGAAGTTTTCAAACTGCAAAAAAAATATTACACTTAGAAAATACTACTTTTGTATGTTTCAAAAACTCTTTCATTTGCTTACCCGTTTTGGATATTGAAGTGGAAAATTGCTTCTAAACTTCTTTAGCATTTAAAGATATTTTCCTTATAAGAACTTTCAACTGTTACTTCTCAGCGAATTTTTAACGCGTATTCACGTCTTTCGTTTAGAGGATAAGAAAAAGCTACCCTTCTACTTTTTTTAGTTACAAATAACTATATAGTTTACAAGTAACACCGACCCTGAGATACTAATTTAAAGCTAGTAGCTCAAGATTTCTAAAGTACCTAAAGCACTACCAGCATCTTGTTAAGCCTCGATGACACTGAGCGAGTTTACAAGCTACAAGCCGGCGACTTTAGAAGCTGACGAGTCAGCTAGTGCGATAGTGATGATGATACACAAAACTTTTCACTCGCTCGGAAGCCAACTGGCTAACGAGTTTAAACTATGTATTGTAAAGAATATAATCTTGTTTTTTTTTTTTTTTTTTTTTTTTTTTTTGTTCAACTTTTTGGGGTATTCTAACGTTAAAAAGTAAAGTGAAATGTAAATAATATTGTGGATATTTTTTATTTTTAATACCATACTTCTCACGTCATTTTCTCATGGTTTTACCCACAATTTTCTATCATTTATTTTTGCTTTTCTTTTCTTTTTGAATCCTTTTGGATAATATGAGCTAAAATAACGACTTCTGCACGAACTAGTTCCCTCACTAGACAACTGATGTATTTTATTTATTTTTTATGAAACAACTACCGGGATACTCGCAGCTAGTTCACTAGTAACTATGATGACACACGGCTAGTTTACTACCTAACAAGCCTACATGGCAGCGAGTAGCGAATAAAGTAGCCCAGCTGTCAACTTTTGTCGCAGCTTCTTTACAAACTGCTAGTTGGCTAGGGAACATGATGACACTGGGCGGTTTTACTAGCAGCTTGAAAACTCGCCGGCTAGTAGCGAGTAAACTCGCTCATTGTCAGCGTGGTCGAGGCTTTAGCGAGGAATAATTGCAGGCCAAAATGTTAGCCTACTGTAGTGTAGAAATGTTAGCAAATACGAAAATCCACTAGTGTTAGAAATGTATCAAGTACTGAAATAATTATTAAATCGAAAAATGGGATCTAGTAAAAAAATAGTGTGAGCTAAAATAACAACTTCTGCACGAACTAGTTTCGTGGAGTGGACAAATGAAGTATTTTATTTATTTTTATGAAACAATTACCGGCATACTCGCAGCTAGTTCACTAGTAACTATGATGACACACGGCTAGTTTTCTACCTAACAAGCCTACATGGCAGCTAGTAGCGAATAAAGTAGCCCAGCTGTCAACTTTTGTCGCAGCTTTTTTACAAACTGCTAGTTGGCTAGTGAACATGATGACACTGGGCGAGTTTACTAGCAGCTTGTAAACTCGCCGGCTAGTAGCAAGTAAACTCGCTCATTGTCAGTGTGGTCGAGGCTTTAGCGAGGAATAATTGCAGGCCAAAATGTTAGCCTACTGTAGTGTAGAAATGTTAGCAAATACGAAAATCCACTAGTGTTAGAAATGTATCAAGTACTGAAATAATTATTAAATCGAAAAATGGGATCTAGTAAAAAAATAGTGTACAGAACCTGAAAGTTACTCCGGAGGCAAACGATTCTACGCGTCTTGGAGGTTTATAATCATGGTAAATTTCTCAAAGATAATGTCAAATAATATTAATCGAAAAAAATTCAAATGATTGAGAAACGTACTAGGAACAGCTACAGGTAAAAAGGAAACCAGAGTACAAACATCTAAAAGTAATACTCCATTGCATTTGAATAAAAGTAACAGGGTTAGAGAATAGTTCTAACAGAAAGAATAATGGGAAAACTCATAAAAGAACTAAAAACTAAAAAATCAAAATCTTTCAGCTTCTTATGAATTTTAATTTAAGATCTAAAAGTAATTTTAAAGGCACACTACGGGAACGCATTTATCAAGCGAAAGTCATGCAGATAAATTACTAAATACAACTCATTAAAAAATGCTCACACAAATTCCTAATTAATTATGTCACGGCTAATTTTAATTGTTAAATTTTTTTAACAAAACTGTTTCATTAGAACATAAAATAGAATTCGATATGTTATTTTAAGCATTTAATTAATTGTGTATTTCTTTTACCTACTTAAAAATAAATGTAATTAGCAAAAACTAAATTGAAACAAATTTGGTTTTTGTTTTAAATTTATTCTTTATTCTTTTCCACGTCGCTATTGTATATAATGGGTAGAAAAGTGAAAGAGCTAGTTTGATAGACTGATATAATAGATAGATACACATATACCTAATTGAAATTTTATTTAAAATAATATTATATATTTCGAGCTCAATAAACATATAACTACAGTTTTATTATGCTGTGTAGAGCTGTGTATACACAGCACATTCTTTTGTTACCGCATAAAAAATGCTTCAGAAAAAATACATAATTCAAAATGCTCAAAACCTCACGGTTTCCTTAGAACTGGCCTTTCTAGATATGATAAAATATTAGTTTACATATATATGAGAATATTTTATTTCACTTTTACAATACTACTTATAAAAATTACAATAAATATATATGTAAAAAAATGATAAAATAACTTATATTACTATGCAGAGTACTGATTAAATGCTTAAAACAATCAATAAATAACTTTATCCCAAATTAATGTTCAAAATTTATATTTTTTTTTTATTTCTCTTTCTCATTATGCACTCTGATGGGCATTTAAGGAAAAATATAAAATCACATAAAGCTCACATAAAGCTCACATAAAGCTTACGTATAAGAATATTGAAATTCAAAACTTGAAATTAGATTTTGGTAGATTATTTTACACTCATTTGTATGTTGGTGGTTCCTAAAGCTTGTGAGTAAAAATTTTCGTATCTAATATATCGTTCCTACTCTGAACGAATATCTTACCTACCTCTTTAAGTGTGTGGACAGACTGGTACGGGTGACCGTTACAATCATAAAGTTATTATATTGTATATTTGACATAAGAGTACAACGTGACAAGTTTTTCAAAAGACGTAATAAATTTTCGTTGGCAAAAACCAGTATTTACTTGATTTTAATTGTTTAGAAACTGTTACCTTCTTGAACGTTGGCGAATGAGTCAAATAGTACAATAAAATTATATTGCACTCATTTAGACCGTGTGGTTGCACGGACCAGTCTATCCGATAAGAACTTTATAATCTTGGTCTTCACCTAGTTTTTTCTTGTACTAAGAATTTTCTTTGTTGTGTTAAATGCAGTATTGATGGTAAAATTTGTCTTGTTTAAAAATATTACAAGGGAAAGAATGATTACTTACTCTTACATTTTCAAAAATTCTAGTACAGTCGAATACCTGTTATAAAACTGCCCCTTATAAAACTATTCCCCTTAATTAGCAGTTGCAATTCCCCCACTTAATCACTTTTTCGAGTTTTGTGCCAGACCACTCGTTGTGAGATTATGTTGGAACTGTTAAAATTATAAACTACATAATGCACCACTGAAATGAAATAATAGTCTTTCTTATAAGGAGTAGTCGAGCGACAAAGTTAAGCGCGCGGTAGTAAGGGCACAAAAAATCCCGATAAAAATTTCCCTTACGTCCCCTAGACTAGTCTTATAACGGGCATTCAACTGTAAATTGTTAATTAATAAGCTATATTGAAAATTTTGTAATGATTTTGTTAACAATATCTTGTTAATCTCTGGAGCCTCCTATATTTTACCAAGAATTTTACTTTTCTTTTTCTTTTTCTTGATTTTATTATTTTGAATCTTGGTATTAGTCTTGCAAACATACTTATATTATTATGTTGAAATTAGTCTTGCTAGACTAAGCACAGTGTTAATCAACAAATGTATGATGGAGAAATGATTGTCAAATTAAGGCTGATTTTGCTTACCACTAAATCAAATAAAGAGAGAATCTTAGAATATAGTAATCAGATTAAAAATAAACATTTTTTTTTTAAATCCATGATGTACATTTTGGAAAAATTTTCAATGAGAGGATTGTTGCCCCGAAACGTCATTAAAATTTTGAATTTCCTAATCTTAATATTGATTTTACTTTCGTCTCTCTGTTTGATTGTTTTTAGGCATGAATAGATCAGAAATATAAAACAGAACTAATTACCAAGTTTCATCCAAATTAAGTCAAACAGGAAAGGAGGAAAACTAAAATTTTGGTATTATTCAAGAACATTTGTTATAACAGTTATTTTGTTATTGCACTTTGGCATTAGTTCGACTTAATAAGTTAATTATTTTATCCCAGCGAAACGATTTCCATTTTTGTTTTAACCAAAATCAATATTTCACTTTTTAAATACCTGACTGTTGATTTTGCTGTTGTTAATTGATTAGCACGAGGTCAAAAATTTGTTGATATTTTGTTTGATTAACAAGATGTGGAGTGATTTTTAAATTAATTATCGACCCTTTCACTACATTAGTTGTTGTAACTTTTATTTAAAATTAGGTTTACAGTAACAATTTATTGTTAGACAATTATGTTTTGGCTTAGCGTAGAATTTTGTGGATTCTGAAATTTGTGGACAAGGGCGTAGCTATCGCTGATGTCAGTGATAGAGGTCCCACCGTTTCAACACGGTCAACAAAATCTGATAAGAGAGCCCTAAGAAATAAATAATGAAACATTCCCCCATGCATAGTTACAAATTGTCTTAGAACTTCTATAGGTTTCTCGTAAAATGAAAGATTGTTTTCATATCAAAATTTTTAATAAATTATTGTACAACGTTTTAAGTGGTAATAAAAATAATAACCATGTTCTGCAAAGTAATGAAAATTTTTGTAATTTTTAAATTGTATTTTAAATTTCAATATAAATAAATAAATACTTTTTATTTTTTAAGATGACTCTACTTCCCGCACTATTATTTACTGAACGTACTGTTACATACTTCCCGCACTGTTGTCTCTTGACTACCATAAATATAAAACAAATACACACACCGGTATAATTAGCGGAACATAAAAAAAATATAAAAACCTATTTATTAAACAAAGTTGGCGGTTTTTTTTCATTTTTACTTAAAATAATATTGAAGTAACGAATCAATTTACTTTCTATAGAATTGTTTTTATTTATTATTGATGCAATTCTTTTTAAGAGGTCTGTCACTTTCGGATTCAAATGCCGTTTTTACTCAATGTGGTTGGTCGAGCTTCCAACTGCCGTAATACAAGAATGGCAAAGACTGTCTCAGGAAACTATAGATAACACCATGCTGAGTATAGAAAAACGAATGGAAGCTTTGATAAGAGCACGGGAGGAACCAGGCGGGATTAAAACGCTGTGTTTCATTTTCTATTTGTTAAATAATCTTTAACTTAAATTAGTCTTAGACGACATACGATTCCAAAAATTTGCCATTTTATATGGTTAGTTGTTTTGCTACCGAAAATAAAGGTATATCGACTTGTGAACATGTAATTTTAAGTGAATAATTAAATAAGATTAATATTTTCTTGAAATTAAATGGTTTCTTTGATTTTTACAGATATCTTGCATATTACGCTAATTCTACCGGTGTTGTATTTGGTAAATGTGACTTACTAACATTTTTAACAACATCGGTAGGCACATGTTTTTCGAGTTATAACTTTTTTAGTACATCATACATATTATGTATTTTTTTTTTTTTTTTTTTGGTATTTTTTCATATATATTTTCATGCCAGTGTTGGTTTTATGTGTTTTCCAAAAAGGTTGCCCTAAGAAATTTTAATAAAGAATTCACTTAGGCTATCTACGCCACTGGTTTTGGAATAATTTAACAAGTGAAATCAGATTTGAGAAATTATCTTTTGTGTCCAATATTTATGTAACAATATAAATACAATCATATTATGAAGATTGAAATGAAATGTATTATACAGTACATTAAACGATTAAATTTTTTGTACTTATTCAATTTTCTTGGAACGTCCAAAAGGTTTTTTCGCTTTGATTTAAATCAAATTATAAACTAGTTTTTTTCTTTTTTGATTTCTTTAAAAAAGATTTACAATTCTTTATAACGTCTGCGTATGTATATCTTAAATGTCAATGGCTTTGAAAAATTTATTTATTCTTATGCAGCATCTCTTACATTTTTATTCGCATGTCAAAAAATATTGACACTTAATACATGTATGTGGGTAATATTAATGAATTTTTTTCTGTAGCAAACGTTTAATATTTTTGCAGGGGTTGTTAAACCTGCCAATAAAAATTTAAATATCCATACGTCTAAATTTAATATATTAATTATTAATATTATAAATAATCTTTTTTTTTTTTAATTTTATTCATTTATCGCGCAACTTAATCTGACTATAAAGATGTCATTTTCATGTGGAGGATTAATATGAAATAACTTAATAAATATATATAAAAGATGAATTGTGACACTCCTTCGTATAGATATAAAGCTGTACCTCTTTCAAAAAGTGAAAATCATATTTTTTTGTTACCTATTACTAGATGTTAATTTTTTTATTTAATATATCCGTGTATATTTATTTATTTATTTTTTGCAAATGTAGTTTCAATGTATGTATAAGTATGACAATTTAAATATTGGTTTGAATGCGAGACGGTGGGCGTCTTTGTTTTGTTGGGACAAATTTCAATTTGAATACAGGAACTTCATTGTATGCAAAATTTTTAATGTCTAATTTATATGTATCTATATTGTTATATAAAAAAATAATATTTATGTTCTTTTATGGAATCAAATGGAATTCTTAGATGAACTCTTGGTGCGCATTTAAATTTCTAAAATCTAAGAGGTCAACAGTACCTGAAAGGTTTTAATCTACGAGATTTATACTCTCGCAGAGAATTATAATAGTAGTAAATAATGGTAGAATATCCATAGATACAACTAAATAAAGAAAAAGGTTTGTAGGAGGTCGTAACTTTTTTTATTGTATAAGTGCAGTCAACGTCCGATAATAAGCGGGCGGATTATTTATTCACAGATATTCATTGATTGCGACGACCATATCATCCACTACCAGGGGATTGTACTGTATTTAAAAAAAAAATATTTAAATTAATAAGAGCTACGGAGCTAATAAGACCTAATGTAATTTAGATTTCCAAATAAGAAAATTTTATATAACACTTGTGCGACCTTCAATTTTTCTGAAGCTTTGACTGCCAATTAAATATAATGCTTATAAGTAAACAGGACTGTGGAGAGAACTGGCGGTCCCTGAGACTAAACAGTATTTTTTTAAAATTTTCTTCCATGAAGAATAAGCAATTAGCAGAAAAGAATTTTTTTCCCGGGCCCTCTACCAACAGCTATGGCCCCCCTTCTGATGGCCGGGCCGTGGGGCTGCAACCCCGGCTACCCCACCCTCTCGTCGGGCCTGTAAGTAAACTAAGTGGTTTGGAACAAAGACATTCCGACAGCCTACAATCATACGATAATACTTCCTTATGGACCCTTAAAAAAGAAAAAAACTAAACGCTTAAACTTGAAGACGTCAGAAAAGCAACATTCTGATCTGGCCCAGCTATCCAGTAAAATCATGTTGAACGACAATCTGTACGAAAATGTGAGGATTTTAAACACTAGGAACTTCATTAACCCAAATTTTTTGGCATAATCATCAAAAATTGATCTGTAGAAAAATGCCCTACTTTCGTTTACTTGCATGTAAATAACAGCAAGTAGTTTTTGTAATGACCTTCAGCAATCATTTTGCGTAAGTATAATTACAATTGTTTCAATTGTCTAATAATCTCATTTATAAAGTTTATTAACTAATTATTGGATTTCAGTAACATTTTACAATAAACACATAACGGAGTTTCATGTCACTTCATAAAATATTAAAATATTGATTGATTACAAACTGCGTGTTCAATAATTGCTACTATCTATATAAAAAAAAAAAAAAAATTGAAAAATGTTATTTTTTAAAATTTTTTTTTGAATGATGTGCACTATTACTTTACGGTTCTTTAATAAAAATTTCGTTAAGAATAAATAGCATGTAGATGTTATAACTGTTCTATGTTATTGTAATTAATTAAGAAAAATGGCAAGAATTAAAAATGAAAAAATTTTGTCATTAAATGAAACTATATGGAAAAAACGTTTTATCTCATTTATAAATCAAATCATTTTAATAAACATTTCTTTTACAGTTCGCTTATAAAATTAGGTCATATCTTTAAGTATAGTTAGTTAATTTACTAACATAAGAACAATATAAGTAAATATGTATATGAACGAATATTTAATTTAAAGTATTAAATCCGACGACTGAAATTTCAATCCCGAGATTTCGAAATTTTTTTATGCCAGTCAGGTTTCGTCAATTTCATGATCAGGATTTAATCAAGATTGGAATTGTCATACAAAAGAGTCCACAGCAAAATCTTTTTTATGCGGTCTTTTTGTAGGATACTTTTTTACAACTTTTTAGTATGATTTTTAAAAAATCTCTATTAAAGTACATAGGTAATGTGAATAAAAAGCAAGAGAAACTAAGAAATTTAAACATTAATTATAACAATTTATTTTAACAAAATCGCTTATTGACTGTTTTTAAGCATTTAATCAATACATTGCATAAGAATATGTTATTGCATCATTTTTTTACAGATGAATCTATGGAAATTTTTATATGTTATAAAAGTGAAATAAAATGTACTCATCTGTAAATTAATACTTTATCTTGTTTAGAAAAGCAACTTTTGAGCAATTCGTGAAGTTTTGAGCGTTTTGAGTTATGTATTTTCTATAAAACCTTTTTTGATCCCGACCCACCTCATAAGAAAGGTTTTTTTTTAGAATCTGGACCGAACTCTTTTTATAGCTATTTATGAAGTTTTTGATTTTTTTTTATGCGAAGGTTTAGCTGTATTTAATTTTTTTTTTTATCGTTAATCAGTAAAACACTGAAACTGAAAGTAAAAATTATATACGGATTAACACATGAGTTATAATGAAACCAAAATTAGACACCAAAGAAAGTTATTTTAGTACTCACACTTCAGATACTTATAGTTTTTCCAAAAAACCAACGAAAATATAGACATAATATAGTGGATAAGTTTTAATAAGCAAAAATAATTTTTTTTTTTTTTTTTTGGTTATTTTTGAACGGTAGTGTAAACTTTTAATCAGCAATGTGTGAGGTAACAAATTAATATTACTTAACAAATTTATTGATTAAAACATGAATGTTTAACACATACTTGAGTATATTATGTATGTATGTTACAATATAAAAGATGGTGTTAAAAATATTTTTCTAATTCTATTTTTTCAGTTTTTCTTAATTGCACACATACAAAAAAAAAAATTAATTGACTCTAATCATGTAAATTACAACTGTCGTTAATATTGTCAAATTATTTCAACTTTTTGGATAATTCCTTGTAATTAATTGTTGTTTATAACTGCGCCTAAGTACATTTCTTTGTCAAAACATTACGACTATCATAAATTTGTTAGTTGTATATAAAAATTTTATTTGCTGCTGTTAATAACATGTTTAAAATTTTATTTGAAAAATTAAATATTATTCAAGAAAAAATTTGATAATAATGGTTAAAAGTACATTTAATAGATTTTTATGAATTAACACCATATCTAAGAGTGAAATGAATACAGAAGAACCGTGTTTTCGTTCCCGCCCACTTCCGATTTTATTTATCACTCTCGTTTTCGTAGAAAAATTTTTACTGACACTTGTCTTCTAAAAATTGGATAGATTCGAATGTTAATATACCACATATTTCTTTAGATCTGCGAAAGGTATATCGTTTTTAAATATTGCTGAATATTTCCTGTAAATTCCTCCCTTCAATTTTGCCCGTTCCCGTTCTCGCTTACTTGATATACACGTTTCCGAACCAATTTCTATATTTTAAACACATTTCTGAACCAATTTCTGTGTTTATAATGCAAGGTTTTTATGAGCATATATTTTCTTAGATGGTATTGTAGGCGCCGATAACACAACTGCACTGAAAGAGTTGAATATGTTGTAAAGCCTAGGTATAAAGTACTGAATAGATATCTAATAGGTACAATATTAAATAATACACTTAAAAATTTCCTATCGCAACTAACTTTTAAACTATCTGGAAAATTCCCATCTTGTATTGATGATTTTTTACAACTAATTGTACATCAAAACTGGAATACAAACTAACATCCCATTTAATATAATACAAATTTGATATTATTGTAACGTATAAGTAACAATAAGATATTGTTAAAATGTCTTACAATCAGTATTGTAGAGATAATTTGCAATACAGATAAATAATTATTATACAGATAACTTGTATAGCCTGAATTTTTAAATTAAATAATTAAAATATAGTCTTGTAATACCGAGACATATTCAAAGTACTTCACTTTAGATTAAAATTTTTCGCCTAAAAGTGCATTTTCAAAAAAGTGTAATACTAGATTTTAAAAATACTTGATTTTAGACAAAACTACAAAATTTTCGTCTTAAAGCTAGTAATAAAATCAATGTATTAGGAAATTTCTTGATCTATCTGATTTGATTACCCATTACAATCTCGGTCCTGACAACGCCGGTTAATCGAAGTTCTACTGTACTTGTAAATACATATCAGTTGGTACATAATTATGTTAGTAGTGGACGCACAAGGACGCAAGCCGGGATATCGTTCTTTTTGCATTCACTTTTTCGATTGTTTTCCTTTTTCTGCTTATTATTCAATCAACAGTTCCTAGGAAAATACCCCTGTCGCAGCATCTGCATAACATAGCGAATTTCCAAATTTTGGGGACTGGCGGATCTCATCTAAGAACTGTACCTATTTAAAATAGTTTAGCTTTCTAAGAGTAAAAGATTTTTTAAAATCGGCTGGGTAATTAGTTTTGATATTTTTGGGACCCAAGAACCCGAACGGACTTTGTGCAGCATAGTTGTATCCATCTAAAATAATTTAGTTCTCTAACAGTGAAAAAATTTTCAAAATCGGTCGGTTAGTTTATTTTTTACAATAATGGGAACAGTAAACCCTGGCGGAAATCATACAACATAACCTTTATTCATCTAAAATAATTTTAGTAAAAAGTTTATCCTAACAGTAAAAAACGGGTCCTAGGGATCTCATATAACTTATGGTAGTCCGTAAGGTTCTTGTGGACATCATTTAGTTACTTAATGAATTCAAATACTTTAACTTACTAACGGTGAAAAAATTTTCAAAATTTTCGACATTCGCTAAAAAAATCATTGAAAAATATTTGATATGTTTCGATCAATTAATGGTCAACATCAGCAAATAAAAGTTACTCAAATCGAAGAAAAGAATGAGTTATTTGTCCGTAGAAATTAAAATACAAATTCTGAAAACGAGCAAAGAAATATTGAAAAAACTAGATCGACAAAACATTCTGACAAATAACACTACCCAACTAATACTCGCCAATTTGAATGAAACTTAACATACTTATTAAACAGCGGAAAATATTAAATACGTGTTTTTTTTATTTCGGCTAAATACGCTTTTTAGGGGTAGAAAAGACCATTCAACCTCTGTAGATGAAAACAGTTATAGCTAAATATTTTTGAAACGACATATTTTCTGAAAAAAGGGCTGAGTACCAAATTTGTAGAATTTAAAGCGATGCACTTGATAGTGACCCTGAAATCGATTTTCAAGGTCAGTTGAAAATGATTAGCCATTGCCGAACTTTGACCAAATCCTGTACCTATAAGCAGTAATTTCATGTATTGACTCAATCTATCTTCAAAATTGATTTGTTGCGTTATTTTTCTAAAATAAAAAAAATAAAAACCTGACGAAATGGAAAAATAGGCGCAAATTTATAGGAAAAATTAGAAGAAAACATTTTTGTAAGTAATTTTAGAAGTAAAGTTAAGAAAAGATTTAATATCACTCCAATTGTAAGTTAAGCATTAACTTTATATTATATTAGAAATTTTCAAAATTTTTTAAAATTTTTATTGCTACTCTATAGTTATCATATTAGGAATTCAATTGAACATATGATTAACTATTATTTTTCCGATTGCGATTGAGCAAGTATTTTTCAAAATTACTTCTTGATCACTTATTTTCTATCTTGCATGTGAAATTCGTTCGAATATACTTTGAACCATTTAGGGATGAAAAGTAAACTACTCCTTTTGAAAAATATTAAATGATTTTCAAATGACTTTGGAAATTGACCTCAAGGTCAACTTCAAAGTCATCATCAAGTGCATCACTTTAAACTCTATAACTTTGGTCCTAAGCACTTTTTTCAGAAAATATATCGTACCATAATCCACTTCTATGTTGATTCCTGGTCTCTTTTCCTGCGTTTCTAATATTTATGTCAATAAAAAATGTGCTACCGTAGACAAGGATGAATAGGTACGCATTCAGACTTCACACCGTATTTTTTTGTATTTATTTTATGAGTACCTAATCTTTAATATATTAAAAATTTACGCGAAGATGGTCACTTTATCAGCAGTATCCAAAAAAATTTAAAAATATTGGTGGTTTTTGAAAAATTAACAAAAATCGTATAATTTCTTCTCTATGAAAAATTGGGGTCAAAAGAGACGAGAAAAGAGTAAATGGGGACAACCCGTAGGGTCGACCAAAATTGAAATTCTAATATAAAATAATTTCGAACTTTTTGTATTTATGCATTCAAAAAAGAAATAATAGGTACTTGATGATTTTCTGTAAAAATAAACGTAGAATCTAAAATAAAGTTTATATACTCCTGTCGTTTACCCCTAAGTTTATATTCCTCCTATTCTTATTTTAGTTCAAAAAATAATTTTTCAAAAGACTAAGACATAATAATTAATAACAGTGAGATTCTACGTCCATTTTCAGACTTTTGTCTAATACAGACGTTACCTAGAATTTTTTTTATCTACAAAAACATCAGTCTACAGAATTTAATTTATTAGTTAGGAAAATAATTCAAATATGTCTCACTAACAATAAATGTCTTAAATGAGTTTAAAAAATCAAAACGATACTGTTTATTAAATTGCGTAAAAGCTAGTAAATGCAATAACAGATATGATGAATTTATAAGGATTTTCTTGTACTACAAAATCTTAAAAATATGGAAACGCGTACTTTTTTTCGTTAATTGTGTTTTATTCTTTTGCACAAAATTTTAAAAATACTTTATTTTCTTAAGAAAGGGAGGCAACTTTAGTCACAGATATGCCTATGAACAGTTTTTGGTAATCCGGGAAAAACGAAAACACTTTTTAAAATTTTTTTATTGTTAAAATCGAAATGTTCGTTTAAAGAGGGTTAAAATTACCATATTTTATATTAAAATTTTGACACAATCACTCCCTAATTAACGAGCCTTACTTAATATTAGCAAATTGAGAAAAAACACGTCAATTAGATTTTTTTACACAGATTTTATTTGTTATATAATTCAAAAGGATATTTTAAAAATGTGTATGAATGGCTTTCATTAAATAAATTTCAATATATTTTCCATTTATTTTAACAGTGGAATGTCCTTATTAGTGGCTATACTTTCGGCTTGGAGCGAATTAGACGAAGATTTTCTTCTAAAACCAAATTTAATAATTAATTAAAGAAATAAAAAAAAATTTGTGGATTTCCTACCGTTCAAATATAATCTTTATTGTATGTAAAAATGTTATTACATTTTTTCAAAAAACTGTAAGTAAACTGTAAAATTTTCTTTACAAATATGTTAAAATAGAGAAATGTTTCCTTTTTAATTTATTTTTAACTCTTCTTAAATGATTCACTTTAAAATTTTTTAATATTTCTTAATCGAAATTTCATAAAAGAATGTGTCAAAATTTAAAAAAATTTTTCTTTGTTAAAAAAAAAAAAAATTGAATGTGCAAAATTATTTAATATTAGAATGCTCTGATTATACAATTCTAATCATAACTGTATTGTCAATTGGATAGAAAATTACGTAAAAATATTATTGTTTGAATATGATTTAACGTAATTTTTATACGATTGAAGCAAACTCTTATTAATTTTAGGAAGGTGTAAATATAATCTAAATTCTGATCATATCACATAACAGATATCGTCGGGAGTTTTCTTGTCAAAAAAATGGAACAGAGATACATTATAAAAACATTTAACTGACAGAGAAATAGAATATAGCCGAATCGTTAAATTGGATTAAAAAAATCATGACACGCTACTTATAAAGCGGTTTTTTTCGAATTTAGCTCGCAAAAAATGAGACAGAAAAAAAAAGAATGCGAGTGCGAGTGAAATGGAGAACGACATATTTCCTAGTTTTTCTCGAAAACTAAATAATTTAGAGCAACGGTATAAAAACATTTTTTATGCATTTTACCTTTTACTATCGCTTGGTGTAAAAAAAATTTGAAAAATTGCTTAATTCTGGCAAAAAACTCATTTTGTTGACAAAAAACGCCCGGAAAACCTACTTCTGGGCATCCGACGTGTCTGGCTAACGAACTCATCCAACGATTTGGAAAATCGAATTCGCACACAAAATTTCATAAGCATTAAACGTTTCGTTCGAGAGTTATCGCGCGGATACATATGTATATATATATATATATATATATATATATATATATATATATATATATATATATATATATATATATATAAATTTTAGTGAATATCATTTTCGTATTCTAGGGACCTCAAAACATATTTCTGATATGGTCCCGGGCTTAGGTCGCACCATGACACCTGGCGTAAAAGCTGAATTTCCAGTTTTGGAAATTCGCTAAAAGAGCTTCTCTCCTACCTTCTAACTCAGGTTTTCATTTTACTCTTCCTAATCAGTGTAACACAGCGGTTGCCAAACTGGGGAGCGCAGGTTAATTGCAAATATCGTCGTCGTTTTGATAAAGTCATGGTTTTAAGAATAAGCGCTGAACATAATTACCAAATAATGAACATTTTATGTTAAGGAGTTACATGGGTCTTTTTTAGCAAAAAAAAAAAAAAAAAAAAAAAAACAGTAGTTTTTCGATTTTTTTTTTTTTTTTTTTTTTGCAACTATAAGAAAATATAATTTATTTCAACTTTTGACACATTATTATATATTATTTTGAGATAGTAAAAAATTTTTATGAAAAAAAAAAATTAAGCCATTGGCAGCTAGTTTTTGAAAATCGCTGATTTTTTGCCATAGCACAGTAATTGGTGAAATTCTTACCTAAAATAAAAAACAAAATTTCTTCTATTAATAGATGCGTATGGCTTGTACTTGAACGAAAAATAAATTACTGTTTCCGTTCATTACATCTCATTTTACGAAAATTTAATTTTTTTTAAAACACTGTCAAAAGTTGAAATTTCATTTTTCTGTAAATCCTTTTGTTTAAGTACAAGCCACAAGCATTTACTAAATGAAAAAAATTGCCAAAGTTGGAATAAATTACGTTTTATTGCTACAAAAAAACCATGTAACTCCTTTAATACTGATTTTTCTGCTCGTTGCTGTACGTAATATTTTAACAATAACAATTCTCAAGCGGTCAGAGTCATGTTAGCGCGTAAGTATCGAATATGTGTCTGATCAACGGTTTCCTCTCAAGTGTCGTATAGACCTGTCGTCCGCCAAAAATATGAGTTTTTTCAGTAATAAAAATTTACGAACTGTTTGTAAATTTTTTCAACAAGAGAGCGGCAGACGTAAGATTTTTTATAGAGGGGGCGTTAGTACACAAAGTTTATAAGCCGCTGGACTGTAACCAATGTTAGTAGTTTTTAGTCATTTTTTTTAAACTAACAATTTTACTGCAATTTTTTATTAAACGCGATTTAAAAAATTGTGTGTACAAATTTTATAGCTCAATTTTCATGGTACCTCACAACTTTTCTGATTCTGAAATTACTCGCAAAAGAAAAATCTGATGTTGTTGCGTTAAACGCATTTTATTATTTTTATTCAAAAAATAAAAAATAGGCCAGTTGATCTTCAACAATTTCATTGTATACCTATTACTTTATCCTTGTTTGATATGCGCAGCTACTTAATACATGAAACAATACAAAAAAAAATGTAAATTTTTGATTTTGTTAACGAAAAGGAGATTTATTTTAATCATGCCTATATGGATTCGGAAAAAGGGATACTAATCCTTCTTTTTTTCTGTTTAGTGTTTTTTTTTCTACCTATTGTACCTATGTACCTAAATATAAAATACATTTCTTTTTACGTATAAATATAATACAAAAATAAAATATTTATAGATATGGTGAATATTTATATAAATTTTAATAAAATACCTATCTGAGAAAGTAAGAAAATTTAATTGAAAAATGTTTTGGTGGTATCTAGAATTCTGTTCAGTATAAAATTCTGGTGGTGTACACCGAAAAAGGCTTTAAATTTGTTGACTTTTTTATTATTATCTACATATAAAACCTTGGTTTTTAATTTTAATAAAAATAAAATTCCTATCAGTTTATATAATATGTAAATTAACCTAAGTCGTCTACGAAGAACAAAAACCACTTATTTACTGATAAATTAAATCCGAAAAAGAAGATCAAATTTTGCGAATACATTGGATTACAGAACAATTAATTATAAAATTATTAATGTGTCTCGAAAAAATATATAGCAAAAAAAATCATAATTTTGAAAGGCAAAAGATTTTATAAATTGCCGCTGTTAAGAATAAAAAACTGCATATTAACTGGCTCTGGCGCTGGGTACCTGGCCATATCTATGCAATTAAAATATGATATTATAAATTATAGTTTTCGTATTCACTAAATCAGTTGTGGCTGCTAAACCGGATTCAGAAGCTGAATATTTTGGTTTATATGATATATTATTATGATTTGTGAATATCCACCGATAAACCTGGATGACTGTCATTTTTTGTGCATATATACTTATAAAAAAATTTATATACCCTGGTTCAAATACAATTGATCATGAGTCAAAGTTAAAAAATTAAATAATTCTTATATTCAAAACAAATCAATCTACTATTATTTTCTAAAAACAAACTGCAATTTTAAAATTTACGTAAGTGCAATAATGAAAGAGATAAAGCCAAGAAAACGGAAATTATTTAAATTCATAAGTGATGAAGCATTGTCAAATTTAAGTGAAATGGACCATATATAGTAACAAATCTTGTGTTTAATATGTTAAATATGGAAGTTCAGTATTTAATACTTCGTTACTTATACGCTTATATGTACTGTATTATGTATATTACGTATATATTGGCTACAATTTTTAAACACTAAATCAAAATTCTTCATGGCAAAAAAGCTGTCCAAATAGTTTAATTTTGTTGAACTGAACAAAAAAGATAAACTCTGTATCAGATGGAATGTATAGATTTATCCTTAAGAGAGGAGTTCACGCCAGAAACGGCTAATAAACTAATTTTTTTTCGAATCCCGTTTTGCTTTTATTTCGTTCTGTGGTTCTTTACAAACACGGTGACGTATAAAACATGGCCACAAGTCTTTTTTTTTTTCAGGTAGAAAAATATTTCTTTGTAAGCGTCTGCACAGCCAAGTTGCTGCTCCTTTGCAGATAACGCTCGCTTCCCCTCGCCATTTGATCAGCAATATTTAGTTTTGGTGTGTACACGAGTTATAGTATGCACTGAGATAATGTTCTTTTATTTGTATACCTTTGTTGACGTTTTAATAAACAGTGAGTAAACCGCATCTTTTGTTATTATTTTTGTTTTTTACCGTTTCCCGAAACTTGTGTTTTTCCAGACAAGAAAAATCATATCTCAAGTTCTAGAAAAGATAGAGACTTAATTTTTTTTTTATTTTGTTCATAAACATATTGCGCATAAAGTGGAGTATGCTTTTTCCATTTGATTTTTTTAATAAAAAATTGGTTTTATAATTTTTAGAACTTTGGGACTATAATTTTATGGTTAATTTTTAAAATTACGGGAAACCCATACTCAGCCTTATGGACAGGTCCTTTAGGAATAAAATAATGAAAAAATATTTAAAAAAATATTCATTACCTTTTTAGATATGGCGTTCTTTGTAAACGCTTAAAAACTTGTGAAAAAGGGCCCCCTTTCCCTACAGGGAAGAATAATGAATGTTTCAAAAATAAAATTTTCTATTTGAAACCATTCCTAATTTGAAAAAAATTTCAACAAGCAAAATAATCATAAATAAAAAAGTTACTTTTTTATGTAAACTTCTCCCTTAACCCATTGCGATTTATAATTATGTGAAATAGTGTAGAAAAATCATGTTTATAAGTTAGTTGTGTAATCTTCTTTTGTACTTTCTTCGTTTTCTTTGTGGAAAAAATATTATGGAAGCATTTCTATATAAATTTTATCTGGCATTTTATTAACCCAGTACAATTATGTATAAAAAAATCAAACGTATTCAAGTCCTGTCCATACTGAACGGATTTTAACAATTACGTTTTTGTTAAGTTTCCGGCATCATATATTAAAAAAATTCAACATTTAAAGATAATTCGTTAATTTTTTTTTTTAAAAATTACAAAAGATTCTTAGCTATTTAAAGTAGGTATTTGTGTAAAATTTTATCAAAATCTAACAAGTAGGTACAGAAAGAAATAGGGGCGGACTTTAATGAATTTAATATTATTACTTATCTGACAGGTATTTTTCAAAAATCCTGTCCTGAAAGTAAATACATGTATATATCGAGAGTAGTACTGCCATTAGCCGCTAGTTATCAGCTACAATACCTGCGAAGATCATAATTTATATATTCAGTACATAAAATTTTATTTGTGATAAAGACATAAAAATAATGAAACTCTTAGAATGGCTAAGTTAATATGGAAGAGTTATGAGAATTATTTCTGGTGTATTTTGATTATAAATTTTATGGGAATATTTTCAGATATTTCCTGGTTGAAAGATCATCACAGCAGGACTCACTTGTAAACACATCAGCTCAACTGCAACTTACTTCCAGTAATGATAAAACTAATAGGAAATAAGTAAATAAAATATTTGATTTTAATAGTGACATAACTGCAATGACAAATATACATAAGCAGGATTTTAAGAAAAATATTGAGTATGGGGTGGGAGAAGAATATATCTAATTAAAATGCCATCTTGAGAGAGAGAATAGCAAACTAGTTCAGTTCGACAAATGCTTGACTCAATTTCTGCATCCTCACTCCTTTTCTTCGCCCATATCATTTTAATAAACCTGATTCAAGTTTTTAATTTTGGTGTATATTACATGGTGTTGTTTTGGTGTAGTTTTGAGAAAAACTTATGTAAAGTTTCAAAACGTGTTCACCGTTTTGTGTGTTTATATATACCTATATCATTTTTAAGTTATTTATTTAAGTTAGTTATTGACCAAATTGAAAGATTTCAAAATGTTACACGCAGCGGAGCGGCGTTTTTAAACCTTTCCAACCGCTCCTTACCGCTTTTAAAATATTTTCGCAGTCTTAATTTCTTGTGAGTGTTATTCTAAAGATGTTAATACATCATTTAGGCCAATAAAAAAATGGGAAAAATTTTTTTCTCCAAGGCGAAGTAACGCCCTAAACAGTTGGTCAAATAATATATATTTTATATTTTAATTTGAGAATATTTTCATTAGCTATCACTAGAGAAACAAAAAGCTTGAAATCGGCATTGTCGTTTCATGTTTTGCCAAGTATACCTATATTACGTATATGTTTTATGATACTGAACTAATCATATCACAACCAATATTTAGTATGCAAAATAAATAATAAATATAACAAGAAACCATTTAAAATTCCTAACTTGTTTCTACGGTTTAAAAACCAGAAAACAACTATAATACAATTTCCAATTATACATTCATTGAACTGACGACGTCAAATGTAAAATTAAACTTTGCAAACGGTACATTCATTGGTAATATCTTCTCTATTTATGTACCTGTTCGTATAATTGCATTGATGCCTATGTGTAGTTGATTTCAATAATTTTCATAGATTTGCACATCAGAGATTTATAACATAATTATTTACATGTGTTGGGTGGTAGTGGAATATATACCCAGCCAATTTCAATATCACCTGTTTCCGTTACAGACATACTCATGCATAAGCCAGATACCGATAAATCATCGTCATATTTGAATCGCGATATAAAGTGGATGTGTAGACATTTTAAAATTTATTACATAAAATTAATTTAATTATAAGGATTTTTTTGTTTTTTGCAAGAAAACGAAAGAATGTATATGAATGAGATTTTATTACAATATACGTTAAATTTATTTATTTTGCGTAAAACTGAAATATATCTTTTTTTTGGAAAAAATGTTGAAATACATATTATATATCTAGGTACAGCGTGTAACAGAAATAGGTAAATGTATATTAGGGTGTACCAAAAAAACATTTATATTCTTTTTCTCGCTCTCCGCTCAAAATATCGTAGGACATGGCCAAACAAACATCCTCATCAAAGCGGAGCTCATAATTCCAATTTTTAAAGGTGCATCATCGAACCTAAAGTTTTCCCATTTAAATAACACAGGAAAGACGATTTTTTATGTTATTTACTCCTGCAAACTATGAAGACATTTTTTTTCCATAAAATGAATCAAAGCACCTTATAAAGCATTAAATTTTTGACAAAAAATTTCATTGAGTCGAATTTCTATCACCAATTTCTCAGTTTCTACAAAGCCTTAAAATTTAAATTTTTTGAAATTTTGCTTTTTTTTTTAATTTTTAAGGTAAACTATTGAAGATAGGGCTAAAGGGTAGTACAACTGACGCTTTACAAAAAAGATCCTGAAAAATTTCTTGTATTACAAATAGTTAAGTTATAGACCCTCAAAATTTAATTTACTTATTTTTTTAGCAAGAGGAAATTCAGCTATTACAGCGGATGTCCTAAAAGGCCTGAACCCGGAACTATGACAGAAATTTGTTCTGAGACCTTTCAGGTATTTTCATAACACCCGCTGTAACAGCTGAATTTGTACTCTGGAAACTCACTAAAAAATTAGTAAAATAAACTTTGAGGGTCTGTGATTATTTATAATTTCCGAAAAATTTGTAAGGAATTTTTTTGTAAAGAGTCAGTTGGGCTACAAAATTGTTTAAGCTTAAAAATGTAAAAAAAAAGCAAAATTTCAAAAAAAAAAAACGCCGTGAGCAGCGGGGCCCCATCACGGTAGTCGAATTTTCCCCTTCATCTTCGGTATTGAATGTCTACAAGCGAAATGTGATTGAAAGTTTACAACCGAATTGTCATTTTGTTGGTTTCAAAACTGGTGATGAGTGTTCGGCTGATCGAGGCTTTAAAAAAAGGTTTTAAGTATTTAAGGGCTGTATCTCAGTAAATTTCAATTTTGTGCCGAAAACAGGTAGCAGAAAAAAAGCCAACACAATTCGTACGAGGACATTCCTGCCCATGTTTATCCGCTAATTCCTTTATGTTTTAGTTTTAAATATTAAAAAAGGACCTTCAATAGTAAACTGGAAGGCCTTTATAAAGATATTTTTTCTTTCCAAAAAAATCCAAAATTTCTATTTTATAAATACTAAAAATCCAAAATTCCTAATTTATAAATAAACAGTGACTTTAATAACATTTTTAAATTACTTAATATGTATGTATTTCAT
This sequence comes from Brachynemurus nebulosus, assembly GCA_035578155.1. Classification (NCBI taxonomy): domain Eukaryota; kingdom Metazoa; phylum Arthropoda; class Insecta; order Neuroptera; family Myrmeleontidae; genus Brachynemurus; species Brachynemurus nebulosus. Next base: position 52,041,092 of record JAPWDM010000001.1, on the reverse strand, counting down.
TTGTCATAAAAGTAAGTTCACTTTTTAGTCGAATTTTCTCCGAAAAATTAGACTTATACAGTCTATACGATAAGAGCTGCGAGAGGCGAGAGTAGGGGCGCTATCCGTTTTCGGACCCGTAGAACACGAATATGTAGAAAAAAAAAATGTCTGATATATATATATATATATATATATATATATATATATATATTTTCCCGCCACCTTTTAATTTGTGTAGGGCCCCCCTATGGAAGTTAAGAGATGAAATTTGGTAAATGGGGCTCATTTTCGAGGCACCTCATACTATCAAAGTGGGGTCAAATTTTGAGCAAATTTTTTTTCTGACCCGACGTTTAAGGGGGTGGTGGGGGGCGGAGAAGCAATAAAACTTTTCCAAACCGGTTTTAAATAATGTTTCGGTCAATTATCTACAACATATCCAAAATTCAGCTTCCTAGGATGATATGGTGGGAGTAGAGGGGGGAAAAACGATTTTCGCTGGATCTAACAGGCCCCCAGCCCCCCAGAATTAACGTAGAGGGTTGAAATTTGGTGTGTTGATAAAGTTCGTACCTAGGTTGTGCTTTCTGGAGGTTTTAATATTTTACCTCCACCCACCTCATTTTTAAGCTTCAATTTCATGCATTTTCGACGTTTTCGAAGTTTGTACCACTCGCACAGGTCACCCGAATAAACATAGAGGGCTGAAATTTTGTATTCGGATTGAGTTAGTATCAAGGGGGTGCCTTTTGGGGGTCTCGACTTTGAACCCCTACCCCCACCATTTTTATACCCAAAAGAACATGATTTTTCTTGTTTTTTAACAGTTTCGTTCGGGTCAAAATCTCCCCAAATAAACCTAGAGGGCTGAAATTTGGTGTACAGGTTAAGCTAATAGCCAGACACTGTTTTTTGGAGGTTTCAACTTTTAACCCTTACCCCCACGATTTTGACGCCAATATTTCCTTAATTTTTTTGCTTGTTTTCTAACACGTCTAGAGACTCCATAAGGAAACCTAGAGGGCTGAAATTTTGTACGTGTATTCAGTTAGTATCCAGCTAGTACCTTGTAGGGAGTCCGCATCACTTTTCCCCCCACTTCTCCCATTTTTACATCGGAATTGAATGCTATTGTTAAATGTGTTTTAAAAGCATTATGTTTATTCTAAATACAAGTAGGCGAATAGTAATTTTAAAATACCCCTGTCGCAGCATCTGCATAACATAGCGAATTTCCAAATCTTGGGCACTGGCGGATCTCATCTAAGACCTGTACCTATTTAAAATAGTTTAGCTTTCTAAGAGTAAAAGAATTTTTAAAATCGGTTGGGTAATTAGTTTTGGTATTTTTGGGGACCCAAGAACCCGAACGAATTTTGTGCAGCATAGTTGTATTCATCTAAAATAATTTAGTTCTCTAGCAGTGAGAAATTTTTTAGCATCGGTTCGATAGCTTATTACTGGCGTTTTCGGATCTGCAAGATCCCGGTGGACCTCATTAAAAAATCAGCTCGACCGTATATTCTAGGCGGACTTTATGTAATATATATATATATATATATATATATATATATATATATATATATATATATATATATATATATATATATATATATATATATATATATATGTATATATATATATATATATATATATATATATATATACATATATATATATATATATATATATATATATATATATATATATATATATATATTCAAAACGCGTTGTGTAGCATTCTACGCCGCATTTGCATCCGCAGGACAGTTATGGATCTCAGATAACACAACCTGTACCTATCTAAAATAGTTTACCTCGGTAATAGTAAAAAAGTTTCAAAATCGGTCAGTTATTTTATTTTTGACACTTTTAGGTCCTACTGACACTTCAGACCTTACATAACGTAATCTATATGTATCTAAAATGGCTTAGCTCCCCAACAGTGAAAAAATTTTCAAAATCGGTCGGTTAGTTTATTTTTGACACTTTTGGATCCGATGGACCCTGGCAGACTTCACATAACGTAATCTATATTTATCTAAAATAGTTTAGCTCTGTAACAGTGAAAAAATTTTCAAAATCGGTCAGTTAGTTTATTTTTACTACTTTTGGGTCCCATGGACCCTGGCGGACCCTAAATAACGTAATGTATGTCTATCTAAAATAGCTTAGTTCCCCAACAGTGAAAAAATTTTCAAAATCGGTCGGTTAGTTGATTTTTGACACTTTTGGATCCCATGGACCCTGGCAGACCTTACATAACGTAATCTATATTTATCTAAAATAGTTTAGCTCTATAACAGTGAAAAAATTTTCAAAATCGGTCGGTTAGTTTATTTTTGACACTTTTGGATCCCATGGACCCTGGCAGACCTTACATAACGTAATCTATATTTATCTAAAATAGTTTAGCTCTGTAACAGTGAAAAAATTTTCAAAATCGGTCGGTTAGTTTATTTTTGATACTTTTAGGTCCTATGGACCCAGGCGGACCTTACATAACGTAATCGATATTTATCTAAAATAGTTTAGCTCTGTAACAGTGAAAAAATTTTCAAAATCGGTCAGTTAGTTTATTTTTGACACTTTTGGGTCCTGTGGACCCTGGCGGACCTTACATAATGTATTCTAAATCTATCTAAAATAGTTTAGCTCTGTAACAGTGAAGAAATTTTTAAAATTGGTCGTTTAGTTTATTTTTTACAATTATGGGATCAGTAAATCCTGGCGAAACTCATACAAGTCTAGTACTCTAACAGTAAGAAAAGGGTTCTAAGGATCTCATATAACTTATGGCAGTCCGTAAGCTTCTTGCGGACATCATTTAATTAATTAATTCAAATACTTTAACTTACTAACGGTGAAAAAATTTTTAAAATCGATTGGTTAATTAATTTCTGGCCTTTTTAGGTCCCGAAAACCTTGACCTCACATAAAATACCTTAAATCCATTTGAAATGGTTTAATTTTTTAACATTATTAATTATTAGTGAAAAAATTTTCAAAATCGATTCAAAATATTTTTCCGTACATACATATGTACATTGTACACATTTTGTTTTGTTTCATATATTTAATAATATTTATATCATAACATAATCTTCAATTTCTTGTTTACTTAAAAATTCAATAAAAAAAAAAAAAAATTCTTCATTACATTAGCTTAGAAAATCTGTTTAATTTACATTTTTTAACATGGGATAGAACCATGCTAATTATAATGCAATAAATGAGAAACAAAACTCTATACATGTATGTGTGTTATATCGCATATATGTGAATAGTTTTCACTTGTTCTCACAAAATTCTTTAATAAAAAAGTGAAATATTTTTATACTTAATAAAGAACTGAGATATAAATATAAATTACTTATTAGACTAACAAAGAAAGAATAAAAGTGAAAATTTACATTTTCTCGAAAAATACTTAAAATAGAAAGAAAATTATAAGAATATTTTCTTCATAATTTTTTTTTTCCTTTTCAACGATGTAAAAATTGAACTGCCTTATGATAGGATCGAATGATAAAAAATGGCCAGAAAACCTACTTCTGGGCATCCGACGTGTCTGGCTAACGAACTTAGCCAAGCCAATTCAGAATCCAGTCCGCACACAAAATTTCATAAGCGTTAGACGTTTCGTTCGAGAGTTATCGTGGGAACACATAAATATATATATATATATATATATATATATATATATATATATATATATATATATATATATATATATATATATATATATATATATATATATAAATTTTAGTGAATATCATTTTCGTATTCTAGGGACCTCAAAACAGATTTCTGCCATAGCCCCGGACTCAGATTGCGTCATGACACCTACTGTAATAGCTGAATTTCGAGTTTTCGAAATTCGCTAAAATTTAAAAAAAAGTGAACTTACTTTTATGACAAATGAAATACATACATATTAAGTAATTTAAAAATGTTATTAAAGTCACTGTTTATTTATAAATTAGGAATTTTGGATTTTTAGTATTTATAAAATAGAAATTTTGGATTTTTTTGGAAAGAAAAAATAAAGGCCTTCCAGTTTACTATTTAAGGTCCTTTTTTAATTTTTAAAACTATAACATAAAGGCAATTAGCGGATAAACATGGGCAGGAATGTCCTCGTACGAATTGTCTTGGCTTTTTTTCTGCTACCTGTTTTCGGCATAAAATTGAAATTTACTGAGATACAGCCCTTAAATACTTAAAACCTTTTTTTAAAGCCTCGATCAGCCGAACACTCATCACCAGTTTTGAAACCAACAAAATGACAATTCGGTTGTAGACTTTCAATCACATTTCGCTTGTAGACATTCAATACCGAAGATGAAGGGGAAAATTCGACTACCGTGATGGGGCCCCGCTGCTCACGGCGTTTTTTTAAATTTTTTAAAATTACTATTCGCCTACTTGTATTTAGAATAAACATAATGCTTTTAAAACACATTTAACAATAGCATTCAATTCCGATGTAAAAATGGGAGAAATGGGGGGAAAAGTGATGCGGACTCCCTACAAGGTACTAGCTGGATACTAACTGAATACACGTACAAAATTTCAGCTCTCTAGGTTTCCTTATGGAGTCTCTAGACGTGTTAGAAAACAAGCAAAAAAATTAAGGAAATATTGGCGTCAAAAGCGTGGGGGTAAGGGTTAAAAAATGAAACCTCCAAAAAACAGTGTCTGGCTATTAGCTTAACCTGTACACCAAATTTCAGCCCTCTAGGTTTATTTGGGGAGATTTTGACCCGAACGAAACTGTTAAAAAACAAGAAAAATCATGTTCTTTTGGGTATAAAAATGGTGGGGGTAGGGGTTCAAAGTCGAGACCCCCAAAAGGCACCCCCTTGATACTAACTCAATCCGAATACAAAATTTCAGCCCTCTATGTTTATTCGGGTGACCTGTGCGAGTGGTACAAACTTCGAAAACGTCGAAAATCCATGAAATTGTAGCTTAAAAATGAGGTGGGTGGAGGTAAAATATTAAAACCTCCAGAAAGCACAACCTAGGTACGAACTTTATCAACACACCAAATTTCAACCCTCTACGTTAATTCTGGGGGGCTGGGGGCCTGTTAGATCCAGCGAAAATCGTTTTTTCCCCCCTCTACTCCCACCATATCATCCTAGGAAGCTGAATTTTGGATATGTTGTAGATAATTGACCGAAACATTATTTAAAACCGGTTTGGAAAAGTTTTATTGCTTCTCCGCCCCCCACCACCCCCTTAAACGTCGGGTCAGAAAAAAAATTTGCTCAAAATTTGACCCCACTTTGATAGTATGAGGTGCCTCGAAAATGAGCCCCATTTACCAAATTTCATCTCTTAACTTCCATAGGGGGGCCCTACACAAATTAAAAGGTGGCGGGAAAATATATATATATATATATATATATATATATATATCAGACATTTTTTTTTCTACATATTCGTGTTCTACGGGTCCGAAAACGGATAGCGCCCCTACTCTCGCCTCTCGCAGCTCTTATCGTATAGACTGTATAAGTCTAATTTTTCGGAGAAAATTCGACTAAAAATTTTTAAGGCTCTGTAGAAAGTGAGATATTGGTGATAGAAATTTGACTCAATGAAATTTTTTGTCCACAATTTAATGCTTAATAAAGTGCTTTGATTCATTTTATGGAAAAAAATTTCTTGATAGTTTGCAGGAGTAAATAATATAAAAAAATCGTCTTTCCTTTGTTATTTAAATGAGAAAATTTTAGGTTCGATGATGCACCTCTAAAAATTGGAATTATGAGCTCCGCTTTGGTGAGAATCTTTGTTTAGACATATCCTAGCATATTTTGAGCGAAGAGCGAGAAAAAAAATATAAATGTTTTTTTGGACACCCTGATGTATATATAGATAAAATGATTTAGACTATTTAGAGTGTTAATAAAAATATTAATTAAGGTGTTAGACGCAATTTTGGTATAATAATAAAAATGGTTCAGAGTCCGTTCTTCAGACAAATTAGTCTATAACAGACGCCAGCCACATCATTATTATTGTTTATCTATATATTACATATACAATTATTATTTCATTATGATGCTAATGGAGAACCACTGCAGAAAACCTTCAAGAGCATAGTCCGCCGCGGGGTTTAAATCCTAGTCTGCAACAACCAAACCAGTGCCTAAGGTCTCTCGCTACTTCGATGGTTCAGTTTCGATATATGATTTATTCCTTCTTCTTGAAGATAGATGTTATAACTGAAGTTATATAAATCAGAAAATCAAAATCACAAGTTCAGTTGTTGCTGATTTTTCAAAAGACACATCTCGAATTTTTAGAAAAATAAGCAGTAAAGTAATGACCAGAAACTGCTATAGTAAACATCCGAATAGATCAAGAAAATGATTAATTGGACGAAATTTTTGTGAGAATCTTTTTTTGTAGATAATATAATGAATGACGAATTGAAAGATATAACTAAAAATAAATTTATAACTTTGAAATACCACTATTTTTTATGTTAGTGGTAATATACAGGTAAACGTTCTTAGTTTATGTTTCTTATGATGACAATTTTAAAATTAATGGTGTTTGCTCAACAAATAAATCACTTCAAAATTTCCGCATCTAGCTGTCTAACAGTAGGTATTTCGTATTTGGTATAATATAATATATCGTAGTAAAACTAACCTTTTCAGAATCAAAATAGTCAAAATTTATTTGAACGAAAAAAGCTTATCAAATTCTAAGTTCTGCCAGTCTATCGGTTAAATTTACTACAAGTTGGGTTGCTACATTTTTTAATAGGAGGCGACTATATTTTCTATCTGAACATCTAAATTGATTAGACCAAATAAAATTTCTTTTTTATACAGGTATATTAGACGCGTAATTTTATTTTCTTTCCTTAAATGAAACAATTTTTATTTTTAATAACTTTATTTCAGAATGGTTTTCTGGTTTCTTATTTTATTTAGTGATATTGCCAGGGCCGGATTTACCTCTGTGGAGGTCCCGGAGCACTTCTCATGTGGAAGCCCCTTAGTATTTTTTTGGGGGAGGCTCCTGCTAAGACAATAAGGAAATAACTCATGTCTTTTAAAAGTCTTGACAGGCCCTCTTGACCAAACCTCACACTCCGGATCAAAAGTCACACTTCATTCCCTTTGTGTATATTTGTATAATATACTTTGTAAAAATATTACTAAAATAGGAAATTTTGGAATAAATGATCACCGTATTATATTAAAAATACTTTTTGATTTATTTGGCTTCGTACGTTTCGAGTGAAAAACTCTTCTTCAGGCCATATTAATTTCTTTTTAAAAAATGACAAAATGAATGGAATCACAATATGTTATTAAAAAATAAAAAATAAAAAATTTATAAAAACTAGACACTTAATTTTAAGTCAGTTATAGTAAAATACAATAAAAATTATTAGAAACAGACAATATTTTAAAGTAATAAAATAAAATAAAATACTTTTTAACAGTATCATGTCAAATTGATAAAAAGAAATTTATATAAAATAAATTTTTTATTTTTTATTTTTTAACCCTAGAATCATACGTACTCGTCAAAACGATGAACGAACTTCTCTACCTGCTCCAATACTACAACTTGTCGGTACCTGCTTGCTGTGAAACTTCTGTTATCTAATTTATTTGTTATTATAACACATAAGACGTATAAATTTTGTTTATAGCTATTGTCGTTTTTTTATACTGAAATAGTGTGCGTCAAAAGGACGACGATGTATGATTAACCTATATATTTTTTTTTAAAGATTTTGTACTCCACATATAAAAGTTTTTCTAATTTTTCTAAAATTTATTAAAGATATGCATGTTATAATTAATTTATTCAGTAATTATGATAATGTGAAAGATGATTACAGCTGTTTGACTTATAGAGACGACATAATACTCAAGTTTTAATATATTGAATCGAAAACTAAAGAATTCGTTTCGACTGACTTAATAAAAGGTTAACAATTTATTTTGTGGAAAATATTTTAATTTTTATTATTTTTTGAGATCTTATTCGAAAAATTAGTAATAAATTTTAGAAAATTTACAAATGTGCCTAATGGGGAAATAACTACATATCTATAGGAATATTTATGACTGAGAAGTTTCACATTCTGTAAAGTCACACATGTCCACTGACTCATAATAGTTCATAAATTAATTATTTGAAAGACATGTTTTATGATACAACTGATGTATTTATCTATTTTTTAATTTTTATAGTGAAAATATGCTTTGATAAAAATATTAAAAAAATTAATAAATATTATATATTATATAAATATTTTGTTCGCTTTTATAGTATTGTTATGTAAAAAAAATGTTTTTTGCAAATAAACTCTAAAACTCCCGGTAAAAAGTCCATTCGTCGAAACGACGCCGATGTATGATTAACTTGACTCGTAGACAAACGTATGATTCTAGGGTTAATAACATATTGTGATTCCATTTATTTTATCATTTTTTAAAAATAAATTAATATGGCCTGAAGAAGAATTTTTCCTCGAAACGTACGTAGCCAAATAACATAAAAAATTTTTTTTTAATATAATACGGTGATCATTTATTCCAAAATTTCCTATTTTAAATTAATTAAAATTTCCTATAATAAATAATTAGATTACAGTGATGGGAGTTCCAGAATTTTGTATTTATAAAAACAGTATTTTTAAAGTAAAAATAATAATTAAGCCTGAAATATTTGTAATATACATATAGAAAGGCTTTCACCATTTGTTATGTTTTGCTAGCTTCAGTTTTGGAGCGTATATTTTATTTTTTGATAGTCGTAATATACTAATGCGAAATCATTACCCCTCCAAGTACGTTTTCTTTTGATTTTCGTTTCCATAATTCTGTAAGACATTGTAATGGTGGACATTTTATGCATTGTAATATGTATAATACACACATAAAATACATATAATATATAGTTATGCATTTATTATTGCTGATATTGTAACAAATTGTTAAATAAATAATTGTAAGTAATAATACGCTTCTTGAAGCATGAAATTTATTGTATGCTCATCAGTATAAAGGTATAAAAGATGTGCGTCGAATTTACACACTTGTGTTGCATGCAAAATACAAGTTTTAATTTGATACTATGGTAATTAATTTTTAACATTCTTACGTACAATAGATATAGACCGGGAGCCAATGACATCAAATCTCCCGTCATCGCGGATTTACAAAAGTTATATATCAGTTGATAGCTTAAAAAAATACAAACAAATTGAGCTCGGTATGACGTGGCAAAGCCTGACCAAAGATAATTTAATTACGTTAATTATCACGAAAAATTTTTAGGTTTTTCCCGTCATCACAGATTTTGATGAAATTTATGGTATACATTAAAGATTATACATATTCTCTTTCAAAGAAACTTGGTATGACAAATCTTCTCCTGGCAGAAGTGGCTGTCATACCTCCCGAAAGGAGATGACAGTTTCCGAAAATTTCATGTCACGTGGTATGACAGACACTTCTGCCAGGAGAAGATGTGTCATATCAAGTTTCTTTGAAAGAGAATATAATCTATTATGTATATCATAAATTTCATATAAATCCGTCATTATGGGAAATTTCCGGAAAACTTCACCCTTTTCCGGCAGGCATGACGGGCACTTCTACCAGGAGAAGATGTGTCATACCAAGTTTCTTTGAAAGAGAATATAATCTATTATGTATATTATAAATTTCATATAAATCCATCATTATGGAAAATTTCGGGAAAACGTCACCCTTTTCCGGCAGGTATGACAGACACTCCTGCCAGGAGAAAATGTGTCATTCCAAGTTTTTCTGAAAGAGAATATTATCTTTTATGTATATCATAAATTTCATTTAAATCCGTCATTATGGAAAATTTCTAGAAAACGTCACCGTTTCTCCGGCAGATATGACAGGCACTTCGGCCAGGAGAAAATCTGTCATACCAAGTTTTTCTGAAAGACAATATAACCGTTTGCATATACCATAAATTTCATCAAAATCCGAATGACGGGAAATTTTTGGGAACTGTCACCCCCTTTCGGGAGGTATGACAGACACTTCTGCCACGAGAAAATGTGTCATACCAAGTTTTTCTAAAAGAGAATATAATCTTTTATGTATACTATAAATTTCATCAAAATCCGTGACGACGGGAAATTTTCGGAAACTGTCATCCCCTTTCGGGAGGTATGACAGTCACTTCTGCCAGGAGAAGATTTGTCATACCAAGTTTCTTTGAAAGAGAATATAATCTTTAATATATACCATAAATTTCATCAAAATCCGTGATGACGGGAAAATCGTAAAAATTTTTCGTGATAACTAACGTAATTAAACTATCTTCGGTCAGGCTTTGCCACCTCATACCGAGCTCAATTTGTTTGTATTTTTTTAAGCTATCAACTGATATATAACTTTTGTAAATCCGCGATGACGGGAGATTCGATGTCATTGGCTCCCGGTCTAATAATATGGTAGTGTTGTATCCATGAATATGTATAAGTATATAAGGATAACGTGCCTTATTAACATTGGAGATTAAAAACATTCAAAATTACATACTCTTAGGATTTGTTAAAAGAATTAATTACAGTTTTTGTATTCATACTAAGAGAGAAGTACTATGGAACGGGCGTTTTCGTTTTCGAGATTCTAGTAGCTAAGTCGAAATATTAAATCAACACCTTAATAGTCATTGACGTCATATGACGTCAATCGGAACCTAACTAACTCACACACTACGTCGTATGACGTCAAAAATTCCATACAAAGTATATTAGTTTTCAAAATACTGTACCAGTTGGGCGTTTTACCATTATAGGTTATGACCGTCCTGGTGCTAAGCAGTTCTGAATAGAATTAACAACCTTCGTTCTGATAGATTTGTTTCTTTGTTGGTTTGTCTTATTTCCACGCTTCGAAAAGCTTAACCGATCGATTTAAAACTGTATAGCGATAATTTAGAAAACATAGATGGCTATAGGCTACTTTTTTCCAGGGAGATGAAATTTTTACGTAATCTGTTTCGTTTAAATATTTACCTCCTGAAGAGGTAATCAGATTCAGACCTGAAGAGTACATTTTAATCCTTTGAATGACTAAATTTTGGGATTAATAACAGTCAGTTCCCTTTGCTATATGGTGATGAGAACTAAAGACAGACTCTTATAGAACTTGATGAGAATAATAAAAACGGAAAAATAAAAAATAAAAATACTAAAAATAGTAAGTTCTAAAACTTTGACATGTAATATTCCGAAAAGTAAGGAAGATCTCGAAATATTTATTATTTTTTTCTATTCTGTTCATTAAGTTCTGCATATAAGTAGCTTCCTTTAGTTTTTGTCGCCGTGGTAACGGAAATCGTCCTTTAGTGTCGCTGTATTCAAATTTCAAAGGCTTAGAAAGTTTACTTTCGTTCCGAATCGTCCAAAAACTTTTTACGAAGTTACTTCTTCGACGAAATAAATACCGTACGTAAAAAAAGTTTGTCGATTAGGCGGTAGACCATTTTAGGAAGTATAGCCCCTCATATGATTACCTTACCTTCTGTTTGTCTCATATGCGACTACGTTATACGTTTCTTTCTATACCTAAATTAAAGCAGAAATACTAAATTGTGAATTGATGTGAACTAGAGTATCAGAATATCAGTCCAAAGCCATGATATTTTTTATCAGATGACAATTGGTCAGTAAGATATTTTTGAATTGCATGTGCTCTGTCTTCGTAGTTAGATATTGTTTGGGAAAAAAGGATTTTGTGAAATATACCTATCTAATATTATTTTAAAGAAAGCTATGGTAAGTTAGAGAAAAAAATTTGTACAATTATTTTCGAGATAGTTTGTTCGCCAATTGCCATTAAAATTAATGATTTTGAGCGAATATTTGTTACGCCGCCATTTTTAATATTTTTTAATGAAAATTTGGTTACAACTAGCTAATGAAAAGACTTTTATTATTTTAACTAAACAAATATGTAATACAAAAATACATATCTCCTTCAGGCTTAATATGGTCATACACATATTATGTATATGTATTGGGCATATTTAATTACTGATTGAAATTAATTATTAATCGTATGTTGAAAGCATTAATACAATTAGCAAGTTATGATTAGAACGTATTCAATTGTCAGTTTGATTACTTTTCAAGAATATAAAGAACATATTAATTATTTAGGAATTGAATGAAATTGAAGGCAATTAAATTATCTAACGTGCTTTTATGAAATAAAACAAACACAGTTTGTTTACTTATTTGTTTAATAAATAAAACAATAAAATAAATAACTAATAATAAATGTAACACTTTCCTGTTATTTGTTTGATATGAAAATAAGAAATAACCAGAAATAATTAAATTACACTATTTTTTTGTTGTTGTTTTATTCGTTTCTTTTCGCTGAAAAGTGAAAGGAGCTAGGAAATTAAGGAAATCGTTTTTATAAAAGAAGTAATCATTTTTAAAGACGTTTGCTGGTATGAACCATTCTACTTTTTTGTTTCTTAACCTGTAACATCAGTTTGGGAAAAAAATGTTTCTTTTTTTATTGGCTTAAATAATGTATTAATATCTCTAGAATGATATTCCAGAGGAATTTTAGCTGGGGAAATATTTTAAAAATTCTTTTGAACCTTTGATTTTTGAAACGGATTCGAATGCTTCCGAATGCTCAAAAACGTTGTTCTGCTGCACATAACATTTTGAAGTCTCTCGGCCTAGTCGGTGACTTTTTTTTATCACAGGTCAATTATATTTCCATAAATAACTCACAGAAGGCACTAATGATAGGTATAAACACACAGAACGGTAAACATTCTTTCTGTGAATTCAGGTGTCTTTTTCGGTAACGCAGAAGTATTGCATGATAAATGCTGTCTTCCACCTCGCTTTCAGCCGTGTATCGATTTTGTCATCCTGGGTCATGTTTGCCCGGGCCACACATGGGATAAGTCTTTTAAATGGTAGCGTTGCGTCAATTTAAAATTTCCTTCACGATCGTATAGCTTCCAGAATATCTTGATAAGCACCATTTTAATCCACAGACTTAGTGATTGGTGAAGGATTATCGATAAAAAAATAATTCCTTATTTTTGTTGTTTTAGACACTTGCAAATTCATCAAAATATGGAATTTTACTCTGGTTATATCTCATTCTTGTAAGATTTTTAAGACACCCAAAGCTTTTTTTCGTATAAACTGCAGTTTTATTAAATTTTGTTAATGTTAACAATCTTTCAGTTAATTTTATAGTATAAAAAAAATAAAATTATATGTATAAATATAAAAAAGATTGACTTAATATCTATTTTATAATAATAATAATAATAATAATGATGATAATAATAATAATAATATGACTGTATTTACTCATCGTAACCAAGGGGCCAAACTAGTATGTCTACCAAACTGTGCCCACTGTAAAATCAACGAGTGACGTAACACAGCACACGTACGATCAAAATATGTTGATGATAATATATGCAGTATGCATACGTATACTACATATATACTATCATGGTCACCGTATCTTACCACCAGTCAATAACTAAAAATAAATTTATTTGTTTTAAGAAAGATATCCCTTTATTTTAAGAAATTTTTTATTCAATAGAATTTTTACACTTAAATACGACACACTTCAAATTTTTTCTGTTTAAATTTGACGAGTCTATTAAAAAAACAGGATATTTACTATGACGTGAACATCACGACGGTCAGTAACAGACTTAATTAGTAGTGGTGTAAATTGCGACTTATTGCAACTTTCGGATTACACTTTCTTATATGTAGGCTTGATCTGTCTCATCTGTGTTTGTAACGGAAGTATTAATTAAAATTAAGATATAAGTTGTCAATTTAAATTGCATCATTTTATTTATCAAAATTTGTATCATGTTTTAGTATATTAATTATGTATGTCATAGAGGCAGTTTTTGTCCATATATGATGTTCTTTTCCTTTTTTTGTATTTTAGGAGTATAACATTATACAAGTTTAATGACATTAATTTTTGGTTCTTTTTTTTTTTTTAATTTGTACACGCGATTGCTTTTTTGTCTAACCATTTCTTTTTTTTAAATTTTAATTGTAAAATTATCTTTTGTACTCGCTCATATAAAATGTCTGACGCCATCTGCCTCTGTTTGCCGCTGTTTTTGGCAGCCACTTTTAATTCGATCCAAAGCAGTCCTTGTGTTCAGCTTTCTGATTCCATGGTACGTCGTCAGGTGGTTGAGAAATTACTATTTGTTGAAATCCCTAAGGAATCCATTCCTGCGCGACTCTAGCTATAGAATTTTGCTGTCTTAAAGCATGGGTTATTTTGTTTCCATTGCCGCTTCTTTATATAGTCATTGTTATAGGTTTCTGTTATACTCCTATCTGTAAGTTTTGGTTAGATATAAAGTATTTAGCTGATGCATTTTAAGAATGTATCTGAGACACCGATTAACAAAAATTTGAATTTGTTTATTTAATGTTTGACGCATGTGTGACAAGCGAAGGATTCAGAAGCATAATAACACAGACAGAAATTGGTCTTAAAAATTTCCTCAAGAGTCAGTGATCTTCCGTTGTTTATCTCCTGTGGCACACAGTATTCAATCTTACTTCTGCTGAACTTTAAGGAAAAGAAATAAAGTATGATTTCCTATTCCAAATATATTGTATAGTTTACTATTTGAAGGTTTGGAAAGACACGTGGTTAATATATTGCAGAAGAGATCGAAAATATGTCTTTGCCTCTTTCTCGTACTCTCAGTGTAAAAGATGTACCATTTAGACGAGGTGCTAGGTGACATTGAGTATGCACTGAAAGAAGTATAGAGTTTGAGTTTTGATAATTTTTAAGGTGTCTTAGGTGAGTATGAAAACCCATGTCGTAGACCTCTAGGGTGGTCGACAAATTAGGGGGAGGGGGAAAAACTGCAGAAAAAGCCGATCGGGAGATCGCTTATATCTTACTTATTATTGATCGTAGACTGATGATTTTTTTATTTTGTTTGCAATGAAATCATCTTAAATTTAGGTCATATACAAATTTTTGATATACCTAACGGTTTTCGTGTAAAAAAATGAAAATTGAAGGCAACGTTAAAATTTTTAGTATACAGGCCTTAATCAAAAGTATAAAAAAGTCAAAAATCTCAACGGGAAAGCATTTGGGATAAATGATGAGGACAAAAGTGTCACCATTTGTTACGGCGCATCCGATGATGACCTTCACCTTCACCTCAAAGTCAAGGTTCAAGATCACATCAAGGTCAAGTCCGTTTGTTTATATGGCAACCCCCAGTTTTGACCCCGGAAATAGAAAGAGCGGAAAATTCTGCATCCGAATATAACCTTGATCGTGATCTCAAGGTCAATGATCAGGGTCAATTCAAGGGCAAACCCAAATTCTTAAATTTTACCATTATTTTCTGTTTTCATTTTTTTACACGAAACCTATTATAGGTATATCAAAAGTTTGCATATTACATAAACTTTATACCATTTCATTGCAAATAAATTTTAAAAAAAATCATCACTCTACGGTCAATAATAAGCAAGATATAAGCGATTTCCCGGTCGGCTTTTTCTGCAACTTTCCCCCCTCCAGACTGAGAATTTTACATTTTAAGTGCCATTTTTTATAAAAAAAAAAAATATTTCGAAACCAGTTTATTTTGAGTGACCAGTTAGATGCAGTAATGGTTTACAGTTTCCGTCTAGAAAAAATGTATTTTTCAAAATATTAATATACAAAATGCGTTGGGCCGTCCAAAATTCCATAGTTTGAAGAACTACCCATATATTTATTATTAATAATGATTAATACGGTGATTTCATTGGTCGAAAAGTATTGAGTAATGATCATTCCTCGACACCTTTGAATAATACCTAATTACCTCTGCAATTAACGGATATGTAATGAGTGTGTTTTTCAACAGGCGTAGAAAAAAAAGCTTTTTTCCACTATTATTAATAGTAATAGCAATTTATTGAAATTTGGCAACACGATGTTTGAAGATACAAAAATAATAAGTTTTTTTTTATTTTTATCCAGTGTTAGTATTTAATTAAATCCAATTTCCGTCTATCAGCATGATTTTCGATTTATTTATATATGTATATTTTCAAGTTGAACTTTTTCTCAATTAAAAACTATGTACATACGTAACCTGTGCGCTGTGTACCTACACCTGTATGTATACAAAATAGAAGATTAAACAGGAAATAGTATTTGGAAGTAATTAAAATCATGTTACATTTAATTGCAACTTAAAATATGTTTTGCACATACGTACGTGAGCAAGTCATATGTAATTGTATGCACGATGGATTTATGTATTTGTAGTAGGTATATATGACTACAAATAATTGTAGCTAATTATAGCAGTTTAATTTATCCACCTTTAGTTTAAATTGCTGTATATCAGTTTGTAAATTACTTTAAAGGCCGATTTAATGTATGAGTTCAGTTTTACTTAGTTTTTAATCGATTTCAAAAAAGGGAAGGGGTTCCGATTTTGATAATTCTTTTTGTATTAGATAGGATATAC
Source organism: Brachynemurus nebulosus (assembly GCA_035578155.1). NCBI lineage: Eukaryota > Metazoa > Arthropoda > Insecta > Neuroptera > Myrmeleontidae > Brachynemurus > Brachynemurus nebulosus. Next base: position 52,024,544 of record JAPWDM010000001.1, on the reverse strand, counting down.
CTCGAAGCTCGTCCCATACTCCCATTTAAATTTAAAAAAAATACACCCTCCTTAAAGCTAGAAAAATAGAGTATGATTGATTATTCACCCACTGAATTTTCTTAATGAATTATTTTCGCCCATGTTATTAATTCAACTTCTTTACCACATTAAGGGGTTACGGCTAGTCAGAAATGTGAAAATTTGAGTATTTTAAATAATTTTTTTTGACAGTAGTTGTATTTATTTTATAAAATAAATAATACAGAATTATTATATTATGTTTAACTTTATTTGACAAAATTTTTAAAAAAAATTTATTGTAGGCCAAGTTATCGCCATGTTTGTTGCACCCCGTGCCACAAGTCGTGTTTTGCGGTAATCATCATAATAGTTTACTGGTTCATCTAAAATCAGTCAAACAAAAAAATCGTTAGTTTAATAGTTAATCTAGTGCCCGATCGAAGCATTTTCTGATAATTTATTTTTGGATTTAGAAGGAAAAATTCAATGGTTTATTGCTTATAAAAAATACAAATTTTAATTTAAATTTTTTTTTTTTTTTGATCGGGCACTAAACTAACTATTAAACTAATGATTTTTTTTTATTTGATTGATTTTAGATAAACCAACAAAATGTTGTGATGGTCACCGCAAAAAACGACGGGGTTCAACAAATATGGCGATAACGTGGTTTACAATAGATATTTTTTTCTTTTAATATTCGTAAAACAAAGTTATAATCTAATAAGCCTGTATTATTTGTTTTATAAAATAATTTAAACTAACTACCTACTATTAAAAAAAAATTATTTAAAATACTCAATTTTTTCACATTGCTGACTACCCGTAAGACCTTAATGTTTTACTAACCGACTTCAAACGATGAGGAGGTTCTAAATTCGTCTATATTTTTTGGAGTGGGGTATATTACTTCATATCTTAAATTACATACTAGATTTCATACACTTATTTTTACTATTAACACCCTGGCAGTGGGAAATAATGTCACAATAAGTGCTTTTGAAGTTGGACTGTTGTATGTAAGGTTTTTATTATGTTTGTCTTTAAATGGTACGTTTCGTTATCGTAAATTTTTGATCGTAGAAATCTCGTAAACGGTGAGTCGTAGCAAAAAATAACGAAATTTTTGAAGGCTCAAGCGAAGCAATTTATAAGCATTCCAAACATATTACGTTTATCAAAATGTAGTTTTTGTTATCGAAAATTATCGATACGAAAATATTGATATTTTCAAATTGAAAAATATAGAGAAAAAAACTCTTCCAAATATATTACATACTATAATTTAGCATATGTGATATATTTGCAAGATTACTTTCTTCGTCTATATTATTCACCACGTCTTGACCAAAACATGTATAAATCTTTTATCCAAAACCAATATAAATTTCGGTTTGGGTCAAGTATAGTATAATAACATTCTATAACAATCCGGACAAATTATAGACAAAAATCATATTGGTGGCACTAGTGTTTAACTAGTTGAACGAATTTTTATTCAAAATAATTTACCTTATATTTTTTTGCACAAAATTTATATTTAATTGAAGAAGGTTAAAACAAATAATGATTTTACATTATATAAGTATGTATTTTTTTAAAGATTTTTACTCAGATGGCGTCAAAAAGGAAATTTTCAACACAAATGGAAGACTCTTCATGTATGTTTGTATGTCTTCCTTATGTAGTTTATATACATTTTAGTAAATTGTGAATGAAAGTCAAGTGTTTTCAATTTAAATGCATTGCTTTCGTTGTAAACAATTTCAATAAACTGCATACACATATGTATGTTTACATCACGACAAGATATTTACATTCATGTAGGTGTAAAATTTTCTACCAGATCCGACAAAAATTTCTCCAAAAGGTAAAATTTTTTAAGATTCCTCATAACTGATTTTAATGACTTTAATGATCTAGTTAACGTTATATTAAAATTCTCCATTGAATTTTCTTTCTAAAAATAGATTTGTTATACAAATATTAGTTTTACTTAATTTCTTATATTCTCAAAGATGCCTTTAGAAATGATCATGTTATTCTGTTGTTTTCACAGCGCTTTCACTATAAGTTCTCTACACCTTATAAATACGAAAAAGGTAACACTTCTATAAAATTACTAGCTGCGGTCCGCGATTTTACCCACGTAAAATTATCCGAATTATAGAGGTTAAATTACCTTTAAATCCGATATTGCGAAATCTTGTACCGAATCAATTATTTAGCACTTAGATCTGCGATCTGCCTGCCAATCGACTCCAAAATGATCTATCATAGCTCTAAAAGTATCTGATCGATTTTCAAAAAAATTTTTAAGGGTCGTGGCTCGTGACGATTGATGTCTAGATTGTCTCTCGAAACGTGGAATATGTTAAACGTGGATATTTTAGTTGCTACTTGTTCATTTTTTCCAATAAATTTTAGTAGTGATTAGAAGCTAATTGAAGCCACTTTACTGACGTAAGGTTCGTTTTCCATCCAATTCTTCAAGGAATAAAGTAATAATATTCGTAAGCACCCTGTTTTTAAAAGTGAAAAATATTTTCCAGTTTTACTCAGTGATTTGCTACTAGGAAAGAAACTGTATTTTTCTTACTAGTACGTGAAAATAATCGTTAATTTTTGAATTTATTAAAATTATTTGATAGAGTGAAACGTCAAATGGCATCTATCGGTTTCTACTTATTTATTTTTTTGTCATTGATCATCTTATCTACAAAAAAAAAACTACCCAGCAATATTTTTCATAATTTCCATCGCTTTATTGTCGCTTGAACAAAATATAAAGCAGTTCATCTTATTTGTATTTTAAAATTATTTCCATCTCAAAATTAAAGATAAGAAACACTTCAAGTTCAAGCAAAAAATTAGTTTAAAAATTGGACAAGTTATGTCCTTACATGCTACGAGTACGGGGACGTCATACGCCTTCGGCAGTGTATTTTTACTGAATATCTTCTTTTTAGAAATTCAGCTATTACAGCAGCTCTTATGGTAAGACCTAAGTCCGGGACTACGGCAGAAATTTGTTTTGGAGCTTTTAGAACCCGAAAATCGCCTTCCCTAAAATTATATATATATATCTATATATATATATATATATATATATATATATATATATATATATATATATATATATATATAAATTGTAACAGGATTATAAACTACTAGCCGTATACCCGATGGGATTTCCCATCGACAACATCTTTTTATTAGGTACTCACTTTCTGCTCACTTTTAATGTTTTTCAAAAACCTAAATCAATATCCACGTTTCTAACTTCAAGAACTTGCCATACGAACTTATTTCCTGTTTTAACCCCTTAGGGAATAAATTTCCAAAAACGTTTACACAACTGATTTTTATTATAAATAGAAGCCTAAACGCCAATTTTCATATCTCCTGTGCTAAATTTCGTCCTTCTAAACCCAACAGTATAAGCTGTGCGTCGTCTGTCAGTCAAGATTTATTCGGTAATATTATATTATTTATTTTAGTAGCCATACTAACATATTTGTATATACCACTAACTTCAAAAATAATGAATTTGGATACAAATTTTCATCCTCTATTAAACCCACTTAGGGGACGAATTTTCAAAAATCCTTTCTTAGTGCTCATCTACGTTACATAGTGAACTCCGATGCAAAATTTCATTCTTCTAAGCCCAACGGTTTAGGCTGTACGTTGTCTGTCAGTCAGTCAGTTAGTGCTAGAAATTTATTAAGTAGATTTTAAATGGGTACAGTTCTTAGATGAGATCCGCCTGTGCCCAATGCGACAGGGGTATTTTCTTCTTTCTAAGTTTCTGTTCAGTAAAAATGAAATACAATGCCATTCGCAAGGTAGCAGTATGAAATTATTCTTCCAATTTTAAACAAAAAGCTAATTCAGAACCGTTAGGAAACCGTTGTTATCAATCATTTTTGATGAAAGTAATTTCGTGGCGTACTGTACGTAAAAAATTCATATGTATCTATAGAACGTTGCACACGTACATATACAGACTTGCTACATATTGTAAGTATATGGGTGGCTCTTGTCTGTAGTGAAGAAAATGATCGTAGAGCACGAGTTGCTCCGGTACCACTCATTATTAATTTACATGTAATTTCCGTGCAATAATTTAAATGCTCTCGTCAGTTTAAAAAAAAAAATTAAAAATTGAATTACTTACAAAATGTTGATTAATTTATTAGGTATTTCGAATCAATACACAATATACGAGTATATATACCACTGTGTAATTTAAATATGTTTAATAAATTATTAATTATTACAAAATATTTTTAATATATGCTAATTTTCGTTTTAATTACTGTTATAAAGAAAAATTATTAATCAACAATTTTGTAAAATTTTGTAGTTATAATTATGTGTGTTGTAATATTTGTAATCAATACTAATTGCAGTGTACAATTAAAATTTGCAAAGGACAATGTGCAAAACTATATGGGGAGCTGCCCTCTAACGCCCAAGGTTGAGACCGGTGCCGATCGATAGCCCTGGTCAAGTGGTGCAACTTTGGCAACGGGCACGTTCATGGAGAACCTAGCCTTCAAAAGTTATAGGGCGTCAAATATACAAAAAGTCTGCACGTGGCCATAGCCAAACGGGATACTCTGTATAAGTACAAATGGGTTATGAGACATGTCGTGGGCCGGCCTATGACTATGTAAAACCACTTTCCTGGTAAATGGCCTAGCCTCGTTTTTTCACGTGGCCTATGGCAGAAGACGTACCGAGCGACTTAAAAACCTGGACATTGGGAGTATCCAAAGAGAAGTTTGGGAGTCCTACCGGTGGCGATTTCTGGCAGACCCCTTGTCAGATTGCCGAAATAAGGTAGTCCAAAGTGCATCCTCCCGAAGGGGACTCTAATGCCCGCTGCAGGTCAACACACATCGTTTCTTTAAGAAATGGCCATGTGGAGTATGCAAAACCTACTGCACGTCAGAACTATTGAAGGCCTCCATTCCTAAGATGGGTATATTTGTGACCTACTAGGAAGGGGCTTTCAGAAAATACATATCTCACCAGTGGACGCTGGGGGGCAATTTTGCCCATTGTCCTATTGAATGCTATAGGGTTTGAGCACAAATTTTTTTTTTTATTTTAAACCCATTTTCAGACCAATGAAAGTTCTCAAGGTTTAAAAAGAAACTGTAAAAATCAAATAGCAAAACACTGACTCTTTTATGAACGTTTTACAAAAACTAGTAGTTCTATCTGTTTACCAGTGGAATAAAGGAGACATATTGCTTGTACATAAATTCATGGCAGACAGAAGCGTAAAGAGTCTCTCTAACTTTACTTCTCAAAATAGCAAAAATGAAAATATAAGTCCTAATTAAGGCGACGTTGCCTCAAATGCCTTCAGTTCACGAACAAGAAGTGTAATATAGAACCCCGCATTGACGCTAAATTTCTCCAGACTAAGTAGAGCAGTAAAATTCTTGGAAAATCTATACATTTCTTTTCAGTAATGCCAAAAAATTTATAAAAAAAAAAAAAATGTTTAATCTTTTTTGTTCAGTAGCTATATACGTGTAGAATTTGATTTATAAATAAAAAAAATGTTTAATTTTTGTTGACTGAGAATGGCATAATTGAAAGTGGCGTTACTAAAGCGGAGCAATTCGATACCAAAACGGAAAAATGAGCCTTACTGGGACTCTAATGAAATCGCATTATTGAGAGTGGCACTACTGAAAACTTTTATTGTATTTTGAAAGACCAACAGCGTATTAGATTTCCATAAATTCCGCCCATTTGTTTTTTCAATTTTTTTTTTCTTTTGATGCGATCGCAAAATAAGTTATAAAATATAACTGATACATAAACTATACCGCATATGCGTATTTGGAAAATATACCCGTATTCAGAGCTCAATGTATCTGAACTCGGGTATACATTCAATGTTTAATAAGCATAGTTCGATACTTGAAAATATACCCATTAAAAGCGCTGAGCTCGGGTATATTTTCAAACTCAATATTTAATAAAAATAGTATGAAAAACATACCCACTTTCAATTTATTGGTAAACAAATGGTTCAATCAAGTAGTTAAGGAAAAACAGCACTGTGACGCCGCAAAAAATTGACCAATTTTAGCGAATTTTTTAAAAAGACTTTAATGAGTATCCATTTGTTCATATAAAATTGTATAGAATAATATTAAATATTTGCAAACTTAATAATGCAAATGCACCTAAAAAAATTGCAAATTATACCAACGATATTGCAATGATGAATCATTTCAAATTAAAAGAAGAAAAAAATTATTAAAGTGCATAATTGTAGCTATCGTTATACATAGGTTTTTGTTTTACATTTTTTTCATAAAATAGCAACGGATTCAAAAATTTTTCGTTTTGTTTTATTTTTTTTTTCGTTGAATTTTGGTCTAAAATTTTCACAATATATTCTCAATATGTTGTACTTTCGAATTAAACAAAAAAAAATTTTTTTTGATTTTTTCAATCCAAGTTACGAGACTACTACCTTAATTGCACCAAATATTTTTCAGCGGATTCGAATTCAAATAATATTGTCCATATTCATACGCTTTTATAAAGAACCCTTCTAAATCTGTTTTATTAATCATTATTTAATTTTAAACAAATTTTGCACGTTTAACTCACACGCTAACAATTAAAAATTAAGATAATAAGAAGTTAAAAATTATTTCAAAAAATTGTAACAGTTTTTTTTTATTTGCAACAAAGTACTTAAGTCTTGTTTTAAATCATATGTGCATATTTTTTTTTTATTATGAAGATCGAGTATAAATTACAGTTGAAATAAGTTTGAAAATATACTTTATCAGTAACTGTATAAGATTAAACACTAATTTATTGTCGGGTATATATTCAAATTCTCATAGTAGTATTCTTGTACTTGAAAATATACCCGATTTTGGCTCTGAAATGAGGTATATTTTAAAGAGTCATTTTGTTAGTTTCTGTTTTGTAAATTATACCCGATCCTAGATCGGTCAGTGACGTCACAAGCTCTGACTTCGGGTATATTTTCAAAATACGCACCGCATATTCCTTTTTAAACGATGGGTGTATCGGAAACTCATAAAAAGTGTCATATAGAAAATACCTAACTCAGAACGCTCAAACCCTGACGATTTCCTTAGAAGTTGCTTTTCTAAGCCTGATAAAACATTTATTTACACATAAGAACATTTTATTTTATTTTTATAATATTATAAAAATAAAAATTGCGATAAATAGATATGTAAAGAAACTTAATGATGCAGTAACTTATATTTTTATTCAGTGTACTGATTAAATGCTTAAAAACAGTCAATAAGTAACTTTATCGTAGATTGATGTTCAAATTTCTTACTTTCTTTTTATGCAATTTAATGTGCATTTAAGAAAAAAGTTAAAATTACATAAAAGAGTCACAGAAAAAATCGCAAAAAAGCATTAAAACAGATTTTACTGTTTGTAAAAACTTCAATAATATAAATATCTCAGCAAGAAAACAAATTAACGGAAAAACTTCTAGTAATTTAATACCAAAAAGAGCAAGTAAGAGTATGTCGTACTAATATGCCTTTTGCCAGCAATATTATTACCACTAGTATCAGTGGCGTAGTGAACATAACCGGCGCCCGGGGCACGACACTTTATTAGCGCCCCTCAGAGCCGGACCTAGCCTAAGTAGCGCCCGAGGCAGAGTCAAAAAATGGCGCCCCTGTAGAAAAAATATTGCCTTTTTCCTCCCCAAAAATAAGTGACGAGCAAAAAAACCTCACATACCTCATTTTCTTGGCGCCCCCAAAGACCTGCCATCCTTTGAGGCACATTTGACACCCTTATTTGGCGCACATTTAGCGCCCCTCTACGAGTGGCGCCCGGTGCATCATAGACCCCCTTGCACCCCCGTCGCTGCGCCTCTGATTAGTATACTATTTCTATTTTTATTACTGTCTGTATGTAACTATTGTAAAGTTACATTTTCAAATCTGACTTTTGATTTTATACTGTAAAAACAATATTTTTCGTAACCGATTCGAGTAACGTAGCATTTACACGTCTTTTCACTATTGACTTTGAAAACTTTTTATATGCATGCTCCAAAAACAGCTGAAAAGAACGTCTTTTCTATTTAATGTTTTGTATTTTTCTTATTTACATGATGTAGATATATTTAAATATTTTAATACGATTTTAAGGAGAATTTGGTATATTTAACATGAATTTTAATTTTCTGTAACATTATTTTGCATGTAAATATTCCTTGTCTCTTGGAGCTCGATAAATTCTAAAAATATCACAAAACAATTTAAAATACTTTTTCATAAAAATATGTAAAACGTCAATGTTAAGCTGCATAAAAGATGAGCAATTTAAAACCATAGGAAGACTATTATTACATATCATAATATCCATACAAAGTTACCTGTCGCGCGTTCTCTATCCCAACCTCGTCTCTGAAATCTCCAAATTTTTTGACACAGAAAAAAATGTATTTAAATCTGTATTTTCATGACTATGAACTTAAGATTTATGCTAATTTACACCCTTTGATGTTGGCTACCTATGTATATAAATATATATATATAGATAAGTATATATATAGAAATACAGTATTTAATATGTTTTTTGTGTGTCCTAAATCAAGTAGTTTTTGATAATCGAGTTTGGGACGGAGAACGCGCGATATATATAAGTACCAATATGATCCATTTTTGTAGGGTAAGATGTGGATAATAACAACGATATTAAAAATTTATAATATGTTGATTGAAGTTATTGTATTGCGGAAAATAGGTAAATTTATAAATAATAAATGTGTGTTTGTATTATAAAATGTATACTTACTTTATATTCATATATAAATATGTATGTTCTTACAGTCTGTATTACGAGTATATTATTATATTTATGTAGTGTATGAGATATTTTGTTATTATTCGAACATCATAACATCATAATAAGTGGTATTGGAAATTATTTTAAACCACAAATATTTGTTAACTTAGAATAGTGCTTTGTTTTATATATGTATACGCATATGTACATGTATAATTCAGTTTTATATACGTAAGTATATTGAAATAATTATTTTTTATTACTCATGCGGGAGAAGTACTAACTTGGCGCACACATTTCTGTATGCAAAATAGTTGTTTGCCCACTATACTCTTCCCGCATACTTTTTTCCGTGTGGAAAGTAACTTACCACATGCAAATTGACAATAAAACACGCAAAATTCAATCAAAAAACGCAAAGCCGCCTCTTAATTTTTCATTTAATAAATATTTCATAATTATTTCTATAGAAACCACCAACAAAGTAATTTAAACGATAATTAATTCAGAAAAAAAGACGAACACTTAAAAATATTATTTTAAAAAGTAATAAAAATGTCAAAAATAGTGGTAATAATAGAAAAAAGTACTTATGTGAAATTCGTAATAAAAAATAGTATGTATAACTCGTGCGGGATTGTCGATTGCCGCACTCAAGCGAATGAGGGCACGAACGTAGTGAGTGCGCTCAACTTCGCTTTCGTGGGCAATCGAAAATTTCCCGCACTTATTGTACAATATACTATTAATTATTTACTAACGTTTGTACAGTAATGTGCATAAAACATCCTAACACGTTCTGCCAAGGCCGAATTTACATAAGGGCACTTGGGACATACACAATAGGGGCCTCCACAAAATCGAAAATAGTGGATTCAAACAGAAAAAAATTCGTTTTTGTTTTTTTTACTCGTCAACTCTATTTTTCGAAAAAATTGGAGAAATTTTGGGACTCCTCTTCGCACATGGGGCTTCCACATGTAAAGTACTCAGGAGTCATCACATGAGAACTGCCCCAGGGCCTCCACAGAGGTAAGTCCGCCCCTACGTTCTGTTTTCACTCAGTATTTATCGCTGTAATGTTGAAATGACTGTATGTATACTACTACAAAAAATTAAAGGAGCAAAAAAAAAATTGTTAATTTTGTAGTGATTTTTGAAGGGCTGTATTTACGTGAGAAATGGTCGTATCGAGACGATAAAAAAGCATTTTTAAGCTCCATAATTCTAGTTTTGAGATCGTTCGTCCAAAAATTTTAGGAGTGACAGTTATCGAGCAATTCTAAGGAATAACACAAAAATTGAAAATTGAATATTTTTCGCTCTTTTTTGTCGGTCTACGAGCTTGAAAAATTTTTTTACCGTAAAGCCATGGAATTGACTTGATATCCTGTTTATTGGGCTTCAATTTCCTTTTTTAAATTTTTTTCTATGTTGAATTATTTCGGAGATATCCAACTTGGAATGTAAAAGGATTTTGTTTTGTTTTAACCATCGATATCATAGTAATCAGTTATCGAACAGAAAATTGAAGGGCAGTTTGGGAATCTGGAATAAATTTCTTATATGGCTGTGCCACGTACTTTAGGAAAAAAAATTTTTTCCTAAAGTACGTAAATCCTTAATTTTAACCTAAAAAATGTGAAAAAAGGGACTTTTTTCCTTGTTAAGAAAAATTGTCCGCATCCTTGCGAATATTGTTGGGGAATCTAATGTTTGTACGAATTATACCTCAATGTACTCGCAATAACCCTGCAAATCGGCAGATCGATCTATCGAATGGTTTCCCTAAACCATTTGTTCAAAATGTCAGAAAAAAAATTAAACGAGCAAAATTGAATGAACAAAACTTTATTCTAAAAGGTGGAGGGCTAGGTCGAATGGAGTAAAATTTTAGGTAATATCTGCATTATATTGACACTTTTTAATGGATCCAAAAATAACAAATCTCTAATGAATTAAAATAATATAGATAATATCTTAAAGATATAGATAGTATAATTTTTTTGAAATGTCTTTGGTGTGAGCCGATCCTTTTTCCAGTAAAAATGCGTTTAATATTGGATTATTATGTTCTGAGTAATTCTTAAAGTTATACTTAATGATTATCCCAAATGAAATTATCCAATAATATTGTATGTTGTTTTTCTCTTACATGCTAAAATTAATATTTAATAAAAATATTAATCGTTTATTTATAACTTCTACAAAATAATTGATTTGTCTATTTATAAAATATTGACATTTCAGAAAAATATCGAATAGCTATGTTATGTAGTTGTCATACTTTTCTGAAACAATAATTAAATGATATTTTAAGAATGTCACATATAATGAAAACCACAGATTGAAACAAAACCAAAAGCCTACAATGAAAATATGTGAAATCCATACCGATATATTGACATTACTAGTCTGATACGGCTATTTATATATATATATATATATATATATATATATATATATATATATATATATATATATATATATACCTATATATAGCTTTTTATTTTGTTTGGAATATGAACACCTGGAATGAACACCATATTTCCTTCTCTGTTTTGCAGAACAGATTCATATTCCAAACACAATAAACAAAATATATATATATATATATATATATATATATATATATATATATATATATATATATATATATATATATATATATATATATATATATGTATTTCGATAACAGTCACTTGAAAATAATCTAGTATGAAGGGGTGGAATACTAGCTGTGAGAATTCTCCGCTACCACTATTTGCTACCCCCTCCAACTAACCCGTCGGACAATGAGTCAGCTGTTAGTATAAAAGCTGTTTTTTAGGGTTCCAGAGATCTTAAATTATAAATATGTAATCAAATCATCACGAAATTAATTCTAATCATATGCAAGTAACATTGACGAATATATTTAGTTTTTTCTATGATAAATCATAAAAAATATACTTAATATCTCATACTCGATACCGAAAAATTTAAAAAGTTTTAGCTGCTAACTTCATAACTAAATTAATTCGCGTTCGACACACATTTGATGATTTCTTTTTGAACGTAATAGAGGTGCCTTTGATTTAATGAGGCCCTAGGGTGTAGTCCATGAAGCCCACGCATCAATGGGCACTTTGCAACTTTCGTGCTCTCATTTTATTATCAAGGGCTCCACTTGGTACACCCTCTATACAATTTTTATAGCTTTCTTGACATGAACGGTATACACAGTTAAACAATTAGATAAGGGAGTGTAAATATTTCTTGCTTTTATTGCGCAACGATAGCAGTCCATTTGGATATAGCCCGAAAGATGTTACTTGGTGGAATTTGGAGATATACAGACGGACAGATAGACGAATCGACAGGCAGACACGAAACCGAAATTGTTTAGAAAGCTTTAGAACGTACAATCCGCATGAAAATTTTCATTTGGGAGGGGAATAAATTTTCATATTTCGAAAGTGATTCTGATTACAATGCTTCCACTACTTGAATAGTCTCGGAAGCAAAAATAAAATTTAAGAAACAGTATTAATTTGATATCTCCTATATCCACGATTAATGTAGAAAACATAAACAAACTTTTTATTAATTTTTAACACTGATAATTACGTAGTGCACACAAGAATAGATCGTTCGTCATATGACCATTTTTGATCATTTTAACGTATTAACAGTTTTTCGTTTTAACACTTTCAGTCCCACGGCTTCGGCATCCGAAACCAAACAAAACTTCCCCAGAGGCCGACCGCGATCAATGATTAATTGATTAGTTGATTACTCATTATGTGTGCGATGTTTATCATGTTTATCATTCTTCATCACACGGATGTGTTCCCATTGACACAAACACATACATACCAACAAACACTACTCTCTTGGTTTCTATGTATAAAAAATTTTAAGATAAACAAAAAATACATAAAAAATATATTATATTTTTAAATAAAATTGATTTGAATGCCAGTGTATATGTAGTATGTATGTACGTATCACGTAGCACGTCTGTTTATAGTTTTACACATACATACATACGTGTGGAACTGTGTTGTGTGTTTGAATCATTTTATTTTATGTATTTGTTTATATAGTTTTTTTTTTAAATATTGCCGGCTTCCGGGGAAATTTACTATGAAAGTGCTCGGGCCTCATAGTGTTAATATAACGAATATACACCCGAACGCATGAGAGTGATTTGCTTATTTAACGTATCCGCTAACAGTGTAATCATCGTCCAACGAACCTCAGTATCATTGTCTACCCAGCACTGCCACCATGGCACCTACTTACTATAAAATAAATTAATCATTTTGATAAGTTTCAATGCTTAAACCGCAAGTAAACAATCGTTGCTTATTGTATACGGCAAAAATTATTTTTATTCGGTCTTGTACGATTTTTTTGTGATTTTGTACGCAATTTGTTAATTTTTTTATTTTTTATTATTTTTTTTTATTTTTTTTGTTTGTATGTATAATGTGAAAGGAAAATAAGATAAAGTAAGAAATTTGAACATTAATTTGCGATAAAATTACTTATTGACTAATGAACGATTATAATATTACGAGCGATACTGTGGGTTATTTTGTACAATAATTATAGGTAATGTACTGGTATTTGTACTTACTGACTCTTTTTAAGAACATTTAATCAGTAAGTTTCTTTATATATCGAGCCATTACCGCCATTTTAGCGTAACCGACAAATATCAAATTTTACAGGAGAAGGATTTTTTAAGTATTTTGTATAGCGCTTGCGATATTTCTGCTGTCTTAATTTTATTACGCCTGAGCGTATTATTTCTATTATTTTATTAACCTTACGATAAAGATGGTTATTGTTGGTTACGCTAAAATGTGAAAATGTGTTGTATTAACGATAAACTAAGCAGTTGCTATAACTCGTTAATTAACGAATTTTGGAGAAAAACGTTAACACTGCTTGGTCCGTTACAGTTTAAAATGTTGCTTGCAATAAAAATTTCAATTTCGATAAAAGTTTCGCTTACGGATAAATCGGCGGTAATGGCTCGATATTATGTATTTATCATAATTTTTGTAACATTATAAAGGAAAAAAAAAAATAAAATGTTCTCATTTGTAAATTGTACTTTCTTTATCTTGTTTAGAAAAGCAACTTCTAAGAAAATCGTGAGGTTGTGAGCTTTTTGGGTTATGTTTTCTATGAAATTTTCTTATGTATTTTCTATGAAATGCTGTTCCTGATTGAACTTAGAGCGAACTATACTTTTTATAGCTATCTATGAAGTTTTTGAATATTTTTTTTTTGTGTGTTGTTTTTATGTGGTTCCTATCCACCGCATAAAAAAGGGTATACTGTAATTTTTTCCTTGTTATGTCTTAAATAGGTGATGTCTATATTCTTCCAACTAGGTATACATTAAAATATATTGATATCAATTTTTGGTGTTTATGTGCAATTTCCTCATTATTTTATGTACCTAACATGTTACCAATAAATTTAATGACTTGTACCTACATATTAGGACATAATATTATATACAATTGGTTTGTACACAGGTATAAAATGTATGTATGTAAGTATACAATGTCCTATCTAATATATTTCAGTTTAATCATGTCTGGACAGTTATGTAATAATGTTATAGATACATATATGAATATACAGTTATCACACACATAATGTATAATATGTACGTTTGATTGTGTCACCTGTAGTAGTGGTAGTAGTCGTGAGTATATCGTACGTCACTTGAAGTAAAAACAGTCAATGGTCAGTAGCTGTGGTCATACTACACTTAATGGCACAAAATAAAATTGTAACCATGGGACTGAAAATGTATTAGATTGTGTACTTCTTTATTTTATGTGGGATTTCTTCCGTGCGAAATTTTTTGTCCCTGATTAACTATTTGAAAAGAATACTTACGGATACAGTTTTTAAAACGGCCTGAATTGACTGAAATTTTATTTCTCTACTTCAGGGGCGTATGCAGCCGAGCTTCTTGAGGGGGGAGGGGGTCAAGCGGAAAATAATAGGACTAAAAAAATTTCTAAGATAAAATTAACAAAAAAAATAGATTGAACCGTTGACGACCAAAAAAAAGTCAACTGGTAAATTTACCGATATGGTGTTTAAAATTAAATAATATCTAGTGTATATTTCTAATTCTTCCGGGAAGGGGGGTGAGCCGTTGACCACCCCCTTTTTATACGCACTTACTCTACTTCGTCTAAAAAGTTACACTCTACACGGAAGTGTATTTTTTAACCTTTTGAATATCTAAATATTTGGACTATGGTGGCAAAACTGGCGCATTCTTACAAGGAGATGCACCCAGAGTGAAATTCGGGATTTTGATGAAACTTCGGTGGTGTATAGAATAGGCGAAAATAAGAGACCCGTATTTTTTTTTATCGGCCATCTTCCACGTTTACGGGGTGGAACCAGCCCCTAAAGTTGGGGGTTCATTTCGTATTTCTTAAGATATCTCGAAGACTATAAGAGATAGAGGAAAACTTTAAATTGACGAAATGTTACTCTTTGAAAGGCCTATTCACCTGTATAGGTTAAACCAAGGAGGATTCATAAGAGGGGCTAGAGGGGTGAAAATGGGGGTAAATTTTCTTGTACAGCCTGAATGGTTCAATGTATCCAATTTTTGCCATCATAAATAGAAAAAGCACCAAAAATTAGGGGACACGTGTTTTTGCGTTTTTTCGAAATATATGTGGTATCCAAGCCATTAAGGAAGAAAAAAATTGGGTAGATTATATTGCATTATTATTGATTGCAAATAATTAGTAAGGTTAACAACACAATCATCTTTTGTATAGGTTGTTAAAATTTAGAAAAATAGGTTACACAGCACCTCCGCCAACATGAAAATAAATTTTGCAAAAACTGTATTGTCAGTTTGCAATTTATCTGAAGGTAAAAAATAATTCTAAGGGTAAACAAGAGATACGTAGTTTCTGAATTCTCGCACCAATCAATTTTCAAGTGAAAATTATTAAGTTTTTTGTTACGGACTGTATAATTTCTAATATATTGTATTATTATCATTCTTACTGTACATTGCTATTAGTAAGTATATTCAAACCAACATAAACACACAAAATACAATTACTATGTATAATTTATATGTTTGTGTATGTGTAACAAGAATGATGACGCTTTTCTGTTTAACTGTCAGTATGATGACATATGAAAGCGGATTTTATTAATAAAAATGAAAAAATAATTGCGATTGAACAGTTTACTCTATAATCTATAATCTGTATACGTACATATTATGTATGTCCGAGAGAATAAATAATTTTAACACAATTAGATTCAAATGCGCAATAATCATCTATAAAAATTATATAGATACTGTTTAATTGGCCAATAACATCCAGTCTTTGATACCTAAACGTGGTGGATTTGGGCGGTTGTAAAGCCTCTTCCGCAATTTTGGCTGTATACCTTCAAAGTCTTAGACCTCTAGTCGTCACTGACTTTGTCTCCCACTTCCATCATATAAAGTAATGGTAAACAACTTGTATCCATCTAAAATAGTTCAACTCTCTAACAGTGAAAAAAATTTCAAAATTGGTTGAGTAGTTAATTTTTGATGCTTTTGGGTTCCCAGAGCCCCCGAATCCCTTCGGATTTCGTATAATATAGCATATGTCCATTTAAAATAGTTAAACTTTTTAACGGTGAAAAATTTTCAAAATTTGTTGGGTGGTTTATTTTTGGTGCCTTTGGAACAAGTGTGCAAAGTGAGCAAATTTTCAAAATCGATGATGCCGCATTCTTGAAAAGTTAGTTAATTTTTATTTTGAAATATAGAATAGATATTGTAATAACAAAGGAAGAAATTTAGAAAATTTCTTAATTTTTCTCAAAAACTAGTTCACTTATAGGGTTTGTAGATGATATTAACCATGTACAGCACAAAGTACTCAATAACCAGAAACGAAACTATTTATTTCTTAGCATTTTCTAATGTCAAAATATATTTCCGCGGAAAATTTCATATACTGGTGATTATTATAATTTAAAGTTTTTGTCATGGAACTGATAGAAAAATTATGTCCTTTTTAACTGCACAACTTGATGGCAAACTTATTCTGATCAACGTATTCCTTATACCTAATGTACACATATCTGAATCAATCTGTTGGCTATTAATTAATGATCATTGTGTAGTTTTCAATAATTAATGTTACACTACAGAGCCCAACGAGTTTGTTTTGCAATAATATTTAAAAATTTGTATTATGCTACCAGCTCTTCTCAATATTATTATTAAGTAAATATTATTTAATTGCTTTTATTTTCTCTAATAACAATAATAAAAATGATTTATTTTTATCAATAAAATATAAATTATTTACTAGTTTACTTGGATGTACTTACAATTTATTGTAGCGCCGATCAATAGCCATATTAGTACTTAAATTGCCGCAAGGAAAAATGTACATTTTTCAAACTGTGCAGCAGTTATTGTCTAAAGTATTGGAAACTGAACAATATACTACGATGAAATTAATATGTATTACATCATTTCCCGTTAATTGAATGGCACATGATTAATGGGGAAACAGTGCATCA
Source organism: Brachynemurus nebulosus (assembly GCA_035578155.1). Lineage (NCBI taxonomy): Eukaryota > Metazoa > Arthropoda > Insecta > Neuroptera > Myrmeleontidae > Brachynemurus > Brachynemurus nebulosus. The sequence goes on along the minus strand of JAPWDM010000001.1, from coordinate 52,007,123 downwards.
ACATTAACAAAGAAAAGTTAGGTGATCTCTTTCTTTTATATAGTTATTAATATCAGATTGTAAATATCGCTACATTTCCGGGAATCATGCGCGAAGTCACCACTAAGATTGGCAAAAATTTTATCCGCAGTTTAAGACTGTGTTTGATTATTATATTAGTGATGAGCAAATCAGCAGAGCAAATCAGAGTTTTAAGAAAAACAGCAGAATAATCTCTCGCCTTCGTCTTGATTTTGTTTTTGCACTGATAATTTTGGTTTTGTAAATTTCAATCTTGGTTTCGGTCCTGGTTTTGATCTTGTCAGGGCCGTATACAGATAAGCTTCTGGGGGAGGATCACATAAAAATGAGAGGTAAAAAAATTTTAGAAATAAAATTAACAAAAAAATCTTAAAAAAGTTATTCCTCTGAATTACGAGCAAAAAATATCTGTAAAGTTTCGAGGGGGAGAGAGGCATGCACACCAAAAATCTCAACGTCTCCGAGAAATTCACTTGATGAGGAAAAAACGCCAAGTGACTTTATAATCGTTATAATAATTTTATCGAAATTTTATAAGTTAAATAATATCTACTGTAAGGTTTGGAATTAAGTTTTCCCACTACTTTTTTTGCATTTACTTGTTCATTTATCTATATTAACGGCATCACTTCATGTTATAGAAAGTCTTTTTTATAATTTGATTACTCGAATGACAAACTCTTTTGAGAGTAAAGTCCATACAGTGAATTTAGTTACATAAATTAATTAATTTTGGATAACCCATATCGAACAAAAATACTTAAAGGACTCATCATTTTAATGTATCTAATGCAGCTTACTGTTGATATTCTGAAGGAAATGTTTAAAATATATATGGAAAAATATTTTTGTGAGAAGCTAAATCCAACTTCTTAAAATAAATTGTTTGCCATAAATATTGTGTGTGAGAAAAGAAAAATTTTTAAAACTATAATATAATCAAACTTGTTTGTTAATAGCAAAAGCAACATGTAGCCAATATTTATACAAATTCCAAATAAAAATAAAATTTTTACCTCCAATACATAGCTATTAATAACAAAATAGGTAACTATAATTAAATAGATAAAGGTTATTTGAAAATTTATTTATTAAACATCAAATTTATTTCAAATTACAATAACATACATATATACTTTTATGCATATAAAATTCTAATGTATTTTTTCAAGTATATTTTTTTGTACAATTTAAAAAAATAATGAATTTCCTACTTTTAAATAAATCTTGTAATTTATGTATTGGTACTAACAAATTATGTTTTTGCAAAAGTATCTAAGTATATTGTTTAACATTAACACACAATAAATAAATCAGTTTTAAATTTATTCAACAAAAAATATTTTTATTGTAGTTTTGAACTTTAATATAAAATATGTAAAATGTATTTTAATTGCAACTATAAATTTATTTTTACTTTTTTCTATTTTTAGCTTAACAAGCATTAAAAAAAAATTATTAAATTACTGGTAGTTTTTTATTTTAAAAAAAGCGGTACTTTTTGTGCGTTTATTAGTGTCAAAATTGCAATTTTGTAAATTAATCAGAATCTTTCAATTAATTTTTGAGGAGTGTACAGAAATACTTACGCTAACTCTTTTACAATTAGTTTTATGAGTTCTTAGTTATAACGCTATATGTATGAGAATGAAGGAGATAGTTAAATACCTTATAATAAAATATAAATTTTGAATTTGTGGAATTTTGAGAAACTTAGTGGGCTTTTAAAAGTTTCATCTCATCAGATGAAAGGTACCTTTAAAGCATTTTTAAATGCGTAACTGATAATACGTAAGTTTAAATTGTTTCATAATATGTTCTGCAGAGATATCATTGATGAATGTTATATTTCACATTGAGTTCTAAGAGCGAGGATTCTAACATACTATATATACTATACTTCTATGAAATGAAATATAATTTTACTAGATGAAATCAATTTTTATTTTGCATTAAATATTGTAAAATTTTATACCATAGCTAATATCATATATCATCGTCTTGATAATTTTTCGGTTTTCAAATGCTAGTTTTATTTAACTCGCTTTAAGTTAAAAACAAAACGCACAAAAGAATACAAAAACAGAACGGTATGTAATTTCAAATTTCAAATTTAATGTCGAACCTATGATTTTCAATGGCAAATAGATAGGTACACAAAACATGTTACTTGCGGTACATCCAAAATATTGTCCTTCCATTATAAAAAAAAAATAGCTGACTAAATATTTTCCAAGTTGTCGAGGGAAAATTGATTTATACACTGATTTTTTAAAATGTTCTAGAATCCCATCGAAATATTTTATTTACCTCTTAATTGTTAGCTAAAAATACAACTCTCAGGTTAGTTTATGCATAAAATTGACAGCTATTACCACGACGATTTAAACATGTGTAAATCATATACCTTTCCAAAATGAGCTTTAACACTTTCTCCACCTCTTTTAACACTTCTTTGCTTTTCTAGCCCTTATTTTATTTCATTTAGTCAGTGAAATGAAACCTTTCAAAAAATAGACCTATGATTTTCTTTTTGGCACAGTATAACAATATAGGATTAAACATTTTAATCAGTGATGTAAAAAATAATGATTTGAATTCAGCAACATTTACCTGAACATTTTCCGTTCATATTGCTTTACTCACCTCTGATATTTTAACCTCTGTTGTTTTTAAATTGTCAATGATATGGAAAAAAAAATTAGCAATATATATTATCGATTATTTGATTAAATAATTTGTTTCAGCGTATTATAAAATTTTAATAGCTACACAAACCATAATTTTGTTAAAACTCTTTGACAGGAATAACTACAGCAATAGTAATGTAGTAACAGTTCAGTTATGGGCAAAACTATTTTCACACTGATAAAAATGAAAAATAAAATGTTAAAAAATCTTTTGCTTATAAAAACTTTATAATAAATAGTATTAGTACCGCCAGGTTGTGTGTAAATTTTGGGTCCACATAGATATATTAGGGGTGCCAAACCATAACGTTGTAAGTGCCACACGAACTCGAATACGTTTTTTTTGCAGTTTTTGCAGTTTTTGCAGTATTCCGACCGTCCAGGCTCTGTGACGGCTCCCACCCTCAATATTGTTAAAAAGCAAGTTATAACGTTGTATGTGCCTGTTATCGTGATTTTTTCAATTATTAAGAAAACAAAAAAGTGTACAAAGCCACTTATTGCAAGACATCTCATTGAGCTTGTTCCGAATGTTGGTAAAGAAGTATTATTCTCAATAGTGGAGACTACAACGTTTTTTGATTGCGTGAATCTGGCTAAAACAAAATTAACACCAAAAAGCTACAGATATGTTCGGCTACTATGATCCGAGTAACATCTGAAAATTTTGGTGAAGTTTATACAAAGAAAAGTTATAGCGACTTAACAATTTCACTGTTGAAACCTGAAGTCACAAAGACGAATTTTGAGGACTTGGAAATTGATATGAAAGGAGCACCTGTACCTTTAGCTGTTGAGAAGAAGAAGGACATTCATGCCATATTACCGTATTTATCAGGAGAAAATAAATTGTTTTATGAAAGCTTCATAAAACAAATATCTTAAAAGTTTAATTTGATAAGTGCAAGTAAAGATACACTTACAACGTCATGACTTGCATAAATAATGGCACTTGTAACGTTTTGTCGTTTTCAGTTTTTTTAAATTAATATTAAAATTATTTCTGTTTTTCGGCATATTACAAATTTGTATGTTAATTATATGTATTAAATGAAAGTTTAATAATATATATTGTATGCATTAATTCCTTTGTTATTTCTCAATGAAAACGGTGTTTTGTCTCTACTGAAAACTTATTTTTTTGGCACATACAACGTTATGGTTTGGCACCCCTCAATAATATGTTGCTTGTTTCAATAAAACGTTTTTGATAGTCACTCTTGTTAGATAATATATATATATATATATATATATATATATATATATATATATATATATATATATATATATATATATATATATATATATATATAGGGAAAAGTTACTCTCAGCATCGATGAAAACATTTACTGGTTACGAAAACTGGTGGCGATCTTCAGTGGTGACAATTATCACTGATGACGATCGACAGTACATCGAGTAGTCTACCACCAAAAATAACCTTGTCTCAAGTAATTAAAAGTGTAATATTGTTTTGTCTGCTACTGTAGTTATATTTATATACAGTATATGTTATATGTTATGTTGAACATAATCAAAATTCAGTGTTTATGCCATGGAAAAAATTCGCTTGATCAGTATTGCATACCACATTACCCTGATGATGGCTAATTACATGTAATTTTAATGTATGTTTATTATGTACTCCATACAAATTCATAATTGATTTATAATACCGAACTGTTTTGATCAAATTTTTGTATAATCTTTATTGGGTGTATAACTCTGTGTTTAATGTTGTTATATTCGATAAATTAAGGGAAATGTTATTTTGTTTAATAATTGAGAAATTACAATTTGATATTCTCATTAAAAATTGTTTGATTTCGAATGAAAAAGGTAGTTCGGGTGGGGAAAAATAAACGGCTATACTCATAGAAAGGAGTAGAAAACTATTTTATTTAAGGAAGTATTTTATTTTGTCAAGGTAAAAAGTTCCCTCTTCCGGAGAGTAGGTGACTTTTCCTTAACATTATTATTACAGCACGATTTATCGTAAACGCGATCATAAAAAAGTCAGAATCTTATACGGTTAATCGGTACTGTCCGGGAAAGAGTTTCTTAGTACAGTTGATCTTTTTTGTGCGGTGGAGGGGACCGCATAAAAAAAATCGCACAAAAAAAATGTATTCAAAAATAACATAAATAGCTATGAAAAGTATAGTTCGATCCAGATTGTACAAAAAACTTTTTTATGCGGTTGGCCGGGACCGCATCAAAAAAGTTTCATCGAAAAACAAGTCGTTAAAAAGTATTTTTATCAAAGCAAGTCATTATAGTAATTGTTTAAGTTTCTTACTGTCTCGTGACTTTGATTCGCATTATGCATTTTAATGGTCATTTTTTACAAACCGCATAAAAAAAATCGCACAAAAAAAAACTGCACAAAAAAGACCGTATAAAAAAGAGTTCAGCTGTATACTATTGTTAAAATTTAACATATTCGGGCATCAGAAAATTAAACCAGGGCTTTTCGCTCATAATTATACGAATGACACCATTTGGGTTATAAAATGTTCCAAAGTGTCGATTATAGAAAATCACAAAATTACTGGGTCACTTTCAAGCCTTTTAAAGACAAAATTATTATTTTTACAAACTTCAATTCCTTCTTTGCATAGAAAAAACTCTCTTTTGTGTTTGAATTATCTTATTATAAAAATATTGCCACATATTTTTAAGAGTTAAACTTTGGGCTTATGTTTGGTTTAGAAAATTCTGTTCCAATAGCGTAGAATCCTTCTTTAGGATCACAAACATCTTTAATTTTATTTCTTATATCGATAAATTTATTTTTCAGTGCTTTCGTTAAAAAAGACGTTTATTTAATAACGCATTAGAGTGACCTTTCTGGCCTTAAGTATAATCACAGAAAAGGTAATATATTATCGAAATGTACAATTTATTTTCAAAGAAAAGAGTAAGGATGGCCCAAAATGAAACTTTAATACAGTTGTTACTCTTTGTCCTTTCTTCTTCCGTCGTTGCCATGAATGATAAATTGATACGTTTGTCTGAGATACGGGAGAAACAAAGCATAAATAAACTGCAATGGGAAAGGTAGAAAATGATAAAAATGTAAATGATGAAAATCCCTTTTAGTGACCATACCTTGTTTGACAATCTTTTGTTGATCAGAGTTTTCTTCGAAAATGTCTTCTACTGAAACACAAATGTACATAACATCTACCATTTGAAGTACCTACTAATTAGAACTATACTTATATATTATATTAAAAAAAAAATAGTCTTAAGCTTTAGAAAATTCAAATAAAGAATTGATTTTACAGTTTCGATTAAAATTTTTCCCTGAACTCACGCTGGAATGGCTAATTTTGTTATGCGGTTAAACCATTGGTATATGGAATAACAGGCAGTGATTCGATACACGCGTTTCCTTATACTCGTGAACGATTTCTGCTGCTCCCTTTCATAATTTTAAATTAATACTAACATTGTTTCGCTAAGAAGACAATTAAAGATGCACACCTTCCATATTCTAGCCCTCTTACAAAAATGTTTGTGTACTTATTTACTTAATTTTTATGTAAAGAAATTTACTGTCGACAAAAAATTTCTGAGAAATTCTGACAAAAAATTTCTGAGAAATTCGCAATGTTACGCAGAATGCTGTGAGAGGGATATTTTCCTTTAAGGCCCTCATTCAATATGTTCAACAATATTTTCGTGAGTTCTACTTGGTTTTATTTACGTAAATGACTCCAAATTTCCTAACAAAATTCACATGTATCTTTATATACTACCAGTAAAAAACCCATCTGGGTTTTTGCCTGTTTGTATCCGAAAAGTCATCCAAAATTTTTCTAATAACTCTATAAGCAGTTTATCGAAATTGTAAGTTTTTATTATCTGATATACATTCATTCTTTAATATTCACTTAACAGTCTAGCTAAATCCTCTCAACCTTTGTATTGTTGCAAATATGTATATAAGTTTTATTTAAGAAAGCATTAAACTAATTCTATAAAATATATTTCAACTTTTCATATAAATATATACCGCCCTTTTGCTGTGTTGTTCATAGTATCAAAGTATTATAACGTTTTATACTGATCGTACCTGTGTATATAGTACACACGAGAATATAGCATACATATATAGTTATCTTTATCTATTAAATGCATTCCCGTATATGATGTTATCTTGTACTGACTGCAATGTTGAAAGAAGAATGGTCCATTGGATCAATATCCTCACTTTAAACAGAGAGTGTGTTGACCCCACTTACTCCATACAAATAACGCCACATATGTATGTAGTATATGTTGAGAATTGTAAATGTGTGCATATGATTCTCTTATATGAAGTTGATTGTTACTTCTGGCTGTAGAACTATTATAATACATAACTGCTAAATATGTGTTTTTAAAGCATAATACGTCCTATAATTTTCATTTTAAACTCAACCATGCATTGTTTTAAGGCGATGACTTAACGATAATAGTGTTAAAAAAATTGTTTCCAAAAATTAAAAATATTTTTTTGATGCCTAAATATCTAAAGTTCATTTTAAGTATATTTAAGTGTCGAGACTGGCTGAGGTTGTTCCTTTACCGTTTATCAAAACTATTCAGCAAAAGTACCGTTGAATAAAAATTAAGTATTAAAAAATTGGTCTTTGCTGCGACTATGGTTTAGCTTCTATTTCCTCTTCATAGTTAACATCAAATGTAACCCCTTACTACCGGTTAGGTAGTTACTCAGCTTTATTGAAGCGATACAAATTTTCACAAACTACTTTCATTATGTTCTAAATGGATAATTAAGAAACTTCCTTGAGATAATTACAATCTTATTTGAACTTAAAATTAAAATTTCTCTATTAATGTATTACATCAGTTTGGAGCGTGAGAAAAGAAGATTTTTATTAGTTTTTAAAGTTTTTGAAGATAGTTTTTGAAATGAAAACTTAAAACTTCTTTAGGCGCGTTGAGCGATTTTGGTATGGGAAAAGTCTTATGGGTTCGCGTCACCGACATGCTAACATTACAGGCGTAGCTCAAGTTATTGACGATTTAACTTATGACCACTGATAGCAGTTTCCCTCGAGTTATAGACAAACTATACGTGTATACATACGCATTGGCTACGTTCGAGCAGAAAAAATTCTTTAAAGCGCTTTAAAGCAAAATGGCGATTTACTAAGAATAACAAAGCACCAAAAAGCAAAATGTCGTCGTAGATATTTAAACAAAATAACCTCAATAGGAGTTATTCATAGGAAAATTTGCTATTTCTTTTATATTTTGCACAGTATGGATAACATTATAGGTCATATTACTGAAGAATCATCAGAGTAAACAACGATATGGCAGAATTTTCTAATTTATCGCAGTAAAATTTAAATTTGATGTAAGACAGAACTACATGTCACTTGATTTCTGTCCAAGCAGAAAATTGGTCAGCAATATGAAGCGGCTTGAAGCGCTTAAAGAATTTTTTTCTGCTCGAACACAGCCATTGTCACAATACCACACAGCACGTATGACCTTGGATACATACATATGGTTTGTCTTTAAGTTGAGGTAAACTACGATCACCGATAATAAGTTAAATCGTCAATAACTCGAGTGACGGCTGTAATAGTATATCTGGACGCTTATGAGTTCGCGTCACAGACTGCTGTAGTAGTAGTAGTAAATATATCTGTAGGTCTAGGGGTGACATGTTATGCAACATTAGTGTTGTGTATAATTGTATACCTGTTATTTCATAGTTTTAAGTTTTCACTTCTGTCGGTAGTCCCCATGAATGCATATTTATTTTCCTTCGTAACGAATAATGCAAACAATATAAAACTTTTTAGAAAATATTATAGGTAATCTTAAGTCTTAAGGTACCTACATAAAAATTTTTTACACAGTTTAAAAAACAAAATGGCAGCGCTGGCGCCGGACCAACGCAGACGCTTTTTTTTAAAGAAGTTGATGACGGGCAGCATAATAAGTTTCAAATAGCTACCAGAACATAAATTTTTTTCATTATTTACATTAGTTTTACTTAGGCGATACACAAAATTCTTACACAGAATTGACTTATCGATAAATGATATTAATGTGAAAAAAATCAATCCAAATTCGAAAACTGATGAAAAAACAACTGGAATTTGTTTATAAAAATTTGTTTGTTAACCAATCTCAAAAAACATGTATACGGCCCGAAAAATCTATCAAACAAGAGCTACAGGTAAAATTTCAAGTCAATCGGATGAACATTGCTGAATTTATTTTACCCACCGTTTTGGAAAACGTAGTTTCGAAAAAAATGTAGGTATTTTGGAAGTAATAATGGGGAAAAGTTATCGTCTAAACTGAGAGACTCTAAAATACTACGTGCAGCGGAGCGAGATTTTGTGAATTTATAATTCCTTTTGAGTGTTATGCTAGAAATGCATGCATGATTTAAACCAATAAAAAGCGAAAATATTTTGTCTCAGAGTGCTGTAACGCCTTAATTGTGATGGCACACATATTACAACAAGATTAGACTTACCGATCTTTAAGTCAGTAGCTTGAAATAGGTTAAAAAATGAACAAGATTGAAATAGCAACGAAAAATTGTAAAATGGTTAAACAAAGTTTTAACTTTTTCTTTCTAGTACTATATTGTATAGACCAATTTGGCGTACTGAATAATCCTAACAATAAATCCATCTATCGTTTTCTTGGTGTTTCTACGTCTCTTTCACCATTCAGTGATTGATGTCTAGTCATGATAACAATTCTGAAACAATACTTTCTGGATATATATGATTGTGCCGTTGCCGTCTTCTTTCAAAAACCTATAAGTACTGTTGGTTTCAAAAAAATCTGAGACACTTTGTTTGGAGTTGTTGTATAATCTAAACGTTAAATAAAATAATTTAATTAATATTTCTATCGTAAAATCGTTATTCTAAAAAATAACTTCAACATGAGCTTGTGTATATTTTTATGAAATCATTTATATTTTTTATAGAATACCAGCCAAATGGCTGAGCGGGCTAGTAGCCTTGAATATTTTTTTGAAGTTTATTCTCACATTTTCAGATGATGATTCATGTCATTCCTATAATAAGAGGAGTGCAGACACACACCTTCTCAATCTTAGTCCCCTTGCCATTTTTCTTGTCGCGATAAATATAATTTAATGTATCAAGTATTAAAATAATGATGTGAGTGGCGTTCGATATAAACAAAATTTTGAAAAACAGTCGTCAAATCCCATTATTATTATTATTATTATTGTTATTATCATTATTTCATGTGTGTAGTACGCCCCACTCTGTCTCTTAACATTTTACCAGAAACTCTTAATTACAAGTAACACTACCCAAGTGTCAATCGCCAATCTTCTTGAAACTTTGCTGTTGTGAAAATAGGCAAAAACAAGGGACCCGAATTTTTTTATCGGCCGCCGTCCACTTTTACGGGATGAAATCAGCCCCTAAAGTAGGGGGTTAGAATCGTATTTATTAAGATATCTTGGAAACTATAAGAGATAGAGGAAAACTTTAAATTGACGAAATGTTCCTCTTTAAAAGACCTATTCACGCGTATAGGTTAAACCAAGATCGGGTTTATAAAAAGGGCTGGAGGGGTGAAAATGGGGGTTAATTTTCTTGTACAGCTTGAGTGGTTCAATGTACCAAATTTTCACCATCATAAATAGAAGGAGCACCAAAAATTAGGGGATACTGATTTTTAAGTTTTTCCGAAATATGTGTAGTATCCAAAACATATAAGAAAGAAAGAATAGGATAGATTATATTGCATCATTATTGATTGCAAATACCTTGTTTATTTTTTTTATTTTTATATTTATTTCATCATGAAAATGTAAATTTTTACTTGCCGATAATGATTCGTGTATTTTTCACTACTTACTTAATTGGCAATTTAGTCATGTGCATATTTGGTTACTCGTATTCTATATTTTTTACACCTATTCCTGTAAAGTTGTCTGATCTGCCTGTGCTAGAACAAATATTGCAAATTTGATAACTAAGTTTATTGTTATACATATTATGTAGGTACATAATATACCTACATACATTACTTGCCTATTTATGTCCTAACGTTTTGTTCCATTTTAGCAATTTTCAATCCTTAAATTACAATTTTACAAACGAAGCAGTCTTCATAATTGTTTCTCTGACAATAGATTCCAAACTTCTACAACTTGCAAATATATTGCAACAACTGAAATCCACTCTGTCGTACTTAAATAAGCTCAATATTTCAAAATAAATTTAATTTACTTAATAGAAAATTCGTAACACAATCAAAATTAATGGTAAACTCATTTAATTACTCTATGTACTATGTGGTATTTGTATATAACAAAGTCAGTGGATATAATAAAATTGCCAATTCTTAACAGCACAATGAGTTACAATCATGTTTTAAACAGTGCAAATTAGTTTTATTAATTATTTTCGTTAAATACCATTGTTACTGGGCTTCGCCCATAGTGGAAAGGACATACCGTAACAATACAGTAATTTAGTTTATAGAGTGTTAGTACATTTTCAGTTCTTGTAGTAATAGAAGAGAACTCCATTTACTCTGTTTTACTTACTTTATACAAATACATAACATTACATTTTGTGCTTTTGTGTTCTTTATTCTAGATAGAAATATAAACGTGAAAATATTTTGTGTATTGAAAAGCTTTTGAAATAAACCGTTTTATGTATGTCTTCTTAAAAAGTTTCTGCTAGTTTATATCTGCTTATGTGTGATAATATTTCTATTTGCAATTCAGTATATTTAGTACAGTAGAACTGCAGTTAACTACAGTTAACTTTGCAAAATTAAATATAGTTTATATGTATTATCAACTTGTAAACATTTTTATTTTCGTCTCAACTCAACGCTGTTAGTAAAATCAAGTTAATTAGAAATTTATGTTTTCCGTCTAATTCGATTAACTGTCACAGTCTCGGTCCCGATGGTAACAATCAATCGAAATTTTACTGTATTTTAAACGGAATATCTTAAAAATTGATCTTAATAAAGAAAAATAATGGAATTTTTTAAAATTTTGCGTTCCGCTAATATTCCATTTTTCTTATATGATAAATTTTTATGGATTTTTAATATTGTGAATTAGATGAGTACATTACACAGGAGATACCTACCTTAAAAGGTTACGCTAATGTGATCAGTTTAGAAACGAAATGAACTTGTAATAAGTTGATGACGCAGCTGGGAAACGAGTGTCGAATTTTTTCTTCTGTATCCTTACAAGGGGACTCCTAAACCTGATAATAATCGATTTGGATGAATCGATACTACTTGTACAAAAGTAGTACGATTATATGGACACAGTCACCCCCTAGTTAACTACTGCTACACTTAATATTAAGATTTTGAGCAAAAACAGGTCAGTTCGATTTTTTTTTACGTAGATTTGAAATCTGCAAACAAATTTTCAATATATTTTATTTCTTATCACGATTTGGATTGGTTATCAGTTTATCACAAACACATACGTCTTTGACCAAACTAATAATATTTTCACTTTTGTGATATTTTGTTTACATTCGTTTAAATAACGAACGCATTTCAATTTAGTTGTACTTGACAATTTTTATCTTCAACATTCTAATAAATTACTTAAATTTTAATTATACTAAACTTTTACTTATAATACTTTTCCAAAAACATTTTTTTGATTTTATATGTTTTTTAAATTGTTGATACTGAAAATCAAATATTAAAAACGATTGTATACAATAATTCCTTTTAAAATATTCCAAATATTCCTTTTGGACTATCACTATAGTTAATGAATTTTAAACAATTTATATTACGTTTTCGCATTTTTAATAATGTATTCCGGTCTTATCGGAATACATAATATTATGATTCATAATTGTTGTTACATATTTCAAACCTCATATTTTTGCATCTAGTTAGGTGATGTACACATTTGTCGGTCCCCGTATAAATTACAAAACACGGTGTAGGTACGTAATATATCTAATCAATATCGCGTCTCACATTATTCATTATTTATTAAACAAATGTGTTACATATAGTTAAAAGTACAGTATACCTACATGTGTAAGCAGAGCCGGTCCGATCAAAAGCGGGATCCGATGCAAAATTAATTCGCGGCGTATTGAAACAAATTTCGTACACAAAATAATAATTCATTGGATTTTGATTTGGTAAGAGGTAAGATGAATTAGACACGTGGAAACGATTTGGCAATTTTGAATAAATGGCAGATTTTGATAGGACCGCACCTGTCCAAGAAAGTTATCGGCATAATCGTTTTTCGATATGCACAAAATATTTTTATAAAAAATTTCAATTGAAAAAAGTATACAGTTGCTCTCGTAATCGCATACTAGTAAGCGATTTTTATTCTGCTTTCATACTTTTTTTTTAAATCAAAATCGCCCATATATTAGGGTAAAGTTGCCAAATGTGTACCGGCTCCTTATTTGTACTTTTTATAAAAACAATATAAAGTAATATTGCAGAGTCATCTACTTGTAAACATTTAAAAGCGTGTTCAAAGAAATTTTAATTCACAAAATGTTAGCACTGAATTTCCAGTTATTATTTTTAAAAATTTAAGGTGTCAATAAACTGTGTTTTCTATGTAAATTTTTAACAATTTTTATAAGATTAATTTTAAAAAATGGTAAGTTATTTTGTGATAGTAAGTCTTTTATAATTAAATAATACATTTAATTTACGTACTCGAGTCCATAAAACTTTTAAAAATTTGCTTTTTACACTTAACCTTAAATTTTAAGTAAAATATGAACTGTTGCTTAATTTGTACCGCGGAGAGTAGCCTAATGTGTACATGCTAAATGTTCATATATCCCTACTAAAAAAAATATGAGAACCTAACGTGTTACAATTTTAACCAGCAGCCTCTATAAAAATAAATTGAAAAATAGAAAATTAATTTCGGAAAAGAAAGCAATGAAAAAATATCATGATACTCCTCAGGAAAGAGTAACGAAGAGAATTTTGATTGAAACATATGAAACGGATTGGTATTGTAGGATATATTATGAAGAGTCACGAACTGAAGATACGATGTTGTGTAAAAAATATAAAGAATAGCAACGTGAATCGTGTGTTGGTGTAAAACCTGGGGAAGAAGTATTTATTTGTGGCGAATGTTGCTGAGGTACAATTTTGGAAACTCCTGGTACCTACACATTAAGAAACCAATTTCCACAATTATGCTTCTTGCAGCGTTTAATTTTTTGTAGAATTTTTCAGTTAATATTTTTAACAGGAGATATAATTTTTGTTGAAATGTTTAGCATAATAATCAAATTTTATGGGAATACAGTTATTTTTAATTTTATTAATAAATAAAGGTTATATATTAAAAAAAAAAATAGAAACTGGCACACATTTGGCAACTTTACCCTATATATAATCATAATTTAAATTTATGCCCAATATACGAATTTGATAAATAAAATTATTGAAGAGGTAAATTGACCCTGGATAATGCTAAATTCCAAGTAGTATTCTATTGTCTTTAACTATTATTCGTAAAGTTAATGTAATTTTTAAAACAGTAATAAAATCTCGATACAGTTCAAATAAATTATACATATATAGGTAGGTACCTATTTCTCAATGAATATTGTAACGCCAATTTGTAGAACTGTAATTCTAAAATGTAAAACTCGACGACAAGTTTTGATTTCATTAAACAAATCAATTAGCCTCAATTTTGCAAAATCTATCCCAGGACCTAGTACCTACAGTAGTTGCACCGTTGGCACGGCCCTGGGGCCGGCCCTGTATAAAGGTATAATATACGTTTTTATACATTTCACCTAATAAGTGTACATTATCTATTCTATTGTATACGTTCTCTGGTAATAAAACGAAATTGTACAGCGTTAGTGAAACCTTGACCTTTATATTAGCGTTTCTGTTTTCAACATGATCATAAACGTATTTTTTATGAAAATCGAAAATTTAACTGTACGGCAGTTTCTTGAATAATATATAACCGTGTAAGTGTGTATGAATTGTTTTCTGTATGGGAAACCCGGTACACATGTCGCAGAATTCGAAAAATGTGATTATAAGCAAATGAGTTTATTTAATGTAAGTAGTTCTATCGGGAAAATAGTTTTTCAAATTTTTTGTACTTATTGATTGTAACTTCTGATTGCAATTTGTTCTGATGAAAAAAATTATTTGCTGAAACTGAGATTATTGATTTAAAAGTGTGCATCGAAATTCGCTATATGGATTTGAGCCTTATTAACATTAATTTACAAATGCAAAAGTGAGTTTGTTTATTTGTTTGCCTTGCTTTCACGTTTTCACGTCTTAAGCTGTTGACTTAAAACTTTGCACACAGATAGCACGGAAACAGACAGACTACCTTTTACCCTAGAAAAACGTTCTTACTATGTTTGTATTTAAATGATACTTCTCATTATCACTCCCCTCTCCACTGTTGTTCAAACTGAATTTTAAATTCGATAGTTTCGTTCCTACCTTGCTCTAATTGTCTTAAACTATTTTCAGTGAGGAAGGTCTTGAATTACTCAGATAGTTCGCTTATGTCGATACTGTCACTCCCTTAATACTAGGAAATTGACCAAAACAGGTCAATTAGATTTTTTTACGTAGATTTGGAATCCGTAAACTAAAATTCAATATATGCGTTATTTGTTACCCTCTTTTCGCAAATTCAACCCCAATTTCTAAGATGTTGTATCCCCAACCACTTCTGTTAATGTAATTTGAACAAATTCGATATCAATGGATAGCTCTTTAAAAAAGAGCAATATCGCCAATTTAAACTTTTGTTCTTTCTCTTGTCGTTTTGGAAATATTTGAAAAATTAAATTTTTCCCCAACTTTTGAAGGGTGATTTCACCCCTTAAAAACGTTTTTTAACAACTGATATTTTTTATGTTATTAGTTATACATACTGACAAAAGTTTCAGATTCTTTTGAGTTTTCGACTTGCCCTTTCTTTGTCAGTTATTATAACGGAAAACGATTTGTTGTCACTTGTTCTGCACAGTGGCACCAAATAAGTGAAATTTTCGGTTGGGATGCATATGTTGCTGGCTTTCCCCTAGTAATTTCTTCTGTTTGGTAAAGTTGGTAACGAATGTAATGTACAGTATTATTAAATGTTTGAAAATTGATGATGTTATGAAAATTAAAAACATTTCTCTACGAGTGGAAACAAAAATTATGGGATTATGAAAAAAATTGTAGTTGTACGGGCCAGTAGTTTCGTTACTATAGAATGAGTACTACGTAGTAACAGAAGTTAAATATCATAAATGTGTAAGTGTAAAAAAAAAGTTATG
The DNA here is from genome assembly GCA_035578155.1 of Brachynemurus nebulosus. Classification (NCBI taxonomy): domain Eukaryota; kingdom Metazoa; phylum Arthropoda; class Insecta; order Neuroptera; family Myrmeleontidae; genus Brachynemurus; species Brachynemurus nebulosus. Next base: position 51,991,078 of record JAPWDM010000001.1, on the reverse strand, counting down.
TTCTAAAAAATCTATATTTTATTTTTCACCTATCACAAAAAATATGATTTTATTGATAATAATTGAGCGACATTAAAATGGTGCTTTATATGCATAGATAATTAAAATGTTTGTCACTGGAGAAATTTAAAAAAAATTGTTTTTATTAGGCGAAAATTTCAAGTTGTCGAAATTATAACATTAATCTGAGTGTCGATAAAATTAAAAATTATTTTGATGAAATGTTAGAAATGAGGCGTTTCTTGTTTATTTGGAGAAAGACAAATATATTCAGCACAGTAGAAAAGTAGTTCTATTGCCTTGGCTGGCAACTCATGGCGTCGACAGTAAAAATATTTTTTCTTGAAAATCAATAGCACCACATATTGTTTTTAGCTTCAAAAATTTTAACGTAAAAGATGAATTACTCAGTTTAATTGTACAAGTTCTAGAAAATTGAATTAACCGTACTTTGTAAATTCAAATAGATTAAAATATTACATATGAAAAATAATATTCCTTCTACATACTTCGGCGTATATGAAATTTAAACCCTTTGAATGTTAATGGTAGCAACTTCAAATTCTTTTCGATACCCATCAAGGTTGGATCTAGGGGAGAGCTGCCGGGGCACGTGCCCCGGGCGGAGGTCTTGGGGGGCGCCAAAATTAGGTATGTGAAGTCGTTTTTTTTTGCTCGTCACTTGTTTTTTGGGAGAAAGAAAGGAATTTTTTTCTACAGGAGCGCCATTTTTTGACCCTGGCCCGGGCGCCACTTAGGCTAGGTCCGACCCTGATACCCATGATAGCAGACACTATTAGAAATATGGGTATCTGTAGATAAGTGAGCGTCAATATTTTTTCAGGCTTAATAAAAGTAAGACTCTTTATTAGTCGCCGAAATAAAAGATGTCGTTAAGACATTGGTGAATTAGATAATGCTGAAAAACTATTCCTTACAAAATTAAAACTAATTAAAGCTAATTTTTCAATAAAATTTATAAATATATTTTCTTTTTATACAGTATGCCTTACCATCCATCATTTGGATAGGTATTTTTTAATATAATATGTACGTATATATTTATATAGGTTACAAAATTTAGTGGCGTGTTATTTCCGACGGAGTTGTAAAATTTCATGTAGATATATTTTATTATTCATTTATTTTCTTTGCCTGAGAATCGTCGCAAACGACACCCGTCGGAAAGTACACGAAACCCAAAATTAACTAACCCTTTATTCTAAAACCTTTACAACAAAAGCTTTGTTATATGAACGTGGACAAACTAAAAATTTTATAACATATATAAAATTATAACGAGGTGCATAGATATATATGTTGCAGCGATATAGTCAAAACCGATTTATCATAATATAGGCTATTGACTATGTAGTTGAATAAGGAACTAATTCGTAACAGGTGTTTTATTGTTTCATATGTTCAATTGTACCCCAAAGATGATAAATTCACAAAGTGCTATTAAATTTAGGCGTGCGTTTTTACGAACGGCGTAAACTTATCGACGCTTACGTTTTTTAACTATAACTCAAAAACTATGCATTTGTCGTAAATACACATGATATGATTTTTTGTAGAGAATTAAATTTCCTATCGAAATGGCACTTTATGAACTCAAAAAACTTTTTTCTCAACAAAATAAGTCAAAAAAACTATTTAAAGAAAAGCTAAAATTTTTTAATTTTTCTTTTTTTTTAAATTTTTTAGTAGTACTTTTTTCTGAGAGAATTTAGGTATAGGGATTGGTTCACAAAAAAGAAAGCTGATGTAATTCCCGTCAGAATGGTGACCGATAAAACTATTTTCGATAACAACCGGCTGAGATACAGTCGTTTAAAGTTACCTACTTTTTTACAATTTTATTACTTTTGACTTTTATACCATGTTATTTGTAATTTTTACACGCAAAAATTATTTTTATTGAGTACATAAATTATTTCTGCTTTATCAGAGGTAACGATAAAATTATTTGCTAAAAATTTTGATATTCATATGATCTTAGGTATAAAAAGAAACTTTAATATTGTACTAAATTACAGTTCTATTTTTTTTAAAAAATTAAATGTACCTATTATATTTCTCCCATGATGTTTTCAAATTCAATATCAATATCTTCATCAACATCGTTTTGGACATCTCCTTCTGTAATTTCTGGAACATCCGCATTTTCACAATTTTCTGGAACATCCGCATTTTCGCAAATAAATTCTTTGCAGCTAATTCCTAATTTTCTACAGCTGCAATTTCCGTGACAACCTTTTATACACCCGCAAGCTATTCGTTCCAGTAAATTCTGCAGTGCAGGAGGTTTTGTTGTTTTAATTGGCACTAATCCATTTTTAGATTTTTTCCAACCCCACTCAAATGGATTTAAAATATTTCCTTCCCACTGTTGAATTTGGTGGTACGTCCTTAAACCGTGATATTTAGTGGCATCAGAAGTTAGTGGGAAATTGGTTAGAGAAAATTTTGTGCTTTTTGATAATTTTTGAAAAAGTTGTAACCGAGAACTACCTAAACTGTTGGGCTTAATGCCATAAAGAGAAATTACGATTTAATTCTATTACGTAAATTGCGGCTGTAGAAAATTATAGGAATTAGCTGCTCCATGTTCTGCAAAGAATGTATGGGCCTAAATTGTGAAAATGCGGATGTTCCAGAAATGACAGAAGAGGATGTACAAAACGATGTTGATGAAGATATTGATATTAAATTTGAAAACATTATGAGAGAAATATAATAGGTACATGTAACTTTTAAAAAAAATTAGAACTATAAATTAGTACAATATTAAAGTTTTTTTTTTTATACCTAAGATCATACGAATATCAAAATTTTATCGTTACCTCTGGTAAAGCAGAAATAATTTTTGTACTCAATAAAAATAATTACTTTGTGTAAAAATTACAAATAATATGGTATAAAAGTCAAAAGAAATAAAATTGTAAAAAAGTAGGTAAATTTGAACGGCTGTGTCTCAGCCGGTTTTTATCGAAAATATTTTGATCGGTCACCATTCTGACGGGAATCACATCAGCTTTCTTTTTTGTGAACCAATCCCTATACCTAAATTCATTCAGAAAAAAGTACTACCCAAAAATTAAAAAAAAAAGAAAAATTGAAAAATTTGAGCTTTTTTTTAAATAATTGTTTTGACTTATTTTGTTGAGAAAAAAGCTTTTTGAGTTCATAAAGTGCCATTTCGATAGGAAATTTAATTCTCTACAAAAACTCAAATCATGTGTATTTACGAAAAATGCATAGTTTTTGAGTTATAGTTAAAAAACGTAAGCGTCGATAAGTTTACGCCGTTCGTAAAAACGCACGCCTAAATTTAATAGCACTTTGTGAATTTATCATCTTTGGGGTACAACTGAACATATGAAACAATAAAACACCTGTTACAAATTAGTTCCTTTTCCCCCTGTTTTTTTGTACATAGTCAATAGCCTAATAACTAGTCAAATTATAAACAGGCTTATTTAAAAGTCAAATTATCATCAGTTAATAGTGTTTCTGACAACGTTGCAAGTAAGTCAAGTTTGTAGATCAGACTTATCATCGCAATATAACTACTACATTCACATATTATTATCAAAAAATTCGTCAAGTGCGTGGTTGGCACGCATTAAGAAGGGCCCTTAGTTATATATATGGAACTTTTTTGTAAAGCGTCAGTTGGACTACAATATTGTCGTTTAACTTTTTGTCCTATATTGAATAGTTTAATCCTATTTCAAAATTTACCCCCAATTTTACCTGAACAGTCCCTCTAGTCGGTCTAATCCAGGATTTATATACATCACTAGAAAGCTCTCTAAAAACAAAGTGTTGTGTTAATACGGTACTTGACTGCATTTAAAATTTGTGTCAAATGTTAAATAATTCTATGCATTATCATTACATATTTAGTTAATATTTAAAAACATAGTTAATATGAAAAATATTATTTTAATAGTTTTATTTAATTCTAATTTTTTAAAAAATTTTTCTGTTCCAATAGTTAAAAAGCGTTTTTATTTATAAATTAAAATGAGTTAATGTTTTATATATCAAAATTGAATGTATAAGACGTTAAACATTAATTTAAAATGCAGTTGTACCATTTTTTGCCTGAACGTCTTGAGTGTCAAAATGGTACAAGTCAGAAAAAATGCTTAGAAAATTCATATGGCTTGACATTTTCAAAAAATCATATTGATACGGAAATCTGTATAATGGTCCGGGAGCTGTTTTCATCATTGATTACCACTCCTCCTTAACTTCGTGTGCGGCTTCGTTTTGACGAGTCTTCCAAGTCTTTTATCTACGAAAATTCTTATAAGTGCGGCGTTTACTAAATACGCAGTTGTGAAAGGCGTTAATTCGACGATGTTATAAACAGTTATTACCAACGTTTTACTTTTAAATTTACGTAAAAGGCAATGAAATAACAAGCCAAGTTACAGACGGCGGACACGGCGAACGACGCACCGTTTTTGTCGGACAAATATATTTTCGCGTAGGTTATTTCATTATCTTTTACGTAAATTTAAAAGTAAAACGTTGGCAATAACTGTTTATAACATCGTCGAATTAACGCCTTTCGCAACTGCGTATTTAGTAAACGTCGCACTTATAAGAATTTTCGTAGATAAAAGACTTGGAAAACTCGTCAAAATGAAGCCGTACACGAAGCTACAGAGGAGTGGTAATCAATGATGAAAACACCCCCTGACCCCCAGACAATATATACGACCGAAATTTTTTGAAAAATAAATTATTGTTCACCAACAGATTTTTCTATCACATTTAAACTTTACAATTAAATTTCTCAATATTTAAGTTTATTCACTTGTACCGCCTTTCCACTGAGGACCTCATATAATATGTTCACTGGTCTGTGGTTCAGCCATATATTTTGCGTCTTATTTGGAGCTATAGAAACCTTTCTGATTTTTATTACTATTTTATCAACTGTAAATCAGCTTACTGTTAAATAAAAAATAATAAAAATAGTTATATTAAATGTGTTTTAATTTTATTTTTCTGATTGATACTTGATTTAATTGAATATGTTGATTTTTTTTATTTAAATTGTATTTTCAGATACTTCATTTGCAGTACTTTTCTAAAAATAATTTTTTTCAATGTAATTAAATCAAATATCAATCAGAAATATGCGTATAAGAGTAAAAATGTAAAATGAAATTTGAATGTAGTGGCATTTCAAACGCGCGCTTCTAAAATTTTGTTTTCTCTCAAACCGAGAGATGGCATCTAAATAGTCTTTCAGCTACAGAGTACAGAGATAGTGATCTTTAGTGTATTTGTCTATGGTTGGGTTTACATGTGACTATGTGCAAACTTGCTACATCACTTAATAGTCAATTACAACTTACTAAGTTATAAATTCCAATAAATTAGCTTTTGAACATGCAAAATGGATAAAAAAATATATTTAATTTGCTATTAAATGTCCTCAAAGCTATTATAGGAAATTAATATTGTTCAGTATCAAATTTAAAGATATTTTGGAATTATGGGACAGTAAGAAAAAATTATTGTATCGTGTAAACTACGCTTTCAACATCAGTATAATACATATATTTGTACACAGGGACGTGGGAAATTTTTTAATGTTATTTGTTTGTTTTCTTGCCTCTGGTTGTTAAGTTAACCTTAAATTTAATAATAGTACGACTATTTGAATACATAATAATAAAATTTTCCCCTTAAGGACCCACAAAAATAAAAAATATAAAAAATTCGCTAGACCGGTTTCGACTACTTTTGTAGTCCTCTTCAGTAGCATAAACACTAACCATAAAAATCAGAAATATCATAAAATTAGAAAATATAAATATACGAAATCAGAAATATAAATATAATAAAAAATAAATAAAGGATTAGGAAAAAATGTTTTCCTTCGTTAAAAATACCTAAATAAATATAAAAATAATAATAATAAATAACCAATAAATATAAAAAATAAAAGTAGAAATATATAAATATGAAAAAATTAATTAAAAAAACCGCAATAAAATAGAAATGAAATATATATGAAAGACAACAATAAAAATAAAATGAAATTAAAATGAAATAAAAGTAGAAATATATAAAAATAAAAAACAACAATAAGAATGAAAATAAATATAATAGTAAAAGTATGTAAATGTAAAAATAAAAATAATAATAAAAATAAAAATAAAATAAAAATACCATATCCAGAACAAACCAGATATCCTCTTGATTTCAAACCGCAAAAAACAGTTGAACTTCAAAAACCCAATATTCGCATAAACGTCACTTGGATGATAGTAGTGAGTTTTAAACAAATGTCAGATATTGCGAAATTGAAGCCTGCTTTATACGATTTCTCGTCAAAATTCTCGTGTTCTGATTGGTTCTGGTATCTGGACCAGTCACGGGATGTGTGGATTCCATTGAGTGAACCTTCCCAGCACACAGACTGTATAGATCAGAGAATGGAACAGGACCACTGTCATTATTTAAAGTGTTCTTTCCCATCCTACTGATATACACACTTTCGTAGGCATCCAGTTTAAGTGGATTGGATACTAATTTCAACAACTCAATCTCACCAACCTGATGACCCGTTTCGTGCACATGAGAAGCCACTGCTGATTTTTCGCTACGACCATATCTGATATGTGCAACGTGTTCTTTGTATCGCACATTCAGAGGGCGCCGCGTTTGTCCGATGTAATGTTTATCACAATTCTGACAGTTAATTTTATATATTCCAGACTTTTGAAGATCCGGAATTCGGTCCTTGGTATTACCCAGCAATGAACTTAATTTATCATTGGCCGTATAAGCTACCTGTAAGTTCGTGTTGAAGCTTTTCATAGCATTAGAAACCGACACTGATTTTTTGCCATAAAAAGTTAAAGACGTTCTCAGAACCGGTTCTTTCACTTCAAGCGTTGTACTGTCCTTAATCGACTTTCGCCATTTTGCCTTCCTTAACAATTGGTCGATCAATCTGGACGAATATCCATTAATGACAGCCACGCGTCGGATATATTTCAATTCCTTGTCGTAATTGGATTGAGATAATGGAAAAGTGATTAACCTGTTAATCAAGAAATTGAAAGCCGCCATTTTCTGACTCCAATGGCAAAAAGAGTCACTTGGGATAAATCTGTCAACATTAGTCGGCTTGCGATAAATATCGAACGACAAAGCGTAATTATCCCTTGTGATCTCAATATCTAGAAAAGGCAGCTTAGAATCTCTCTCATATTCAACTGTAAAACTAATACTGGGTTCCAACTCATTCATGAACCGCAAAAGATTTTCCACACTGGTCTTCTCCGTATCTAATATTATAAAAATATCGTCTACGTATCTGTACCAGTGCTCCGGAAAATATTCCGCCGTTTGTTTGGCAATAGTCTCCAACTTTGACATGAATAAGTTGGCAATAAAAGGGCTGAGTGGGTTACCCATGCTGGTACCATGAACTTGTTTATAAAATTTTCCATTGAACTGAAAATAAGTCTGTTTCATGCATAATCTGGTTAATAAAAGATATTCTTCTATTTCCATCTTAGACACTTTATTTTCCGCCAACCACTCCTCCAAGTATCGCAACGTTTTATTTATTGGGACACTGGGGAAGAGAGCTGTTGCGTCAAATGAAACCAACTTATCTCCGTTTGATAATTTAACATTTTTAAGTTTGTCAATTAACTCAACGGAATTCTTGACACTACAGCCCATCGGCTGCTTATATTTACTGAATTCTGTAACCAACCACCTGGCGATTTTATACGTCGGTGAATTGATTCCAGAAACGATGGGCCGCATACCATTTCCTTCCTTGTGTATTTTTGGCAAACCGTAAAGCCTAGACGTGGTAGGGTTAGACGATTGCAATTTTAGACGGTCTCTACTCTCAATTAATGCGCTGCATTTCTGTAGTGCATCTTTCACTTCTTTGATATTTCTTTGCAGTGGATCGTTCTGAACGCGCTCATATGGTCCATCATTCAATAAACTTTCCATTCTGCTGAAATAATCCTCCTTGTCTAAAATTACAACCGCGTTACCTTTGTCAGCTTTTGTGATGGTGACGTCTTTTTCTTTTATGGATTTCACTGATTTGTGATACGACGCGTGACTATTAGACACTTTATCTTTGGCCTCCAAGATAGGTAATACATTTCTCCTTATCTGATGTTTCACACTTTCTGGGGCTTTTTTGATAGTCGTCTCAATGTCAGCGACGATATCGATGATTGGCGCAACTAAAGGTTTCAGAGAAAAATTGAGTCCTTTATTTAATAGCTGCAATTCATTCTCCGAAAATTCTTTAGAGGAAATATTACGAACTATGTTTATGTCATTACCAACGCCTTTTGAAGAAAACACAGGCTTGTTAGCTGACAGTAAACGACCATTACTTCGGTTGTAGCTCTTTCTCCCACCATTCTGTTTCAACGTAGATCTTGGTATGGAGGTCAGAGCTGACAACTTTTTCTGGAGTTTGTCATATTTCTGCGTCATTTTGTGATCAATTATTTCATTGATCCGGCGAAACCAAGTGATCCAATTTTCGAATTCCGCTTCGGTGAGATTTTTTATTAATCTCATATGTAGATTATATTTTTCTATTTCTACTCTGCTACGAAGGGAGTACAGTTGATTTTTCTCCAAATTTAACCATTTTCGTTTAGCATGTTCAATGGCCGTACGGGCACATGGACTGTTAGACTTACTGGTGATACGTATAAATTTGGGAAATACCCCAGCTTTCGAGCAGTTGGTAAGAAAAGAAATATCAGCTGTAAGATAATTAAATTTTAATGAAAGATCAAAAAATTTACTTAATAGCTCTTTTGGTCGGGACACCATATTAGTCAAATCACTATATTGAGCCGTACTGTGGGCTGGATTATACATAATAATAAAATTTTCCCCTTAAGGACCCACAAAAATAAAAAATATAAAAAATTCGCTAGACCGGTTTCGACTACTTTTGTAGTCCTCTTCAGTAGCATAAACACTAACCATAAAAATCAGAAATATCATAAAATTAGAAAATATAAATATACGAAATCAGAAATATAAATATAATAAAAAATAAATAAAGGATTAGGAAAAAATGTTTTCCTTCGTTAAAAATACCTAAATAAATATAAAAATAATAATAATAAATAACCAATAAATATAAAAAATAAAAGTAGAAATATATAAATATGAAAAAATTAATTAAAAAAACCGCAATAAAATAGAAATGAAATATATATGAAAGACAACAATAAAAATAAAATGAAATTAAAATGAAATAAAAGTAGAAATATATAAAAATAAAAAACAACAATAAGAATGAAAATAAATATAATAGTAAAAGTATGTAAAAGTAAAAATAAAAATAATAATAAAAATAAAAATAAAATAAAAATACCATATCCAGAACAAACCAGATATCCTCTTGATTTCAAACCGCAAAAAACAGTTGAACTTCAAAAACCCAATATTCGCATAAACGTCACTTGGATGATAGTAGTGAGTTTTAAACAAATGTCAGATATTGCGAAATTGAAGCCTGCTTTATACGATTTCTCGTCAAAATTCTCGTGTTCTGATTGGTTCTAGTATCTGGACCAGTCACGGGATGTGTGGATTCCATTGAGTGAACCTTCCCAGCACACAGACTGTATAGATCAGAGAATGGAACAGGACCACTGTCATTATTTAAAGTGTTCTTTCCCATCCTACTGATATACACACTTTCGTAGGCATCCAGTTTAAGTGGATTGGATACTAATTTCAACAACTCAATCTCACCAACCTGATGACCCGTTTCGTGCACATGAGAAGCCACTGCTGATTTTTCGCTACGACCATATCTGATATGTGCAACGTGTTCTTTGTATCGCACATTCAGAGGGCGCCGCGTTTGTCCGATGTAATGTTTATCACAATTCTGACAGTTAATTTTATATATTCCAGACTTTTGAAGATCCGGAATTCGGTCCTTGGTATTACCCAGCAATGAACTTAATTTATCATTGGCCGTATAAGCTACCTGTAAGTTCGTGTTGAAGCTTTTCATAGCATTAGAAACCGACACTGATTTTTTGCCATAAAAAGTTAAAGACGTTCTCAGAACCGGTTCTTTCACTTCAAGCGTTGTACTGTCCTTAATCGACTTTCGCCATTTTGCCTTCCTTAACAATTGGTCGATCAATCTGGACGAATATCCATTAATGACAGCCACGCGTCGGATATATTTCAATTCCTTGTCGTAATTGGATTGAGATAATGGAAAAGTGATTAACCTGTTAATCAAGAAATTGAAAGCCGCCATTTTCTGACTCCAATGGCAAAAAGAGTCACTTGGGATAAATCTGTCAACATTAGTCGGCTTGCGATAAATATCGAACGACAAAGCGTAATTATCCCTTGTGATCTCAATATCTAGAAAAGGCAGCTTAGAATCTCTCTCATATTCAACTGTAAAACTAATACTGGGTTCCAACTCATTCATGAACCGCAAAAGATTTTCCACACTGGTCTTCTCCGTATCTAATATTATAAAAATATCGTCTACGTATCTGTACCAGTGCTCCGGAAAATATTCCGCCGTTTGTTTGGCAATAGTCTCCAACTTTGACATGAATAAGTTGGCAATAAAAGGGCTGAGTGGGTTACCCATGCTGGTACCATGAACTTGTTTATAAAATTTTCCATTGAACTGAAAATAAGTCTGTTTCATGCATAATCTGGTTAATAAAAGATATTCTTCTATTTCCATCTTAGACACTTTATTTTCCGCCAACCACTCCTCCAAGTATCGCAACGTTTTATTTATTGGGACACTGGGGAAGAGAGCTGTTACGTCAAATGAAACCAACTTATCTCCGTTTGATAATTTAACATTTTTAAGTTTGTCAATTAACTCAACGGAATTCTTGACACTACAGCCCATCGGCTGCTTATATTTACTGAATTCTGTAACCAACCACCTGGCGATTTTATACGTCGGTGAATTGATTCCAGAAACGATGGGCCGCATACCATTTCCTTCCTTGTGTATTTTTGGCAAACCGTAAAGCCTAGACGTGGTAGGGTTAGACGATTGCAATTTTAGACGGTCTCTACTCTCAATTAATGCGCTGCATTTCTGTAGTGCATCTTTCACTTCTTTGATATTTCTTTGCAGTGGATCGTTCTGAAACCTTTAGTTGCGCCAATCATCGATATCGTCGCTGACATTGAGACGACTATCAAAAAAGCCCCAGAAAGTGTGAAACATCAGATAAGGAGAAATGTATTACCTATCTTGGAGGCCAAAGATAAAGTGTCTAATAGTCACGCGTCGTATCACAAATCAGTGAAATCCATAAAAGAAAAAGACGTCACCATCACAAAAGCTGACAAAGGTAACGCGGTTGTAATTTTAGACAAGGAGGATTATTTCAGCAGAATGGAAAGTTTATTGAATGATGGACCATATGAGCGCGTTCAGAACGATCCACTGCAAAGAAATATCAAAGAAGTGAAAGATGCACTACAGAAATGCAGCGCATTAATTGAGAGTAGAGACCGTCTAAAATTGCAATCGTCTAACCCTACCACGTCTAGGCTTTACGGTTTGCCAAAAATACACAAGGAAGGAAATGGTATGCGGCCCATCGTTTCTGGAATCAATTCACCGACGTATAAAATCGCCAGGTGGTTGGTTACAGAATTCAGTAAATATAAGCAGCCGATGGGCTGTAGTGTCAAGAATTCCGTTGAGTTAATTGACAAACTTAAAAATGTTAAATTATCAAACGGAGATAAGTTGGTTTCATTTGACGTAACAGCTCTCTTCCCCAGTGTCCCAATAAATAAAACGTTGCGATACTTGGAGGAGTGGTTGGCGGAAAATAAAGTGTCTAAGATGGAAATAGAAGAATATCTTTTATTAACCAGATTATGCATGAAACAGACTTATTTTCAGTTCAATGGAAAATTTTATAAACAAGTTCATGGTACCAGCATGGGTAACCCACTCAGCCCTTTTATTGCCAACTTATTCATGTCAAAGTTGGAGACTATTGCCAAACAAACGGCGGAATATTTTCCGGAGCACTGGTACAGATACGTAGACGATATTTTTATAATATTAGATACGGAGAAGACCAGTGTGGAAAATCTTTTGCGGTTCATGAATGAGTTGGAACCCAGTATTAGTTTTACAGTTGAATATGAGAGAGATTCTAAGCTGCCTTTTCTAGATATTGAGATCACAAGGGATAATTACGCTTTGTCGTTCGATATTTATCGCAAGCCGACTAATGTTGACAGATTTATCCCAAGTGACTCTTTTTGCCATTGGAGTCAGAAAATGGCGGCTTTCAATTTCTTGATTAACAGGTTAATCACTTTTCCATTATCTCAATCCAATTACGACAAGGAATTGAAATATATCCGACGCGTGGCTGTCATTAATGGATATTCGTCCAGATTGATCGACCAATTGTTAAGGAAGGCAAAATGGCGAAAGTCGATTAAGGACAGTACAACGCTTGAAGTGAAAGAACCGGTTCTGAGAACGTCTTTAATTTTTTATGGCAAAAAATCAGTGTCGGTTTCTAATGCTATGAAAAGCTTCAACACGAACTTACAGGTAGCTTATACGGCCAATGATAAATTAAGTTCATTGCTGGGTAATACCAAGGACCGAATTCCGGATCTTCAAAAGTCTGGAATATATAAAATTAACTGTCAGAATTGTGATAAACATTACATCGGACAAACGCGGCGCCCTCTGAATGTGCGATACAAAGAACACGTTGCACATATCAGATATGGTCGTAGCGAAAAATCAGCAGTGGCTTCTCATGTGCACGAAACGGGTCATCAGGTTGGTGAGATTGAGTTGTTGAAATTAGTATCCAATCCACTTAAACTGGATGCCTACGAAAGTGTGTATATCAGTAGGATGGGAAAGAACACTTTAAATAATGACAGTGGTCCTGTTCCATTCTCTGATCTATACAGTCTGTGTGCTGGGAAGGTTCACTCAATGGAATCCACACATCCCGTGACTGGTCCAGATACCAGAACCAATCAGAACACGAGAATTTTGACGAGAAATCGTATAAAGCAGGCTTCAATTTCGCAATATCTGACATTTGTTTAAAACTCACTACTATCATCCAAGTGACGTTTATGCGAATATTGGGTTTTTGAAGTTCAACTGTTTTTTGCGGTTTGAAATCAAGAGGATATCTGGTTTGTTCTGGATATGGTATTTTTATTTTATTTTTATTTTTATTATTATTTTTATTTTTACATTTACATACTTTTACTATTATATTTATTTTCATTCTTATTGTTGTTTTTTATTTTTATATATTTCTACTTTTATTTCATTTTAATTTCATTTTATTTTTATTGTTGTCTTTCATATATATTTCATTTCTATTTTATTGCGGTTTTTTTAATTAATTTTTTCATATTTATATATTTCTACTTTTATTTTTTATATTTATTGGTTATTTATTATTATTATTTTTATATTTATTTAGGTATTTTTAACGAAGGAAAACATTTTTTCCTAATCCTTTATTTATTTTTTATTATATTTATATTTCTGATTTCGTATATTTATATTTTCTAATTTTATGATATTTCTGATTTTTATGGTTAGTGTTTATGCTACTGAAGAGGACTACAAAAGTAGTCGAAACCGGTCTAGCGAATTTTTTATATTTTTTATTTTTGTGGGTCCTTAAGGGGAAAATTTTATTATTATGTATAATCCAGCCCACAGTACGGCTCAATATAGTGATTTGACTATTTGAATGTCAAACTACCTGTTTTGGTTAAAAAATTTCATTAATAGTTTTTTTTTTCTGTTTTAAAAATAGCCCCACAAAAGTGAGAATATATTTTCATAGAAATGTCAATGAAGTTTTCGAAACATTAATAATAATAATGCTAATAATATTCCATTGGTCACACAAGTAAATTAATAGGGTCCCTTCGGGCCCTAAAAACGGTGCACCTAACTAAATCCACTCGCTATAGAGGGGTTCCCATGACCACTTCACGTATAGAGAAACACCTTGGTGGATCAGGTAGGCACTATAGCCGTCATTAATTTTCATGAAGGTGCTCATGCTGAATAGTGGGCATAAGCTCAGAATCCTCCAATTTAAAAATGGCAACAGTAAAATGAGATATGCTTGGGAGGCTTGTATCTCGAAAACAGTGCTAAAGAGCGAGTTTCTACAATTACAAAAAATGTTCTATACAAAATAACGAACAACTTTTCTATTTACACAATTTCTCTGTATATTATAGTTTCGGAGATATTTACCAAAATCTGCAAATTTAACATACAAATTTGACGTAATGTCAAAAAAGGGTGCTATGTTTTAAAGATATCACTCATATTTTGACGTTACATTGTATAAAATGTTTTTCATATTTCCTAGGAAAAAGTTACGAGAAGTTCCAATACTGGGACAGTAGTCGTTTGCAGAATACCGTAATTTTTTTGTACTAAAGGAATTTGAATTGAATCATCTGATCCTCGACGTGATCGTTCACAATTTCGTGAAGACATTTAAAGGTACGACTTAAATATAAAATCGATACGACCTACATCTTCACTAGTGAATCGATGGATCATTTGTAGAAATACATTTGTCAAATCACTATGTTTTTCATGTTCAACTTTCGAACATGAAAACAAGCATCAAGCCATTAATCTCACCATACCACTCCCTGTCAAATTAGAGTCATTTTGATCAAGTACTGAAAACAAAACCAAAAGGAATTTTTAAGTGCATTCATCTTGGAAAATAAAAAAAATAACTGGCCAGACTATAATTAACTGGCAACAATTTTTTTTTTTTGTGATTCGATTATGTGTTTATTATAATAAAACAATTTTTTATAATATTGCTGCGACATGTTATACTCGTACATAATCGTACATAATGTGTACCCACACATAGCTACATTTAAGTATACGAAGATGTTTCTCGAACAAGTTTGGTAATTTATCCAGATTTATCGCATCATTTAAAACGAGCTTAATATAAGTTTAAGAATAATAACTTAGCCTCACAAGGTGAAACTTGCCTGCTTAATAATATATTTAATGAAAATGTAATGGGGTAAATTATACAGATTGTTTTTGAAATATTGAAAATGCTATTCACTATACAGTTCGAGCCAACCGAATTTGAAATTTTGTCCTAAGTTGGATATATCATATCCATTTTCTACCGCAATATAATAAATTATAATTTTCACGTTGCCCAAAAGTTAGTTGGTAGATAATAATTTTTTGGCAATTAGGTAATGATGGTTTTGTAACAAAGATTTCTGTGTACTTTTATTTTCAATTCTAATATTTCTTTATACCTTGTAACAAGGAGAGGCACGCAGGCCCGACGAGAGGGTGGGGCAGCCGGCGTTGCAACCCTGGGGCCCGGGCTGTAAGAGGGGGCCCGTAGCGGTTAATAGGGGCCCGGGAAAAAGTAAAATCAGCTTTTTTTTACTCATCATTTATTTTCTGGAGAGAAGTTTTTATGAAATGTGCCCCTTTCCTTGGGGCCCGCCATTTCTCTCCACGGCCCTGGATGCACGCAACTGTAAACTGAAACTTTGTTGGTGTGTAGAAAACGCCAAAATAACGGACCCGTATTTTTTTATCGGCCATCTTTCACTTTAAGGAGGTAAAACCAGCCCCTAAATTTGGGGGTGAAAATCTTATTTATAAAGATATCTCAAAAAATATAAGAAATGGAGGTAAATTTTAAATAGACGAAATGCTACTCTTTGAAAGATCTATTCATCTGTATATAGGTTAAACTGGGACCGAGTTCACAAGGGATGAGGATGAAGGAGTGAAAATGATGGTAAATTTTCTTGTATAGCCTAAGTGGTTCAACGTATCAAATTTTCACCACCATAAATAGAAATAGCACCAAAAATTATATATACGGAACGCAGGTTTTTGTGTTTTCTCGAAATAAGGGTGATATTCAAAACATATAACGAGGGAAAAAATTAAGTAGATTATATTGCATTACTATTGATTGCAAATACTTTTTTTATTTTTTTTATTTTTCTGTTTAATTTGTCATGAAAATGTAAATTTTTACTTTCTTATAATGGTTCACGTATTTTTCAGAATTTAATTGGTAAGTTGACTATGTGAATCGTGTCAGGTTGTATTACAGAACGAGTTTTAGCTGTGATGTACTCATTTTCGGTAAAAAAATGAACCTTAGATAACGAAGTCGATTACATTACAGTTTTCAAGTGTCTGTATAATGTAATTGTGTTTACAGTACCTACTTGATTCATACAGACACGGCTATATTACAGAGTAACTTCTGTCTCTGCTGCAGCCGCCTTTGTATTTACACGGTCAGGACATATTCAAATTGTTCGAGAATTTTTCCAGTAATTTTATTTCTTTTATGTCTTTTTAAATACAGCCAAACCTTTTTTTGTGCGGTGGATAGGGCTCGCATAAAAAAACCGCACAAACAAAATATATTCAAAAACTTCATAAATAGCTATAAAAGGCGGCCAGATTGTAAAAAAAATTTTATGCGGTGAATCCGAACCGCATAAAAAAAGTTTCCCGAAAATACATAACTCAGAACGCTGAAAACCTCACGATTTGTTTAGAAGTTGCTTTTCTAAACAAGATAAAGTATTAACTTGCACATGAGAACGTTTTACTTCATTTATATACATATGAAAATTCCGAAAAATACATCAGTAAAAAAACTTAATGATGCAATGACTTACTTATAGCTTATGCAATGTACTGATTAAATGCTTAAAAACCATTAAAAATTAATTTTTTCAAAAAAAGTTATTATAATTAATGTTTAATTTTATTACTTTCTCTTACTTCTGATTTACATTATGCAGTTTACACGGTTAAAAATATTGGTTTAATAAGTAATCTAAAGAGGTTACATATATGGCAACACCAAAATTTTATTAAAATCTAATCGGTTCCATTTATTAAAAAATTCATTGTAATACAACTGATATTAAAAATAATTGAACTTGGTTTAGAGTCACAAAACCAAATTTTATTCCAATTGTATTACAAACTAATACTATGAATATTACGATTCTAATTTCAAAAGGTATTAAAAATAGGAAACGGTGGATTATATTTTAAACCAAATGTGTAATAAAAGATAGATTTCTTTGGTTTGAAATTTTAATATTGTCTGTATTAAAGTCTAATATTTTAATTACTAAATATTGTAATGAAGGTTATATTGAAACTCAATTGCGTTTTTGTATTACCAACATTTGATTGATTTTTTTTACAATAAACAAAATAAACGTGAATTTCTAAAAAAAATTGATCTTCCGGACTTAGCTCATGGTCTGCTTCTTCTTGAACGTGTTCAGTAGATTCTTCTGATTTTTCCTTTTTCTTGAACTATAATTTTTCATAACAGTATAATAAAACCTGTAAATAAAGAGGAAAATAAGTAGAATTATTGTCAGTTAAATGTTAGTTGTAAAGACTTACCACATAATTGAAATACTTATATTCTACGCTGACTGCTACATTACATCGCCGAAATTCTCCGGGTAAATAATTGTAATTGTGATATAAATAAAAATCAGAACCCTTCGCTCTTGTCTGGTAGATCTTGAGTTCGAAACCAAACGGGAAAAATACGTTATCTAAATTACCATACCGCTCATCTATAAATAATCATTCCATTATCAAAATCAGCTATGTTTTACAGCTTTACACCAAATGATTTCATAGTAGTTACGCACCTAGAAAATAGATGAAAAAAATCAGAATACTTTATTTTTCCAAATATCGTTCTATACTTAAAATCGATATTACGTACCTTGTATAAAAACCTGAATTAAAAAATAATTTATTTGAATTTTTATATTGATAAACAATATCGACTATTATTTCAGGGATCCATGTCAGTTGTAATTCAATAAAAAGGAAATTCAAAATTTCAATAAAAAGAAAACATTTTGGGAATGAACGGTAATGTATTTAATAAGGGAAATGACTTTATACAAACAATTGAAATTACATTTTTAAATGTTTTAAGCCCGACTCTCAAGTTACGAAAACAAACAAAATCACAGAACAAAAATACATACATATACATATATTTTGATATTCCGTGGGAAGTATTCCTTGATGTTAACTTAGTCAACTAACCAATCGAACAGCTCGCTGGAGACCAACAGAGAAAACCATATTATAAATTAAATAGGTTGGAGTGAGGACATAATAACAAACTGGGTCACTGACAACACCAACAGAGAACACACTGATATTTAGATCTAATTGATTGAATCCAAATTAAGATTAAAATCTAATTGTAAGTATTCTTTAAATGGAACTAAAAATTTATATACTTTGAATTGCTTTCTAGTATTTTTTTGGTTTCGTTTTGTGATTTCAATAATTTTATATTATATTTTAATAAAAAATGGTTTAAATTATGGGAAATAATATAAATAGATTAAACTTGAATACCAAAAAATATTGGAAATATTTTAATATAAAGGCAGGATTTAATTTTAGTATTTTAATATTTACTTTTTCGAGTAAGTTAAGGTTGGATTAAAAAATTAGTCCAAGATTTTTAACCGTGTAATGGAAATTTTTTCAAAAACCGCATAGAAAAAATCGCATAAAAAATCGCACAAAAAGGACCGCATAAAAAATGGCTTAGCTTTATGTATTTTGTAAAACAAAAGTATTCTAAAAAATTTTGTTTTATTTAGAGAAATTTATACCAAAAATATTATTAGACGTAGTTGTATATTTATGAACTTTTTACGACTAGACTGCCAATTATAACGACTGAGGACATCAACGAATCAGAATATATTATTGTCCAGGAGTTTTACTGCGATACTTAATGGCTTAACTGGTACTTTATATTTAAACGTACATGGGTCCACATTTGGGTATGTATGTATAGTGTTAAAATCTTCATTCATAAAATATAATTTAAAAGCTGTAGAAGAAATAATTTTTTGTGGACAGACTAAATACGACCGTTTAAAATTAACTACCTTACCACGATTGTAAAATAACAAAATTACTAACATAAAATAACGAAATTAAAGTAATAAAATATATCATATTTGTATCGAAGTTTAAAAAAAAGCCGTATTATAGTTTTACCTGCGTATCTTTTTAAATAGAAGATAATGAAAAATACATAAAAAATTTCATAAACTCAGTTTTACCAACTAAAGACTAAAAAAACAAAAATAAAAAACATTTGACAAATGCGTGTCAGACACACACATAGTCAGGATTTCGGACTCAGTATACCTAGAATTTTTCCCAATTCTTGTTTTTACTTAATGTTAGAATTAGCCTTCAATTTTTTAATAATATGATTATATGAACCTTTTACTTCCTATATGACTTAAAGTAGCGACCCAATCAATTAAATTGCATAAGGGTAAACCTTGGTCAAGTGTGGGTAGACGTTATTGTACTACGAAATCCTAAAAATACGTGGAATATTAACGATGGTACCTATGTGGAGATACAAAAATAATTTTACTTTTATAGCTAAGTAATTACAGTGTGTAGATGAGTCGAAAAAGTGTCAAAATAGTAATTTATTGGCAGTAAAATAAATATTGAATTTTTATTTAATGGGTTTGTGAATTAAAATCGCGTGAATAATAATATGCCAGTTAGATATATTTTTAAATGTTTCATATTATACGTAATACGCAAGATATTTGCAAAATTATAAACAAGGGTTTTAAAATGATTGTTAATTTGCGATGCATTAATGTTTTAAATATTTATGTTCTATATTGTGATTCGGTTTAATGCCTTGAAATATTCCCTCATTGCTAAGTGCCTACTAAGGCTCCCTCAACATTAGGGAGTGTTAAATTAAATTTATTTAATTAACTAGTTTTCTTGACATAAGGTAAAAGCAGGTAGGTATATTGCAGAGAGAAGGGTGTTATGTGCTAATATAATAGTTTTAACAAGCAGAAATCTGACATTAAATGTGATGTACCAGAAACTCAAAATAGCGACTATTAGATAGACAGATTACAGCAGGGTTTCCCAAACTTTTTAAACCCGCGTCTCTCTTAATGTACAGGTAATTTTTGGCAGCACCCTTTTATCAGCGTTTTTTTTAAACGAAAATTTTCTCCCCAAAATATAGGTGGTGAGCAAAAAGAAAGCAAACTTCTCCCGGGTCACTTTTATATATATTTTAATTTTTCTTTCTAGAAATTATAACTGATGAAGAAAAGAAAGTTTCACAACTATTTTCTTTTACTTACACCGGCTCTGGAACTATGAACATTGTGTTTGAATTTTAGCAGCTCTCCTAAATTGAAACATATATCTTTTCCTTTGTTGGTCTTCTAACTTCTATAACTTTTAACTAATTGACTTTTAAAATCCTATGATGTTCATTAGAGAAACTCATTAAGCTGTAGGTAAAATCTGACGTCAATAGGATAGAAATTGAAGGAGCTTAAGGTCTGCCAAGTGAGGGGATGTACTTTTGCGATAGCTACTGCACCGCCATTTGTGATCTGGAGGTGATATTAGCTCTTACGCCAGCATTGTTTTATAAGAATTTATGGTGCTACTTTTCCCCTTGGAAGATGGCAGAATTCAAATTTTGAATATTAAACTAAATCAGTGGTCGCCGAATATTATAATCATGAATAATGTGATTAATTGATTATTGTCACTACAGTCAGTCGGTCCAAGCCGGTAATTGTTGTCAAAAGTAACAAGCGATATTTTGATCGTCATCTCATACCCCCCATCCAGGTTGTTAATAAATATTGAAAATTGTAAAATTTTCGTTTGAGGACACACTCTCGAAGGTAGGGATGGCGGTTTTTTAAAAATAATCGATTTTCGATTATTTTGGTTTATATCATGCGCGGTTTAACCTGACGGTTCTAGGAAAAACAATACTTATAGACAAAAATTTTTACTCTACATTAATATTTATTTTTAAACGATAATATTTTCCATACCAAAATAACCATAATTTGCTAAATGTAAGTATTAGAGTTTTACAGAAATCATTTTAATTTTTTTCTTAATAAAACCAAATAACTGGTCTCTGAGTATAATGATTGAACTTTTAAATTTATTTCTAGAAATAATTTGTCCAGTTTTTTCTCTGGTTATTGATTAAAATAAAAAACACCGGTAGTAACCGTGTCAAAAAATAACCGAAATAAATCAGTTGACCGAAACAGAAAAACCGGTTTTCTGTTATAACCGGTAGGTTTTTCCCATCTCTACTTGAAGGTCTAAACTTTAAGAATATGTGTATTCCAAGAATTCATTGCTTGAAATTTATAAATAGTACGGTGCAGTTATTCAAAAAAACGGCCTAACCTCAACATCCAAAGTAACAATTTCACTCCAACTCCAAATTGTTCTATACAGTCCACATATTGTTTGGCAAAAAGTTACACCATTTTAAGCGTCGGGTTTTGGGGGGCGGGGGTAGAAGTAGGCAAATTAACGGTTTTTTTTTTAAATATTTTAGAAACTATCGGGTTTAGCGTAAAAAGTGTCGTGTACAAAAATAATCTACATTAAATTGCGAACAAAAGTGGTCCTGTGCATAATCTTGCTAAAGTGAACAGTTCCAGGGTAACAATTTTTAGTATTTTTAGCCACTGCTGCACCTATCACCAGGTGTAGCAGCGGCTGAATAAGAAGAAGAATCCGCTTGAGTGGGGGTGAAAAAAGATTAACGAACACTTGAGACCAATTACAACAGCACGTCCTGCAGCTCCCGAGGAACTACTTTCTCTCATAGTGTGCGCTTGCAAAGACGAATATGTCGGTAACTGCGAATGCAGAAAGAGCGGTCTAAACTGCTCAAACATATGCGGTAATTGCTCAGGGCTAGGATGTGATAACAAGGATACGAACATCATAGACGAAGGTTTAGAAGAGGAGGGCACTATGTTTGAAGACGACTAATCGCAATTTCCTTTTACAAAACACAATCCTGTATAAAATAAATTAGTTTCCTTAATGATAATGTGTCATATTTTTTCCAAAAAATTTAAAAATACTAAAAATTTCTACTTTTACACCCTCCATAACTCTGGAATTCTTCACTTCAGCAAGATTATGCATAGTACTATTTTTGTTCGCAATTTAATGTAGATTATTTTTGTATAGGCACTTTTTGCGTTAAACTGCATAGTTTTCGAAATATTTAAAAAAACTGACGAAAACCGTTAATTTGCCTACTTCTGCCCTCCTCCCCCCCAAAACCCGACGCTCAAAATGGTGTAACTTTTTACCAAACAATATGTGGCTGTATAGAACAATTTGGAGTTGGAGAGAAACTGTTACTTTGGATGTTGAGGTTTGGGTCTAATTGCACCGTACTAAAACTAGAATTTCTAAATATAAGGCATAATATGTTAACAAGAAAATAAACATTCTAATCATTGTGATTGCACTGCCGCCCGTTTCCCTAGCATTCCTAAATTTAGATCAGATAAAACTGAAAGTTATGAAAGTGATATATTTAGTATCTTCCCAGAGTCTCTACCATTAAAACACGTTTATAAATATTATTGACATTTTGTTTTCATTAAAAAAATTATATTTCGAATAGGATTTTAAATTTTGCTTGTCACGTACTAGAAATTAAACAGTGATATAACAAGCTGTAATAAGCGAAAGATACAAAATTCCTACATACATATAACATAGATACACAATACATACATATAACATAGATACCAATACAGATAAGTTATTAATGTTGATTCCTCATCATTACAAATTATTAGATTGAATTCATGATATTGTATAGCGGGTTCTGCAGCCTTGTTCGTCATTTTTTTTATCTCAGTGTATACAATCCATCCAATTAGTCAAGTTATACGAATCATTTTCTGTTTCATTGCACGTCATATATTTACTGTATGTGTTAAAGTGAAGTAGATATATTCACATGATTTTGAACTTAAAGTAAGAAAAATATAAACAGTATAATTGCAATGAAATCATTATTTTTGTTAAATACTATAGAGTGTTTTTGGTAAATTTATTCGTACGCAAAATATAGGTAGATATTGGATATCTTATTGGTAGAATTGAAATTAACCCTTTTAAACAAACCATATGGTAAAATTTTTTTGTCGCAAAATGCCGGACTTTTTACTGCCAAGTGACAAGTACAATAGATAAGGCTACAAAAAAAGAAAAATAAAAAAATCAAAGATCCCAACTAGAGATGTGCCAAACTCGTGAATTCACGCGTGACCCGACGGGTCACGCGTGACCCATCGTGATCGTGAACAATTTTTTATGATCGTGCGTGAGTGGGCGTGATCGTGACATTTAATTTCTTGCCGTGAATAATTCGTGAGTCACGAAAAGTTAAAGACCATGAATAAAAAAATTTTAAAAATAATTTTTTTCAATTTTAGGGAATATTAACTAAACCAATTTGATTTTTTAACTACAAAAATAAAAACGTTTCTTTTATATTAGGTACTTTTTATGAGTACAAGTAGGTAGAAATCCAATAACCCTTTGTACTAACAAATTCCAGTTTTTTTACCGAGATACTTGGAGTGTATACAAAATAATTTACAATTTAGAAATGTCCAACTGTGTTTATGATGTTGTTCTGATTATTTCTTCCGTTTTTAAATAATTCCTTAAATTCTTAAAATTGGCCTGTCTACATATATTCGGTCTCAGTCAATGGATATATTTGAAAATATTACAAGGTCAGTTTTATAGCTTTCAATAGTATGATCTATCATTCTATGAAGGAATAATATAAAGAACATATGGATTAATTTTAAGGAAATATTATCTTTTTCAACATTTTAAGTTGTCTATTGTCATTATTATTTTTTTTTCAATATTATTATTTATGTATGTATTTATGGGTACCTGCTAAAAAAATATTTTGTCACAATTTTGTTAAAAAACTACATATATTATTTAGTTTGGTTGTGCGAAATATCATTTATATACAAATACAGTACCTACAATAAGAACAAAAATTAAACAATAAATCAATCACCAGATGAAAAATTTTGAAAATTTTCTCACTTTCTAGAAAAAAATAAATAGCATGTAACTGGCAGCAGTATTAATGTCAGTGAACCGTACTAACCGTATTTCTGATTTTATCGTGAGGACATAATTTTTACTGACTGTTAAAACGCTAGTGATTTTTACTCAAAATTCAAACGATTATATTTAAAAGTTTTTATGTTTAATTCGTGATCGTGCGTGAGTGTGAAAGTATTAATTTTTTTGTTCGTGATCGTGCGTGAGTGTGAAAGTATTAATTTTTTTGTTCGTGATCGTGCGTGAGTGTGAAAAGAAATAAATTTTTTCGTTCGTGATTGGGCGTGAGTACAAAACCTATTTCGTGACTGTGCGTGATCGTGAGTAAAAATGTACTCACGAGCACATCTCTAATCCCAACATTAAAAACGCCGTGAGCAGCAGCGCCCCATCACGGAAGTCGAATTTTTCCTTTGATCTTCGGTATTGAATGTTTACAAGCGAAACGTGATTGAAAGTCTACAAGCAATTTGTCATTTTGGTGGTTTCAAAATTGATGATGAGTGTCCGGCTGATCGGGGCTTTAAAAAAAGGTTTTAAACTTTCAAGGGCTGAATCTCAATAAATTTAAATTTTGTGCCGATAGCAGTTAGCAGGAAAAAAGCCAACACAATTCGTAGGGCATTCCATGTGATAACAGGGATACGAACGTCATAGACGAAGATTTAGAAGAGGAGGGCGCTATGTTTGAAGAGGACTAATCGCAATTTCCTTTTACCAAACACAATCCTGCATAAAAAAAATTAGTTTCCTTAGTGATAATGTGTCATATTTTTTCCAAAAAATTTAAAAATACTAAAAATTGCTACTTTTACACCCTCCATAACTCTGGAACTGTTCGCTTCAGCAAGATTATGCATAGGATTATTTTTGTTCGCAATTTAATGTAGATTATTTTTGTATTTTGGTACTTTTTGCGTTAAACTCTATAGTTTTCGAAATGTTTAAAAAAAAACTGACGAAAACCGTTAATTTGCCTACTTCTACTCTGCTCCCCCCAAAACCCGACGCTCAAAATGGTGTAACTTTTTACCAAGCAATATGTGGACTGTATAGAAAAATTTGTTGCAGTTGCAGTGAAACTGTTTCTTTGGATGTTGAGGTTTGTGTCTAATTGCACCGTACTAATTTAGAATTTAAAAGAAATAAAAAATTTTTACTCAAATCAGTGAAAAAGTTTTTCAGTACTCGACAAAGAGTAGGAGGATAAAAATATAAAATGAATATATCAGTGGAGTTGTTAAGAACTTCGATTTTTTAAATATAAAATGAATATATCAGTGGAGTTAAGAACTTCGATTTTTTAAACTAGGTTATTAAGGATAGATTCTTGATAAAATATCATGTCATAGGAAAAATGGTTAAAAAAATATTTTTATACCAGATACGTGATAGTGTTATACATACTCGTATACTTTTAAAAATAGTGTCATACGTATATGAATTTTGTATGAAACACAAAACGTAAAGAGAGCTAAATGATAAGAAGTATTTGTGAAAATACTTCCTTATAATTTTTCTTCTCTATTCTCAAAAAAGAAACCTTTTTTATGAACACTTATTTCAAAGAAATTCTGTGCATACTTTCTCATTAACGAGCGAAATGATCACCGAGCAATCGTGAGTTTTACAATTCAATAAAAATACACATTTTTAGTACATTTCAGCATTGAACTAATTAATAAGTCAACGTAAATAAAAATACCTCACTCACAGTATCCATGTGAAAATGTCCCCTGATAAACTCTTATTAGTTCGTGAAGATTTATATTATCTCAATCTCCGCAATTTTAACGGGACACAATTACACAAACGATAAAATACCTTTATCTAAACACACAGTATATGAAGTACACAGTACTCGTAACTCGCAAGTCGCATGTACATACATTACGTACATATACCACGTCATTTACTGCTAATTAAAAAAAAATACATATATGTATATACGTTGGTATCGTGATCGGCAAAAGGAGTCCTCATCAATAATAATAATTAATAAGTTACATTAGAATGTATCAGCAAGATGTGAATACTTTTGTAGCGGCAGAGGGTTACTCTTTTTGATAGTTTAACGAACATAGTAATGTTACAAGAAAATCTGTAAAGAAAAAAGTAATGTTATTGCGTACAAGTTTCATTCCAATCGAATGACATTCACAAATTCACCGACCTTCACAAATTTTTGAAGTGAAGGCTTCTCTCGCAGAAATATTTCAGTTTGAGAATGTATCGAAATTCATTATAATTGGCTGTGTTACGAAATTTGTAGGAAACCATAAAAAAACTTTCAAAAATGAGATTTAGTTCATTCAATCATCTCACCAAAGCTTACTGATTGTTGCAAATAATTTTATACAAAACCGAAATCTATTTGATTTTTATTATTTAGAAAAGTTTGGATTTAAATTAAGAAATACCTACATATAAATTTTAGCAAAAGTATCCAGACATGACATGGTTCGGAACCAAAGAATAAGGGAGCTAATGGGGGTAGCAAATGAGAAAAATATCATATAGAGACAGCAGAAACAATTGATTTGGTACGGGCATGTCCAAAGAATGGAGGAACATTATTTACCTAATATAATATTCAAATGGACACCTATGGAAAGGCGCGAGAGCGATCGACGTCGAAAAAGTTCTAGTGAGGGGGTCGAGGATCCAATAAAATGTCGGAGGCTGGTCGCGGATCAGTGGCAATATCGAGAAGTGTGGAAAGTGATAGCCAAAAAAATGACGACAGTCGTTATGAAGCGGCGTATATATGTATATTTAAATTTTACTAACATTGCGCACAATGATCCGGACATCCGTTTTTTTGGGGTGCAAACAGGTAATAACCAGGTGTTATCATAAAGAAGTGTGACTCCCACCGTATCATGAAAATTCTTTTCAACTTTAAATGGAAGTCAAATTCGTTATCATTTGCTACTCCAATATTATTAATATTGATGAATGAGAAGTATATTAGCTATTGGGTAGAGAACGGTATATTGGATACTGAAAAAGGTACGTCTTAACTCTTTGAAAATGGTCACACCGCAAAGTAATGTATACATTTATTAACTGTTTGAAAGTTTACTTTACGTGACATGAAAATATATGTCTTGAAAAACTGAAATATGAAATTGTAGTCATACACGATACAACGTATTCCAGTGTAACTATCTCAAAAATTTATTTGCTACATTTCCGAGAACGTTCACAGTCTGTTACTAGTTAAAGACAAAATTTTCTCATCTTGTATTTTAAGACGCTCAAGCATCACGTATTTACATTTTTGTCGATGAACTGTTATAACTGGCAAAAAATTCACATCATTGCAATGTTTACTTATTACCATTAGCCAAACTCTTTATGTTAAAAATTGAACTAAAAAAAGAAAACACTAAATGTACTGAATCACGACGACCTATTCTACACCAGTATATTTATCTTTGTCTTATAAATTACATACATACATATAACACACATAATGCATTAAAATAATATTACATAGTTAATTATAGAGGCTATCTTTGTCTGTTTGCAATTTAATAGTATCTCTTATCTTTTTACTTCAGATTTGTTGTCTTTTTTTCGTCTTACGGCTCGTATAATTACTATCAAGAGCAATATATTCATAATTATTAATTACCTACCAAGTGACTGACTGAATGCTATTATTATAGTATGTAGAGGATACATGTGTGCATAAAATTAGACAATTAAATTTGATATAAAGGTGATTTAGATAGAAAATAGGTTATGTGAACTATGACTTAACATAATATCCATCTATGCTTTTTTATAATTGAGTACATAATTTTAATAACGGAAAATTGTCACCATATAAAAAGAAAAAATGGTTACTAAAACGTTATCAATATTATAGCTGCAATATCAAACCGTTGTTATTTCAAGAAACTAGCGATCTAAGTATTTCTTTTATATAAAACTACCTACCTACAGTAAGTTTACAGTAAAATGGCTGAATTATATAGATAACGTCGACTTTGTCTAAATTTCACCAGTTTGAAAATTTCTAACACGGAGTGTCACAAAGGTGTATCCCGCCGATTTGGACATGTTAAAGATCATCAAAAAATAAAGAACACCATATGCTGCTTTGATGGGTGAAACTGTGCTTCAACATGAAAAAAAAAAAATTTTACAGATGTAAAAAAGTGAAATAATAAACGGAAAAACGAATATCCCTTTCTCTCAGTTTGAAATGGTTCTCATGGTTCTCAGTCTTGAGCCATAAATATTAAATAGTGACTAGAAATGTCGTGGGCTCTGTAAAACTCATGTAGTTGAAGATATTAGATATTTCTGTTCAACTTGTTACTACATGTAAAGGCCTCCGATTACATGTTGTCATTTATCCTAGTCCTTCAGTACTTTTTTTCCCCCCAATTACACTATAAATACGTAATGGAAAGAAAATTGTGTAAATAAAGTGTAAAAACTAAAAATTAATGGTGTGCATGCCGTCTGTTGCTGACAAAAAGTCTTAAGGAGAGGGTAAGGTTAATTCGTACAAAAAAAGGCATGTTTTTGTTATTTTTTTGTAACGATACAGTTAAAATCTCTTTATTAAAACCAGTAGTACATTAAAGTATAACATTCGAAGAATATTGTATAAAATTTTCACGAAGAAATATTGAAAAATACAGTAATGGCAGCAATTATTCGAACGTGTCTCGGAAAAAAGTAGAAGGGTGGTGCCCGTCATAACTTGGTGGTGGATCATCCGAAATAAAAAATTAAAGTTCATCGTTAGATAATAGTTTTTCTCAGGTAACGCTGGGAGAGTTCTTCGAAATTTCAAGTTTTCACTTTTTTGGAACACTTAGAATGGAAAAACACCATTTTTGCGAAAAAAATTGGTTTATTTGTTACTGTAAAATAAAAATTATTAGCAAATTTGAAAAAAAAACTCTCCAGCGTTACTTCGTAAATTATGTACAGAAATAGTGTTCAAAATTTTAAATGGATCGGTGCTGTAGTTTTGAAGTTATGAGGGGCATCGACTTTGAAAACGTGAGCTGTGGGGAAAACGCTTTAAAGTTTTGAACACTTAAAAATTCTTGTATAAAACTGATATAGAATACTTACTGCTAAACTAAATTTTGTACTCTACACTGACAAAATATACAGTAAAGGCATAAACACGTTAATACGTCCATTGAAATTTCTATAATATAACTGAGGTAGAGAGGTATATAGAGAGCGAAACATCTGCCAGGTAACAACAAAAATGCTTATAACTTCGTCAATTTTGCTCCAATCAACTTGAAATTTTGAGACAATATTCTTGAGATATTATGCATTCTGTTAAAAAAATAAAAAAAAATTATTTTAATACCTTACCCTGCCCTTAAGAAAAGATGTTAAGCTTTATTGGCTTTTATATTGATTTGTCGGCGAGGGTCAGCTAGTTTCGACTACTTAGGTTGTAATTTCACAAACGCATGTTTTTATTTAGTATTTATACCAGGGCATATTATAATGTGAGTGAGGAAACTACTTTTGTGAAAGATATTTTTGAATCACTTTCTTTTCATTTCTTAATCTATAAAAAAATTTAAAAATAACTATTTTTGTTGCCAAGTGAAAGCTACTCTTGATATATTTGGAAAAATTTACGTTCATTGGAATCGTAAAATGCGAACTAGTGAACAAATAGTAACTTACCTTGCATTTCCACGTGTCATAAATCGAAGGATATAATTATTTAGCCAAAACAACAAACTTATTTTAATGTACCTAATAATTAAATTCTTTTTCTTGGACTTGTATCAACTTCTTAACTCTCTTCAAATTCCCACCTACTTTAGGGAATAAACTCTAAAAGAAAATATAAAAATTTCTAAATTTCATTTTATTTTGAAAGTTATCTTGAAAGTCAATTTTCTTTCCCTACTTAAATATTTTTAAATAAAAGAAAACTTTTTATGCGATTATAATTTTTACATTCGCACATAAGTGGACCTTTTTTATGAAAATTTGTCTGTTTTTGTTATAGGTTGAGATAATATTATTAACAACAAAAATACGTTGCTGTGAGGGTGTCAGGAGATTACGCTACATAACAATAACGGCCAACCAGTCAGTTGAATAGAGGTGAGTTAACTTACTTAAAAATTTTTCATGTTGTTTTTTATATTTTCCATATTTTTTATTTTGTGAATCATTTTATTAAATTTATAATATGATTTATCATTTTACTTTGGATAATATTGTTATGGGGAAATGGCTGTTGTAAGGATTTTATAAAATTTTAATATTGCATCGAAAAGAATAGAAATTTAAGAATATTTCCAAAATGAAATTTTCTAGAAACATTAACACTGTAAATCTAGGATAGACCCACACCGAACAAAGAAAACAGTTTGATCGAGAAAACCTTTAAAGGTTATCCAAAAAATTATGGTTTCAGATTGTTAAATTACTTTTAGAGTTTCGCTTGCTTAAAGCTTTTAGTTTTTTCTTTCGTTCACAATGTAAATTTTGTTGCTGAATTTTAAATTTGGACATCCTAAACTACCACCTTCAGCAAAGTCTAAAAAATTTAATGGTACCTTTAATATTATATGTATCTTTTATATTTGAAAATATTATACCTATATTTACTTCATTTTGATATAGTAATACCCCTAACAAGATTATTTCTTCCCCTTTTTATTTATTCCTTGTTACAATTGTAGCGCAAATGTATCCTTTCTGCTTACATTGTAAGTACCGTCAGGTGGGACGAATCTGGACGAATTTTTCAGTTTTTTGGCAATGAATTGTTTAGAGTTTATCTAAAAAATTCCAAAAAATAATTTAAATGCTTTAATATCACGAGCATATAGGGCAGTAATAAAAATATCAAAATTGGTACTGCAACCCCTCTGTGTGGGGCGAATCTGTACAGTGCTTTATTTTCAATATTAATCACATTCAGTCATGCATATGGGTGAAATCGGACATAAAAAGATAAAAATAGCTGAATTTCCAATCTGGAAATTCGCTAAGATAAATATCTGCATCAGCGAATGACTTTTGATGGGTGGAATAAAACATTTTGGATTTAAATGAATTTTATTTCGATTTGCCTTTGAGCCTATCATGCAAGGTCGATTTGGGAACATGGAAATATTCAGCAGCTTGTCTGAGCGATTTTCTTTTATTTTTAATATCGGAAAGCAGGGGCGCACCAACTACATATCTACGGGAGGTCCAGCAAAATTTTAAATAATCGAATGTTTTGATAATGCAGTTCTACGGTAACAATGGAAAATGTTGTAACATCGTCTCCGAAAATTTTATTTTTAAATAAAAATATTAGTAAATCACTAAAAATTTTACTTTTTTATATAAATAAAATGGAAATTATATATCAATATAAATTGAAGGAAAATTTCCAGGTAATTTTAGGAGGTCCGGACCCCTTGAACCCCGCCGGTGGTTGCGCCTTCGTCGAAAAGAGCCGATTTTATATTATCTAGACTACAGTTCATGTAGTTTATATCCACTTTCTTATTATACTGACGAACCATGGTGTATGAATTCGCCTCATTTATGACAATTTTTTGTTAATTAATTTATAAAAAAAAAAAAACTAAACACAATACAGCTTTCATTTTTGGTATGTACATATATTGTCAAGAAAACGCCAAACATTTTGTAGGCAGTCCCTAGCTTATATATATATATATATATATATATATATATATATATATATATATATATATATATATATATATATATATATATATAAGCTAGGGACTGCCTACAAAATGTTTGGCGTTTTCTTGACAATATATGTACATACCAAAAATGAAAGCTGTATTGTGTTTAGTTTTTTTTTTTTTATAAATTAATTAACAAAAAATTGTCATAAATGAGGCGAATTCATACACCATGGTTCGTCAGTATAATAAGAAAGTGGATATAAACTACATGAACTGTAGTCTAGATAATATAATATAATATATATATATATATATATATATATATATATATATATATATATATATATATATATATATATATATATATATATATATATATATATATATATATATATATATATATATATATATATATATATATATATATATAACTGTTTTTTTGTGCAGCAGTTTCTTTATAAGGTTTCAAAACGCGCGTTTATTTAAAATATAATAAACAATACGCCAGTAAAATAACAAAATACAAAGATGTCACATTGACCGCTTTTCTTTGATGACTAACTCATAACTAACAAAATTCAGTAGCATAAATTGATTTATGACCTTGTACGGTCATAACACTGACGAAGAAATATCGAGAGGCAGCTCTGTCTAGATTCGCGCCTACTGTCCACATTCGCTCCAACTTATGGTATAATATAATGAGGGGTTGTTTTCTATATAAAGGAATGTAAACTACCCGTGTTGTGCCTTATTGTCATAAATGATTGATATTTTTCTTTTCAAAGCCCTTTTCTGTAGAAATTAAATATTGGGAAATTTACGTAGATATAATTTGTAACACAGTAAACACA
Organism: Brachynemurus nebulosus; assembly: GCA_035578155.1. NCBI lineage: Eukaryota > Metazoa > Arthropoda > Insecta > Neuroptera > Myrmeleontidae > Brachynemurus > Brachynemurus nebulosus. Next base: position 51,958,436 of record JAPWDM010000001.1, on the reverse strand, counting down.
TTCGCCTAAAATAATATTTGTTGGGGACCAGTCAAACTTTTGAAATGTTCTAAAGAGAGTTCTTTTAAACAAGAATTCGAAAATTTTTGTTAAAAACGGAAGTGAAATAACTCTCTATTTTGTTTCCCCATAAAGGGAGGAAAGTGGTGTTGCCGGGAAATTTCGGTTTCACTTTATTTTTCGGAAAAAGTAATTTTTGATCATTTTTTTAAGAAAGTGCTTTTTTGCTAGTCTCAAGGCTTTACCTAGAAAGAAAAGAAGTGAGAAATTAATTTTTTTGCTCGTCATCGGTATTTGGGGGTAAATGGAAAAAGGAGAAAATGACATTGGAATTTTTTTGGATCACCAGCTACATTTTGTAGTTAAATTGACTTTGAAGTTGGGGGAGGGGGGGGGGCTTGAGTTAAAATCGCTCCACAGTGCAAAAAGTGTAGTAATGTTTCTGGTAAGGATTTCACTTTAGCAAAAATTAAGGGAGCGATTAAAATCGTACATCTCAAATTATACAAATACGGGAGTCAAGTAAAATGACGGATTTTAAACTGGTGGAGCGGGGTTTGATTCTCGCAGCTGGATGTACTTGTAAAGCTTTTCTATACAATAGCCGTTCCGAATTTAGTATTATTTATTACTAGTAATTCGGCATGGCTCGTTTCAGGGAATAGCTGTAGACGTTCTTCATTCAAGTAATAATTTCCCACCACTTTCTTTATTTTCCACACACATCATTGTATCTACGTTTTAATGTATTTTTTTTTTTTATTTTATTGAATTTAAGCGATATAAATGGTATAAAAGATAAAGATAAAATGTTATGAATATAAGCCATAGTGTGGAAATAAGCATTTTTTAAATTAAGAAATACAAAACATTTCGCGGTTCCCTTTATTTGATTTATAAATAAAAAATTTAAATTTCTATAATAAATTTTTCGAAAACTAATTAATAATCGAACACCTCTAAAATTTAATATCGTTGTAATCAGTAAATCGAGAGCCGTCAAAATAATAAAATACAAGTACTCCAGCAAAAAGTAAAAGTTTGGTTTATTCCCTCTATCAGGACCTACCGTACAATTTTTAAATTTTAGAATATTTTAATATAAATCCGATTTAAATTACTTGATGTGTGTTATGATGTAAGTGGTGAATGAAAGAGGCAACGGGGAATGTTTGTATTTTACAAGAAAACGTCTGCGGTCGTCCAGTGTGAACACTGAATTCAAAACGGAAACTGCAGAAAACCTTCACAAGCACCTACCTAGTAACTAAACTACCAGTATCTTAACAAACTCGAGTACTCGAATGACTTAAGTATAGATCTGAAGTAGTATCTGTAATTAAAACTACCCTAATTAAAAGCCATAAAGTTAGTGCCTGTAGCATCTTACAAAAAATTTATATTTATTATAAAATTATTAAAAGAAAATGAAAGTGAAAGCAATGTTTTACGAAAAAATCACTTTCCTCTCCTTAAAGAACAACATGTCGAGTTGCCCCGAGCTTATCTTTAATAGAAAAATTTGAATTCTCCTTTAAAAAGGCTATCTATGAAACATAAACAATTCGATTATTCTTTTGCAAATATTTTTTTAGAAAAATATACATATATATATATATATATATATATATATATATATATATATATATATATATATATATATATATATATTATATTTTCGCAGCCAATCGTATAATCAGGCAGATTAATAATGACCGTAGCCAAATCATGAAATGGCCCTATTTCATGAAATTCCTCTTAATTGATTTTAGGCAGATCATTCAACTTCTATCGTTTGACGATTTGACTAGCTATTGGTAGGCAAATTGGTCCTACAGGGTAGCCAGATTAAGTCAATTAAAGTATATTTTTATGAACAAATATATACTTTGAATGAGTCATGTGGTCGAACGTTAAATGTTAATCCATCTGCCTGAATTTGAAGTAATTTTCAGCGGTTTGGGCTGTGCTTTGACCGATCAGCGAGTCCAGTCAGTTTTAATTTTTATGTATACGTATACACCCCCGTCACAAAATTTAAGACCACTTCAATTTTTTTTCTTAAAATGGTTTTATCTATGCAATGAAAACTTTAATTTAAACAACGTTGTGTATACGAATTGACTACACGTTTGGCTTCCAATCTATGCACTTGTTTAGATTAATTAGGCATTTCTTTGACGAGCAAGTCACATCAAAGTGTGAAAGTGAATATTCTCTATTTTTTTAAAAATTTAAATATAATTTTTCTAATAGATAAAAATTGTTTTCTCTTAATTAACGTTTCTATCATATTAAATAACACATTTTTAGCTTTCTAACGACTACCGAAAAATTTCCGTACGATGATCAGTTACGAAGTTATGAACAGTCAAAGTTTAATGTGTGTTCTACTCTTTGAATTACTAAAACTCGGTTAAAAATTGTCGTACAGCGATAAAACACTAGTATTATAAAGACATGTAAAATTGCCAAAAAGTTTAGGACCAAAAAACATATGTAATACTATTAGATATGGTCCTAAACTTTTTGGCGATTTTACATGTCTTTATAAAAATAGTGTTTTATGTTTAAGTGCCTGCATTTTCGGCAAAACAAATGAGAGAGCGTTGATTTTAAGGAGGAAGTTCACGCCATAAACGGATAATAAACTAATTTTTTCGAATCTCGTTTTTTGTTTTTATTTCGTTCTGTGGTTCTTTACAAACACGATGATATATAAAATATGGCCAAAAAAAATTTTTTTTTCAAGTAGAAAAATATTTATTTGTGAGCCGCTGCACAGTCAAGCTGCTGCTCCTTTGCAGATAACGCTCGCCCCCTTCCCCTCGCGATATGATCAGTAATATTTAGTTTTGGTGTGTTATAGTATATGCATTGAGATTAGTGTTCTAGTATGCACAGCTGAGATTAGTGTTGTTTTATTTGTATGCCTTTGTACACGTTTTAATAAACAGTGGGTAAACCGCTTCTTTTGTTATTATTTTTTGTTTTTTACCGTTTCCCAAAACTTATGTTTTTGACGACAAGGAAAATCATATCTCAAGTTTTAGGAAAGATAGAGACTTAATTTTTTTTTATTTTGTTCAAAAACATATTGCGCATAAAGTGTAGTATGCTTTTTCCATTTGAACAATTGTAACTATTTTTAAACATTTTTTTTAATGAAAAATTGGGTTTTATAATTTTTAGAACTTTGGGGTTACAATTTTATAGTTAATTTTTAAAATTACCTGAAACCCATACTCAGCTTTATGAACAGATCCTTTAGGAATAAGATAATGAAAAAATATTTAATAAATATTCATTACTTTTTGAGATATGGCGTTCCTTGTAAACGCTTAAAAAGTTGTGAAAAGGGCCCCCTCCCCCCATAGGGAAGAGTAATGAATGTTTCAAAAACAAAATTTTCTATTTGAAACCTTCCCTAATTTGAAAACAATTTCAACAAGCAAAATAATCATACATAAAAAAGTTGCTTTTTTATTTGAACTCCTCCCTTAATACAGATGAAAGCTTAGAATTTCTACTTTCAGAATCTTCCCTTAAATTTTTTTTTATGTTTTACTGTTCCTGATTCATGGTTTAAAAAAAAAAAAACTTGATATAAGAATTTAAAATGTAACTTTTACGTTCAAAGCTCACTATTAGTTCAAAGAATTCTTTTTCAATTAATTTTAATATTATATTCAAAAAGATCACTTTTTTCCTTTAATTTCATTTCTTTTTCATCGCTGTACGACATTTTTTAACCGAGTTATAGTAATTCAAAGAGCAGAGGACACACGAAATTTTGACTGTTGATAACTTGGTAACTAATCCCCGTACAGAAATTTTTCGGTGGTCGTTAGAAAGCTAAAAATGTGCTATTTAATATGATAGAAACGTTAATTAAGAGAAAACAATTTTTATCTATTAATAAAAGTTATATTTCGATTTTAAAAAAAATAGAGAATATACACTTTCACACTTTGATGTGACGTGATCGTCAAACAAATGCCTAAATAATCTAAACAAATGCATAGATTGGAAGCCAAATATGTAGTCAAATCGTATACACAACGTTGTTTAAATTAAAGTTTTCATTGCATAAATAAAACCATTTTAAGAAAAAAAAATTGAAGTGGTCTTAAATTTTGTGACGGGGGTGTATTTATAGATTGATGAAATGTTACGTATAAGTGCGTAGTTTTACACGACTCTTTCCTGCTGCTAGTATATGATAGTCATGTAAATATACTGAATTTTTCATTATAAGGCTGACGTCAAGTTTTGTTTTAAATTGTTTTATATACGCATAAGAATTTTCAATCATACAAAACGAGCAGATATTTAATTAATATGAAACATGTTTGAATACGTAATTATATTTTTACAGTTACTACCCGAAATTCGTATTATTATTTACTAGTACCTACAAAATAAGGAGAAAATAATTCGACACTTAAGATTTCGAAAAAATTCTGCCCTTTTCTAACCATAAAGTCCACCATTATTTATTTAGCTACTAAATTTATTTTTGAACTGCTGCCTCTATTGTTAAAGATACCATTTTCTTTGAAATAGAAAAGTTATGAAAGTGATTGTAATTTTTTGCAATATAGGTTATATCTATAACTGAATGTCCTGACTGATCCATCAATGTAGTTATTTGAAATTTGTAAGTTTTCTTTGTAACGCAAACATCCATTATGAAAGGTTTTTTCTAAGGAATTGAAACAAGGTGACAGAGTTTATGAAAATACGTTCAAATTTTGACAGATTTTGATTAATTTTTCTTCCATGGATTCTAAGTCTAAATGAAGTAATTAATTTAATTCTTTGCTTACAATTAATGTAATTTTATGCTGATGAAACCCTAGAAGCCAGCTAGTAAATAAATAATAAATTGACTTGACAGATAAGCGGCAAAAAGTAATCGTTAATTACTGACTCGGCGCGCTTAGCTACTTGACAAGCAAGAGTCTATGACTTATGAGGTTAGCTGCTATGTAGACCAGCCCACGAAACTCTGTACCATTTTGTCGCAAAAGGTTTCAAACTGCGTTAACTTTTATGACAATCTAAACACGCAGGATTTAGTTACTCTTTTTACAATATGTACAAGAGTTGCCCTAGTAGTGTTAAAAATATTTAAAACTTATTTCGGTGGCTGGTGACAATTTTCGTTACCTAGCCCGCACATCATAATTCAGTAATGTACATACATAGATAGTAAGTAGTAGGTAATTTGAAATATTCAAACTAGATTAAATATTTTAGTACAGAAATATAATTAATTATTAATCATTTCTAGTACATTGTTGGCTTGAACTTTACCCTTTGTAGATATTAATCTAGAAATAATAAACTGATATATTCACTTACAATTAAATATTTTGTAGCCATAGTTACGAACATGTGTACCTATGTATACAAAATGTAAATACAGTCTGTTCACATCGACTGGAGCTCTAACAGTAGAGCGAAGAGAAGACGGAAATATAGCGATTGTAATAAAATTGTAAACATTACAAAATAAGTACATACACACTATAGCTATAGCATACAGTATGCATTAAAAAGAGACAAATCATAATAGGTATTTAACGATGTTCTTCGTTATGCGAACAAGCTGTAAATATATGTATACCTGTATATAAGTACACGTGCGGTAGGTTTGTTCATCTAATGTCTTATTTGGTTAATTAGTAGAGTACATGATGATTTAGACGAAAGTTGCTAATGTGGTTAGAAAATAGGCGATTCTACTGATTTATAAAAGCAGTAAAAATATAAAATTTTATTAAAGGATCGTTAGCAAAAATAAAAAATAATAATTATTATTATTTTTTGAGGTACCTATCGACACGCTATTGTCCACTAAATGATTAATATTGTGTAAAAGATATCAAAAGTATATATCTTATTCTGGAATGGTGGCTAAGCCTTCAGGATAGAGTAATATGCTTTCTCTGTCTACTGATGAAAGTCAGTTCAAGCTAAATATGTATGTCAGTATTTGCTAACTTGTTAAAAGAAATTTGCAAATGTTCTAAAGTGGATAGTTATTACAAAATTACCATATAATTTTATTTATTACTAGCCGTATACCCAATGGGATTGCCCATCGACAATTATTAGGTACTCACTTTGTGCTCACTTTTAATGTTTTTCAAAAGCCTAAATCAATATCCACGATGAACTTCCCATATGAACTTTTATTTTCTGTTTTAACGCCTTAGGGAATAAATTTCCAGAAACAACTGACTTTTATTTATAAATAGAAGCCTAAACGCCAATTTTCATATGTGCTGTGCTTAATTTCGTCCCTCTAAACTCAACAGTTGAGGTTGTCCGTTGTCTATCAGTCAAAGTTAATGATTCATTAAATATTTATTTTAATAGCTATAGTAACATATTTTTAATATCACTAACTTCAAAAATAAAGAATTTACATACAAATTTTCATTCCCTATTAAACCCACTTAGGGGACGAATTTTCAAAAATTCTTTCTTAGTGCTCACCTACGTCACATAGGGAACTCCTATGCAAAATTTCATTCTTTTAAACCCAACGGTTTAGGCTGTGCGTTGTCTGTCAGTCAGTCAGTGTTAGAAATTTATTAAGTAGATTTGTTACGCTAAAGATGGGCAAGCTAAAAAAAATCGAATATATGTAATTACTCTTGATTTATAGTTTTCTAAGGCAAGTTCCTTTTATTAAATAATAATAGAATTTGCGACAAAAAATAAAGTAGAAGTAAAGAAATATAAAATTAAATCTAAATTTCTTTATCTAATTTTAATATAATTTACTGAAAATGTATTACATCAAAAGAAAAAAGATTTGTCATCATATCATCGACATTCAATATCGATTTGCACAGTATCCATCCGTCGATAAAAAAAAGAATTGGAGATATTAAGCATTACGTAACAACTTTGTAAATTCTTATCAAAACCTGTCCAGACATTTTTGCGTCATCCACGTACATGAAAATCTCTACTCATCATTTTATTATGTAATACAGAATAGAGATATAATACCGATATCATACGGAACCCCCGTTGCACGAGCTAGGTTCGCACTTGACCGAATTCGTTTTAAAATATTAGACGTAAATCTAAAATTTTAAAATTGTTAAATATGAATACTCTTGACAAATATGAAGCTGTTAAGCATATTTACGTTTAAATGTACTATTGTAGAAATAACTAAAAAAAAAAAAATTAAATTAAATAAAAGAAATGTGCAATTTCGCAATTTTTCTCAGAAATAATAAATTATCGAATAAACTGAAATAATTATATTAAGATCCTCTAATTTTTTTTAAACTGCTAACAACGTCCTCCTAATCTAGTTGTATATGCATATTACATTAATCGTTCGTTAAGTCAAAAAAATCACCATATAGGGTAGGGCGGGGTAAAAAAAGACAAAATCAAATCTTTTCATTTTTCATATAGAAAATATTTGAATTTTTAGACAAAAAAAATACTGTATGATATTAAATTGTTTGTATTTTGAGATTTTGCATGTTTTTTTCACTCAAGCTAATGACATAAATCTATAAAAAAATAAAAACCTTATCTTTTTTTCCCCCGCCAAATGGGGTAAAAAAAAAAACAGTGGAGGGTAAATAAAAGACAGACCTCTAACTAATGGGATACTGCAAGTACATGATTGGAAGGGTAAAAAATTGACAGCTTGGGTAATTAGCAGTACAACACTTTTTATTTCACAACTCTCTTTACTACAAAATTTTTTATAGATAAATTTAAATTTTACGTATTTTACCAAAAACTTTAGCTAAGATTAAGCAGTAACAAAAGTCAGAAAAAGTTAACTGATGCAAAAGCTCGACTCATAGGAAATTTCTTTGGACTTTAAATATTAAAACAGTTTTTATTTCACAAACGTACAACTAATAAAGATTTATTGTAGCTCATTAATAAACCAAATACACTAATTTTTTTACAACACTTTACATAAAGTAAAAAAATAAATCAAAATATTCTATGAATATAGTTATACATTATAAAAACAAATAAATTTTCATGGGTCAAAAATACAAATTTTCGAATAAGCTGAAATTGATGTCCATGAAAACCGTCTCCTCACTAACAAAAAAATTGTTTTATTCAAGAAGCAGTATTTTTTTTTTTAAATTATAAAATATACATAAACTTGTAATAATATAGTTTTAAAATGAAAATCCTTGTCAATAATTTTTAATTTTTCTAAATGTTAACCCATTATTTTGTCTTTTTTACCCCATTTTTTTCTTTTTTTTTAACTTTAAAAAAATTACAAGCAGTTGGACCATTTAAATAAAACTTTGTACTTTACATTACTAAAGCATGTAGAATAACAAGAAAAAAATACAGCACTCTATCTTATCAGATTTTTTACTTACTGAAAAAGGTTATCATCGCGGAATGAAAGTTTTTCGCTTATGAATAACAGAAGTTTGGGAGAAGATTTTTTTATGTTATAGCCCTCTCCAAAAAATAATTTTTTGGCCCAGACAGCTTAAAATACTAATTTATTTGGTTGTAATATTTTTTTTTTCGTATTTAACTCTGTTGAGTTCAATATAAGTATGTCTTTTTACCCGACTCGAGCAGTCTCTTTTTTTACCCCGCCCAACCCTATACATAATATTATAAATGCTTACATTTATCATTTTGAGCTGGTTAATCTATTCTTTTATAGTGCCCACTTATTAAAATTTATGATGGTAATGCACGATAGTGCGCTATGGGCTAACTAGATATCTTCTCCGTAATCCTTTGAACGACATTACTGGATAATACACATACGTATAATAGGTATGCATATTTTAACAAATTAATTTTTTTTAAATCACAGTCAAACTTATGTAGGTATATCACACATTTATGCTTATCATAAGTACAGGCTGGTCAAAGTCAAATGTGCTAGAATAATTTTAACGTAAATTCGTTTGGATTATTATAAGTAGCTGCATATTGAATGTTAATGTCTGCTTTTGGTATAACCGAAAACGATAGAATGCCAGAATTACCAAAGCCGCCCAAAGAAATGACGACTCCTCGATTTTAGCTTTATTTTCACAGAGTACCTATAAGCATCAGCTATGCGTGAAACTAAAACTTGAAGAAGGTTGAAACGTTTACATAAAGTTTTATTTGTCACGCAGACATACAATTATGATTTTTAAATGATACTGTATTGCTAAACTTTTTTTTTATTTATTTTATTTTTAATCTTATCCTAAATTTCTCTCAATATTCATTAAATGAGGGGTTCTCAAAAAAAGCTAAAGAGAAGAAAAATTAGTATTCCTCGCTAAAGAAAAAAATCAGAAAAGTTTCCATTTTAGAAAATCATATTTTGTTACACTTACTTGCCGATTTTTAGTATCTTTAATCTTTAGTTTTGCAACGAATGTTGTAAAATTAAAAAAGAATGTGTAAACTTTAGTTTTGTACATTCCTTCTAAATAAAGTTTACCTTCTTATAACTATTTTTATAATCTTATAAATTCTGTATAGTATATTTTTTATAATTATATTCTTATAATCTTATAAAAAAGTTATCCGCAGTTGCAAAAAATAATATGTACGCCTTGGTGTATAATATACTATTTCATACATTTGTAAACTTGCAGTAGACCTAGATATAACTGATATTGTATTTCATTGTTGAGCTCACCATAATCCATTTGGGACAGAGCCTCTTATAACTTACTATCGATTTTCTAAACAATCTATACAAACGTAATTCCTTTCAGTTTTTAGAGCAGAAGTCATTGAAAGCAGTTAAAGCGTAACATATTTATTTGATTAGTTTTGTGTTCTTTAAATCTCGGTTAACTTTGATCACACAGTACATTGAACACATGTGTGTAGGATAATGCGAATGTACGTATTGCAAATTATTTTATGTACATACATTAGGTACGTCATGCATTTGTATGCATGTATGATAAAAGAACTTATTTCACTATAGGTAGCAATTTTTACATAAAGGGTGTAATAAATGGGGACATATTTCAAGTATTAGTGCATTCCATTAAATGGGGGTGTTTATCGGATGTATGTATGTATGTAATGTACATACATTTATTTATATGTATTACTTTGAATGTATTCATGTGCGATATTTGTGGTACGTATACAGTTATTTCGCTCAGTGTCAGAGCGGCACTTAATGTTTTCAAAAATTATTTTCATATTTATACGGAATGTTTAATTCATCAATTAATTAATATGGTAATTAACAGGAAATAATATTGTAAACAATGTAATACAGATATTTCTGATTTATTTTCATAACAAAATAAACTGAAGGAAATTAGTGTGAAAATTTTATCATTTACTTGAATGAAATGATTAATTTCAATAAAACCTTTTTTACCCTAAGTCCAAATATCGTCTAATTGTAAGATACTCTCATATTGTAGATATTGGTTAAGGGTAGTATAAGTTAGAAAGTTAAGTAAAATGAAATTTTTTAACATTATTACTTTTTGTGTAGTTTCTATCGTCCGTATAAGTTTAGCGCATAAAATGTTACCGAGCAATGCAGCTCAGAGAATTTTCAACCAATTTACATGAAACTTCACATTCATTAACACTATGAGGCCCGAGCACTTTCATAGTAAACTTCCCCGGAAGCCGGCAATATTTAAAAAAGAAAAAAAAAACAAATACATAAAATAATTCAAACACTGAATAGATTCAACACAGTTCAACATGTATGTGTAAAACTGTAAAGATACGTACATACTACATATGCACTGACATGCAAATCAATTTTATTTAAAAACATAAATTATATTTTTTATGTATTTTTTGTTTATCTTAAAATTTTTTATACATAGAAAGCATAGAAACGCGTTCTATGATAGAAACCAAAAGAGTAGTTTTTGTTGGTATGTATTTATGTACATATTATGTGAGTAGGAACACATACATGTGATGAATAATGGTAAACATCGCACACATAATGCGTAACCAACTAATCAATTAATCATTGATCGCGGTCGGCCTCTGGGGATGTTTTGTTTGGTTTCGGATGCCGAAGCCGTGGGACTGAAAGTGTTAATATAGGTACTGGCTATTTCACGATGTTTTTGTCTTTTTTTAATCATTGTACCTTACCGAATATTTATAAAAAAAAATTTTTTTTTTCAAAATGATCCTGAAGATTTTTTCTTTTTTTGTTTTCTCTTTCTCATGCAAAGCATATTTATGTATTTAAATGATAAACATTTTACTTTTTGATTTTAGTTGAGATTAGAGATCTGTAGACTGTATGGTGTAAAACCTAGGTTCCAATTTCCATTTTTGTCTAAAAACATTTGTTGAAATATCTTAGTGTATTTTTTAAGATATGCTTTAGGCCAATTCGATAAACTTTCCCATTTTTTTTATTGTAAAAAAATCGTGTATTTTCTTACCCCCCTCCCAGAAATTCCGATTCCCCTTTTCTATTCTCTTAAATCCAATCACTGTCCTTGTTTAAGATTTTTTTTCCATTACTTCATTAATTTCATAAACGTAATTTTTATGAAACATATTTGCAAACACATTCGCCGATATTTTAAGTAGATTTTACCAATACTATGAAAAATTACGTACACAAATAGGGCTTTTGGACTTAATACAAATTTATGGTAACTTGAATGATAAAATTCCATACATTTTTTGTAGCATATAGTTTTTCTTGTTGTTGCTGATTTTGATGTTGAAATAAAAATATTCATTTTGACTGTGAGATGAAAATCGGAATATATTCTTTTATTAGAGAAAAAAAATTTATTTTCTAATAAAAATTTAAAAAAAAAAATTTCAACTAATGAAATTTTGATATAGTGATGGTGGTGGCGGTGCTGGAAAATTTGCACAAAGACCTCTAACAACGCTTACCCGGCGGTTACACGCGTCAGTTCTACAAGCTGTCAGTGGTTGACCTTGAGCTATTAAATTACTGACTAGAGTCGTTTGCATTCGGTCAACTGACCGGCCAGTTCATTTGTCTTATGATTACTGACAGGGGATGTTCAAATAAAATCTTTAATTTAACTATTGTTGAAGAATGAAGTCGTTATTTTAGTAAAAAGAAATATTAAGATACTGATATAAATTTATTTATTCACTAAAATAATTTTTTTGTTTTAAATATAATTAATTTTTTATTTTCGGATTTTCTAAAATTTTTAAAAGTAACACAGACTTTATTTCTGTATCTCGAGACAATTCTAAAAGCTGCAACAAAAATATAAATATTATATAAAAAAAGGTAATTTATATAACTCAAAATTAACAAGAATTAATACAATTTGTTCTTTTTCACATGAATATAACATAACCTATCTTTTTGGTCACAACAATTATGTTCAGTAAGCAATCTTAACACTTTTCGTCATTTTCTGCCATTTTATTTTAATAAAATAACAGCTACTGACTTGTCAGTATTGACAAGATTGTTGGTTAGTCAGTACTGACCAGTCAGTAAAAATGACGCGACAGTAGGTGTTTACACGCGTCTGTGCTTGTGTCAGTGGCAGTGCTACTGACGCGTGTAAACCCCGGGTTAGATCCGTCTAGATATTTGGCGCTTCAGAGACAACTGACGATTCAATTTAAATATCAATTTCTAGCTTACCTCTCACGTATCAATCTAAAAGTAAAAGTTCATATTCTGTAAACTCTAAGGCAAAGAAAATAACAAAATTTCCTCTGAGAATCCACACAATTTTTGATACCTGTGTTAAATGTAACTGAAATAAAATAAAATCACTTGTTTAATTTTGGTTACAGCTGCCATTACCCGTGTCTACCGCTTGCTTGCCTATATTAATTAAGACGAGAAATTACACGTGAATACTTCCTTGGGATTGGTGCATTCAAGTGGCATAACAGTGGTGTTATCACATCTTATCCTCTACCCCATTTCGCTCAACGATTTCATATACGATCTTATAGATTTTTTTTTTTACAAAATCTTTAAATTATTTCAAAAAGTTATAAAGTTTTAATAAACGTTAATTATTCATTTTATGTCAAAAGCCTAAAACAAAGACAAAACAGAGTGTACACATTTTCTTTGATATCAGTCATTTAACAATTTTAAATTGGAACATTATGGTATATATATTCATATTTTTAAATGTAACATACTTTTTACAGGGCATTGACTCAGGTTAGAACTTACTGCGTTTATGTGCTACCATTTTTAAACTTCATATAAACATTTCTAAACAAAAGCAAACATTTTTTAAAACTATTTTACATTTAATTGACATTCTTTCGCTTTAATTTCTAAATTTAATGAAATCATACCCTATATGATTACGTTCAAACAGAATCAAAAAAGAGTGGAGAAAACCTCTCCACACCTATACACACACACTTACACGCATACATACACAATCTAGCTCCATATATGTATACGGTAGCTCCAAAATGGATGATGTCAGTGACACAGAAGGCGCCTGCGCACAACGCCAGTTCGTTGGTCGTTTGTTCGTTGTGTATATGGCATAATATAATAACTCTCTCTAACACAAAACTACCCCATAGTATTTTCACCCTAATAGCACCAAATCGACATCAGCAGCCACCGACTGCTACAGTACAGTACAGTGCAGTACGTTACTAGTAGTAACATACATACACATAGGCAAACAACATCACACAGTATCCAGTGTTCAGTGAGTGAGTGAGTGAGTTGGTGGGTAGTAGTGTTGAACATCCAACATCAGATGAAACCGAACATAACAAAACAATATTAACTTCTATGTGTGTTAACTGACTGTACTGAATAAATACACTTTAGGTCATCATTTTTAATATGTATGTACATACAGATAGTATAATTTTGTATTGGACTATACTCGACTCAATTCGAGTTCATTATCTCACAAAATAACTCTACATGGCAGTTCAAAGTTAACATTTATTGTATCGCCAGTGATAATACAGAAAATTCGGTTTAACAAAAATAAAAATTTGTGTTTCCTACACTTATGTGATGTACGGTGTGAAAAAGATTGCAAGGGAGATTTTATAATATCTAGAGGAAAAACACACCCTAAAACTTTGTCAGTATTCGTTTACACTGACACGGAGTGCGCTTAAAAATCACTAGTGTAGACATACATTAGACAAACGTAAAGTGCCGCAATTCGTACAATTGCTTTTTTACTTTGTCTCAGTGGTGATTACGTATTGTGATTACAGTTTTTCCTTTTAGTATATTTATGGTAAGTGATTTCTTTGAAAGATTTATATGCGAAAAATATAAATTTTTAAAAAATTTTGATAACATTTTTTTTTTTTTTTTTTGTTAAATTTTAAATGCTTCATGAGTTTTTGATAATTATCTTGAATAAAATTGTTTTCATAAATAACAAAAAATTTAAATGTATATCTACTTAAAAAATAAAAAGACGAACTAAAACTATGTTTTTACATTATCTTCAGTGAGATCAAGAATCAAATTTTCATTTTTAGTTTCCTAATTACCTGATCAATTTTTCAGAGATTGTTCGTTTAATTAACGAAAATAATTATAGGCTTTCTTAAGTACTACCTACTAATTAATATCAAACATCTAAATCACAAGTCTTTTAGTAATTCAGAAAATTTTCTCAAAAGAAAAAATTTTTAGCAATCAAAAAACAATTTTAATGGACAATAAAAATTGAGAAAAAAATATTTTCTGTTTTGTATATTTGTAATTACCTTAGCATAATAGGACGACCTAACAAATTTATTGGTTTATTAAAGTCATAAGACAATATTAGTTTGCGGGTTATCGACCCAAATACCAATGAATGTTTTTAAAAGATAACTCATTTCGTATTTCAGTATTTGGAATAATTAAAATATATTTAAAAGTTCCTACACTACCTACTTTCTTTAAAAAATAACTTTTACTGATAATCATTAGCAATTAAATTTCTAGAAAATCAGCAAAAGTCGAATGGTTGTGTACTGTAAGTAGCATCGGGTTTTCTTCTAACAATTGAATGTGAAAAATCAGATGGAGTGTAGATATGTATATAAAATACGTATAGCTCTATAAACCAGACATGTAAATAAAATTGACACATAAAGTCATGGCATACAGTTATATGGTATCTGCTGTGTGCACATTACCCTGTATGGTTACGAAGGGTTAATAAATTAATAAACGGTAAACATGAACCATAAATGTGGAAAATAAAGCTACTAAAAGGTTGATAAAGTAGTTGACTATTTTAATAATTATAGTGGGAAAAATTTTTTGTGGAGATATGATTAATTTTAAATTCAAAATTAATTTGACCCCAATGCTTTTTTTATGTGGATAAAGGGGAATAAAGGATTGTTTTAAAAAATTTTATGTAGATAAATTAAGTGAGTAATTTTCAGAAAAATAATATTTTTCATTTTTTTTTTAATACCAGATACACTGTGTAGCATCACAAATGAATATGTAAAACTTTTATGTTAATACTGTTTTCTGCGTATATACATTAATTCATGTTCTGTTTTGGTTTATTATATTTGTATATAAATTTTTGTTTATTTAACCTATATAGTATATAACCCAAATACAAAACAAAAAATCCGCTTTTTGCACACTTTAAGCAGTGCAACAAAAACATCAAATGAGAGGGACGAGCCACACATGGCGTACACGTACACTACTTTCTTAAGTAAGTGTGTGTGTTCAGATCGCTTGCTCGTCAGAGACGGCGCGTGTAGCATCAGATTAGTAATACATACACGTAATTTACCTGCATTTTGCTATAATTACAACATGTAACCGGATTGTTGTCATTGCTATACATGCAATTTATTATTATTAATACAATATAACATAATATATAACATAAAACAATATAATATGCTTGTTTAGCAGCATCTAACAATTCCCACATTTGGATTATACTTATTAATAATTCTATTGTAAATTCCTGATACATGAGACTTACTGCTAATGGCTTAGATGTCGATGTGTCTGTTCGGTGTATAAGGAAATTGGATTTCTTGTAGGTAATAACGGAATGTAAATTTAAAATTTAAAAAAAGTGTATCTATTATTATTATTATTATTATTATTATTATTATTTTTTTTTTTTTTGATTAAAATTGGGGTACTGCTGCCGGTGGATGGCGCGATCAGCAGCACCCGGCGGCATCGCCTACTAAGGGCATGCGCCGCCAAAACTCAGTAAAGATAAAAACAACACATAAAGACAGGAACACATAAATGCAATAGACAATGGACAACATACACATATTAAAATTCAACGATGAGCCCTGCCATCCCAGGGCCTAAAAAGTACGGACAGTCCTTGGTGGCGGTACGCTAAGGGCTAGCCAGAGCGTCCGGTCACCAAGGCCTGAAATCCAACGATGAATCTCCGAGGTGTAAACGGCCTCGGAGTGTAAAATACTGACTAGAAATATCACCCAAGAAATATCACAAGAAAAGGAAAATCTTATTACGTCACTGGGGAACCACAGGCCAACCAGTGCCGCAATAAGTAGTTAAAAACGATACCGCTGAAGGATCACAACAGCAAGCCTACAGCGGCACAACAAAATATCACAGATAAGAACAAAAATTGATGTACCACCTCGGATGGAAAAGGCCCTCAGTGGTACATCGTTAAAACAAAACAAGTTAAAATCAATCTTATTAAAAAAAAACAAAAACAATATCACAGATTTCCGATAATTTTTTTGCTCTGTGACACGATTCCGCTTCCCATAGTCTCGAAAATTCCGAAATGACTTCGTCAACACCTAGGAGCTCACACGTGTAGGGACAGTGACATCTGATTACTGAGCAACATGTACTGTTCTGTCAGATGCTGATTACTGGGTACATGAGCCGTTCTATCAGATGTCGGGGTCAACCTACACGGGAGACCGGTACGATGACTAGGCCACGTTCGTCCGAGTCGAGGCTACAGAGAACGGGACAATGCCACAGAGTATCACAGTATATCTGACTTATGTCCCTATGACCCCGACGGGGCAAAAGCAGTCCAGGACGCTCAAGCTCGCATCCGTATGAGGGAAGACGACATCTCCTTACTAAGCGAGCTCGCTCAAGCTGTTCGGGCAGATGTCGACTCATACGCCTGGATGACGCGAACGAGTGCGTCGAGTACCGCATTCCTACCCGTCGAAGTCACAGGGACAAAAAATCAACGAAATATCACAGATGGTATATCACGGTTGTGCTCACTGGGGTGCACCGTCCAGTGAACACAGAGATAAAAACAAGAGGACAAAAAAAAATTAAAAACAAAAGTAAAACTATCACAGTTAGGAAAGACAAGAGACAAAAAAAATCACAGTTAAATATCACCAATTCGACCTTATTATTATTATTATTATTATTATTATTATTATTATTTTTTTTTTTTTTTTTTTTTTTTTTTTTTTTTTTTTTAGTTAAAATTGGGGTACTGCTGCCGGTGGATGGCGCGGTCAGCAGCACCCGGCGGCATCGCCAACTAAGGGCATGCGCCGCCAGACACGGTATAATAAAAACGACACGTAAAGACAGGGACACATAAATGCGATAGACAAGGGACAAAACATACACATAATAAAATCCATCGATGGGCCCTGCCATCCCAGGGCTTAAAAAAAAAAGTGGACAGTCCTTGGTGACGGTACGGTAAGTACTAGACAGAGCGTCCGGTCACCAAGGCCTGGAAGCCATCGCTGGAACTCCCTCCGAGGTATAAAGAGCCCCGGAGTGGAGAGAACCGACTAGAAATATACAGAAAACGACTAGAGACAATATCACAGGTAAATATCGCAGGAAACTTATTGCGTCACTGGGAGGCCACAGGCCGACCAGTGAAGCAATAAGGAGTTAAAACAATACCGCTGTAGAGCCATAACAACAGGCCTACAGCGGCATAACAAAATATCACAGATAAAAATAACAATTGATGTGCCACCTAGGGTGTAAAAGGCCTTCGGTGGCACATCATTAAAAAACAATAACGGAAACAGATAACAAAGTATAAATAACAACAGTACCACTAAGGGTGTAAAAGGCCCTTAGTGGCATAACGAGAGACTAAAAGTACCCTGCCAGACCAGCTGGAACAGGGTATTGGTAATAAATAAATAAATTAGGACATTCACAAAATCTTTTAAACACATAGAAGATAAAAACATTGCTGGAATAAAATTTACTGTCGGGGGAGATAAAAAGAGACGACTTTCTAAAATTTAGAGATGTAATGCCCCTAAAGCCTCTGAAGAAGATGCGAATTTCGGAGAAATTCAAGCATCCTTCTTTCAGAGGCAGCATCATAAGCAAGAGTTTCGGCTACACTTTCTGGGAGCTGCAACCTCTGGCGCAATGGCGCAAAGGTTACACATTCCTCAACTATATGCCTCACGGTCAGCGCCGTCCCGCAGGCGGCGCACCTTGGCTGATCCTCACCGGCGAGAAGATGACGATGTGTTAACGCCGTGTGGCCCAAGCGTAAACGCGTCAGGGCCACACTCTCTCGCCGGCTCAGATTTACAGGTGCCGGAGTTCTTCGGACCTCAGGTTTCACCTGTTTGAGCTTCGCCGTGAGGTTGTTCCACTCACGTTGCCATTTCTGATCGATCGCCGATCTAATGCACACTCTCAGATCCTCTGGGCGAATGGCAATGTCCTGTGGCTCACCGACTTCGGCTGCATGACGTGCTGCCTGGTCGGCGAGTTCATTGCCAGGTATCCCAACATGTCCGGGAATCCAAAAGAAGGTGATAGACTTTTGGCGGAGCATGTAGAGACACGTTCGGATGTTCTGCACCAGTGGATCGATGGTATGAGAGTGGCAGATCGCTTGCAACGCGCTCAACGAGTCGGAACAAATGAGGAATGCGCTGTCTTCGGATGTTCGACAGAATCGCAGGGCTTGCAAAATCGCAAATAACTCCGCAGTATACACAGTGGCCTGGGGAGGAAGTGACCAAGCGTGAGGATCGTCACGAATGACGATGGCACTTCCAACACCCGTAGCTGTTTTGGAACCATCTGTGTATATGCAGAGAGAGTCAAGTTCGCTAATGATCTCATAAAAGCGGGATCGATATTCGAATGAACTGGTCTCCTCCTTGTTGAGACCAGTCAGGTCGAAACGACACCTTACGTTAGGGATCAGCCAAGGAGGTACTTCCATAGGACGTTTGGGAAGTACCTTGGCGAACTGTAAGTGTAGACTCTCTAATAACTCCTGCGTTCGAACGGCCACTGGTCGACTTATGGTGGGACGTCGACCGTAGAGCCCCTGTAAACGGTATCTGAACAGAGTCGGGTAGTTTATATGTGTAGGTGTTGCATATACCCCCGCTGCATAATTGAGCAAGAGACGTTCACGTCTCAGTCGCAGCGGAGGAAGGCCCGACTCTACGCAGAGGCTCATAGAAGGGCTCGTTCGAAATGCTCCCGTAGCCAGTCGTATGCCTGCATGGTGAACAGGATCTAGGAGTAGAAGCGCAGACGCCCGGGCGGAGGAGTAAGCAATGCTGCCGTAATCAATCCTAGTCAGAACTAGCGATTGATACAGGCGAAGCAACGACTCCCGGCCCGCACCCCACGATGCACCAGCCAAGCACTTAAGCATGTTTATTGTCCTACGACAACTCGCAGCTAAGGCTTGGAGGTGTGGGCGCCACGTAAGTTGTTTGTCGAATATGAGTCCTAGAAACCTGACGCTATCAACGCACTGAAGGTTGGATCCTTTCAATGTCAGAACAGGATCCGGATGTGCGTTACGCTTTCTGCAGAAGTGAACCACCGATGTTTTTTGTGGTGAGAAACGAAAACCAAGAGCTTCTGCAGAAGTCACCACTTCGTTGATGCCTTGTTGCAGCCGTTGTTGGATATCCTCAATGGAATCGGCTGCATAAAAAATTGTGAGGTCATCAACGTACAAGCAACGACGAATTGGGGCTGAAGCTGCAATATGACTGACTGCGATGGAAAACAAGGTGACACTAATGGTGGAGCCTTGAGGAACACCATTCTCCTGGGAGTGGGCCTCAGACTCAGTGTCACCTACCCGGACACGAAAAGAACGGTCAGTCAGAAAACTTTTAACGAACTGAGGGAGGTTACCTCTTAAACCCCAGTCGTGCAGCTTCTTGAGAATGCCATACCTCCAGGTCATATCATAAGCTTTCTCCAAATCGAAGAACACTGCCACAAGGTGTTTTCGTTGGAGAAAGGCGTCTTGAATGGCATTCTCGAGGCGAACAAGATGGTCCGTAGTCGAATGGTATCGGCGGAACCCACATTGATGTTTAGGAATGAGACTGTGGGATTCCAGCCACCAGACGAGACGGTTGTTCACCATTTTTTCCAATACCTTGCTGAAACAGCAAGTCAAGGATATTGGACGGTAGCTAGATAGTTGCGATGAATCTTTACCCTCTTTTAGCAGCGGAATGATGGTAGCTTCCCGCCACTGCGGAGGGTAAACGCCTTGCCTAAATATTTCGTTGTAAAGATCCAGTAACCTACATTTACCAGGATAAGGCAGGTTCCGGATCATGGCGTAGGGGATCTCATCTGGTCCAGGGGATGTGTCCCCAGATCCCCGAAGCGCCTCCAGTAATTCTTGCATAGAAAACGGTTGGTTATACTGGAGGGATTCATCTGAGAAAAAATCAAGATCGTTTTGCTCGTGTTGGATCTTGATCCGCAGGAAGTCCGGGTCATAATTCTGGGAGCCACTAACGCGCTCAAAGTGCTTAGCTAAGCAGTTAGCTATTTCCGCGCGTTCAGTGATGTTCCGACCGTCGACGATGAGAAGGGAGGGCATTGGTGAACGGGAGGATTTCCCTGTAATGGCCCTCACTCTTCTCCATACCTCTGAGGTGGTGGTGGAGGTATTTATGGCCGAAACATATTGCTCCCATGATAGCCTCTTCTGTTCTTTTATAGTGCGCTTACAGCGTGCTTGCGCACGCTTGTAGGCTATCACATTTTCCTGCGTGGGGCGACGTCTGAGTTCGTGGTACGCCCGCTTTTTCTCGGCAACTGCTACTCTCACGACTTCATTCCACCATGGTAAGCGACGTTTAGGTGGAATGCTGGAAGACTTTGGAATACTCTTATATGCTGCTTCAATGACACTGGAGGACATTTGCTCCACATCATCTTCTACGTCTCCAGTCAGCTCGGGTGTACGGAATGAATCAACGTACATGTCCCAGTCGGCTTGACGGAGGCGCCATCTCGGCGAAGACGACTGTGGAGTCATCGGCGTGGTACTATTCAAAATAATGGGTATATGGTCGCTACCGTATGAGTCTGACGCCAACGTCCACTCATAACGGTGCGCCATGACCGGTGAACAGAGTGACAAGTCGATAGCCGACAACTCACCGGTTCTTGCATTTATAAAAGTACCTTCACCGGAATTCAACAAGACCGTTTCAGACTCATCTAGAAAACGTTCGATGAGTCTTCCACGGGCGTCTCTTGTGCTACAGCCCCACATAGGGCTGTGAGCATTAAAATCTCCTAGTAACAAAAATGGACGTGGTAACTGTAAGGTAAGCTCGGTCAGGGATTCGACATTCCAGTCGAAGTCTGGTAGGTAGACCGAGCATACTGTGAACTGGGGCGGTTTTAAAAATTGTACTGCAATAGCTTGTAGGGGGGTATTTAAAGGGTGGTCCCTGAAAGGGACGCCATCTCTGATTATGATGGCAACACCCCCCCTCGCCCTGATATCTGGCTGCACGTCGTGCCGGCGGACTTGATGATGTTTAATGGTAAATGGTTCCGCCGGCTTCAAATGTGTTTCTTGTAGGCACACGCACATAGGCGTGTGCTCAGCCAGAATCATCTGCAATTCACAGTAATGGTGCTTCACACCATTACAGTTCCACTGTATGATAGCCATTCTTGTTACTATTGTGGGTTGCCCCTAGGAAGTGTGGCTACTTCCTAGGTTTCCCTTTTGGCCAGCCTTTCTTTTTCTTAGTCGTTCGCACCTCGGCGTCCGAGTTATCGGACTCAGTGGCCGAGGTGTTTGTATATGCGTCGGACGTCGGGCGTTTGACACCCGTGCGTACCGACGCGATCGACATATCCGAGTCGCTCGCTGGTGTTGTTGTTGAGCGACTCGGGAGGGGGGCGACCGGGCGTGTTGGCGTGCCCGGTCTGGACGGCCGCTGTGGTAGCGGGGCCGTCATTGGTTGGGGCGGAATGAATTCCGCCTCCGAATTTGAGGTGGTAGGTCCCTTTTCAGGGGACCGGGATTTGACCACCTCCTTTTCCCCCTCACTGTGACGCCTTATTTGTGGCGATTTTCGCGGTGACTTCTTCGGCGATTTACTCTTTGTCGGAGAGGACGTCACAGTTCTTATGACTGGTCCCTGAGGGGTGGTTTTTATCACCCTTTTGGTCTCAGGGACCCCGGCTGGCGCAGCGGTTGGAGCGGGTGTAAGGCTAACTACACCCGCTGAGCGCATGAAGCTTTCTTGCATACGTTGCATGGTGATCTGCATTTGCTTCATCGCTTCTTTAATTTCAGTAATTTCCTTCGACTTCTCAACCGCTGTAGGGACAGGGGCTGCAGCAGCGCGTGCGTAGCCATCCAAGGCGGAACGGCGAGGCATGTTGCCCAGTAGTTTTCGCCTTGCCTCTGGGTATGTAAGTTTTTCCAGGGCTCTCAGCTCTTGGATGGCTGACTCTTGCTTAAATATGGGGCAATTTCTCGATTTCGCTGAGTGATTGCCCCCACAGTTAACACACTTTATTGGCTCGTCACACGGTCTTCCCTCGTGTAACGGCCTTCCGCAAACGCAAATCTGCTGCTCGACGCTACATTTTTGTGAAACGTGTCCGTATTTCTGGCACCGGTAACAACGCATTGGTGCCGGGATATACGGACGAACGTCGATTTTTTCAAAGAGGCCCAAGACCACTTCCTTTGGTAGCGTGGTCTTGTTGAAAGTTAATAATATGAGAGGCGAGTCTGGATATTTGCCTCCCCTGTTAAATTTAAGCCTCCTTGCTTCTATAACCCCTTGTGGAGACATCTCCGACACTATCTCTTCAAGGGAACAGTATGCAAGTGAAGGGTGCATAATAACACCACGGGAGTAATTTAATACCCCATGGGGTGATACCTCCACTGCATACTGTCCTAGGTTCTTCAAGCTTGTTATCTTTTCGGACTGTGTCGCTGAGAATGCCTCCACGAGCAACCCTTTGCCCGACAGTTTGGCATTCTTGACATGGCCAATATTATCTTTCACCAACTTAGCCAACTGGAAGGGACTCATTTTACTGAAATCGCCTTCCGTTGGTTTCACTATAAGATACTTCACAAAATTTACAGCTTCCATTCTTGGGGCGTCCAACTGCATGGTACGCCCACGACCTTTCCCTTTTTTAGAGGGAGGGTTACCCTTTTTGATCTGCGTAGCCGCTCCACCTACTTGCGGTGCGACTACGGGTGCAGAGGTAGCGGGACCAGCCACGCTACTTTGGCTCACGCCAGATGACGACGGCGGAGCTTGGTTCGCGTCCGGTTTGAGGGGCCCGGACTCGCCCGAAAGAGAAATATTTTCGTTACCCATAAACAGTAATACAATAAATCCCCCACCCCGCTCCCCACCCTCCACGGAGCCTCATAAGGGACGTGGGACTCCCACGCCAGGGATACGGGAATGAGGGGCCCTAGGGACGAAGCCCATTGCCCCAGTGACACGCACGACCCCGGGGCGCTCGAATTTACTGCGGCCGGTGCATAACCGCAGCCACGGTCTATGCCTGAAGCCAGGGCCGAAGTGACGTGTTGTTCCGCCGTACTCGCAAGTAGCGGCTTCCCTCAGTCACCAGGATCCCCTTTTCCAGGCAACGCCGCTAAGCCACACACGAGCTAGTGTGGGTCCCGAAGATGACTTTAAGTTGGGACAACATTGAAAAAACGAAAACAAAACAAAACCAAAAACAAAAAAAAGAAACAAAAGATAAAAGAAAACCTGAAACAAAAGGAAATCAAATAACGAGAACAAAAAACAATAAAAACGAAAAGAAATAAAAAACAAGGTTAATAAATGAACGATCGAGGATTTCTCCTCTAGATCCGGCATCTTTTGTGAAAACGGTGGTACCTCGAGAAGGAACGGTGCCGATCTTGGGTAGTCAGAGGCTAATGGAATCCGAGGATTACTGTATTGCGCATAAACTACCCCTGGAACCCTTAGCCTCCTTGACACCAATGGGGGATAAATATCCCTCACGGGTGCCAAGGGCAGCTGCTATAGGTGTTCTCACCACCATTATTATTATTATTATTATTATTATTATTATTATTATTATTATTATTTTTTTTTTTTTTTTTTTTTTTGTTAAAATTGGGGTATTTCTGCCGGTGGATGGCGCGGTCAGCAGCACCCGGCGGCATCGCCTACTAAGGGCATGCGCCGCCAAACACAGTAAAAATAAAAACAACACGTAAAGACAGGAACACATAAATGCAATAGACAACGGACAAACATACACATATAAAATCCAACGATGAGCCCTGCCATCCCAGGGCTTAAAAAGAGCGGACAGTCCTTGGTGACGGTACGATAAGTACTAGACAAAGCGTCCGGTCACCAAGGCCTGGAAGCCATCGCTGGGACTCCCTCCGAGGTGTGAAAAAGGCCTCGGAGTGGAGAGAACCGACTAGAGAAACACAGAGACTAGAAATATATATCACAGATATAATCACAGATAAAACTTATTGCGTCACTGGGAGGCCACAGGCCGACCAGTGAAGCAATAAGGGATTAAAACAATACCGCTGTAGAACCATAACAACAGGTCTACAGCGGCATAACAAGATATCACAGAAAAAAGAACAAATGATGTACCACCTCGGGTGTAAAAGGCCTTCGGTGGTACATCGATAAAAAACAATAACAAAAACAACAAAACATGTATGAATAACAAAGTACCACTAAGGGTGTAAAAGGCCCTTAGTGGCATAACGAGAGACTAAAAGTACCCTGCCAGACCAGCTGGATCAGGGTATGGGCAATAAATAAATAAGTTAGGACACTCACAAAAATCTTGAAAACACATATTTTTAAAAACACAATGCTGAAAAATAAAATTTAAAATATCGGGGGAGACAAAACGAGACGACTTGTAAAATCTGAGATGTAAAGCCCCTACAGTCTCTGAAGAAGGTTCGAATTTCTGAGAAATTCAAGCATCTTTCTGTCAGAGACTGCATCATAAGCTAAAGCTTCGGCTACACTACCTGGGAGCTGCAACCTCTGGCGCAATGGCTCAAAGGTTACACATTCCTCAACTATATGCCTCACGGTCAGCGCCGTCCCGCAGGCGGCGCACCTTGGCTGATCCTCACCGGCGAGAAGATGACGATGTGTTAACGCCGTGTGGCCCAAGCGTAAACGCGTCAGGGCCACACTCTCTCGCCGGCTCAGATTTACAGGTGCCGGAGTTCTTCGGACCTCAGGTTTCACCTGTCTGAGCTTAGCCGTGAGGTTGTTCCACTCACGTTGCCATTTCTGATCGATCGCGGATCTAATGCACACTCTCAGATCCTCTGGGCGTATGGCAATGTCCTGTGGCTCACCAACTTCGGCTGCATGACGTGCTGCCTGGTCGGCGAGTTCATTGCCAGGTATCCCCACATGTCCGGGAATCCAAAAGAAGGTGATAGACTTTTGGCGGAGCATGTAGAGACACGTTCGGATGTTCTGCACCAGTGGATCGATGGTATGAGAGTGGCAGATCGCTTGCAACGCGCTCAACGAGTCGGAACAAATGAGGAATGCGCTGTCTTCAGATGTTTGACAGAATCGCAGGGCTTGCAGAATAGCAAATAATTCCGCAGTATACACAGTGGCCTGGGGAGGAAGTGTCCAAGCGTGAGGATCGTCACGAATGACGATGGCACTTCCAACACCCGTAGCTGTTTTGGAACCATCTGTGTATATGCAGAGAGAGTCAAGTTCGCTAATGATCTCGTAGAAGCGGGATCGATATTCGAATGAACTGGTCTCCTCCTTGTTGAGACCAGTCAGGTCGAAACGACACCTTACGTTAGGGATCAGCCAAGGAGGTACTTCCATAGGACGTTTGGGAAGTACCTTGGCGAACTGTAAGTGCAGACTCTCTAATAACTCCTGCGTTCGAACGGCCACTGGTCGACTTATGGTGGGACGTCGACCGTAGAGCCCCTGTAAACGGTATCTGAATAGAGTCGGGTAATTGATATGCGTAGGTGTTGCATATACCCCCGCTGCATAATTGAGCAAGAGACGCTCACGTCTCAGTCGCAGCGGAGGAAGGCCCGACTCTACGCAGAGGCTCATAGAAGGGCTCGTTCGAAATGCTCCCGTAGCCAGTCGTATGCCTGCATGGTGAACAGGATCTAGGAGTAAGAGCGCAGACGCCCGGGCGGAGGAGTAAGCAATGCTGCCGTAATCAATCCTAGTCAGAACTAGCGATTGATACAGGCGAAGCAACGACTCCCGGCCCGCACCCCACGATGCACCAGCCAAGCACTTAAGCATGTTTATTGTCCTGCGACAACTCGCAGCTAAGGCTTGGAGGTGTGGACGCCACGTAAGTTGTTTGTCAAAAATAAGTCCTAGAAACCTGACGCTATCAACGCACTGAAGGTTAGATCCTTTTAAAGTGAGGACAGGATCCGGATGTGCGTTGCGCTTTCTGCAGAAGTGAACCACCGATGTTTTTTGTGGAGAGAAGCGAAAACCAAGAGCTTCTGCAGAAGTCACCACTTCGTTGATGCCTTGTTGCAGCCGTTGTTGAATATCCTCGATGGAATCGGCTGCGTAAAATATGGTGAGGTCATCAACGTACAAGCAACGACGAATTGGGGCTGAAGCTGCAATATGACTGACTGCGATGGAAAATAAGGTGACACTAATGGTGGAGCCTTGAGGAACACCATTCTCCTGGGAGTGGGCCTCAGACTCAGTGTCACCTACCCGGACACGAAAAGAACGGTCAGTCAGAAAACTTTTTACGAACTGAGGGAGGTTACCTCTTAAACCCCAGTCGTGCAGCTTCTTGAGAATGCCATACCTCCAGGTCATATCATAAGCTTTCTCCAAATCGAAGAACACTGCCACAAGGTGTTTTCGTTGGAGAAAGGCGTCTTGAATGGCATTCTCGAGGCGAACAAGATGGTCCGTGGTCGAATGGTATCGGCGGAACCCACACTGATGTTTAGGGATGAGGTTGTGGGATTCCAGCCACCAGACGAGACGGTTGTTCACCATTTTTTCCAATACCTTGCTGAAACAGCAAGTCAAGGATATTGGACGGTAGCTAGATAGTTGCGATGAATCTTTACCCTCTTTTAGCAGCGGAATGATGGTAGCTTCCCGCCACTGCGGAGGGTAAACGCCTTGCCTAAATATTTCGTTGTAAAGATCCAGTAACCTACACTTACCAGGATAAGGCAGGTTCCGGATCATGGCGTAGGGGATCTCATCAGGTCCAGGGGAAGTATCCCCAGATCCCCGAAGCGCCTCCAGTAATTCTTGCATAGAAAACGGTTGGTTGTACTGGAGGGATTCATCTGAGAAAAAATCAAGATCGTTTTGTTCGTGTTCGATCTTGATCCGCAGGAAGTCCGGGTCATAGTTTTGGGAGCCACTGACGCGCTCAAAGTGTTTAGCTAAACAATTAGCTATTTCTGCGCGTTCAGTGATGTTCCGACCGTCGACGACGAGAAGGGAGGGCATTGGTGAACGGGAGGATTTCCCTGTAATGGCCCTCACTCTTCTCCATACCTCCGAAGTTGAAGTGGAGGTATTAATGACCGAAACATATTGCTCCCAGGATAGCCTCTTTTGCTCTTTTATAGTTCTCTTACAACGTGCTTGAGCACGTTTGTAGGCTATCACATTTTCCTGCGTGGGGCGACGTCTGAGTTCGTTGTACGCCCGCTTTTTCTCTGCAACTGCTACACTCACGACTTCATTCCACCATGGTACGCGACGTTTGGGTGGAATGTTGGACGACTTCGGTATACTCTGATATGCTGCTTCAATGACACTGGAGGACATTTGCTCCACATCATCTTCTACGTCTCCAGTCAGCTCGGGTGTACGGAATGAATCAGCGTACATTTCCCAATTAGCTTGACGGAGACGCCATCTCGGTGAAGATGAATGTGGAGTCATCGGCGTGGTACTGTTCAATATGATTGGAATATGGTCACTACCGTATGAATCAGACGCCAGCGTCCATTCATAACGGTGTGCCATGACCGGTGAGCCGAGTGATAAGTCGATAGCCGACAGCTCACCGGTTCTTGCGTTAATGAAAGTACCTTGACCGGTATTCAACAAGACCGCTTCAGACTCATCTAAAAACCGTTCTATGAGTCTTCCACGGGCGTCTCTTGTGCTACAGCCCCACATGGGGCTGTGAGCATTAAAATCTCCTAGTAACAAAAATGGACGTGGTAACTGTAAGGTAAGCTCGGTCAGGGTTTCGACATTCCAGTCGAAGTCTGGTAAATAGACCGAGCATACTGTGAATTGTGGCGGTTTTAAAAATTGTATTGCAATAGCTTGTAGGGGGGTGTTTAACGGGTGGTCCCGGAAGGGAACGCCATCTTTAATGATGATGGCAACACCCCCCCTCGCCCTGATGTCTGGCTGTACGTCGCGCCGGCGGACTTGATGATATTTGATGGTAAATTTTTCCGCCGGCTTTAGATGAGTTTCTTGGAGGCACACGCACATAGGCGTGTGCTCAGCCAGAAGCATCTGCAATTCACAGTAATGGTGTTTAACACCATTACAGTTCCACTGTACGATAGCCATTTTGTTACTGCTTAGGGTTGCTCCCTAGGAAGTGTGGCTACTTCCTAGGTTTCCCTTTTGGCCAGCCTTTCTTTTTTTTAATAATTCGTACCTCGGCGTCCGAATTATCGGACTCTGTGGCCGAGGTGTTCGTGTACGCGTCGGACGTTGGGCGCTTCATACCCGTACGTACCGACGCGGTCGTACTTTCCGAGTCGCTCATCGGTGTTTGGATTGAGCGACTCCGGAGGGGGGTGACCGGGCGTTCGGGTGTGCCCGGTCGGGACGGTGCCGTTGGCCGTTGTGGCAGTGGCACCGTCGATTGTGGAGGCAGCATGGTTTCTGCCTCCGAGGTGGTGGTGGAGGGTCCCTTTTTAGGGGACCTTGGTTTTGCCACCTCCTTCTCCCCCTCACTGTGGCGTCTTCTACTTTTCGGTGATTTTTTTGGTGATGCTGATGATGACTTCGGTCTTGTCTTTGGTGAAGACGTCACAGTTTTTACGACAGGTCCCTGAGGGGTAGTTGTTAGCACCCTCTTGGTCTCAGGGACCTTGGCTGACACAACAGCGGCTGGGGTGGGTGTAGACATAGATACACCCACTGAGCGCATTAAATTCTCTTGCATGGTCTGCATCGTTAATTGCATTTGACGCATAGCTTCTTTTAGTTCGTAGATTTCGTTGTTCTTTAGAGCCGCTGTAGGGGCGGGGGCCGCAACAGCGCGTGCATATCCCTCAAGAGCTGAGCGACGAGGCGTGTTGCCTAAGAGCTTTCGTCTTGCCTCTGGGTAGGATAACCTCTCCAGGGCTCTCAGCTCTTGAATTGCGGATTCCTGTTTAAAGATGGGGCAATTTCTCGATTTGGCAGAATGATTGCCCCCACAATTTATGCATTTTATTGGGTCGTCGCATGGCCGTCCTTCATGCAACGGCCTACCGCACACGCAGATCTGTTGCTCGATGTTACATCTTTGCGAAACGTGCCCGTATTTCTGACATTTAAAGCACCTCATTGGTGCCGGAATGTACGGGCGAACGTCGATTTTGCTGAAGAGGCCCAAGACCACCTCTCTTGGTAAGGTGGTCTTATTAAAAGTTAATAGTATCAGGGGCGAGTTTGGATATTTGCCCCGGTTATATTTAAGCCTCTTAGCTTCGATAACCCCCTGTGAAGACATCTCCGACACTATCTCATCAGGAGTGCAGTACGCCAGGGATGGATGCATGATGACACCTCTGGAGTAATTTAATGCTCCATGTGGTGTCACCTCTATAGCGTACTGCCCTAAATTTTTTAGTTGCTGAATTTTCACGGATTGTGCCGGTGAGAATGCCTCCACGAGCAACCCTTTGCCCGATAGTTTGGCATCCTTTACCTGCCCGATATGTTCACTCACTAATTTCGCCAGCTGGAAGGGACTTATTTTACTAAAGTCCGCTTCCGTCGGCTTCAAAACTAAAAACTTTAAAAATTCTTTATCTAGCGATCTTGGGGCGTCCAAATGCATCGGACGTCCACGATGTTTCCCTTTTGTTTTTTTGGGCGGAGGAGGGTTACCCCCGGAAGGTTTGGTAGCACCACCAGATGGCGGTAGGGCGACACTCGATGATGTAGCAGGCGTAGTTGGAGTACCCCCGCTACTGTTGCTCCCACCAGATGACGGCGGTGGAGCTTGGTTCGCGTCCGTATTTTTGGGCCCGGACTCGCCCATAGAAGTATTTTGTTTTTCATCACCCATGCGAATTAATATAAAAATACCCCCACCCCGCTCCCCACCCTCCACGGAGCCTCATAAGGGACGTGGGACTCCCACGCCAGGGATACGGGAATGAGGGGCCCTAGGGACGAAGCCCATTGCCCCAGTGACACGCACGACCCCGGGGCGCTCGAATTTACTGCGGCCGGTGCATAACCGCAGCCACGGTCTATGCCTGAAGCCAGGGCCAAAGTGACGTGTTGTTCCGCCGTACTCGCAAGTAACGGCTTCCCTCAGTCACCAGGATCCCCTTTTCCAGGCAACGCCGCTAAGCCACACACGAGCTAGTGTGGGTCCCGAAGATGACTTGAAGTTGGGACAACAAAAAGAATGAGAACAAAACAAAACCAAAAAACAAAAAGGAAACAAAAGAAAAAAGAAAATCTGAAACAAAAGAAATAAAAATAACGAAAACAAAAAACAATAAAAACGAAAAGAAATAAAAAACAAGGTTAAAAAATGAACGATCGAGGATTTCTCCTCTAGATCCGGCATCTTTTGTGAAAACGGTGGTACCTCGAGAAGGAACGGTGCCGATCCTGGATAGTCAGAGGCTAATGGAATCCGAAGATTACTGTATTGCGCATAAACTACCCCTGGAACCCTTAGCCTCCTTGACACCAATGGGGGATAAATATCCCTCACGGGTGCCAAGGGCAGCTGCTATAGGTGTCCTCACCACCATTATTATTATTATTATTATTATTATTATTATTATTATTTTTTTTTTTTTTTTTTTTTTTAGTTAAAATTGGGGTACTGCTGCCGGTGGATGGCGCGGTCAGCAGCACCCGGCGGCATCGCCAACAGAGGGCATGCGCCGCCATAAACGGTACAGATAAAACATACACAAAACAGACAGGAACACATAAATGCGATAGACAAGGGACAAAACATACACATAATAAAATCCATCGATGGGCCCTGCCATCCCAGGGCTTAAAAAGAGCGGACAGTCCTTGGTGACGGTACGATAAGTACTAGACAGAGCGTCCGGTCACCAAGGCCTGGAAGCCATCGCTGGAACTCCCTCCGAGGCGTAAAGGGCCTCGGGGTGAAGGAACCTGACTAGACAAAACACAAAGACTAGAATAATATCACAAATCGTATCACAGATAATACTTATTACGCCACTGGGGAGCCACAGGCCCACCAGTGACGCAATAAGGAGTTAAAAAAATACCGCTGTGGAGCCATAACAACAGGCTCACAGCGGCATAAAAAAATATCACAGAAAAGAAAACAAATGATGTACCACCTCGGGTGTAAAAGGCCCTCGGTAGTACATCGTTAAAAAACAATAACAAAACAGAAAACATGTATAAATAACAACAGTACCACTAAGGGTGTAAAAGGCCCTTAGTGGCATAACGAGAGACTAAAAGTACCCTGCCAGACCAGCTGGAACAGGGTATAGGCAATAAATAGGACAACACAAATCATTTTATACACGCAGATTAAAACAAAGCTGAAAATAAATTTTAAAATATCGGGGGAGAATCAAGAGACGACTTCCAATAAAATTTAGAGATGTAATGCCCCTACAGTCTCTGAATAAGATTCGAATTTCTGAGAAATTCAAGCATCTTTCTTTCAGAGACTGCATCATAAGCTAAAGCTTCGGCTACACTACCTGGGAGCTGCAACCTCTGGCGCAATGGCTCAAAGGTTACACATTCCTCAACTATATGCCTCACGGTCAGCGCCGTCCCGCAGGCGGCGCACCTTGGCTGATCCTCACCGACGAGAAGATGACGATGTGTTAACGCCGTGTGGCCCAAGCGTAAACGCGTCAGGGCCACACTCTCTCGCCGGCTCAGATTTACGGGTGCCGGAGTTCTTCGGACCGCAGGTTTCACCTGTCTGAGCTTAGCCGTGAGGTTGTTCCACTCACGTTGCCATTTCTGATCGATCGCGGATCTAATGCACACTCTCAGATCCTCTCGGCGAATGGCAATGTCTTGTGGCTCACCGACTTCGGCTGCATGACGTGCTGCCTGGTCGGCGAGTTCATTGCCAGGTATCCCTACATGTCCGGGAATCCAAAAGAAGGTGATAGACTTTTGGCGGAGCATGTAGAGACACGTTCGGATGTTTTGCACCAGTGGATCGATGGTATGAGAGTGGCAGATCGCTTGCAACGCGCTCAACGAGTCGGAACAAATGAGGAATGCGCTGTCTTCGGATGTTCGACAGAATCGCAGGGCTTGCAAAATCGCAAATAACTCCGCAGTATACACAGTGGCCTGGGGAGGAAGTGACCAAGCGTGAGGATCGTCACGAATGACGATGGCACTTCCAACACCCGTAGCTGTTTTGGAACCATCTGTGTATATGCAGAGAGAGTCAAGTTCGCTAATGATCTCATAAAAGCGGGATCGATATTCGAATGAACTGGTCTCCTCCTTGTTGAGACCAGTCAGGTCGAAACGACACCTTACGTTAGGGATCAGCCAAGGAGGTACTTCCATAGGACGTTTGGGAAGTACCTTGGCGAACTGTAAGTGTAGACTCTCTAATAACTCCTGCGTTCGAACGGCCACTGGTCGACTTATGGTGGGACGTCGACCGTAGAGCCCCTGTAAACGGTATCTGAACAGAGTCGGGTAGTTTATATGTGTAGGTGTTGCATATACCCCCGCTGCATAATTGAGCAAGAGACGCTCACGTCTCAGTCGCAGCGGAGGAAGGCCCGACTCTACGCAGAGGCTCATAGAAGGGCTCGTTCGAAATGCTCCCGTAGCCAGTCGTATGCCTGCATGGTGAACAGGATCTAGGAGTAGAAGCGCAGACGCCCGGGCGGAGGAGTAAGCAATGCTGCCGTAATCAATCCTAGTCAGAACTAGCGATTGATACAGGCGAAGCAACGACTCCCGGCCCGCACCCCACGATGCACCAGCCAAGCACTTAAGCATGTTTATTGTCCTACGACAACTCGCAGCTAAGGCTTGGAGGTGTGGGCGCCACGTAAGTTGTTTGTCGAATATGAGTCCTAGAAACCTGACGCTATCAACGCACTGAAGGTTGGATCCTTTCAATGTGAGAACAGGATCCGGATGTGCGTTGCGCTTTCTGCAGAAGTGAACCACCGATGTTTTTTGTGGTGAGAAACGAAAACCAAAAGCTTCTGCAGAAGTCACCACTTCGTTGATGCCTTGTTGCAGCCGTTGTTGGATATCCTCAATGGAATCGGCTGCATAAAAAATTGTGAGGTCATCAACGTACAAGCAACGACGAATTGGGGCTGAAGCTGCAATATGACTGACTGCGATGGAAAACAAGGTGACACTAATGGTGGAGCCTTGAGGAACACCATTCTCCTGGGAGTGGGCCTCAGACTCAGTGTCACCTACCCGGACACGAAAAGAACGGTCAGTCAGAAAACTTTTAACGAACTGAGGGAGGTTACCTCTTAAACCCCAGTCGTGCAGCTTCTTGAGAATGCCATACCTCCAGGTCATATCATAAGCTTTCTCCAAATCGAAAAACACGGCCACAAGGTGTTTTCGTTGGAGAAAGGCGTCTTGAATGGCATTCTCGAGGCGAACAAGATGGTCCGTAGTCGAATGGTATCGGCGGAACCCACATTGATGTTTAGGTATAAGGTTGTGGGATTCCAGCCACCAGACGAGACGGTTGTTCACCATTTTTTCCAATACCTTGCTGAAACAGCAAGTCAAGGATATTGGACGGTAGCTAGTTAGTTGCGATGAATCTTTACCCTCTTTTAGCAGCGGAATGATGGTAGCTTCTCGCCACTGCGGAGGGTAAACGCCTTGCCTAAAAATTTCGTTGTAAAGATCCAGTAACCTACACTTACCAGGATAAGGCAGGTTCCGGATCATGGCGTAGGGGATCTCATCAGGTCCAGGGGAGGTGTCCCCAGATCCCCGAAGCGCCTCCAGTAATTCTTGCATAGAAAACGGTTGGTTATACTGGAGGGATTCATCTGAGAAAAAATCAAGATCATTTTGTTCATGTTCGATCTTGATCCGCAGGAAGTCCGGGTCATAATTCTGGGAGCCACTGACGCGCTCAAAGTGTTTAGCTAAGCAATTAGCTATTTCTGCGCGTTCAGTGATGTTCCGACCGTCGACGACGAGAAGGGAGGGCATTGGTGAACGGGAGGATTTCCCAGTAATGGCCCTCACTCTTCTCCATACCTCTGAGGTGCTGGTGGAGGTATTAATGGCCGAAACATACTGCTCCCATGATAGCCTCTTTTGCTCTTTTATAGTTCTCTTACAGCGTGCTTGAGCACGTTTGTAGGCTATCACATTTTCCTGCGTGGGGCGACGTCTGAGTTCGTTGTACGCCCGCTTTTTCTCTGCAACTGCTACACTCACGACTTCATTCCACCATGGTACGCGACGTTTGGGTGAAATGTTGGACGACTTCGGTATACTCTGATATGCTGCTTCAATGACACTGGAGGACATTTGCTCCACATCATCTTCTACGTCTCCAGTCAGCTCGGGTGTACGGAATGAATCAGCGTACATCTCCCAGTCAGCTTGACGGAGACGCCATCTCGGCGAAGATGAATGTGGAGTCATCGGCGTGGTACTATTTAAAATAATAGGTATATGGTCACTTCCGTATGAGTGTGACGCCAGCGTCCACTCAAAACGGTGTGCCATGACCGGTGAGCCGAGTGATAAGTCGATAGCCGACAGCTCACCGGTTCTTGCGTTAATGAAAGTACCTTGACCGGTATTCAACAAGACCGTTTCAGACTCGTCTAGAAACCGTTCTATGAGTCTTCCACGGGCGTCTCTTGTGCTACAGCCCCACATGGGGTTGTGAGCATTAAAATCTCCTAGTAACAAAAATGGACGTGGTAACTGTAAGGTAAGCTCGGTCAGGGTTTCGACATTCCAGTCGAAGTCTGGTAAATAGACCGAGCATACTGTGAACTGTGGCGGTTTTAATATTTGTATTGCAATAGCTTGTAGGGGGGTGTTTAATGGATGGTCCCTGAATGGGACGCCATCTTTAATGATGATGGCAACACCCCCCCTCGCCCGGATGTCTGGCTGTACATTATGCCGGCGGATATGATAATTTTTTATTGAAAATTGTTCCGCCGGCTTTAAATGGGTCTCTTGAAGGCACACGCACATAGGCGTGTGCTCAGCCAGAAGCATCTGCAATTCACAGTAATGATGTTTTACACCATTACAGTTCCATTGTATGATCGCCATTTTTGCTACTACATCGGGTTGCTCCCTAGGAAGTGTGGCTACTTCCTAGGTTTGCCCTTTGGCCAGCCTTTCTTCCTTTTCACTACTTGGACCTCGGCATCGGAGTTCTCAGACTCCGTGGCCGAGGTGTTAGTGTATGCGTCGGTCGTAGGGCGTTTAACACCCGTCCGTACCGACGCGGTCGACATGTCCGAGTCGCTCACTGCTGTTGTTATTGAGCGACTCGGGAGGAGGGTGACCGGGCGGGTCGGTGTGCCCGGTCGAGACGGCCGCTGTGGTAGCGGTGCCGTCGCTTGTGGAGGCAGCATTGACTCTGCCTCCGAAGTGGAGGTGGTCGGTCCCTTTTTTGGGGACCGTTGTTGGGCCACCTCCTTCTCCCCCTCGCTGTGGCGTCTTCTACCTTTCGGTGACTTTCGTGGTGACGAAGATTTCTTTGGTGAAGACGTCACAGTTCTTATGATGGGTCCCTGAGGGGTTGTCTTAATAACCCTTTTGGTCTCAGGGACCCCGGCTGGCGCAGCGGTTGGAGCGGGTGTAGAACTAACTACACCTGCTGAGCGCATGAGGCTCTCTTGCATTCGTTGCATGGTTATTTGCATTTGCCTCATCGCTTCCTTAATCTCACGTATTTCGTTGTTCTTCTCAACCGCTGTAGGGACAGGGGCTGCAGCAGCGCGCGCGTAGCCATCCAAGGCGGAACGGCGAGGCATATTGCCCAGTAGTTTTCGCCTTGCCTCTGGGTATGTAAGTTTTTCCAGGGCTCTCAGCTCTTGGATGGCTGATTCTTGCTTAAATATGGGGCAATTCCTCGACTTCGCCGAGTGACTGCCCCCGCAGTTAATACACTTTACTGGCTCGTCACACGGTCTTCCCTCGTGTAACGGCCTTCCGCAAACGCAAATCTGCTGCTCGACGCTACATTTTTGTGAAACGTGTCCGTATTTCTGGCACCGGTAACAACGCATTGGTGCCGGGATATACGGACGAACGTCGATTTTTTCAAAGAGGCCCAAGACCACTTCCTTTGGTAGCGTGGTCTTGTTGAAAGTTAATAAGATGAGAGGGGAGTCTGGATATTTGCCTCCCCTGTTAAATTTAAGCCTCTTTGCTTCTATAACCCCTTGTGGAGACATCTCCGACACTATCTCTTCAAGGGAACAGTATGCAAGTGAAGGGTGCATAATAACACCACGGGAGTAATTTAATACCCCATGAGGTGATACCTCCACCGCATACTGTCCTAGGTTCTTCAAGCTTGTTATCTTTTCGGACTGTGTCGCTGAGAATGCCTCCACGAGCAACCCTTTGCCCGACAGTTTGGCATTCTTGACATGGCCAATATTATCTTTCACCAACTTAGCCAACTGGAAGGGACTCATTTTACTGAAGTCGCCTTCCGTTGGTTTCACTACAAGATATTTCAAGAAATTTACAGCTTCCATTCTTGGGGCGTCCAACTGCATGGTACGCCCACGACCTTTCCCTTTTTTAGAGGGAGGGTTACCCTTTTTGATCTGCGTAGCCGCTCCACTTACTTGCGGTGCGACTACGGGTACAGAGGTAGCGGGACTAGTCTCGCTACCGTTGCTCGCGCCAGATGACAGCGGCGGAGCTTGGTTCGCGTCCGGTTTGAGGGGCCCGGACTCGCCCGAAGATGAAATATTTTTCGTACCCATAAAAGTAACACAATAAATCCCCCACCCCGCTCCCCACCCTCCACGGAGCCTCATAAGGGACGTGGGACTCCCACGCCAGGGATACGGGAATGAGGGGCCCTAGGGACAAGCCCATTGCCCCAGTGACACGCACGACCCCGGGGCGCTCGAAGTTACTGCGGCCGGTGCATAACCGCAGCCACGGTCTATGCCTGAAGCCAGGGCCGAAGTGACGTGTTGTTCCGCCGTACTCGCAAGTAACGGCTTCCCTCAGTCACCAGGATCCCCTTTTCCAGGCAACGCCGCTAAGCCACACACGAGCTAGTGTGGGTCCCGAAGATGACTTTAAGTTGGGACAATATTGAAAAAACGAAAACAAAACAAAACCAAAAACAAAAAAGAAACAAAAGATAAAAGAAAACCTGAAACAAAAAGAAATAAAAATAACGAAAACAAAAAACAGTAAAAACGAAAAGAAATAAAAACGAAGGTTAAAAAAGAGAACGATCGAGGATTTCTCCTCTAGATCCGGCATCTTTTGTGAAAACGGTGGTACCTCGAGAAGGAACGGTGCCGATCTTGGGTAGTCAGAGGCTAATGGAATCCGAAGATTACTGTATTGCGCATAAACTACCCCTGGAACCCTTAGCCTCCTTGACACCAATGGGGGATAAATACCCCTCACGGGTGCCAAGGGCAGCTGCTATAGGTGTCCACACCACCATTATTATTATTATTATTATTATTATTATTATTATTATTATTATTATTATTATTATTATTATTATTATTATTATTATTATTATTATTATTATTATTATTATTTTTTTTTTTTTTTTTTTTTTTTTTAATTAAAATTGGAGTACTGCTGAGGGTGGATGGCGCGGTCAGCAGCACCCGGCGGCATCGCCATCGAAGGACATGCGCCGCCACACACGATATATATAAAAACAACACGTAAAGACAGGGACACATAAATGCAC
The DNA here is from genome assembly GCA_035578155.1 of Brachynemurus nebulosus. Taxonomy (NCBI): domain Eukaryota; kingdom Metazoa; phylum Arthropoda; class Insecta; order Neuroptera; family Myrmeleontidae; genus Brachynemurus; species Brachynemurus nebulosus. Next base: position 51,920,023 of record JAPWDM010000001.1, on the reverse strand, counting down.
TAGACAATGGACAAACATACACATAATAAAATTCACCGATGAGCCCTGCCATCCCAGGGCTTCATAAAGAGCGGACAGTCCTTGGTGGCGGTACGCTAAGTACTAGCCAGAACGTCCGGGCATCAAGGACTGAAAACCAACGATGAAACTCCTCCCGAGGTGTAAAGGGCCTCGGGGTGGAGAAATCTGAGTAAAAATATCACAATAAAACAACATCACAATAATATCACAAAAAAAGAAAATAAGAGGAAAATCTTATTACGTCACTGGGAAGCCACAGGCCGACCAGTGCCGCAATAAGTAGTTAAAAACAAAACCGCTGAGGGGCCACAACGGCAAGCCCACAGCGGCACAATAAAATATCACAGATAAGAATAAAAAAAAATGATGTACCACCTTGGGTGGAAAAGGCCCTCGGTGGTACATCGTTAAAACAAAACGGATTAAACACAATCTTATTAAAAAATAAAAACAACAGTATCACAGATTTCAAAAATTTCTTGCTCTGTGGCACGATTCCGCTCCCCATGGTCTCAACAATTCCGAAATGGCTTCGTCAACACCTAGGAACTCACACATGTAGGGACAGTGACATCTGATTACTGAGCAACATGTACTGTTCTGTCAGATAACTGATTACTGGGTACATGTGCCGTTCTGTCAGATGTCGGGGTCAACCTACACGGGAGACTGGTACGATGACTAGGCCACGTTCGTCCGAGTCGAGGCTACAGAGAACGGGACAATGCCACAGAGTATCACAAAGTCAACATCTGACCTGTGTTCGTATCACTTCGACGGGGCGGAAGCCGCCATATCAACGCCCACGAACGCATCCGTACGAGGGACGACGACGTCTCCTTACTGGGCGAGCTCGCTCAAGCTGTTCGGGCAGACGTCGACTCGTACGTGTGGCCGATGAGAACGAGTGCGTCGGGAGCCGCATTCCTACCAATCGAAATGACAAGAACAAGGCCAGGGAAATATCACAGGAATATTTGAAAAATACCACCGCAGGCATGAAAACCCAGGGTGGCATAACAAGGATCACAGATTCGTCACAGCTTGGTTAAAACAAAATCACAGATAAAATATCACTTTTCGACTCGTCTGACGCGATTCACGAGACTGGTAAACATGCCCATACCAGCTACTACATTCACTTTCGTCAGTCAGTTGAGCAGCGTCAGCCCCAGTTCCCAACTACGCACAATCTAGACTATCGGTGAAGTTTCGCTCAATACGAGAATGCCACACTGTCGATCCTACGACATTCATCCTTGTCGAAAATTTTGATCCGGCATCTTTTGTGAAAACAGTGGTACCTCGAGAAGGAAAGGTGCCGATCTTGGGTAGTCAGAGGCTAATGGAATCCGAAGATTACTGTATTACGCATAAACTACCCCTGGAACCCTTAGCCTCCTTGACACCAATGGGGGATAAATATCCCTCACGGGTGCCAAGGGCAGCTGCTATAGGTGTCCTCACCACCATTATTATTATTATTATTATTATTATTATTATTATTATTATTATTATTATTATTATTATTATTATTATTATTATTATTATTATTATTATTATTATTATTATTATTATTATTATTATTATTATTATTATTATTATTATTATTATTATTATTATTATTATTATTATTATTATTATTATTATTATTATTATTATTATTATTATTATTATTATTATTATTATTATTATTATTATTATTATTATTATTATTATTATTATTATTATTATTATTTTTTTTTTTTTTTTTTTTTTTTTTTAGTTAAAAATTGGGGTACTGCTGCCGGTGGATGGCGCGGTCAGCAGCACCCGGCGGCATCGCCTACAAAGGGCATGCGCCGCCGAAACGAGAGATAAAAACATACACAAAACAGACAGGAACACATAAATGCATTAGACAAGGGACAAAACATACACATAATAAAATCCATCGATGGGTCCTGCCATCCCAGGGCTTTAAAAGAGTGGACAGTCCTTGGTGACGGTACGATAAGTACTAGACAGAGCGTCCGGTCACCAAGGCCTGGAAGCCATCGCTGGAACTCCCTCCGAGGTGTAAAGGGCCCCGGAGTGGAGAGAACCGACTAGAAACACACTACATATCACAACAAATTATCACAATAAGTATCACAGAAAAACTTATTGCATCGCTGGGGAGCCAAAGGCCCACCAGTGACGCAATAAGGGGTTAAAACAATACCGCTGTAGAGCCATAACAACAGGCCTACAGCGGCATAACAAAATATCACAGAAAGTAAAAACAAATGATGTACCACCTCGGGTGTAAAAGGCCTTCGGTGGTACATCGATAAAAAACAATAACGAAAACAAATAACAAGGTATAAATAACGAAGTACTACTAAGGGTGTAAAAGGCCCTTAGTGGCATAACAACAATACTAAAAGTACCCTGCCAGACCAGCTGGAGCAGGGTATAGGCAATAAATAAATAAATAAATAAGACGCACACAAAGCATTTTGAACACAAAATTAAATTAAAACAAAGCTAAAAATAAAGTTTAAAATATCGGGGGAGACAAAACGAGACGACTTGTAAAATCTGAGATGTAAAGCCCCTACAGTCTCTGAAGAAGGTTCGAATTTCTGAGAAATCCAAGCATCTTTCTTTCAGAGACTGCATCATAAGCTAAAGCTTCGGCTACACTACCTGGGAGCTGCAACCTCTGGCGCAATGGCTCAAAGGTTACACATTCCTCAACTATATGCCTCACGGTCAGCGCCGTCCCGCAGGCGGCGCACCTAGGCTGATCCTCACCGGCGAGTAGATGACGATGTGTTAACGCCGTGTGGCCCAAGCGTAAACGCGTCAGGGCCACACTCTCTCGCCGGCTCAGATTTACAGGTGCCGGAGTTCTTCGGACCTCAGGTTTCACCTGTTTGAGCTTAGCCGTGAGGTTGTTCCACTCACGTTGCCATTTCTGATCGATCGCGGATCTAATGCACACTCTCAGATCCTCTGGGCGAATGGCAATGTCCTGTGGCTCACCGACTTCGGCTGCATGACGTGCTGCCTGGTCGGCGAGTTCATTGCCAGGTATCCCCACATGTCCGGGAATCCAAAAGAAGGTGATAGACTTTTGGCGGAGCATGTAGAGACACGTTCGGATGTTTTGCACCAGTGGATCGATGGTATGAGAGTGGCAGATCGCTTGCAACGCGCTCAACGAGTCGGAACAAATGAGGAATGCGCTGTCTTCGGATGTTCGACAGAATCGCAGGGCTTGCAAAATCGCAAATAACTCCGCAGTATACACAGTGGCCTGGGGAGGAAGTGACCAAGCGTGAGGATCGTCACGAATGACGATGGCACCTCCAACACCCGTAGCTGTTTTGGAACCATCTGTGTATATGCAGAGAGAGTCAAGTTCGCTAATGATCTCATAAAAGCGGGATCGATATTCGAATGAACTGGTCTCCTCCTTGTTGAGACCAGTCAGGTCGAAACGACACCTTACGTTAGGGATCAGCCAAGGAGGTACTTCCATAGGACGTTTGGGAAGTACCTTGGCGAACTGTAAGTGCAGACTCTCTAATAACTCCTGCGTTCGAACGGCCACTGGTCGACTTACGGTGGGACGTCGACCATAGAGCCCCTGTAAACGGTATCTGAATAGAGTTGGGTGGTTTATATGTGAAGGTGTTGCATATATCCCCGCCGCATAATTGAGCAAGAGACGCTCACGTCTCAATCGCAGCGGAGGAAGACCCGACTCTACGCAGAGGCTCATAGAAGGACTCGTTCGAAATGCTCCCGTAGCCAGTCGTATGCCTGCATGGTGAACAGGATCTAGGAGTAGAAGCGCAGACGCCCGGGCGGAGGAGTAAGCAATGCTGCCGTAATCAATCCTGGTCAGAACCAGCGATTGATACAGGCGAAGCAACGACTCCCGGCCCGCACCCCACGATGCACCAGCCAAGCACTTAAGCATGTTTATTGTCCTACGACAACTCGCAGCTAAGGCTTGGAGGTGTGGGCGCCACGTAAGTTGTTTGTCGAATATAAGTCCTAGAAACCTGACGCTATCAACGCACTGAAGGTTGGATCCTTTCAATGTGAGAACAGGATCCGGATGTGCGTTGCGCTTTCTGCAGAAGTGAACCACCGATGTTTTTTGTGGAGAGAAACGAAAACCAAGAGCTTCTGCAGAAGTCACCACTTCGTTGATGCCTTGTTGCAGCCGTTGTTGAATATCCTCGATGGAATCGGCTGCATAGAAGATTGTGAGGTCATCAACGTACAAGCAACGACGAATTGGGGCTGAAGCTGCAATATGACTGACTGCGATGGAAAACAAGGTGACACTAATGGTGGAGCCTTGAGGAACACCATTCTCCTGGGAGTGGGCCTCAGACTCAGTGTCACCTACCCGGACACGAAACGTGCGGTCAGTCAGAAAACTTTTTACGAACTGAGGGAGGTTACCTCTTAAACCCCAGTCGTGCAGCTTCTTGAGAATGCCATACCTCCAGGTCATATCATAAGCTTTCTCCAAATCGAAAAACACGGCCACAAGGTGTTTTCGTTGGAGAAAGGCGTCTTGAATGGCATTCTCGAGGCGAACAAGATGGTCCGTAGTCGAATGGTATCGGCGGAACCCACATTGATGTTTAGGTATAAGGTTGTGGGATTCCAGCCACCAGACGAGACGGTTGTTCACCATTTTTTCCAATACCTTGCTGAAACAGCAAGTCAAGGATATTGGACGGTAGCTAGTTAGTTGCGATAAATCTTTACCCTCTTTTAGCAGCGGAATGATGGTAGCTTCTCGCCACTGCGGAGGGTAAACGCCTTGCCTAAAAATTTCGTTATACAGATCCAGTAACCTACACTTACCAGGATAAGGCAGGTTCCGGATCATGGCGTAGGGGATCTCATCAGGTCCAGGGGAGGTGTCCCCAGATCCCCGAAGCGCCTCCAGTAATTCTTGCATAGAAAACGGTTGGTTGTACTGGAGGGATTCATCTGAGAAAAAATCAAGATCGTTTTGTTCGTGTTCGATCTTGATCCGCAGGAAGTCCGGGTCATAGTTTTGGGAGCCACTGACGCGCTCAAAGTGTTTAGCTAAACAATTAGCTATTTCTGCGCGTTCAGTGATGTTCCGACCGTCGACGACGAGAAGAGAGGGCATTGGTGAACGGGAGGATTTCCCTGTAATGGCTCTCACTCTTCTCCATACCTCTGAGGTGGTGGTGGAGGTATTAATGGCCGAAACATATTGCTCCCATGATAGCCTCTTCTGTTCTTTAATTGTGCGTTTACAGCGTGCTTGCGCACGCTTGTAGGCTATCACATTTTCCTGCGTGGGGCGACGTTTGAGTTCGTGGTACGCCCGCTTTTTCTCGGCAACTGCTACTCTCACGACTTCATTCCACCATGGTAAGCGACGTTTAGGTGGAATGTTGGACGACATTGGTATACTCTTATGTGCTGCTTCAATGACACTGGAGGACATTTGCTCCACATCATCTTCTACGTCTCCAGTCAGCTCGGGTGTACGGAATGAGTCAACGTACATGTCCCAGTCAGCTTGACGGAGACGCCATCTCGGCGAAGACGATTGTGGAGTCATCGGCATGGTACTATTCAAAATAATGGGTATATGGTCGCTACCGTATGAGTCTGACGCCAGCGTCCACTCATAACGGTGCGCCATGACCGGTGAGCCAAGTGATAAGTCGATAGCCGACAACTCACCGGTTCTTGCATTGATGTAAGTACCTTCACCGGAATTCAACAAAACCGCTTCAGACTCATCTAGAAACCGTTCTATGAGTCTTCCACGGGCGTCTCTTGTGCTACAGCCCCACATGGGGCTGTGAGCATTAAAATCTCCTAGTAACAAAAATGGACGTGGTAACTGCAGTGTAAGCTCGGTCAGGGATTCGACATTCCAGTCGAAGTCTGGTAAGTAGACCGAGCATACTGTGAACTGGGGCGGTTTTAAAAATTGTACTGCTATAGCTTGTAGGGGGGTGTTTAAAGGGTGGTCCCTGAAAGGGACGCCATCTCTGACTATGATGGCAACACCCCCCCTCGCCCTGATGTCTGGCTGTACGTCGTGCCGGCGGACTTGATGATATTTGATGTTAAATTGTTCCGCCGGCTTTAAATGTGTTTCTTGTAAGCACACGCACATAGGCGTGTGCTCAGCCAGAAGCATCTGCAATTCACAGTAATGGTGCTTAACACCATTACAGTTCCACTGTACGATAGCCATTTCTGTTACTACTTAGGGTTGCTCCCTAGGAAGTGTGGCTACTTCCTAGGTTTCCCCTTTGGCCAGCCTTTTTTTCGTTTGACAACTTGAACCTCGGCATCGGAGTTATCAGACTCCGTGGCCGAGGTATTTGTATAGGCGTCGGTCGTTGGGCGTTTGACACCCGTCCGAACCGACGCCGTCGACATGTCCGAGTCGCTCACTTGTGTTGTTGTGGAGCGACTCGGGAGGGGGGTGACCGGGCGGGTAGGTGTGCCCGGTCGGGACGGCGTCTTTTGCCGCTGGGGCAGCGGCGCCGTCGTTTGTGGAGGCAGCATTGATTCTGCCTCCGAGGTGGAGGTGGTTGGTCCCTTTTTCGGGGACCGTTGTTGGGTCACCTCCTTCTCCCCCTCACTGCGACGTCTTCTTGGCGGTGACTTTTTCGGTGATGATTTCTTCATTGCGGAAGACGTCACAGTTTTTATTACTGGTCCCTGAGGTGTGGTTGTAATCACCCTTTTGGCCTCAGAGACCTTGGCTGGCGCGACAGCGGCTGTGGTGGGTGTAGAAACAGATGCACCCACAGAGCGCATTAGGCTCTCCTGCATTTTCTGCATGGTCGTCTGCATTTGCTTCATAGCCTCACGAATTTCCTTTATTTCTTGATTAGCCGCTGTAGGGGCGGGGGCTGCAGCAGCGCGTGCATAGCCATCCAAGGCCGAGCGACGGGGCATATTGCCCAAGAGCTTCCGACGTGCCTCTGGATACGTAAGTTTTTCCAGGGCTCTCAGCTCTTGGATGGCTGATTCTTGCTTGAAAATGGGGCAATTCCTCGACTTGGCCGAGTGATTGCCCCCACAGTTAATACATTTTACTGGCTCGTCACATGGCCGTCCCTCATGTAACGGCCTGCCGCACACGCATATCTGCTGCTCTATATTGCAACGTTGTGAAACATGGCCGTACTTTTGGCATCTATAGCACCTCATCGGTGCCGGTATGTACGGTCGCACGTCCACTTTGTTGAAGAGACCAATGACCACTTCTCTTGGTAGTGTGGTCTTGTTGAAGGTTAGCAGTATGAGGGGGGATTCTGGATGTTTGTTCCCCCTGTTATATTTCAACCTTTTGGCCTCTATTACCCCCTGTGGAGACATCTCCGACACTATCTCTTCGAGGGTGCAGTACGCAAGAGATGGATGTAATATGACTCCCCTAGAGTAGTTTAAAACTCCATGGGGGGTCACTTCTATCGCGTACTGCCCTAAGTTCTTCATATTGAGGATTTTCTCGGATTGTGTCTTTGAGAATGCCTCCACGAGCAACCCTTTGCCCGATAGTTTGGCATCCTTGACATGCCCGATTTCATTACTTACCAACTTAGCTAACAAGAAGGGACTTACCTTACTGAAGTCACCTTCTGTCGGCTTCAAGACTAAAAACCTCATATATTCCTCCGCTTGCATTCTTGGAGCGTCAAAAGGAATTTGACGCCCGCGACGATTCCCTTTTTTGGAGGGAGGGTTACCCTTTTTGTTCGTACTCGTTCCACTGAGTTGTGGAGCGGGTACAGGAGAAGTTGGAGCGGGACTAGCCACGCTACTATTGCTCGCACCAGTTGTTGGCGGTGGAGCTGGGTTCGCGTCCGTATTTAAGGGCCCGGACTCGCCCGAAGAAACATTATTTTTATTATCGCCCATAAATTGTAGTACAAAAATCCCCCACCCCGCTCCCCACCCTCCACGGAGCCTCATAAGGGACGTGGGACTCCCACGCCAGGGATACGGGAATGAGGGGCCCTAGGGACGAAGCCCATTGCCCCAGTGACACGCACGACCCCGGGGCGCTCGAATTTACTGCGGCCGGTGCATAACCGCAGCCACGGTCTATGCCTGAAGCCAGGGCCGAAGTGACGTGTTGTTCCGCCGTACTCGCAAGTAACGGCTTCCCTCAGTCACCAGGATCCCCTTTTCCAGGCAACGCCGCTAAGCCACACACGAGCTAGTGTGGGTCCCGAAGATGATTTGAAGTTGGGACAACAAAGAAGAACGAAAACAAAATAAAACCAAAAACAAAAGGGAAACAAAAGATAAAAGAAAATCTGAAACAAAGAGAAATAAAAATAACGAAAACAAAAAACAGTAAAAACGAAATGAAATAAAAACGAAGGTTAAAAAAAGAACGATCGAGGATTTCTCCTCTAGATCCGGCATCTTTTGTGAAAACGGTGGTACCTCGAGAAGGAAAGGTGCCGATCTTGGGTAGTCAGAGGCTAATGGAATCCGAAGATTACTGTATTGCGCATAAACTACCCCTGGAACCCTTAGCCTCCTTGACACCAATGGGGGATAAATATCCCTCACGGGTGCCAAGGGCAGCTGCTATAGGTGTCCTCACCACCATTATTATTATTATTATTATTATTATTATTATTATTATTATTATTATTATTATTATTATTATTATTATTATTATTATTATTATTATTATTATTATTATTATTATTATTATTATTATTATTATTATTATTATTATTATTATTATTATTATTATTATTATTATTATTATTATTATTATTTTTTTTTTTTTTTTTTTTTTTTTTTTTTTTTTTTTTTTTTTTTATTAAGATTGGGGTACTGCTGCCGGTGGATGGCGCGGTCAGCAGCACCCGGCGGCATCGCCTACTAAGGGCATGCGCCGCCAAACACAGTAAAAATAAAAACAACACGTAAAGACAGGAACACATAAATGCAATAGACAACGGACAAACATATACATATAAAATCCAACGATGAGCCCTGCCATCCCAGGGCTTAAAAAGAGCGGACAGTCCTTGGTGACGGTACGATAAGTACTAGACAAAGCGTCCGGTCACCAAGGCCTGAAGACCATCGCTGCGACTCCCCCCGAGGCGTAAAGGGCCTCGGGGTGGAGGAACCTGACTAGAAACACACAAACGACTAGAAATTTATATCACAATTTATCACAGATAAAACTTATTACGTCACTGGGGAGCCACAGGCCAACCAGTGACGCAATAAGGAGTTAAAACAATACCGCTGTAGAGCCATAACAACAGGCCTACAGCGGCATAACAAAATATCACAGGTAGTAAAAACAAATGATGTACCACCTCGGGTGTAAAGAGCCCTCGGTGATACATCGTTAAAAAACAATAACAAGAACAACAAACATGTATAAATAACAACAGTACCACTAAGGGTGTAAAAGGCCCTTAGTGGCATAACGAAACACTAAAAGTACCCTGCCAGACCAGCTGGAACAGGGTATCGGTAATAAATAAGACGAACACAATACTTTTTTAACACATAAAATAAAAATCGAGACTGTAGTTAAAATTCTATCGGGGGAGATTAAACGAGACGACTTGTAAAATCTGAGATGGTATGCCCCTAAAGCCTCTGAAGAAGATGCGAATTTCGGAGAAATTCAAGCATCTTTCTTTCAGAGGCAGCATCATAAGCAAGAGCTTCGGCTACACTTTCTGGGAGCTGCAACCTCTGGCGCAATGGCGCAAAGGTTACACATTCCTCAACTATATGCCTCACGGTCAGCGCCGTCCCGCAGGCGGCGCACCTTGGCTGATCCTCACCGGCGAGAAGATGACGATGTGTTAACGCCGTGTGGCCCAAGCGTAAACGCGTCAGGGCCACACTCTCTCGCCGGCTCAGATTTACAGGTGCCGGAGTTCTTCGGACCTCAGGTTTCACCTGTTTGAGCTTCGCCGTGAGGTTGTTCCACTCACGTTGCCATTTCTGATCGATCGCCGATCTAATGCACACTCTCAGATCCTCTGGGCGAATGGCAATGTCCTGTGGCTCACCATTATTATTATTATTATTATTATTATTATTATTATTATTATTATTATTATTATTATTATTATTATTTTTTTTTTTTTTTTTTTTTTTTTTTTTTTTTTTAAATTGGGACACTCCTGCCGGTGGATGGCGCGGTCAGCAGTGTCCGGCGGCATCGCCAACGATGGGCATGCGCCGCCATACACACAAGAAATTAAAACACACATAAAGACAGGGACACATAAATGCAATAGACAAAGGACAAACATACACATGATAAAATTCACCGATGAGCCCCACCATCCCAGGGCTTCATAAAGAGCGGACAGTCCTTGGTGGCGGTACGCTAAGTACTAGCCAGAACGTCCGGTCACCAAGGATTGAAAAACCAACGATGAAACTCCCCCCGAGGTGCAAAAGGCTTCGGAGTGGAGGAAACCGACTAGAAAAAAAGATAAAACAGAAATAAATATCACAGATAAGTATCACGGTATCACAGATAAAACTTGTTGCATCACTGGGAAGCCATAGGCCGACCAGTGAAGCAAGAAGGAGTTAAAAGAAAATACCGCTGTAGACCCATAACAACAGGCCTACAGCGGCAAAACAAAATATCACAGATAAGGAAAGACTAAAAAAAATTCAACAATAAAATAACAACAAAACATCACACACTGAAAAATCACAGTAAATATATCACAGCCCACCCACTGTACTCTGGAGGGCCCAGAACCGCCCAGTGGTACAGTGGGGATCGCAACAACACCGTTGGAGGCCCCATGGGCCTCCAGTGGCAGAAAAACACAGAAAAAGACAAAAAACAATAACAAAAGAATTCCACGATTTGTGTCGTCCTATTTATTTGTTTATTAACCAACCAGGGCCCCGTTAGCCTGCTAGCCAGCTAGCAGTTACCACCGAGCACGACGAGGACGTGGGGTTGGATTTATGCCCGGCATTATTATTATTATTATTATTATTATTATTATTATTATTATTATTATTATTATTATTATTATTATTATTATTATTATTATTATTATTATTATTATTATTTTTATTTAAATAACGCTTGTAAAACTTATTTTATAATTTTTGTTGAGTTAGATGTGATTTTATTTAGTAAATAGCCTGGGATAATTATTGATTTCATTCAAATATTCAGATTTATGGTAAAATTAATCTTGAAAATAGTAAAATTATGACAATATTATCAAGGAATTTACTGCAAAACATGTAAATAAATAAGATCAAAATCACATCATTGCAACCATATACTCTAGTGAACCAACCAATAGTCATATTTTAGTCTCAGCTAAATTATTTAATAGGTTAGGACCTAGAAGCAATTATTATTTTTGTTACATATTTAATTTATTAATGAATTCTTGTGCGAAATGCTAATTTTATTTGAGTGCTGCAGTTTAATCGTTTTTATGTGATCTTTACTATACCTGTTTTTGCAATATTAAAAATATGAAAATACAATTAATTGTTATTATGTTGTTTGGCAAATTCGTTTTAAGGGCCCGCAAATCAGTTTTTCACCAGATCGCGCTTTTATTCAGGTTGGCTCTGATAGTCTTCCAAACCGAACATCTCAAATATTTCTTAAAAACGCACTTAATTTATTGTATATTAAATTTTTTTAATTTATTTTTAGTTTTGACAAGATCGCCAACCATCGAAATTACTATATGTTGGGACTAAGTTACTGGTTTTTGTTAGAGGGACAACATTTCGCGGAAAGGTTTTCTACAGGATCATGCATATTTATTGTAAAAATTGCTGCAACACCAGTAAAGCCTGCATGTAATTTCATAAAATAATTTATTCAGAGAACAAGTAAATACTCTGTGAGCGAAAAGAATATCAAAGAATTAAAAGCTTCATGACCAAGTGGTCAGCGTAAGTCTAGAAAATTGTAACTAGTTGGGAGCCCAGCGGGAGCCCGACACGGCTTCAGACATCTAGTCTCTCGCTGACCGTCGCCGAACACACAGTCCATTGTAAATACATTATTACCCATTGTTGGTTGAACTGCACTCTTTTCTCTCTCTGGTAATACGTGTGATGTAGTCGTGTGTGTAAATACGCACACTACTATACAACACGAAACCAATACCACTGCAAACTGTGTACCTACACGACGGAGTGGGAGAAATTTTACGTCACCCACTTGCGACAAGTGGAACAGTGTGATTTGGTTACTAGTTTGACTCCTTGTTCATGACGTTACATAAATTAAGAATGAATTTAAGTATTTTTATAGCCCTACTGTTTTTATGTGACATTAAATAAATTTCACTGTCCAGTTAAAATTATTCTGTTATACAAAAATTAAAACCACGTCTAATTTTTTCCTAAAAATATCCGTACAAGAAAGCTCCTACAGCTTTTTGTTTGCATTTTTATTTTCATCTTCTAAATATAGAATAATAGCTTTACTGGGAAATTGTTAATTCACTGAAATATATCAGAAACTTTTCGAATAAAATCTAACGTTGAAATTTCAAGTAGGTATATAATTTAATTAAATTACGTATCCATGCCGTTTCAAATTTTATATAAATAGATTTACCTAATATAATATGAAAAAATAAATTAAATTTTCAGAAAATCTAATTTAAAATTCCTACAATTGGAATCAAAAAGATGATTTTGAATCAATATCTTGTATCTTACATTGTGCGCTATTTATAAAGTTATGTCAAGCTTAAGTTGAACTAACAAGAAGATGTACCCAGAGTGAAATCCGAAATTTTGATGAAACTTTGCCGGTGTGTAGAAAAGTTAAAAATAACACACCTGTACTTTTTTATCGACGATCTTTCACCTTTACGGAGTGAAACCAGCCCCTAATCGTATTTATTATCTCGAAAGCTATAAGAGATAGAGGAAAACATTGCATTTTCACCACCATATATAGAAAGAGCAGCAAAAATTAGGGGATACAGTTTTTTACGTTGTTTCAAAATATTTGTGGTATTCAAAACATTACGTTCGTGCGCTGAACTTCGCTCTCGTGCGCAATTGACAATTTCCCGCACATATTGCACAATATACTATTTTTCCAATAGCTGATTATTTTTTATAAAACGATATATCACAAAGAGATACTTCTTAGGAAAGGAAATAAGTAATATGACTTTAAATCATACCATAATCGAATAAAATCACCTAAATCATAAAGCAACACGTTATCGCAGACTAGTACGCAATTCCATCGTGACATAAGTCAAAAGTGACACCATCTGAGAACATAACGATCATTTTATTGGAAATTTTGAAAAGACAATAGTGCCACACAGTGGAAAATATATGAGTTATTGTTATGACGTGCTTATGGAATTTGAAAATTTTAAATCATTCATTTTAGCAACTCATATTTTAAATTTTGCTTATAAAAAACTTTTCCGTCCATTCGTCCGTCTATTTGTCTCCAGATTGCACTAAACCGCATAAATTCTGAACTATTGGATTGTTAATGAAATTTTCAGAAATTATGCGGTTTGGTTCTTAGTTGGTCTCCTACGAATTTCATCACAATCAGAGTAATGTTAGCCATGGAGCTACCATGATATCCCATTAAATGCCGATATATTTTTTGCTACTAGTCCCACTTCGCTCAAATGAAAATATTTGGGGGTTAGTTTGTAAAGTATATTTTGCTATTCTTTTATAATTTAGCCTTTAAATATTTTAAGTTACAGTAAATTTTCGACGAAGAAATTTTGTACCTTAATGGGGACCACTAATGTGACCGCCTGAAAAAGGTGATTTTTGGGAATTTTTTTAATGAAAGCTACTGTATGGAATGTTTTAATATTTTAAGGATATATTCTTTGATATATAATAAACGCATGATAAAATTTTTGGACCAAAAAATTGAAAGTTCAGTGAGTTATCTGCCAAGGCTCCAAAAAAAAGTTCCCCCACTGTTGCAGTGATAGCGGCCTTCACACTGCCTGAAATCAAAAACACCAAAAAGTCTATTAAACTAGAAGGTATGGCCCGTACCGTGAACCTCAATCGAAAAAAAAAGTTGAAATTTAGCAAAATGGCGGGGTTTTTAAAAAAAAAGTTTCAAATTTTGCGCGAATTTTTTATTCGATTAGAAAACTGGAGGGTCATGTTATGAAGAAATATATATAAAATAAGCTGCAATAAGAATCAAATCGATCGAAAAATTTGTCTTCGAGTTATAAAGAAAATTTGAAAAATGTAGTTTTTCGTAATTTTACCTTTTAGTTTTCATCATTGAGAATTTTTACTAAAATTATTTAAGATGTACTGATTATAACGGTCATAGTAAAACTAGATGAGTCGTTTAAATGTGCCAGGGTTTAGCTGGACGTCGCTGCTAGTCACAACATGTGACTAGCAGCCACATCCAGAAACTCCCGAACTATCAACCTTCATACATTTCCCAATACCTCAAAGTTAACAATAAAAATCAGAATCCACTCTTCAGATGGCTGTAACTCCAAAACTACTTGAAATATGCACTTGAAATTTTAGTATGTTATTTTTACAGGTATAGACTATCGAAACATGCAAAAAAAAATTTCCAATTTTATGAAAATGTCACACTAGTGGCCCTCTTAAAGTTATTCTCATCTCAGACATCACTTTAACACTTTCAGCCGCACGGCTTCGGTATTCGAAAATAATCAGAACAACCGCAGAGGCCGATTGCAATCAATGATTAATTGACTACGCATTATGTATCTGTGCGATGTTACGACACCGATGTGTATATACTCAATTCACACAAACACCAACACACACTGCTCTCTTGGTTTCTATAAAAAATTTTAAAATAAACAATATAAAAACTAATTAAGTAACAAAAGTATTTGTTTTTTCTCTTTTTTTTTGTTATTTGTTTTTACCAGATTGTTATTTAAACTTTCTGTAATACTCTAACTGACTTGAATGTGTTTGAATATCATAAATGTGTATATGTACGTATCACATATATGTGTATGTTGAATCATTTTATGTATTTGTTTATATAAAGTTTCTTTAAAAATATTGTCGGCTTCCGGGGAAGTTTACTGCAGAAGTGCTTGGGCCTTATATAAAACATAAAAATTTTAGAAGCAGTTAAGCACAAAATCATTTTAAGTATAAAAGTCTATTACAGGTACGAGGAAGCTGTGTGCCATACCCCGCTGTCAGCGTATTTTGAGTTGTATTACTTTCTGAGAGGGAGTGTAATATAGTGTAATGTATGTTTATGATAGGAAATGATATGACATATGACACATATAACGCAGATTTTTTCAAAGTCTACACAATGGCATTAAATATTTGGATTATAGCAGGACAAAATATTGATGTGAAAGTATTTTTATTTCTGTATATATACATATTAATTAATATTATTAATATAACTGGGTAAGTGTATATTTAAATTATGATATAATATAATTAGCCCCGTTCCTTTTGCTCCCCGTACATTGTGGAATAGTAATTTAAAAAGGATGTTTAAAGTGATATTTATTTAACTAAACAAAATAATGTTCACTCATCTTATTTTATTAATATCGTTAACGTTATAGTGCAAGAGTTCTGTATGTACCTAGTGTACTTACATACGTTTATTACGTATGTATGTATATTTACAACGAACCTACCGCTTAAATTAATAATAATAAAAATAATAGTATATATTTATATTGTTGTCGTAGTAGGGGACACAATCAGCATCATGTTCATTCAATAGAGTTTATGCCATATTCTCCTTCTTGTTATGAATGGTAGGTTCTACGGGAACGGGATTTCATTTGGTGTAAACTATAGGCAAATGAATAAAAAAATTAATTAAAATGTATCGTAGTGTTATGTTTGTGCTGATTAAATAGTGAGTTATATACAGTAATTTTAAAGTTCCTGACTAAACCCGTAAGTATTTTAAAATTCAATATTTTTTATAGTAGGTACTGTAATACAGATGGTTTTAAGACACCTGTAAGAAAAATGTTGTTGAAAATCAATTCTCCTTGGTAAGTGGTTGTAGCGGCAAGTAAGAACGGCAAGGTGCTTCCTATTTAGTTCATATATAGAATTAGTTTGATAATTCCTAATATTTTACAATATGATTGAGCATTTCAAATTAAGTAATCAAAATCAATTAATTTATTTAATCGAAACCCAAAGATATAGTAAATACTGAAAAAGCTTTTGAATGTTTATTAACACTTTAGTGGTCGCATACCTATGCAAGTAACCTTTGCCGGGTATAAATTTTTTTGCAAGAGAGGAAGAATGAGAGATGAAAAGACTGATTAAGTGATCATATTGAGATTTACTTAGGCAACCGGCACTGAACTCTTAGGTTATCAGACAATTATATTGTCATAAAATGACTAAAACATTTTAATTTATCTAACTCATTTGAATGCGAGTTTGGAATAAAATTGTAAATTAAATTTTATAACCAATGCATCTAGCCGGGTTACCGGTAAACGTTAGTATGCTCATACTTCTGCAGTTAAAAATATAAGGGAAATGTTACACTGCTATTTGATCAGGTACCTGTAAGTGTGTACTGTGACAGTGTCAACATAATTATGTATTAATGGATTTGAGTGTTACTTGATGGTATTCCATATTTATAAACAATAAAAAAATATTTTACTTCACAAAATACCAGTTTTATTTTTGAAACTGTGACAAAATTGTTTCTAACCGTCAGTTCATTTTCATTTTCTACACATTTAAAAAAAAATTTGTTTTAAAATTAACACATTTCACATGTCCAGAACGGCTCACTCAATTTTTTGTGTTATTTTAACACAAAGCATATGTGTCAAATCTTTACATAAGATCCATGTCAATGTTTTAACACACAAGAGGACATACATTTTGTGTTAATTTTTCAAATTTATCAGAGTTAGTTGTTAAACTTTTTTATTCAATATTTTACTTCCATTGCAGCTTAAGATATTTGAAAATCGTCAAAAATTATAACAATTTTGTTCATATATTATTATAAATGAAACTCAAAGAACGCAAAGTAAAGCGGCCCCTACACGCTCAATAATATTGTGCAATCAACTTGTGCAATTTATTGAACGCTTCTCCAGACAGTTCAATAATTTTTTTAAAGAAATTTGCGCAATAAACTAAATGCAGGAATTGTACTTAATTAAACTGTTGTTTAATTTTAAATATTAAGTGATAAAGATGTTGCATAGCAATAAATAATTATTCTTGCAAATTAATAATTCATACTGGTTCAAATAATAGCCATCAAATATGACTACAGAATAACAAACAAATCAAAACAAATAAAGTAGTATTGCGCAATAATATCTACAAAGCCTACAGACGTTACAATATTCATTCATTGCACAATATATTTCAAACTATTTTTGATCAGCACAATATATTGTACAACCCTTCAATATAACCTACAGACGATCCATAATATTGTACAACCTCGGATTTTGTGCAATATTATTGAGCGTGTAGGGGCCGCTTAAGTCAGTTCTTTATAAAAATTCTTACTTGTTTCGATATATATCTACCAAAATATACATAATAAAAAGGATGAGAGTAGTTCTTATTATTAAACAATACCGAAAAATTATAAGTTTTTTCAGTTATTGACAAATATAGTTTTATTAAACGTTTAAAAGTAAGCTTACATGATTTTTTGTAACTGAATCTGTAACAAAATAACCGTAAAATGGAAGAAAATTGTTTCATTTTTAAACGTTTAATAAAACTATATTCGTCAATAACTGAAAAAACTTATAATTTTTCGGTATTGTTTAATAATAAGAACTACTCTCATCCTTTTTATATTTTAGTAGATATATATTCTAATGTAATTTACGTACTTATAACATTCTTTTGCTCTACACAAAGATTGTGTCAATTCTTTGTTGTTCAAAACAGGTTAACATTTTTATTCTGTTAAATCGAAATTTGTGTTAATATTTTCATTTAACATAAACGCGAAATGTTACATTAACGCAGGGTTGTGTTACTTATTTAACACAAAAATTTTAACTAGTAGTTTTTTTTTTGCAAATCATTAATTTTTTTACTGTGTTTGTCACAGTTTCGAAAATAGTAGTGGTGTTTTGCGAAGTAAAATATTTGTTTATTATTTATAATTATGTACGTTTGTCAATATGTTCAGGTAAATTACAAATAGTGTCTTTAACTTAAGTATCCGTAAATTTGTAATACACTTAATTTTTGCCGTAGAAGAGCAATAAGCTGATTAGCCTATTTAAAAAGGACTTCTATAATTTGTTAACTGCTACTTATGTGGGAAAAAAATTTGAAATTAACAGGATTTTTTTGTATTCTATATAGAATTGTACTTTATTGCCATACATTACTTAACAGACTATTTGTTTATGAAAGTGTCAATAAAATGACAAGTTATATATTGTCGTTCCCAAAACATAAAACATATCAGCTGGTCGTTAAAATCTCATTCATCAAGAATGGAAGCAATTAGTAAATTGTATAAAATTATTTATAAACAAAAACCAAAAACATTGATTTCGTTACCAACTTTAAAATCTTTTCAAAAAATTCTTCAAATATCATTATTAACAATCTTTTCAACTTGCATGTTCGTTTCCAATAAACTTTTACGAATATCGTATACACATAATTATCGAAGTTTTCTCAGTAAACAAGTACAATATATTTAAACATTAAAAGTTTATAAACTTTATAGTTAAACAAAAGAGCAATTTACAAGAGTATTAAATTAAATTTCAATAAAAATGCGATTTACAGTTCCCTCTGCGAATAGTGCCGTGCAGTTCCCACTATAGTACCCACGTCGCACAGTGAGGTATTTCATCTTAAAACCTATGCAAAACTATAAGTTGCGTTTTTTTTTAGCCTGAGCCTAAATGAGCCTGAATTTTTTTTCAGTGGTAGAGGTAAAGTAGGTTTTTTAGAATATTTTTGCAAAAGGAAGATTTTTTTTTTTTGAAAGGCGTATTTCTTAAGTGTAGAAGTGAAATAGAAGCAGTTTTTTTCAGAAGTGGAAGTGAAGCAGGAGTGGTTATTGAAGTGAAGTGGGAACAAACTTTTGTACAGGAGTAGGAATGAATTAGGAGCGATCTTACAAGTAAATACTCGTTTTTCATAATAAAAATTCAATATTTGTGTGTACAAAAATGTGCGAATTTGTGCGAAGTTTTTCTTATCAGAATGGTAGAAGAGGACTTCAGGTTTAATGTAATGGTATACATTTTGTGTACAAATGATTACAACATATTTTAAAACACTAATATTAGCAAAATAGTGAAAAAAATCTTTATGCGTTATGATTTGCATAGGGAAAAAGGTAATAACTACAACGTATTTAAAATTTAATTGTACATAATTAAAATACGTTTTATTTCAATATCCATAATGATTTTTTCACCAAAACACTTCAAACATGCAAAATTATGCAACGTAAAATTGAACAAAAATAGAGTGTCAAAAACAAAAAACGTGCGTATTAAACGAAGACTAAGTTACGACTGGTAGTGTGACTCGTAATATTGGTCGCACGTAATATTGGTCTCATTTCATGTATTATAATGTCTACTTTTTGGAAAACCAAGCTTATTCATTTCTACCAACTTTTCCATATCACTTAAAGAGCAGGTTTTGAAGTCAAATACCTTAGAGTGCGTCGTTTCTGCAAATTCATTCTAAAAGTCTATAATTTTACCATTGAGCATCATTTTTGAGAAGTGAAATATAAAACGAATTAGGTGCGCTACTTTTCGTGGAAATGTAAATTCTTAATTGAATTGCGAGATGGTACTGTACTTTACTTAGTGTGCTCATTTATTTATTCAAACAATTAAAATTCATTGACGGACTTACAGATTCAATTATTTCTAGATGATAATTAAAAAATATTATTTTCCCTGAACAAGAAAAGGGTATGCCAACTTCTGTATTGCGTCTTGTTTCTTAGCGTGCGGTAACAAGTCTCTGTATTGGACTGTTAAAAAAATAATAAAATTATTTTTCCTAATTAAATAAATTGTAAAGAATTTCACTGTGATTGCCAAGAGAAGGTCAAAAATAATTCATTTTTAATTACTCTCGGGGTGACCTTAATGTTATACTAACATAAAAATTAACAAAAAAGAAATGATTTAATTAAAAATAAAAAGCGTCATCGTAAAATTTTAACGTGAAATGTTAAAAAATTTAACATTTATGAATTTATTAATTTATTCTGTTTCTTGATTTGTTATTCACTTAAATGCTAATTAAATTTTAAAGCTGATCGCAAATTAATAATTGATATTTTATTCTAATTGGAAAAGTACAATAGGTACATTATACTTACCTATACCTATATATATTTTTCAAATGGTGTGGTTTTCAATTTTATATTTTTCGAATCTTTAGTAATTTTAACATAATTACTAAAGAATTTTAACAATTTTAACATATTTAACTAATTCCAAGGCAACACTGTTGCCAGTAGTTTTAACAAAAACCTCTGATGAGTGGCGTTCGAGTAGCCCAAAAATAGCTAAATCATTTATGTAATAACCCAAAAATAGTCAAATATAATGTCGCTCCAAAAATTTCAGTCCACTATTAAAAACAAAAAAAATTGATCCCAGAAATTTATTAATCATTGCACATTACATTCCGTATTAAATTATTACTACTAGTGTCCGACCAAAACTAGTTTTTTAACCGAAACCGAAACCGAATTTCGGTCGCGGGTCGGTGTCTCAGTTTCGGCCGAAACCGAAACCGAAAGTTTCTTTTAAGGCTGTTTCTTACTCCTTTATTTTAATTTCAATGTGTTTAAAAACCCCATACTTGAGTAATATAATTAGTTATTTAATAAAAATAAAGAAAAATAAATACATAAATAAATTTTTTACTTGCTATTTTTTATTTAGGTAAGTGACTCGGATTAAAGCAGGATTAACCCACTCTTGCATGAGCGCCCATATAATAATTTGTAGGGGGTGGGGCTGGAACTTGGGTAAGGAATATTGAATGACGAAAACTGATTTGTAAGAAGCCATAAAAATTCCCAAATTTCGATATTTTTCCCCAAAATAACATAGGCGAGCAAAAAAACCTCATTTCCCTTTCTCTAGGTCTGTTTTTACGAAATGTTTCCCCAAAAATAACACTGACGAGCAAATGAAAAAAAAACTTCGTTTTCTTTTCTACGGGTCCCTTTTTTAGAAATTTTACAGCAAACATAGCCAACTAGGGGGGATCGGGAATTACGAATAGTGCAAATTTTTCACAAAAATAGCATTGACGCACAAAAAAAGGTCGTTCTGCGTTCTTTCAGCTCCTTTTTTGAAATTTTTCTCCAACCATGATCAGCTAGGGGACCGCAGCACCCCTTGTCCCCGAGTATGGGCGCCTTTGTCCTCTTGAACCCTAGACATTTTCTTCATACTGAGCCCCCTTTCTCTCTCCCCCGAGCCGGATTTACTTGTGCGAGGTCCTGAGGCGTTTCCCGAGTGAAAGATTTTCACTACTACTTTTATCAAAATTTCCTTGAAAAGTAGAATTGAAGAGCAAAAAAGAAAACATTTAATACTTCTATTCTACTCCTGTTTTAAGAGATTCTTTATCATTTTGGGCGGCTTCTATTGATTGTGTGAAAAACTAGCACAAATCGTAAATATTGATTCAAATATTCAAAATAGATAGCTTAACCAAGGCCCTTCAAAGAATCGGGCCCTAGACATTTGTCTCATTTGTCTATTCGGTGATCCGGCCCTGAGCGGTGTACATAATTATTGCCATAAAGTTTGAAACAAGTCACAATAAAAGTAAACTTTAGTATTAACAAGATTAATTAGTACCTATTTAATTTATTGAGAGTCAAAAACATGTTTGGAATAATGCCGATCATTTCACGAATGGAGTTTTGGTTTCAGTCGTAGTTTCGGCTGTTTTGCTGCCGAAACCGAAACTAAACCAAAACTCTAATTTTTCGCTGAAACTGGCCGGAATCGAAATTTCAGTCGGATACTAATTATTACAATGAAAATTTGGAATTATGGTAACCTTATATTTTCCTAGTGGGCATTCGACATGAAAGATACTTTATTTATTTTTAATTTAACTCATTTCTCGGGGTCGATCGCGCATAAATAAGAAAAATTAATGTCGATCATACCAGTATTAAGTTTGCCCGTCCCTGCTCTAAAACAAACTAAAACACTTTTTGGACATGTAATAATATTTTTGAAACAGTTAAATTTGAAAAGTAAGACATTTTTGATTGTGACATGACAATATTACAAGCCTAACAAGCATGATATTTATAATATGTGTATATCCCGCCTAATGATTTGTAATTACTGTAATTAGCAAATCATAAAACAACTTCTGCAATAAATATCTTTGTCAATTTTGATTCTATGTTATCTTTAGCATACTTAACAAAATTAAGTTCAGGGGTTATGAAGCAATGTAATACAATTATGTATATGCATTTAGTGTGCATTCTAACGTGTACTGTTCGTTCCGTGAAAATCTGGGACAAATCTTATGGATCATTTTAGTTAGAAATTTGTTGAGCATTATAAATTGGACTGTAGCAAACTGAACCATGATAATGAATTTTGATGATAGATTTAATAATGAGCCTTTAATTACTTTGAAAATATTAGTTAAATTATTTTGTTAAGATTTGAATTGCACAGATGACTCTAGATGAATCTTCTTTCTTAAATTTTCATCAACATTTCTTTTTCTACCAACAAACTTTAAGGCAGGCTCCGGTAGCATTGTTAATCAAACACTTGGATATCAACATTTGAGAATAAAAGCTATAAAACTGCCGTTCGAGAAAATGCTGAACAAAAATTTTGATACATATGTTTTAATCATTTTCTAGTCTTATTTTTCTTTTACAGTCAATCTAATTTCTTTAGTTATTTTAGGTGTTCGATTCTTCTAAAATATCCAGCTGTGACTGTATTATTCGGACCTTACCTTTTTATCTCTTTGATGTAACGTCCGGACTGATCGGACTAATCATAAATCAATAAAAGTGTCGTACTTGAAACGCAAGGCAAATGTGAAAGACTGATCAAAGTACATATTAATTGATTCATTCCAGTTTTTATTTGAATATTTTTCATTTACACTGATTTAGGTCCGATTTACATTAACGCTCTGTTCTCACTCCGATATCACTCCGCTCTAGGTTTGATAAAATATTCTTACACAGTAAACAATGAGTGTATTCACATCATCGCTCTGATATCGATCCGATATCAGTC
This sequence comes from Brachynemurus nebulosus, assembly GCA_035578155.1. Taxonomy (NCBI): domain Eukaryota; kingdom Metazoa; phylum Arthropoda; class Insecta; order Neuroptera; family Myrmeleontidae; genus Brachynemurus; species Brachynemurus nebulosus. Next base: position 51,896,693 of record JAPWDM010000001.1, on the reverse strand, counting down.
GCGGTTCGCTCCCGTTTCAATGCCACTCCAATGTCAATACCACTCAGGTAATATTTTATTGGAGCGATATCAGACTTGTTATGGCTTGTACCTATAGTGTAAACACTTTTTTGATTCCACTCCACTCCGCTTGCATTCAGTTGTTATGAAAAGATATTTGTATCGCACTCAGACCGAACTGGGAGTGTACCCAGAGTGGCATTATAATGTGAATAGAGAACGAATGGGTAACAGCATGATATCAGCACTGTAATGTGAACACAACAAGATTATATCGAATCGGGAGCGTAATGATATCGGAGTGAGAGTGGAGTGATAATGTAAATCGGGCCTTAATTTACCCGATCTGTCAGGTACATCGACTCGTATAGCTTTATTATTATAAATATGTATATTAGCTACTACATCTGTCGAGAAATTCCTTTTCATAATTTTCTTTTTACTACTTACGTTGATGAGTAGTGAAAATGTTGATTATTAACACTCAGATAAACCCTCCTTTATAATAAAATACCTATCGAAAATTTTGGAAAACACCAGCGATTTTCAGTGAAGGCTTTTAATTTCTTATCTAAAATATTATTTATTATCTATCAAAATGAAAACTAATTTATTCGTGAAGACTTTATTTTTACTTGGTATGTATACAAGGTATATTAATTAAGTGAAATTATTCCTTCTTGAAAAAGTTTTTCTTCTACCGCTACGATCAATTTTAAATTTATTAAGGGTTAAAAATTAATAAGGATCCTCGTTATTTTATTAATGCAAATAAAATTAATTTAAAATAGCATTGCTTCCGGCAAAATTTAATGAAAAATATGTTTTGCGAAGTATAATAATCTTTCACCTGCTTAGTTGCCGTGTTCGTTCAGTTTGTTCTTGGCATATTTATTTCATTTTCTATTAGAAAGATCAAAATGAAGATAATTTTGTTTTTTAATTTATATCGTTTTTTGAGATATTATTCTTAAAACCCTTTTAACCTAAGATCTATTTAATTTTCAAATACGTAATATTTCTTTTCTGACAAAGACGTCTTAAAAACCTAACTTTTAGATCATCATCAGAACTTAACTACCCCACCTTCACCTGTTAAAAAACTGAAAGGGAGGCGTTATCAGTGATAGAGTTAAGAATAGGGATATATTTCAGATAAATCTGAAATTACTGGGTAACACAGGTTTACCAGGATAACCTCCAGAAATATTAAAATGAATTTTCCCAAAAATGAGATGTCGCCTAATCACATTATTGCACCGGAAAATAGTATGTCATAAAATTTCAGTAAAATTGTTAGAGGCGTTTCCAAGAGAAAAGGGTATACATACATATGTACATATAAAGCTATATTGGTTAATTTTATTTGATTTGTTGATTTAGTGTATTATTGAAAGAGATTATCTCTAGTTCCATCTGATGATCTAATTACCTTGTTAAAATCAATTGTAATTATAAATACACGATATCCATATTTAATGCAAATCAATAACTTCGTACGTGTAATATGTTTCACTGACATCAGAAACACGTCATTCGATTTTACAAAAACCGCTTTTTCAAAGAAGAAACTTTATAAGGAGAAGAGAAGGAATAATGCACAGTACACAATTTACACAAAAAATATCTTATAAAAATTCGTTTTTCATTAAAATTATACCTTTAATTTAAACATAATTAAAAGAAATGGTCCGAAACGCATACGACTAATTTAAAATTTTTAAACCACAATTACGAATTTCAGATCTTAAAACACTTTAGTGTATCGGATTACGTTGGCATGGTAAAAAAATTGAACTTTGGTAAATTTCATATTAAAATAGTTACTTGTTTTATTAGTATGAAAATAATTTAAGTAATTTGACGGAAACTTTGCATTTCTATTATCAACGGAAAAAAGTGGAACTTCTATTAAAATAATTAGTTTTTTAATTTTTTCCGAAATTTGCATATATGTACTACAACTTCCAAAAATTTATCATTAAATTTTTATTTTATGTTTTATCATTTAAATTCAAAGATTTACAAAATTTGTTTATTAACTTGTCCAGTACAAGTAGATTGCTGTATGTACTAATACGTTATTATATCTTTTGTCCTACTTATACGTTCTACTTACTATTTTCTAGTCACCACTTCGGTGGGAACATGTAGTATTGCTAGTTGGAGCCAAGAATTATTAAAAAAAAATTTCCTAATAATGTTATCATTGGCTCATTGACGTGTTCTCGTCAGAAACCATATCAACTATAATAATAACAATTTAAATAGTTACTGAATAATCAAACAGTATGAAGTAATAAAGATCTTTTACGATAATTCGAACATCGTGTCTGAACGATACGAAGGCTACGTTATTGTCTTTAATATAATTACTAACGACATGGATGTGGGAGGCTTCAGACATTATATTATTGTGCACATACCATACATATTTCACCATAACATAAAATGTTATGCTTGCCTGATACTAACAACCCTTACGATTAAATAACAAACATTTCCCCTAATAATAATAATCATAATAATGCAAATATAGTGTAGGGAATATTTATGGCGTACAACATAATATATAGGATCTCATATCCTTTTAAAATCATTTAGAATAGCGTGTTGACTGTATGTTTATAGGCAATAGCAAGCACTGACAGACAGAGTAACAAGTAACAACACAATAATTTATATTATGTAATACTACCTACGTCATATGACACGCTTCGTTTATGCTGATGTTCGATGGCACTGCACACTGACTGCATGCATTCAACAAGAAAGGTGTCAAACATGAGTGACAAGGATGACAAATGTTCGGTGTGGGTGAGTGAGTGAGTGAGTGATGTGGGTGTACACGCACGGTGCCACACGTACACTTTTTTCTTTAACACGTTTCTATGAATGAAGGATAGATAACCATCACCCATCACCCACGACAGTTAGAGACAGTTTGCTAGGGATGTAAGTTGTACTTATATGCGTGTACAAGGTGGAAAATTTTCGTTGATTTTATAGGTAAAAAAAAGTTAAAACATTATAGAGAGGCAAGTATAAACAATCGGCCCCCGGTAGCGGATTATTTTAATAATTGTATTACAGTAAAACTTCTGTTAATAGGACAGTAGTTTCACGTAAAAATTTGTCCGGCTAATAGAAGTGTCCGCTTAACAGGGGCAGAGTAAATAATATTAGTAAGTAATGTAGCATTCGTAAACAAATTTTTAATTCAAATCAATTTTATGAACGAATTTAGATACAAACAAACTTTTTTTAGAAACAAATCACAAAATTAGAAAAACAAACAAGTTAAAACATGAACAATTATACATACCCCATATAGATATATACTATACATACACACTAGACGGACTCGCGTCCGATTAATGGAGGTAATAATGTACTAATAATATGTCTTCGTCAAAAAAAAATTGTGTCCGCGTTTGGTTAACAGAGGATTCGCTTAAAAGAGTGCTGAATGCATTTGTTTTAGTATAGCATGCTACCGTCATAGAAAAATTGTTCGGCTAGAGGAGGGTTCGGTTAAGAGAGGTGTCCGTAATCAGAGGTTCTACTGTAACAATATGGTAAAACTGCAAGTTTTAAATTGGTACTTACAAGCTTCCCGGTCAAATCCCCGTATAGTTATAATGATAACTAAAAAAATACATAGGACTCTTCCATTACGCAACCACACTGAAGCCGTTGGAGGAGAAATTGTTAAATGAGAAAGTCAAAGGTCATAAGCGTCAGTGTTACTGATTTATATATTTGCATAATTTACTGCTACAAACTGTTACTTAGATGACAAAACTTCAATATATAAATTTTTAACATTGTTTGCTTTTTAACACAAGATAACAACAGATAAAAAAGTAAATACCCCTGTCGCAGCATCCTGCATAACATAGCGAGTTTCCGATTATAAAAATTAGTTTTTCTCGGTAACCAGTTTATACACAATGATGGTTTAAAATCTTTTTTATCTGATTTTTCTCCTCTTTCTAATGGTGTAAAAAAATGTTGCAAAAATTTTTGTAATTGGGAAAATTTTAGCAAAAAGAAATTTTTTTCACGAAAAATGCTCAAAAAAACATGCTTACGGCATCAGACGTGTCTGACTAACGAATTTCCAACATTTTCACCAAATTTCGTAAAAATAGGACATTTCATTCGAGAGTTATCGTGCGAAAACACACACACACACACACACACACACACACACATATATATATATATATATATATATATATATATATATATATATATATATATATATATGTGTGTGTGTGTGTGTGTGTGTGTGTGTGTGTGTGTGTTTTCGCACGATAACTCTCGAATGAAATGTCCTATTTTTACGAAATTTTTGCCATAGTCCCGGACTCAAGTCCATTCCATTCTGGAAATTCTCCAAAAATCTTGCCATAAATGTGATGCTCGGAACATGGTTTTTTGGGCATTTTTCGTGAAAAAAATTAAATTTTGCAAAAATTTCCCCAAATTCAAAAATTTTTGTAACATTTTTTTACACCATTGAAAAAATCACATAAAAACGTTTTTTGAACAATAATTATTCTGTCAACTAATTTCCGACAAAAACTAATTTTTGTAAACGGAAATTCGTTATGTTATGTAGGATGCTGCGACAGAGGTATTTTATATGCTACATATTACATTAAATCTATAATAATCACTGCTTGTACGGAACACTATTGGCGCAAGTACAACTTGCACTTGGCGACTTTTTTATTTCGTAGTTATGTACATGCCATAGATTCGTATGTACATGCAATAGTATTCATATATCAATGGTACATGCATAGGTCTTTGAGGAATATGTACATATATAGTATCTTACTACATACATATATGTATGTACATATTAACTCTATAAGTCGTTATTTGACTTCAGTAACGAAATATAGTATATGGATAATCCATATCAAATATCTCCTTATTGAAAAACCATGTTCCAGACGTCAGACACGTCTGGCTGAAGAACTCATCCAAGATTTTTGGACTTCCAACGTTCTCACCAAATTTCGTAATCCTAGGACATTTCGTTCGAGAGTTATCGTGCGGACACATATATATATATATATATATATATATATATATATATATATATATATATAAATACATATATATATATATATATACATATATATATATATATATATATATATATAAATTTTAGTGAAGGTTATTTTCGGGTTCTAGGGACCTCAAAACAAATTTCTGCCGTAGTCCCGGGCTCAGATCGCGTTATGACAGCGGCTGTAATAGCGTGTATCCATTCTGGAAACTCGCTAAAAGGAGGCACAAGAGTTAAATTGTAAACAATATACTAACACACTCAAACATATTTGTTTTGAAACACAGAGGAGTACCATTATACACATGACATAATTGTTAAATGAGAGCGTGCTGGCTATGTACTTTAAATAAAAAAGACACTAACCTTTTTCATAGTTGCCGAGATAACCTAGAATAATCGAAAAAAGGTTAGTTAGATATAGACCATGTGCACCCGATAAAAAATCCTTTCAATTATTGGCTTATCCGTCTATATGACTCTGCATTTTTTAATATGTAAAATATAGTATTGACAGTACGAATTTGTGCAATGTAAAAGTAGCAGAATGCAATAAATTGTTATTTTGTTGTACAAAATTTGTTTCAAGGCCCCACAAGTTAACTTTGCACCGGGCCTCTTTTGGTCGGGCCGACTCTGCCTGGGGACATTTGGAATTAAGCTGTTTCTAATAATTTCTTCCATTTTTTTTTTTTTTTTTTTTTTTTACTAATAGCTTAACATCATAATTTCTTATTAATTGTAAGTTCGGTTCACTTCAAAAATATTTTATTTTAAAATTTTAAAGTACTCCGCTGTACTTTACCTATAAAGTTATCGGAAATGGGAAGCACTATATGATAGTTTTTCATCTTTCCTATTCTATGTATAAAGATGCACCTACCTCGAGATATGGCAACAAAGAGGGTGAAAATATATGGAAAAAAGGAAAATTGTTTCTGGCTACAATTTCACCTGCGTACAATAAATTATATTATCTGGGGTATTAAGTGGACTTGTTTGTAGAAAAAAAAGTAATTATTTCGTTCTTTTTCTATGTGTGTATAGTTGATGTGTGCTTTCCCTCTTGTTCGATGTTTCTCTCTAATGTTGATAATTAAAAACATGCTTTGTTTACGATGCGGTAACACATGTGTGCGTCGGTCGCGTAGATATTAGAGTAATGTAATAAGAAATTTACGACGCATGGTACTAATTGCTAAAAGGGTCAATGTGAAAAAGGCACCGAATAAAAAGAAAAATGTATGATAGACACGTTTGGTGTTTTTCGTTGTTCAGTAATAAAGTGGTGTTCTTCCAGAAATATAATTCTAAAAGCTTTTTGAAAATATTGCTCATACTAATGCTTTATTCGATATTATTTTGGACTAGGATTTAAAAGATGTACCCACCAATGTCTTCATTTGGCTACCGTTATGAAGAAAAATATAGAATATTTCTACAAACATCGTCAACCACGGGGTTCGAATCGAGCTACAACAATTATTTAGCACTCTAGATTATTTGGGCTAGGTATATACAGCTGAACTCTTTTTTGTGCGGTGATAGGGACCGCATAAAAAAATTCGCACAAAAAAATATATTCAAAAATATCATAAATAGCTATATGAAGTATATAGTTCGATCCATATTGTACAAAAAACTTTTTTCATGCGGTTGGTCGGGACTGCATAAAAAAATTTTCATCGAAAAAACATCACTCAAAACACTCAAAACTTAGAAATTTCCTTAGAAGTTGCTTCTATAAACAAGATAAAGCATTAATTTACACGTAGAAACATTTTATTTCAATTTTATAACATTCTGAAAATTTTGAAAAATACATCTGTAACAAAATTAAATGATGCAATAACTTATGTTCTTATGCATTGTATTGACTAAATGCTTAAAAACCGTTAAAAAGTATTTTTATCAAAGAAAGTTATTATAGTAATTGTTTAAGTTTCTTACTGTCTCGCGATTTTGATTCACATTATGCATTTTAATGGCGATTTTTTACAAACCGCATAAAAAAATCGCACAAAAAAATCGCACAAAAAAGGACCGCATAAAAAAGAGTTCAGCTGTATTTCATATAATAAATAGATTGTACAATTTAAATCCAGATACGAAGCTGGGCAAATCCCATTTTTAAAAAAGCTTAAAATAATATAACACTTATCGAAATATTACCAAATATTTGTGACTTTTGCTTTGTAAAAGTAACAGAGGCATCTCAAAATTCATTTACTTTTACCGTCAATTAGAAAACATATAAGTAGGTGCGTTAAACATACATCTAAAAATTAAACTGATTATTATTAATCAACAAATTATCGAGGAGTGTTTAAGTAAAGTCAAATTTATCTGATCCGAGATAACATCACAAAACAGCGCCGAATACCCTGTAATTAGTACTGGAAGTAAAAAAAAATAACACGGTTGGAGCTGCATCGATCATCGTCGGAAGCAGCACGACAATTTAAGAACGGAATTTAGGTTTCAGTCGTAGTTTCGGCTAGCTTGTCACCGAAACCGAAACTAAATCAAAACTCCCATTTTCTGCCGAAACTGGGAAACTTTGTTTTTATCTTTCTGTGTCTAGTACAAGCTTCTTTGTTCATTGATGTTATAAGAGTTTTAACTCAAAAGTTTATTATAGTGAAATATTTTAATTGGCCTTCTCGCGACTCTTAATAAAACTAAGTATGATATTGCCTATTTTTTGTACAAAAGCATATTTCAAGATATACCTACTTAGAAGTTTGGTTCAAAGTTTTATTAAACTACTTGCTCGTATACAACTAATTGTAAGTTAAATTTATTAAATACACACAAAATATTATACGGAAAGTTTTTTTGTTTTTTTTTTTTTTTGTTAACCAAAGATCAAACTTTTTATATTTCTGCAAGTTTTTACATTGTTTTATTCTGCAAAAATTTAATCAAATTCGTACTGAAAACAATATGCTCTTATTATGTTACAGTTAAATGAATTCTAGGAAAACATTTCCAAGAATTTCAATGTTTACAAAGAAGAGTTTTTATTTTAATACAACACTGAAAGAAAGAAAAAGTAATAACAAAATTAGGCACAAGTGTTATTTATTTTTACTCGACGTACAATGTTGCATGATATCAATGCACAATACCTACAATTCCAAAAGCCTAGAATAATTCTAAAAAATTTTGATTACTTGTAAAGAATTTCTTATTAATATTTCATCGTTTACTCGAATTAAGATCAAAGAATCATAGTCCCAGTTTAAATAAATTGATGAAAACTGATCAAAAAATCAAAGAAATTTTTCTCCAGTATATTACAATTTTCTTTATCTAAGGTAAAAGACCCGGTAATTGACCCTGGCCCAGTTTCTGACGTTTTCAACTTCTTTATAAATTAATAAAAAAACTATATTTTAAATACGAAAAAAAATAAATTCTTAATTTAAAGTAATTTATTCTGTGCCTAATGAATAGCAGCTGAAAAAGTATAGAATATATTAACTAAATAAAAAAAAAATTTTTAAGTTTAAAATGTGTGTAAAACCAATTTTTTTGTTATTTTCTAAATGGTTTAGTTTAGAAGATACCTCATTTTGATCTGTGCAATATTCACCATGTAAGTATGAAAATTTAATTAAAAATATATGAGCAGGTTAATATTTGTTTAAAATTTATTTTAAAATATTTATAAAATACCTTAGAATGATTTTTATTATTGAAATATGGGGGTCAATATTACTAGGCTCAATTCTAAAGATATGACCCAGTTTTTCACCCTAAGATTCTAACCTAAAACAAGCGAGGTTACCTGTTTTTGACATGTGAATAAAATGTAAAAATAGTTATTTTAAATTAATTTTTGTTAGTTATTTTGTTATTTATAGTTATCTTCGATTAGTTTTTGTTATTTTTCATAACGTAGTGACAAGTTAACATTAAACATTCATTTTTATCAACAAAAAATTATATTGTCTTGAAAGTACATTTTGGAGTGATACAATTATTGTTAAAATAATGTCAATTTCGTTAGTATTTAAATTATTACAACAGTTTTAGCTGAATAATATTTTTGTAACAAAATTTTTATGACAAAATTAATTTTTTTTCTTTTTTCATAAGTTAATCATAATTAAATTTAAGGATCAGAAACTAGGCCACTGTCAGGGTCAGAAACTGTGACATGAGAAATTTTGAGAGTCAGAAACTGGGTCCGTTTTGTCAATTTTTAAAACAATAATTTAAATTATTAATTCAATTCAAATAATTATTTTACGTATATGACTTTATTTTGAAAGCCATAAACTAGTTGATAAAATTACTAATTGTCTCTTAAGTTGAAACTTATATTTATTACTGTCGTTTAACCTCAGCCGTCACTCTTAAAAGGTCAGAAACTGGGCCACTTACCTTATATTATTTTAACTTGGCGCGAAAATACATGTGTACTTATTAAAATATTAACAAGATATGAATCTTTTGTTCTGTTTAATGTTACTATAAGAATTTAAATTATTTTAAAATAATTATCTGAATCATCATTAGGTGTTAATTAAAATCAAGCTAAATATTTAATTCCTTTATACGACATTCCATTTACTGATTGTTTTATAATATTTCTTTTAACATGTTACGTATTTAAAACACAAAATTTAATACAATTTTTTTACATGAGTCTTGCACAGCGCCAAGTTAAACCTGACTAACCGCGTCAGCAATTCCGTATACATAAAATTATTATACGTATATATTAATAAGCTACATATACAAACATCACTCACTCTCCGTCTAGGCACTATAGATATCGCAGGGGTGCGATGTACTCTATAATACATTATGCATTGTACGGCAAATCTGTGATATCTGTGAGCGATAAGGGAGAGTTACGTTTGTCTATATATTGGTGTATTAGTTGTGAAAACAGTGTATCAGTTGAGCATTTTGTCGTGACACCTCATGACATGTTAAAATATTTAGTTACTGATTAAACAAATATACTCATTTGGAAATTAAATCGGAATTTACTTTTAAAAAATCGGCTTTGAGCTCCGTTCAGACATTGTGGTTGCGCACGATAAGATAACTACCTATATAGCGAACAGGCCCGACAAGAGGGTGGGGTAGCCGAGGTTGTAGCCCTGGGGCCCGGGAAAAAGGAAAAAGTAAAATCTTTTTTTTTTTTTTTTTTTGTTTGTCACTTACTTTTTCGGGAAGAAGTTTTTAAGAGATGTGCTTTGTTCCCAGGGCCTACCATTTCTCTCCACGGCCCTGATAGCGAACGAGCATTAACGAACACGGCACACACTGAGCCATTAATTTTTGTTATATCTTATATCAAAGAATATTGCTCGCTTATGCTTGCTCTGGTTCGTATAAATAGTGTAGATAAATTGTCTGATTTGTACCAGTCGAACAAAATGAAAACATTACAAAAACAAGAATTGGCAATGTCAAAATATTTCTTGAGTACTACTTTCTGCTAATCGTACCCAATTTTTATGAATAGTAATTTAAAATACGCTCCTTAAAAGCAATATTTACATACTGTACTGTCGAATACCTCTCCACCATCACGGAAGGCACTACATTCCAGAATGTAGATCAAAACGTAGGATTATTTCAGTATATTTAGAAAGTTAGCCTTTATTGTTCATCAGATGTTACAAAAAAAAGTTCCATATCCTTGTGATCGGCTCTGCTTGCTAAGATTTTTCTGCAGTTTTTATCGGTATATAGTTTAAGAAGAGAGCTCCACCACTTTCTCCTTGTCCTTTATCCACATCATAATAATATAATCTAAATTTTCAAAATAAAGTAAAAATTAATGATGTGGCTGGTGTCTGAAGAACGGACTTCAGACACCAGCCACATCATTAATTTTTACTTTCAACGGACTCTAATGAGTTAAATCTCATTATTATTGTTATTTACTATTATTATTATTATTATTATTATTAGATAATATTTAATATTGTTCTTATATTTAAAACTGTTACTGAAGAGAGAATTTTTCTTTAAAAATATTCCGATTCTATACACAAAAGCGCAATTCCAGCATTTTTGATACTATTATTATGTATTCATCACGGCATTCCACTAAATCCCGACCGACGCGACATGACATTTATGACGTATTAATTTCAAATTTTGCAATTGATTCCACATTTACGTAACGTAGATAACCAATAGTTAATCTTCCTTGAATAAATATATCATTACTATATAAATAAGAACCCAAATTAAATATAATGTGACGTATGATTAATTTGATCAAGATTTCATTCAATTTTTTGTAGCGTAAAATTGTGCCTACGTCTTCTCTATTTTTAACATTCTACGAAATCAAATCCTTGTGTCATTACATTTATTGCAAAACATAACAAAATAACAAGGACACTGGAAAATTTCTGGTAACGATTTATTCTAATAATATATTTTCTAGAAATTTAACATTATACTGTGTCTACATTTATACCTATAGGTATACAGAGTACAAAGAAAAGAGAACTGAAAAGTTGGAACACGCAAAAATTTTTATCCGGGATTTGTCTGAATTAATACAAAATTAAGAAAAATAATCACTTATAAGATATCCTTCTTTCAAATTAAAAGAAAACGAGGGATATATAAATGTTAGCTGGAATCTGTTTTCAAAAATTTAATTAACAAAGGAATGCAAGGAAACCTTATATACACAAGCCACGCTTAAATACAATCTCCGTTAGCTGCAAACCACTTGTGACGGTGCTCAGAAAACTTCTTGAATAATTTAAGGGATTTTGTAGTACGAGGTAGGTATGTATTACACCCTATTTTTCATCTAGTAAAGTTTCGAACGTCAATGCAAGGGTATGTGGATGCTGTGGAAAGATGTCGCTTCAAGTATGCAAATAAACCCCCATTGTTTTCTCCGTTTTAAGTGAGTAGTTAGTTATTGATTTAACTTTCTCAAATAAGAGTATGTAGTTCAGTTTATAGTTTGTTTGATCGTAAGTCTAATCAGAACAGTGTGAAACTAAATTTTGATGACAGATTTTACCTGGCAGTGGGCGCACCCGTAAATGAATACATAAACATTAAAGTTAAAATAAAACCAAATATAAAATTAAAATGTCTTAAATTTTTTTTTTTTTTTTTTTGGTTTCGTTGGGTAGACAGTTTTTAATTTGGAATAGAATTAAAGCTACGTTAACTTGAATATAGCTATAGTAAAGCTATATTGTCAAGAATCAATAACAATAATAATCAATAACAAGAACAGAAAAGTTGTGGGAGACCATAATTTGCAGGGTATACGGCCATAGCCCTCTTTTTAAAGGAACGATATTTATTTAGAATTGTGAAGGAAAACTGCAAAAAGACTTGACGTGGATAGCTGGTTGTGAGAACAGAATCTTGGACTATTAATCAATAACAGTGACTACTTGACTAGGCACGCTCAACTCTCTGACTAGTGTCTAGAATCAAAATATTTTTATATCTTACTTATTTTTTAACTGAATTAATATGTTGTCGCACATTAAACTGTTAAAAATCTCTAATAAAAGTGCATATGATTACCTAAGTATAATAATTTTTAGGCTAAAATAGTGTATTTTTACATAATTAAATGAAAAATACAGAAGTTCGAATTTTGCAGTTTCCATTTTATATTTACGCTAAAACCTGTGTATTCTTGTACCATTGTGTAAAATTACATTTTCATTAGTCGAATATCGTAAAGTTACGAATTTTTACGATATTTAAAAAATTATTCATTTTTTAAATTATTTTTTTACAGTGTAATTGAATTCTAGATGGTAAAATAGTTATTAATAAAAATGATCCGTGCAATGTATTCAAACGAATTCTCAACAAAATTTTTTTTTGTGTTTCGATATAGGTAGCATTTTATAAAAAGGTGTCTATACTAAAAGTGTAACAATAAAAGGATAATTAAATTACAGGAATTATATTTCAGCTTTTTATCATTTTAATTTTAATCGTATCGGCGCTAATGTAATCTATTAGCTTATCACATACGATTTCCTTTGATCATAAAGAGATAAAAATTTTTAATGAAAGCGCAAATTGATTCTTTTTTATCTTCTGCCACATCTTTTTTTCTAATATTGCAACCTTTCTGGTGATCGAACTTTGATATGATTGAAAAAGAAATTTTACGCTATTTAAATATTCAGACGTATATTATATATTGTTGCGTACATGTGTGCCTTTTATCATATATGTACATAAGGGACGCTTGGAAGACACGTACACGTCTCCAACTTGTTCTTATGTGCCTACACCGTCGTCCTTACGAAGGACAGACGTCGTCAAATGTCTGAGTGAAGTAACCATATATAGATAGCTCTGTACCATACTTTTAACGAATGAACGCCCTCACGTCGTACGGTTAGTGTTTCTAGCACCAAGCGATTTTTTACAACTCTCTTATTCAGTGTTCGTTGTCGCTATGTGTAATATGTGCCTTTATAAATACAGTATCGTACAAAATTATATTGTTATTCCATGTGAGAAGTGTTCATATCATTTTTCAGAGAGGCAAATAGTATTTAAATCTGAAAAATTTTTAGTTGGTTGTGGGGAAATTAAAAAAAGTGACTTTTAATCCCGAATGTAAAGTTTGTTGCCAAAAGGCCTGCAACGGCCCGAAGGCAGTGGGCATACGAAGAATCCAAATTAAAATAGAAAAAAAAGAAAACCTTTAGTCCGGTGGCGTAAATATTATTTTCTACAATTCCGAATAATTTAAAATTTAAAAAATTAAGGGAAATATTATTTAGATGCCATTCTTCATTTCTTCATAAAAATTTGTCAATTTCATTGATCATTTGTTTATTTTTAACAAAATTCATATTCGAAAGTGTTAAAAACATATTTAATGATACTAATTAGTAATTAATATACTAATTAAATACTATATTTTTACGAAATTTCACCGGCAGAGTATCCGAGCGTGCTTACGCATTAGTACATACTTGCTGACTGGTAGTTCGAGAGATCGATTCCCACGGTTTTTTTCAGTTTCCCTCCACAGTTCCAAATAAATATCGGCATAGTTTCTTTAAAGTTGACTGACGAGGCACACCTTCCAAATCCTAGCTTCCCACCACTTTTTTTGTCCTCAACTTACATCATAAATGTATAATGTAACGTATTACAAAAAGTATAAGTATAAATAAAATATATAAGTAATGATAATTAAAATTCATACAGTGATTGAAAAATTATCAAACTGGATCGACTGAGACTTGAACCCGGATCTTTTGGTTGCTAGCCAAGCACCTTTACTGATTAGACCACCGAACTATTTGTTCACACAAATACAAATAGTTCTGTCCCAGCCGACTCAGTTTGATAATTTTTTAATCACTATTATGTGAATTTTAATTAAAATAATGAATTGGTCATACATACAAAAAAAAATCGAGTGTTCAAGTATCAGCTTAGCTGAACGTTACATGAGCATACGAATACTAACGTATATGTTTAAATATCAGCTTAGTTCTCCATACATTAATAATGTTTCACAAGCATTCAGTAATATTTGAAATTATAAATAATGATTTGAGTAGCGTCTGCTGTAAACGAAAAGTCTTAAAAGCGGACACTAAACACCACATTATTATTATTATTGTATAAAAAATTTTAAATTTCGATCTTACATTATCTGTAAAGCAGTGAAGTGTGGCAGATATAGAGGACAGGCAAAAAGAACAAGTCTCTGAGAGAATAAAGGGTGAACAAACGCACCATGACGTGATATTGAAATTTTTCCACGAGATACCCTTTAAATATCTTTAACATGTTGAGCACTTTGGCACGTAAAATAATTTTCACCAGACGCTTTGCATTTTGAGAAAGGTGCTTAAAAATGATTAATGGTAAACTTCCTAATGTTAATTTCAAAACACGAGTTGATCTTGAAAATCGTGCTTTAAATTTAAAGCAAACTGTTTATGATGAAAATGTTCTAGACGTCATTTTCTAGGTATTTTCTTAATTGCAATTTCATGATGCGTTTTAGTAAGTATGTAATTATAGGTACTATAAACCATAATATAAGAATATGTGTATCATCCCGTAATTTTATTCAAATTTTTTGCTTCTTATTGCATTTTTAATTTAACATAAACTTTTCCTGTAGTAGTGTGGAAAATCCATTCTTAAACACGCACTTGTTATAATCTAACGTAATATTCAAATTTTTATTTTTACTTTTTAATATTTTTCTTCAAATAATATTTTCCTATGTACTTACTAAGTTGGTAACACTTTGCATAACGAACAGAATATATTTAGGGTAAAATTTTACCCTTCTTTAAATATCTGCCATTTAAAAAGGTATATTATATAGGTACACACATAATATTGAAAGTTAAGGCCTGTCGGCTATACCGTTTTCATTTTTGACGGTAGGTATGTATATTATTTTTTAATCATTCGCATATCGTATTATTTTATAATTATATTTTGTAACTAAGTGTACTTGCCCGAAGTAAATACGTGCAGTGTACGAAGTGAGTGCTCGCTGTTCGGGCGAGAAGAAGACAATAATGATAACGGTTGCCAAGACAACCATCCCCGGCTCACCTCCCCCCTCCCAATTTTCTTTTATATCCTACGTACTTGTATTTTCGCTCTATAGGTACCTATACATACATCGACATGCATAGACATTCGAGCTGCTGTTGTTTTTGTTGCTACTGAAGGAAAATCTTTCCATACGTTTCGCCAGCATCACTTCTATATCTAGTATTATAATATTTACATTATCAAATATGTATGCTTGTGATACAGGGCGGTCTGAATTTTTTATTCGTTTGCGGTTTTGGGTGGGCAGAAAAGGAAATTCATATCATTGTCTCCATAAAATGCATCTCACAAGTAAAGGTCGCGAGGCTGGACCTATCGATTTTGATAAAACTTAGATATGTTGTAGAAAGCGACACGTATTTTTTTATCGGCTCGAAAACGGTTTTTTATAAAAACCAATCTTTTGATATGCATTTATAATTAAATTACATCAACAGAGGTGGTTGGGGGTTAAAATTTGGGGGTTAATTTTGTAAAAAGGAGGTGAAAAATTAAAATATTAAAATTTTGTATACAAATTTCGAATCTACGTAAAAAGATTTAATTGACCTGTTTTTGCTCAATTTTATAATATTAAGCCTAGGGCTAGTTATTTAAGGGGCAGAGTTGTGCCATGTGATGTAAAAAACCAGTTTTTTACATTTTTATGTAAAAAATTGTAAAATATGTAAAAAACTGTAAAGAGCCGTAAAAAATTTTAGAAAATTGTAAAAAATGTAAAATACTTAAATCATTTGTCATTTCACTGACAAACAATTTATTTTGACGGTTATTACTTGTCTATAAATTCACATGAAAAAACGTGTAACAAAATGTCGACATAAAAATGATTTTCTGCTGGTGGAAGGCCATCCACAAATGACTACAAAGCTTTAAATTTCCAAATTAACAAACTGAGTTTTAACAGATCAAAAAAACTGCTACATATTTATCTCTCTTTAAATTATAATAACAATAAAATCACTGCACGGAGAGAAAATTCCTATAAAAATTACTGTGCTCAGCACTACAATCGACGTGTAAAAGGCGAACATATTAAATTCTGTAAGGTAAAAATATAAAGATTATAATTAATCATAAAAAATTTAAAGGATGGAATGTTCTTTTCGTAATATTATCTCCGTAAAATTTGTAAAACAGCACAGTAAAAAGTTCCATTACCGACAAAAAAATAATTTTTAATTGTGTTTATTAAAAAAATTACCATGCTAACATGCTAATAATAGACAGAAAAAAAACAGAAAGAAGGTTGGTTTTGTTGGGAACGCTGTAATGAAATGTACCTCAATCAGCGAGTTACATGGGTTACATGCGAACCATAGGTGTGGACTGTGGAAGAAACTTTGTCAGACAGCTCCAAGCACCTTGATTCAGCTAGTAGTCAGTTGCTTTTACACTCTCTTAGGATGATGTCATCGTTTAATTCATCTTTTTGTTATTTACGTATCTTTAGTATATGTATTATAATATATTTTGGCAATCATTTTTGTATACATGTTTTTACAGGTACAGTGCAACCAATATAAGGTCGCGAGTTAGATGCGCAAATGAAAGAGTACGACAACAAGAATTAAACTATAATATACATGCATAAGAGTGTGATAAAAGTTGTGTTAGCACCACATTAAATTTTACCATGCTAGCACATATTTTTTATTTTGGTCGTCGATCGCGCACGGATTATAGGGGAGCATGGTAATTTTTCTGAAATTTTCTCTACAAAAATTATAGGATTTTTCTCTCCGTGTGATGATAATGATGATGAAGATGATTAATACCTTTAATAAAATTTAACTGAATAAATAAAAATATTCTTCTTTAGAGAATTCTTAAATAATCTATTCTATCAAAATTAACCTTTCATTTTCTGGTTTGTCCCCATTTATATTTTTAATTTTCATATTACTTAATTATTAAGTTTTACTTTGCAAATATAGCAAATACTTCAATAGCAAATGTGGAATATGATCAGTAACGCTTACATATCTATTAAATTTGAAAAACGTAGTTTTTTACATTTTCTACATTTTTTACAGTTTTTTTTGTCAAAACAAGTATATGTTATCTATTAAATTACAAAGTTTTTTACATGTAAAAAACTGTATAATTTGCCCGAAGTAAATTACACGCACAACTCTGCTAAGGGGTGACTGTATCGAAATAATCGTACTAATTAAGTAGTTCAAGAAGTTATTCTTCATGTCAAATAGTTTAAAACCATTAGAATAACGTGGAAATGAAATTCTATAATTAAAAATTCAGTTTGAGAAACAATGAAGAGGGGTGAGGGTAAGTTACCCTCTTAAATTACATACTAGTTTTCATTTATTCATTATTAATATTATCATAATGAGGTGAATAATAATGTCACAATAGGTGCTTCTGAAATTTTATGAGGTTTTTATTGATTGTTTGTAAATGATACTTTTCGCATCCTCGTAAACCTTTGAACGTAAATATCACGTAAATGGTGCGTTGCGCAAAGTAAGCCAAAACTCTTTTTAAGTAAGCAATCTGAACCAATTCGTAATCATAAATCATAATTACCCTCCCAGCAGTTTAAGGTAGTTGGTCGATAAAATGATTTTTTCAAAAGATTTTAACGAAACTGCTCTAGATATTTATTTAATTCAATACCAATAATACGAGCCCTTACCGAAAAAAAAAATTGAACACCCCAATTTTGAGAAAAACGATTTCAAAGTTTTGTAATTTTAGCATGGGCTCTTATGGGCCAGAATATAAGTGGTATACAAATAGAATCACTGAAGAATATTAATACATTATTTAATTTTTGATAAAAGAAAATTTTTTTTGAGATATACTTTTGTACCTGACTATCTCAGAGCAACTACGTTATATCTACATGAGAAAAATTGTTTAAAAACTAGGATTGAATTCTACAACGCCAACATCAATATTCAGGATATCCTAGCAAGTATTTCACTGCGGTAGCATTATTTAAATCAGGACTATCGAGGCCTTAATTTTGGCTGTTTGGATAAAACTGTTTTTGAAGTAAATAAAAGTCGGAACTTTCTTTATTGGTTTCAAAAAGCGTGTGTTTGAAATTGCTTTTAAATGGTTAATAATAATAAGGTTAAATGCAACATTTGTTAATCTACCGCACCTCTAAAAATATATTATTTCAAACACAGCTCTTTAAGAATAATTGGCTAAAGTTGAAATGCGTTTTAGAGTTCATTAAATTGATAATTTTCATTCAAAAAACACTATTTTTATTGTCGATATAACCGTTTTGGAATTTTTCTTTTATTATTTAATCTTAAACTTTATGTATAATTTCATCGATTATCATAAACTTTAATAGGCTATAAAAAGTTCAAACTAAAATCACAAACTATACTCGCATTATTTTCCATCTATGTCGACACTAATTTGATGTATTATAAAAAAATTGTTACAAAAACGTGTCTGGAAACTAAACGATTCTTAAAAAGCTGTTCAATATTCCAACGTGCGTATATACATAATACAAAGTTGAAACTATTCTCAAATGTTCTTAAATACTTAAACATAAAGACAGACTACATTATGTACTAAAATTTTACTGGATATACGAAGGTAAAATATTCTGTTGACTATATAGTACTTACTGTTTTTACTGCATATGAGTTTGACTGTTTATACACATTATTTACTGTAAGGTTATAACTAAAAGTATTTTCTGTTCTTGGTAAGACCATTATGGCTTAAGTTTAGTTTATTATAGCTTTTATCAGAATACAAACCTGAACGGGGTTACTCCTAAACATTCTTAATACGTCTTGTGTTAGTATGAAACTCGTTTTACACAGTAGCCATGAATTATTATCTATAAATAATTTTCTAGTCGGTTTTTTTAGATGTAGTATAAATTACATTGTAAATAAAGTTTAAGCTTACGGCGTTAAAACTGTTAGGTGTTGCTACCCGTTGTTTTAATTAATACGTGATTCCCCAGTATACGTTTATCATTAAACATAAGTTTTAAGAAGTCAAGATTCATCAATTTTTTAAATTAATGATTATTTACAAAAAAAAAAAAAAAAAAAAAATTACAGAATAATAACCCAAGCCAATCGAAACAATTTTGATTAAAAGTTCTTGCTATGTGCCACCATCAGTAATTTTTTGGATGTACATTTGAAAAGTCGTGGGGCGTGGGGGATAGGTATAATACATACCACCCTGTAGCTCAATATTTTGCAGACGAGACTTGAAAATGGAAAGTGGTAACTTCAGTCTTCAACACCTCCATAGTAGAGGGTTTGGTCTACTTTCTTTCGATAATCATCCGGCTCTGGGAGAAATTGAGAATGCCACAAACATTTAATATCTAAAAACTATTAACCCCAACCGCTTTCCCTTAGTCGGGATTCGAACTCAGTACCACTATAGTTAAGAACCAGCTTCCTATTCTCTAAGTCATGTAGTTGTTACTCCATACAATATTTTGTGGGAAAACACCTAAAAAATAAAATGAGCAAGTAATAACTGAGACGTATGAACAGACAGATATAAAAAGAATACAAGGGTTTCTTGCATTCTTTTGTATTTTTTTCAATATATTTCTTCTTGTATTCCAACATTAACTACAATAATTTATTATTTCCAATTTATACGTCTTTTTTTCATAAGAAGTATAAAGAAATTAGGATTACGCGAGAGAAAAACCAGATAGGAAACTTATTGCAGAAATTGTGACATTTTATTAAAGTGTATCCACAGGACTAAATATTTTATTATTTTTTTCTTTATTGATAACAGCATCGTTTGATACAGTATTATTGGATCTGAGGTTGGTAAGATATGATTATTAGTAATTTAATATGAGGTATGGTAATATTGGTGATGATGTATCTCCCCCGGTCTGATTGGAACTTACTACAAGACAAGAGTGGAGCTACTAACCACTAAACCAACTTGAAGTTTTTTTTATTATTAAATTAGTTAAATTAACCCTTAAAAAAACATTTCTCGAATTATATATTTTTATATTTATTTCTATAGTAAAAATTTTATCCACATCAGGGCGTTACAATTTTTGTTGAATCTAGTAAACGAGAAATTGCTTTTCTGAAAACTTTTCCCAACAACCCAGGTAATAAAGAATAATAACCGGCTATCTTAATAAGTACGCGATAAAAATAATAACAAAAAAAAAAATGTACAAAATTTATTGTCGATATTTAAAGGAAATGAAAACAAAAACAGAAAAAAACCTTTTCAGTTTTTCGCCAATCGTGAAAAATATAAAAATAACGGAATTGAAAAGAATATAAAGCGTTTCCTACATACATACCTACATAAATAAGAAATAGAAAAAAAAAAGTGGTAACAATAAATACCTACGATGTATTTTAAGGGAATCCCATAAGGATTTACCACAAACAACCCATCATCAAAACGAAAAAAAAAACTATACCAGAGAACAACAAAATTTTTTTTATATACGCACTCATATTCACCCAAATCGCTGTTAACTGATTTACTTATTTATTTCTAGTTAAAGTGTGTAATTAGTCTGTCTGGTATATTACTTAATGAAATTTTCTTCTGTATGGAACCAAATTTTTAGTTAATATGATTTCGTTTTAACCATTAAACTCTTGAAATCCCAATTAAAACTACGTTGATTAAATTTTTAGTTAATATTTAAATAAATATTGAACAGAAATACTATCTTTGTTTTAAGATCATAGTTAAATTGTTCATCTTAAACGTATAATAATGACTGGCAGTTAAATTTTGTATCCATCAATGGTGGACGATGAGATTTTAGATAGAGAAAGCAATGGGGTTTTGTAGCAGTTACAGTTTTGGTTCTTACAGTATGTAGGTACAATGATAGTACCTATATAGTTATAACATCTAACTTTAACCCTAGAATCATACGTTGGTCTACGAGTCAAGTTAATCATACATCGGCGTCGTTTCGACGAATGGACTTTTTACGGGGAGTTTTAGAGTTTATTTGCAAAAAACATTTTTTTTACATAACAATACTACAAAAGCGAACAAAATATTTAAAAAAATTGGATTTGGAAAAATTTCTTAATGTAAATATTTATTAATTTTTTTAATCTTTTTATCAAAGCATATTTTCATTATAAAAATTAAAAAATATATAAATACATCAATTGTAATAATTAATTTATGAACTATTATGAATCAGTGGACATGTGTGACTTTACAGAATGTGAAATTTCTCAGTCATAAATATTCCTATAGATATGTAGTTATTTCCCCATTAGGCACATTTGTAAATTTTCTAAAATTTGTTAGTAATTTTTCGAATAAGATCTCAAAAAATAATAAAAATTAAAATATATTCCACAAAATAAATTGTTAATCTTTTATTTAGTCATTCAAAACGCATTCTTTAGTTTTCGATTCAATATATTCAAACTTCAGTATTATGTCGTCTCTATAAGTCAAACAGCTCTAATCATCTTTCACATTATCATAATCATTGAATAAATTAATTATAACATCCATATCTTTAATAAATTTTAGAAAAATTAGGAAAACTTTTATATGTGGAGTACAAAATCTTTAAAAAAAAATATAGGTTAATCATACATCGTCGTCCTTTTGACGCACACTATTTCAGTATAAAAAAAACGACAATAGCTATAAACAAAATTTATACGTCTTATGTGTTATAATAACAAATAAATTAGATAACAGAAGTTTCATAGCGAGCAGGTACCGACAAGTCACAGTATTGGAGCAGGTAGAGAAGTTCGTTCGTCGTTTTGACGAGTACGTATGATTCTAGGGTTAAAAATTAAAACTACCTAATACGTATTTTTAATTATATAGTTATGTTATTTTCTACTGAAAATATAATTTTGATAGACACTCTCCTCCAACGGAATTTCGGACAAAAATACCAATTTTAACCCTTTATGGGCCACGGTAGCCAAATGGCTATGTGAACTTTAATTGTCATTTTTTCTTGTATTATTAAGAACTATACCTACATTTAAACTAGCATACAGACATCAAATGGTCCTTATTTAATATCGTGTTGGACAGTACTGTTCACTACTAAACAAAAATATACACTAAAACTGTCATGGAGTTGCTTGTTTGGCTTGTTGTTCAAAGTGTTTAAAATAATTATATTTTTTGGTGATTAATACATTTAAAAAAATTTTTTTATGTGGGTATGCTACTAGTTTAATTATATACCTAGTTAATTTTAATATGCTAACATTATTTTTTTTATCTGTGGCTAGAAACTTTTGTAAATTTACTAAAAACTTACTGTTGCCAATTGGATACATTGGTTTAGATAAATAATTTTTAAATATAACCGTTATGAACAATTCGTAGCCATATGGATACATTGGCCTTTAATATCATTTTTCATTTTTGGAATATGAGACATGCAGTTATACCCGCGATAGCAAATTTTATGGTAAACTCTGTGATATGGCTCTTTTATCACCATTTGTATACCAAATCAGATTATTCGAGTCAGGTAATGAGGACACAGAAATGTATCAGAATCAGATTTTGAAGAACCTTATTTGAATAAGAGTCACAAACGTTCGTAATCTAGCTTATTGTCACAAAAAGATAACTTTATACATCATTGGCTAGTTTAGACCAACAAATGTCGATGATAACATTGTAAAAAATCATTCACGAGATTAAAATGTGTAAAAAAATATGATACACGATTTCGTCTCACCAAAGCAAAGAAATATTTTATTTTATTTCATCAGTAATAAATTGTAATATTATTTCGGCTTGTAAATGAGTAAAACTGTTTTGCAGAAATAGATAAATATTTTTTTTGTTGAAACGTTTGTTTTATTTAAAAGCTAGTGTAAGCCATATGGCAACATTTTATATATGTATTAGCAACATTTACAGATAAAGGCCAATGTAGCCATATGGATACGAAAGGAAAATCAATTTCCATGCATTTCCCTGGTAACTACAAGACAGAATTTCAATATCTACGATATTTCTAAACTATGTACCAAAAATCAGACTTGTACAGTGCGTCACAATTTTTTAATTGTTAAATAATTTAATAATTAGCGACATCTATATTTCAATTGGTGAAACGAAATAGACAAACGTTTGAAAAGTATAAACTGGATTTAATTTGAGAAGTGTATAAGGTCCTATGGATCTATTTGACTTTACTTGAACTTAATTTCAAACAAATGAACTGTACAGATATTACTAGCTTCCCATTCGAAGTTATTGTAATGGGTCCGATTTTACGAATCGTTAATTTGGACATATCTCCACCTTTCAAGGTCACTAGAATTCGAAGCATCTTTTAGCATGATGTCAATGTGTGCGTTCGTTAGTTCGTTCGTGAATTTTTTTTCGTCCCGCATATCTCGAGAACAAATGATGATATCAACTTTGCACTAATTTCATTAGATGCGTAATTAAAAAATGAAGGCCGGATAATGTTTTCAGCAAATTCGGATTAGCGAATTGTTTTTTATAATAAAAAAAAAACCAAACTAAAAACTTTTTGTGAAATATTTATCGTCTCGCATATCTCGAGAATAAATAATGATATCATTTGCTTAATGACGGGTAGAGTCCCCCACGAGATACAGGACGCAAAGGCCCCCCGTGGGGCGCAAGGCCCGAAGCCCCTGTCGGGGGTTCGAGCACCTGAAATGAAAAAATATTTATTTATGTAGGTACAGTAGTCTCTAGTTTTTAAGAACACCCAATGGGAAGTTGACAGTATGGGTAGACCTGTCCGTCCAAATTTTTGTCAGTGCAGTGGGATTATGCAATATGGATTGTAGAGTATCTAGGAGTAACATGTATATATAATGATCAAAACTGACTGGTTGACTGACTGATCGATCAAAGCACAGCCTAAACCGCTGGGCCTAGAAACGTGAAATTTTGAACCGGGATTCCTTATATAACGTAGGTAAGCACTAAGAAGGGGTTTTTGGAAATTCAGCCCTAAGGGGATAAAATTGGGGACGGAAATTTTCATAGAAATCTGTAAGTTTTTGAGTTAGAAATATGGAAATTGGTGTAAGTTACTGGTTTGAACACAAAAGTTTCAGTGCTTTTAAAAATTTATCCCTTAGGGGGTTGAAACAGGGGAAGAAATTTTAAATGGAAGTCTTCCACCTAGAAACGTAAAATTTTGAACAGGGATTTCTTATATAACGTAGGTGAGCACTAGAAGAAATTTTTGGAAATTCCCCTAAGGGGGTAAATTAGTGGATGAAAGTTTTCATAGAAATCTGTAATTTTTTGTGTTAGAAATATGGAAATTGGTGTTAGGTTACTGGTTTGAAGACAAAAGTTTCAGTGGTTTTAAAAATTCATCCCTTAGGTTGAAACAGGGAAAGAACCTTTAAATGGAAGTCTGTCGTTTTTACAATTAGAAATGTGGAAACTGATATGGTACGGTATGCTGATGATTTTAAAATTGTTAAAAATTCATTCTTTAACGTCTGTATCCTAATGTTTATCCTAATTAATATTATAAATGCGAAATTGAGTGTTTGTTTGTTTGTTTGTTTGACTTGCTTTTACACTTCAACGACTTAACCAGTCAACTTGAAACTTTACACAGACATAGCTTGGGAGACGAAAACGGTTATAGGTCATCTTGTAACCCGGAAAAATATTTCATTCCTGAGGGAAAATCTATGACTATTATTACAGTTGACTATTAAAAAGCGGATTATTGGTTTCAAACTTCGAATATTGTTAACAGAGGGTTTGGGAAAGAACATAGGCGACTTTTACCCTGGGAAAATATCTCATTCCTGTGAGAAATCTCATTTCTGTGGAAAAATATATTTTAAATGAAACAAAAAAAGATTCTTAGAGTTTGCTCGAACTCTGTTTGTTAGCAGATAGAACGATATACAGTGATAAACATAGGCTTTTACAGCCATAAAGTATCTGATTCCCGAGGGAAAATGTATTTAAAATGAAACAATTAAATAATGACAACTGACTGTTAAAAAATGGAAGATTGATTTGAAACATTACATATTGTTTACAGCGGGTATAAAAAGGGACACATACTACTCTCTACCCCAAGAAAATATCTGAATCCTGTGAGAAGTCTTATTTCCGTGGGAAAATATATTTAAAACGATAAAAAACGGATCACTGACTTCATTCGAACTTTGCATATTGTTAAAACAATGTTATAGTCTACTTTTTACCCGGAGAAAACATTTTATTTCTGTGGGAAAATTCCTGTGAGAAAACGAAAGTACATTTTATGCGTTTGAACTAGATGTCATAATTTCAAAAGCCACGAGTGGAAGGGCTTAGCGGGTTCCAGCACACACTACGTCGTCAAAAGTATGGGTACACCTTGAGTCAAGGTGTGTCCATACTTTTGACGTGGTAGTGTACTTAATGTTGCCGTACACTGCCGTGTCAAAAGCAGGGGCACCCCTTGAGTCAAGATGTGCCCATACTTCTGAGGACGTAATATGTGCTAAAACCCGCTTAGTCCTTCTACGGCCACACGGGCGAAGCCGCGGGTAAATGCTAGTGTTTAATAAAATAGGTAGATATAAACGAAATTACGTGTTTATTTGTTTGCTGTCATAGAGAATACTTAAACAATATTTTTGTGATAATATTAATTTTTTTTAAAGGTAATATAAATTATATTAAGGGAGGTATAGTGTTTCCGTTATTTTTATGGATAGTTACACCATTGAGATTTATACAGTTGAATTGAAAAAGAAATGTCCAAACTACAAAGTACAATTTTATAGTGAAATAAAATACTATTGCGGTTTAAATCTATTTTGATTTACTAGATTTTCTTTTTTATGTTTTTTTCGCCAACGTTGTTTATTGTTTTCCGTTATTCTTCTATTTTATGTTGACTTTTTCCTATCAAAGTGCCTGTTCTGTTTATTTAATTCTTGGGGATTACTTCTCAATTTAACATCGCAGTAGACTTGTGACAATAAATATTCGAATATCGGACTTTTTTATAGAGCGTTCAATTTTTTACAAAAACATGCCTTGTTCTTATTTGTACAGTAATTCATTGTCGAGTTTCCAAAATTTTTCTATGCTGTTTGAATGGGAAATAAAAAATTACGAAGCGCCACCTTTAAATGTTAATATTAAGGGCTTATATTTTAACAAGGTCTTTGTCTGGGAATAGTCTGTCAATTTTTCAATCTTTGAAAGAAAAGATTTTTCTGATACTTTAACTCTAACATGATTGATGATAATATTTTGCTTTAATAATAAAATCAATTTTCGTAGTAAGCGAATATAATCGTATATGAATTTTAGAGTAACAATTTATTAAACAATAGTATAAAATAGATTACAAGTCAAATACGTTAATTCGCTCTTTCATAATATATAGATGGCAAAATTATAACAATGCAAGAAAAGCCTTAAATACGGCACAAGCTATATAAAAAAAATTTTTGAATATTTTTTGTGTACGGTCCCTATCCACTGCATAAAATAAGGTTTCGCTGTATACTATTTTATTTAATTTTTTCTTTAAAACAAATTCAGGCAAAATTGTAGGTATAAAATTATTATATAATACCACAGAAACGTTATAAGGTTATTCAGTATGTACGCGCGATTACCTAATTTACCCAAAATGTATTTTATCCCTTCTATAAAATTTAGAATATTTTCCACTTTGATGTTTTCTCTTCGTGTGGTTTTGATTTATGGCCTAATATAATTTTCACTTGACCTTTGTCAGAACGCAACGTGTCAGACATATTTACATAACAGAAAATATTTAAAATTAAATAAATTATTAAACATTTTATTTTATATGTGATGCTATAATAATTACACGTCTAAACTGTTTGTATCCGTTTCCGTTAATTTTACTGATTAACCCATCGTCTATTTACACATGCACGAATCAACTATTAATGCCCGTTCTAAATTTATTAATTCAAACCGTGAACTTCAAAATTTAAAATTAATGAATGTTATTTACAAGTAATAAAAGCTCTTTAAAAAACCGACTAAAAAAATAATTAATAGTACGAATTTTGAAGTCACGCGGGGCGTCGTTTGTAAAGTTGTGATTGGATGTGCTTGAAAAATTTATGAATTATTCAAGATCTACATTTTTTTATACTACTCCCCGTCTGACGTCAAAATTCCTGCTATTATTTCTTATTTTTTGAAGTCGGTTTTTTAAAAGAGCTTTTATTTCATACCTTAGTGACAATGCTAATGAATCCACCCCATTACAATTTTTTATTTAGTTTTTAAATTTTTTTTTTATTTAATTCCAAATTTCATACGTTGTGGGTGGAATAGTTTCCAAAACACCGTCCAATGTCCAAAAATCATAATTTTGGGCACTCACTGCCTTTGCTTTGAAATTTGGAACATTAATAATGTTTAAAGTAATAATTACTAGGAAAATAAGAAATCAATGACAATCCACCCATTTTTCATGTCATCAAAGAATTTTTTAAACTAAGTAGGGTAAAAGCCCCCTTTGTGGAACGGTATCTAATTATAAACATTTACATATTAATGAAGTTATTTCTGAAAGAAACGTCTGATAACAAAAATTATTATTAATAGAATGATTGTTTTTCAATTTAAATTCACCTCGCATTTAAAGTTTCCTTACTTAATTAAAGAAATAAATATGTAAATGTCAAAACTGTTCCAGTATTAGATACCGTTCCACAAAGGGGGCTTTTACCCTACTGACAGAAAATTAGTTTTAGGATAGTTAGAGCAACATAAATTTTAAAAAAAATATATTACTATAGATATTAAAGTAAATATTAAAGTAAATAATTTTGCATATACAAATTTTAAATTTGCCATAATTATTAATATTGTTCATATTATTGAAGATGGTTAAAAAAAACCTCAACCAATGTCAACAAAATTTTGATGGGACCACCTGGAGAACTTTATCTACTATATAAAAAAATAATGGTGCAAATTGGGCCAGAAATGTGGGAGAAATCGGTGTAAAAAAAAAACAAAAAAAAAAAAACATACCGGTTGAATTGAGAACTTCCTCGTTTTTGAAGTCGGTTAAAAATTTAGTTTTGTTGACTCACTCAGATTTTATGCAATACCAACAAGTTTATTAGGGTTACGAAGCAACAACATATTCGGAACTCTAATGCTTTTGTGCAACCTATCGCTTTCCACCAGTAGCGTAATTCGACATTGATCTGTACTTATCTTTTTATTAGAGTAGTGGAATCTTCCTTTATTATTTGGTAGCGCAATATGTGAGATTAATCCATTAATGCCCATGGCGAAACTGTTATTTTAATTTTAGTTTTTTCTGGATTAAATTAATGAAAATAAGGTAAAAATATAGAAAATGATGAGAAAAAAATTCAATTCAAAGTAACTTCTACACGTGTACAGTTAATTTGATAACACTTTGAAGTTACTTTTTTTAAGGCGTTAGACCACTCTAGAATTTTTGAAAAATCAACAAAAGATCATGACCGGGAAAAATCTCTAATGTAAGTACTTGGTTTTCGAATTTTAGTACAAGGCCGCCTGGTTCGTACCAAGCTCTTTTTGTGATATCGAAGTGAATTGGTGAAAGTGAAAAGTGAAAGTGATAAATGTGAATCGTTTGGTTATCGTAGCATAAACTTTATTGCAACATTTTCGTCTATTACACACAAAACAGTAACGAAAATTATTTATGATTTTCTACTACTCACAACTTTAAACATTTTTATCTCAAAACAGCATTTTTCAAGTTGGCCGGAAACATTAGTCAAACAATTTTCAACCGATTCACTTGAAATGTTGAGTATATGTCTATGGAAGTACGTAAGATTTTTTTTTTATATTACATAGCTCATTGCAAGTGCGCCATTTGGCCAAAAATTAACCCTTTGCACTCGATGGGCGCCGCCACGGCGACACAATAAATATTTATTCCACTCGTTAGGCGCCGCAGCGGCGCCATAAACAATAGGTACGTATTTTATTATTTACAACACGCTAGGGGACCTAAGGTCCGATTTACATTAAAGCCCGATTTACATTGACGCTCCGCTCTCAGTACGATATCACTCCGCTCCCGGTTCGATAAAATATTCTTACATAATAAATAATGGGTGTATTCCCATCATCGCACTGATATCGGGCCGATATCAGTCACGGTTCGCTCTCGCTTCAATACCGCTCCAATACCAATACCACTGAGATAATATTTTATGGGAGCGATATCAGACCCTATATCGATAGTATGAACACGTTTTGATTCCAATTCGCTGCGTTTCTTATTAAAATTATTATATTAAGAAAACATGATACAACACAACGACGCGACGTCTTGCTACAATACATTGTGATACATACTACTAATTAACTAATAGATATATTGTATTATGATATTATGTTCTCCTAATACAGTAGTGTTTGCAGCGTTTTAAAAATACTGTCGAGTAGCTGAGTACCCATACTAACAAATGGTTCGAGTGCAAAGGGTTAACATATCGAAAAAATTCTACGTACTTCTAGAATTATGTAATCGAAATGTGTAATCGAAAAAAAATATGTAATCGAATAAAAATTCATTGGCTCATTATAACTCGAAAGTTACAGGAGCTATTTGTCTGGGCGTGGACTCTAGAAAAACAGAGACGTCATCGCAAAAACACTGCACAGCCGCTATTTTGAAATTAATCGCTTCAAAAACATTATTGCCCAGTCACTGATATGTAACACCCCTTTGTGTAATCTCGATTTATTTTGTAGTTTTTTTGAGAAAAAAAGCCCCAAAAAAACCTATTTTTTCAGCGTCTATAGAGTGGACTAACCCCCTTCGTAGAATATGTTTTAAATAAAAAAAGTCAATTTAATAGGTGTACGGCGGGCGTTAATGAATTAAACTTGCTCAAGTTCTAAAAACACTCAAATGAAAATTTGTCTACGCAAAACTTTCAACTTATTGTTAGTTAGCCACTTACAATATTCACAATAAATTTCAGATTCTACTATTCATTTAAATAATCTGAAGTTTACCGTTCTATACTACGGGCTTTATTATTCGCGTTGTCATTTTTTGGTCCCCTTTTAAAACCAAATTAAACTCATTGTGCTACCTATCGGAAAAAGCAGAACAACGTCTGCCGGCTCCTGTAGTATAAACTATAAGAACTGAAATAAATTATTGTGGTCCGAATCGTTTGTAAGTTTTCTATGTAGGTACTCCCGGTAATAATACACACGGTACTTACACTATAATTATAATTTATATAAAATATAATATGTATGTATTCATGCTGTATGTGCTTTTTAATGAAAAAACATAGTTAAATATTACACAGAGTGCATACTTATATACCTATATCATGCATGGATCTAATATATTTACTAAATCAACATCAATTTAAAATTATCAAATTTAATTAACTGTAATTAGGTTATGCCACTCGCTACATGCTGTGTTCATATGACCGTCCATCATATCATAACTAACGCTAGTTATTAAACCACCTATTAAAATAAAAATGGAGAGGTGTTAAAAAATAAAAGAATAACTGGGAATACAGAGCTGCAAATTGGGAAGGGGAAATATTATTAAACTGTCAAATTTATTTTTATATGTATCAATTTCAGTTTGTTTATATCCAGAACAAATGAGGATGTAAAAAAAGTCTGTTTAATTGATTATATACGGAATGATTATAAAGTTCATTAAATAATATTACGAAAAAGGAGTTTACCGTAAGAATCAGTGGATTTCTTAAAACGAAAAATATACCTAATATTAGAAGCCAATGAGACGTAAATGAACTTTAATATCAAGGATCTAACGTAACCGTCTTCTGTTCTGAGTCCATTTAACGTAGTTGTATCAGGGAAATAGTTTTATTATAAAAATGTTCAAATTTTGTGTGCTTGTTATTTAGAATGTGCTGATTAAAACTATCACTTTGTAAAAGCACCGTTTGTTATTACTTTTTTTATTCACAATTTAAACGGGGGAGGCTGGGACAAAATGGTATACATATACTTAAGACAAGAACTCTTATCTGCAGAAAAGTAACAGTTCTATTCATAAATTTTTTAATTAAAAACAGTAGTTGTACTCTTATTTATAATAATCATTTGTATTTTTGTATTCGTCATCTACTCCTGCACAGGAATTATGTGCACAAGCATCAAACGATTTGCACGCATTCCAATCCTCATCTGATTGCGAATAAAGTTATCTTGCGATAAACACGAATCCATAGCTTTATTTTTTTTTAAATTATTTTTTTTTTTTTTAATATTAATAAATTTGAGCGCTACTTTATGGTATTCCATATTTATAAATAATAAACAAATACTTTACTTTGCAAAATACCACTTTCATTTTTGAAACTGTGACAATATTGTTTCGAACCGTTAGTTCATTTTCAAACAGAATACAGTGGACTTTCGGAGATTGTCCAATCGCAAATTGTCCATATTTCAGTGTTAGGGATTTAAACATCGTATGTTTACGTCATATGAACATTGTATTCACAAAAATTGTGTGTTTGCACTCTGCAATCTCTGCAATATTGACAATTTTTGATTGGACAATTTCCGAAAGTCCACTGTAATTATTTTGTTCAAAAATAAAAGTGGCAAAGTAAAGTATTTGTTTATTATTTATTTTTTTTATTTTGGGTATTTTTTTTAGTTTAATCTTCTTTCTTACTCGTCTTCCTTATTCTCCGTAAAAAGGGGACAAAATGAGATACTATACCATTTTGCCCCACGTGATATATTTTTTATGATGCTTGGTTGTTCTAACCTAAAATAATATTTGGTACTAAAATAATACTGGAACCACTTAATGCCTCTCCTAATAACTTAAAGGTAAAAAAGTGTATCTAACTCGTGTACTTTCGTTTTTGCAGATCGAATAAGAATACACAGAAATTTTTTTTATAACAATAACTCTAAAATTTACAGCAACATGTTCTTTCCACACTAACTCAAGTGAGGTGACTGAATAACGAACAAATGACATCGACTCGCAAATATGCACTTCTCATGCGTACAAGCGCTTTTCCTGTTCTACCCCGAGCCTCATTTTTCCCCAACTTCCCCTACGTATTAAAAAATGATTTTTTTTTTAAAGAATCTCTTATCTGACTTTGGTTGTACGCACTAAAAGAACTGAAACGATACTTTTGTATACTAAGAATTTAAAACGAACAAAAAAGCAATGAATTTCTTTTTGGCATTACCTTGTTAAAAACTTTTGTTATTATATTTTTAAAAAAAGAAAAGAGTAAATTAACAATAAGACACTATTAAACAATAATAATTGTTTAAAAAACTTTACAAATTCTCTTTTAATTCAAAGTTTTATTTTTTGACAATTACAAAATAATAAAAAAATTCCAAAAAGTTTTTCAAAAGCATTTGACGTTGCAATAATAAGTTGTACATAGCAGTACACTAAAAAGAGAGAGGACTTTTTCACTTTATAAAAGACTTTTAGAAGAGACAAAAAAAAACTTTAAATAATGTAAGTGAGAGAAGCGGAAACAAAAGGATTTTTGTTTCAGTCAAGTTACGTTTATTTACGGTTTTATTGTATCCAAGAAAACAATTTAAAATATACCGTACCTTTCATCTAAAGTTATCTAAATAAATTAGGTATACCTATAAAAAGTTCCTTGTCAGTTAGAGTTCTATAAAATAGCTATAGTTCTATCATATTAACTGAAGTTTTATTTGGCGTTGCGATTTTTTGTCGTAAGATTAAGACCCAGAACGTAGTAGCAAGACTCACATCAAGACAGGCTTTGGCATTTACTCATCACCTATTGTATAGTACAATAAACCCTCCTATAATATGATACTTTCAAAATACGGTTTCGATAGTAGTCGAAGCAAAAAGCAGTGTCAGCCCTCCCACAATGCGGTACCCATATAACACGGTTTCTGTAGAATGCATGCCTCTTTATGTGGAATGCATGCCTCATCAAACAATACTGTCGAACTGCTGTCATCGCAGTCTGCTCTGCAGAAGGTATGGAGCCACTTGGCAACGTAACGTACAGTAGCCACTATGAAACTGTGTACTACCAAGGTGTTACAACCAATATTACTTTCACCACTCTGCTGTGGCAAACACAATCAAACGCTGCATGTAAATATACGCAGAATGTTTGTTTTGTTGATGCCATGGTACAGGTACCTAGCAGTAAACTAGTTACTGACGTCTACATATTTTTTTATCTCACTATGAAACTGTGATTTTAGTCCCGGGCTGTAACACTTTCATAGTGCCGACTGTAATAGCCTTTATTCATGGCCAAGTAAAAACATTGCCTATATTGGATAGTTCAGAAAAATAAATGAAACCGGTACACAAAATACACATGTAATATTTATACAGTTCGTTGAAAAAGTAATATCATTTAGTGATCTTTTTAACGAATTATTAAAATTGTTTAAGAACTATCAATTTTTTTCCTTTTTTGGAACGCATAAATGTGGTTACTTGGTTAATATCATTACCTGTGTATGTAGAGTATTTACTTATTACTCTGGGTAGGCGGCTTTAACAGTACACAGTACGTGGTTTCCATATAATGTGGTAAAATTTTTTTTATTAATTCCGTGGTTTCTCTTTATATTTTAATTCTTTCCATGAAAAATATGAAATATTTATAATTTCTTACAACGTTGATTCGGTATAAAACGATACGAATTAATCGTGTTATAGGAGAGTTGACTATTCTATTCAAGCAAAATGAATATTGCAAGGCTCCACTTTTTTAATTTAGAGGATTTTCTTTATAGATGTATAAAAATGAACTCCAGTAAGTCACCATCACGAAAAGTAATAAAGTCAATGGTATGTGACTTCGGTTAGTCTTGATTTAATTTCTTGATTTAAACTATGATTGAATTTGTTGATTTAAACTGAATAAAACAGTGAAAGATACATTTAGAAAATAAGGCACTTTTCGAAAAAATTTGATAATTTTTTAGAAGTTTTTGATCAATTTTTTTAGCAAAAAAGTTTTTTAGTACTTTGATTATCTTCTAGTATCCATAACTAGATATTTTGAATCGGGAGAGACCTACTTTGATGTTAGTCACCATTGGAAGAAATATCTATATAAAAATATACCAAAGGAAATAAAAAATTCATTTAAATTGGCCTGAAACTATGTAAATAGTGCCAATTTTTGCCAGGGCGAAATTATAAGGATTTCTTTCGTATGACTCAATACTGTAAAGGGTTGATATACACGGAGACAAAATTCCTATAAAAATTACTGTGCTCATACTACAATCGACGTGTAACAGGCGAACATATACAATTTTTGTACGGTAAAATTGGATATGTTCGCCTGTTACACGTCGATTGTAGTATGAGCACAGTAATTTTTATAGGATCTCTCCGTGTATAAACTTAAAGTAGACATAAATAAAAAGTGTTGATAAAGTTTTAAGGGTATCAAGCAGCTAACAGTTTGCCAGCTTTACTTGTTAGAAATTTAGCTAAATAATTTGTTGTATTAATATATAAATCAAAGCTTTATAAGCCCTCCACGGATCGGAAACATGATCGCTCACTTAACGGACCCGTTGTAATACCTCTGATCCTGGCGCTTAAAATCAGCTTTTATTTAATAACAGAGTTTTATTCTAACAAAACATAAATATTTAATATAACAAATAAGAAACAAGTTGCCATTTTATAACATTGTAACGTTGTAAAGCAAATTGCATATATAAAAAGTACGAATAGCATTAAATTTTAAGAATGTTTTTCCATTTAAAGTTTCTTACAATTTTATCACTTCACATTTACAGTGTGTAAATGCATCATTGTTGTTTACAATAATTAATTTTACAATGTTATAAAATATTTAATACACATACATATGTGGCCACTATAGTTATAATATTTAGATGATACATAATTTTACCTTTGCAAATCGGATGCGTACTGAAAATGATGAGAAAAGTAAGTTTTGATTTTGCAGTCTTATCTTAATCTTGTACTTTATGCGAAACCAAGATCAAGAGCAATACTATGCATATTTTAATAAGGCCAGTACAGATATTCAGACGTTTTCATTATTATTATTCATTTATTTATATTTATACTAGCCGTATACCCAACCGGTAGGATTTACCATCGGCAACATCTCAGGATGTCAGTCAGTGTTAAAGATCTATTAAATAAGGTATTATTTATTTTAATAGCCATTGATAGTAACATATTTTTATATATCTCTAACTTCAAAAATGAAGTATTTCCATACAAATTTTCATCCCCTATTTTACCTACTTAGGGAATGAATTTTCAAAACTTCTTTCTTAGTGCTCACCTACATTATATAACGAACCCCTTCATTTCATCCTTCCAAATCCAACAGTTTGGGCTGTGCGTTGTCTAGTCAGTCAGTGTTAAAGATTTATTAAGTAGATTATTATTATTTGACACAAACTTTAATATTTTAAACACCGTCAAGTACCACATTGATAATTTTCCACATTTAGTTTACATGTACGTATTTTTTTTTTTTTTTTTGAATTGGGATACTGCTGCCGGTGGATGGCGCGGTCAGCAGCACCCGGCGGCATCGCCAACAGAGGGCATGCGCCGCCATAAACAGTAAAAATAAAAACGACACATAAAGACAGGGACATATAAATGCACTAGACAATGGACAAACATACACATAATAAAATTCACCGATGAGCCCTGCCATCCCAGGGCTTCATAAAGAGCGGACAGTCGTTGGTGGTGGTACGCTAAGTACTAGCCAGAACGTCCGGTCACCAAGGACTGAAAAACCAACGATGAAACTCCCCCGAGGTGTAAAGGGCCTCGGGGTGGAGGAACCTGACTAAACAAACTCAAAAAAAACAAAAAACAAATTAATAAATAAATATCACAGAGCAGTATCACAAAACGGTATCACAGAAGAACTTATTGCGTCACTGAGCAGCCACTGGCCAACCAGTGACGCTACAAGGAGTTAAAACAATACCGCTGTAGAGCCATAACAACAGGCTTACAGCGGCATAACAAAATATCACAGATAAGGAACATTTAATAACAAATAAAGGCAACAAAATATCACAGACAATTATCACAGTAACCCACTGCACTCATAGAGGGGGGGGGGGCACTAAGCCATCTAGTGGTGCAGTGGGGATCATAACAACACCGCTGGGGGCCCCAAGGACCTGCAGTGGCAAGAAATACAAACGTGGGACAAAGACAATAACAGTAAATAGAAAAAATTATGTGTTAAATGATTCTGTGTTTGTCTTATTTATTAACTAACCATAGCCCCGTTAGCCTGCTAGCCAGCTAGCAGTTACCACCGAGCACGACGAGGACGAGGGGTTGGATTTATGCCCGGCTACATGTACGTATTATGTATATATTTAAAAAAAAAAAATTCCATATTTTTTTTTTTTTTTGCGCAACTTAAAAGTAAATGTACTTTAGTCAAGATACAAACAGTTACGTATAGTTTGTGTATGAATTGTTGCAATTGATAATGTTTTGCATTTAATAAAATTGCAACGTACATATTATTTTCTAACGGAAATTAAATTATTAGTAGTAACATCGTTACACTACTACAATATATAAGAATAACTTTAGCTTTATGTATGTACATATTCGTATACATATATGTATGTGATGTATAAGCTGATTGCTACCTACAACAAATGATATTAATGTACACGCCATTCTGCTACTATTAATTTTATATTTATCAGAAAAAAAATAATAAACTGTGTTATTAAGTGTTTCGTAAAAGTTTTAAAATAAAGCCCGTTCTCGATACAATAATATATTCCTACAGAAGAAACAATGAGTGTATTCATATCAGCATTACGATCCAAATACAGCTGCAACTACGGTCCAATATCGATACATCTCGAAGAAAATTTTATCTGTTACCACTGAGTTATACAAAAAATGTGGATATAAAAAGATTTTATTGGACCGAGAGCGACACTATGGTGTGTATAAATAACGAATAGTAAACCGCAGTGTAAAGCCGGTTCTACACGATTCTAACACGAACACCTTCCAACATTGGATGTTTGATGATTCGTCGCATCGTGTGGCCGTTGTTCGAACCCGCGAACGTCCAGTGTCGAGCGTCGAACGTTCGCATTTGGCCATGTTCCGACCGATGTCGGTATTCTTGCACCGAGTCAAGGGGATGCTTCCAACGTTTGAAGGACAATGTTCGTTGGTTCGACTCAATGGCTACATGACTCGTTCATATGAAGAGAGACAACATCAGTGTATAACATCAGACAGATGACATCCTCGTCCACTGAATAAACGTTTGTACCAACACATCATCATATGTATTGGATCAAACATTCGATTCACCGTGTAGCAGGAACATTCGCAGCACCAACTATGGAACTTACTTGCATCAAACGTTCGATCGAATGTTGGAAGAAACGTTCGTAGTATCGTGTAAAACCGGCTTAATGTGTAGACAGCAAAATTTTAATGAAGCGAGGCTACCTAAACCGAGAGCGTACATCAGAGCGGCACCATATAGCATATAGAACGAGCCCTTGTAAACTTGTCCAATGTACCTATAGCACTGGTTTACTGATTTCTAACCATGACTCAAGTTAGAGCAGAATGAAGACAGTTGTCGTCACGATTTGTAGCATCTGAAATATTTCTGATGTCTTTTCCTGCCGGGAATATACAATGCATCAACTTGAATATTGCACATTGAATAATATAATGTATAGATGTACATATGTCCACATTAAATTACACATTGGGAAAGAGTCAGCAGTAAATAGTTTCTATCGTTTCTATAACCATCCAGTTAAATATTTCATAAAACTGTTGGTGAAAAATTGAAAACTACATATTAATATGATTTCATAGAAAATCTTATTGAATAATAAATTCATTTAAGAAACAAAAATTAACAAACAATTCGTCAGCTGAGTATTGGTTTGTACCAAGTCCATTTTTAAAATTTTTTTTTTGATAGTGGTTTTGGCTTTCTCACCGCCCAAAACTAACAAAACAATCAGCTAGAAAAAATTTTTAAAAGGTCGACTTGGAACAAACCAGTACTCATCTGACGAATTGTTGTCTGTGGAGACATTTGACATGAAAAGGAAGCGGTACTTTCAATACTTCAAAATACCATGAGTACATTTTCAATTTTTTCTCCATTTGAGGCATTTAATTAGCTTCATAAATGCAGTAATTAGAGTAGCTACTAGTAATTGTAAATTGTTTATTTTCAGAATGTCCTCACAAAAAATCGTAAACACTCCTAGTTACGATTGTGGAAAAAATAATCATGAAAATTTTAATCTATCATCCTATTTTATTTGCTCCTAATATTTTAAAGAAAGAAGAAATCTTAGGAAATGTTTCTTTTAACTTAAAATTATTGATATCTATTTGAAAATTTGTTAATATATTATTTAAATTTTAAGCCACTGAGCTTATATCCATTTTAAAATTGGAACAATAGTGCAAAATGAGTCATAGCTCAGACTACTGTCTAGTGGTTCTAAAAATGCATATGATGCATGATTTTGAATTTTTTGGTCTAAGCCCGGCTGCACACCTAGCAGATACGACACAGCAGATACGACATGAGAGACACAGACATTTGTCTTAAGACATGGCATCTGCACACCTAGGAGATAAGACACGAGAGATACGACATGAAGACCACTACAACAAGGGGAACTTTTCAATTTGCTGGCAGTAGTTTTTCATGTCAAATTTGTGATATTACTTTTACAATACAGTTTTAGGGCATATTTGCATAAAAATGGGTAATTTTTAACATAATTAACAAAATTAATTGTAAACGATACATTTTTTGGAGCGTCTTTGGACTTACCTCCTTGACAGTATTTGACAGTTTTTCAAAAAGTGTTTAAAATTGTCGGTATGCATCTAATATTACATTAAAAAAATATTTTTGGAGAAAATTTACCATTTCTTTCAAATGTACACCCAGAGAAAAAACAATATTAATAAAAAACATATTGATTCAATGTAAAACATTAACGAAAGTCTAGGTAAGGTTGAAATTTATTGTTTTAATGTAGAACAACTTTATTTTAAAAGTTTAATAATATTGATTTCCTACAAAGTTCCCTATCTTTTCAATGCATTTTTTTTTAAGTTGTACATTATTGAAACAATAATGATCGTATTTAATTTTAAGTTGCCATTTTTCTCTCAGTGTATAATATAATTTTTAAATTTATCTTACATGTCGTTCGACACGAGCGACAGCAGACAAGCATGCTATGTCGCTTAAGACAAATATCTGTGTCGTTCATGTCTTATCTCCTAGGTGTGCAGCAGTTTAGTGTTTTCAATGCAATTTAAATGTACTCAAGCGATGCGTGTCTGCAAGCGACACATATCTTATGTCTCTCATGTCGTATCTGCTGTGTCGTATCTCCTAGGTGTGCAGCCTCACTAAAAGGATTAACCAATTGATGGTGATTTAAAAAAAAAAAAAAAGAAACAATAAAATAGATTACATAATTCTTATGAAATATTTTTATTTAGCCTTTAACCTAACAATGTGATGAGTTTGGTTTTTGATGTTTAGCTTATATACCGCAGTATTTAAAATACTTTTATGTGTTTTTTATTTGAAATATATTTTTCATTCTATGCATATTATATTATCCCATTGTCTGCGAAAGCTCTTTGAAGACAAACACAAACTATATAATTTTAACCATACAATTGAAATGTATTCGCAAATAAATTCTTCATGAACTCCACTACTAGTAGGTCTGGTGTAATCTGATAAATAACAGTACAAATAATACTGACGTAGAAAATTAAAATAAAATTTTATCATTTTCAAATTAATCGATCGATGGATCGCTTGCTTGGTCGTTCATAGTTAATAGTTGTTCGAGTCTCAACATTTATTTATGATTCTGACTTTTCAAAACGAGTGTCATTTATTATTAGCAATTGTGTAGATACTACCTACATGTTTATTATTATTAATCTTCGTATATGTCTTTTTTGTTTTAAAAGAATTTATGATTTCTAACTGTAACAAATATTCCGAGAACATTTATTTTCGCTTTTTTTCTTTGTACAAAAAACTATAGTAAATTTATTTTTATGACGCGACTGGTTGGTGCACCCGTTCTCGCGGACAGTGTTTGATCAGTTTAAGGGGTTATATTATACAGTTGTGACTGTCGGAAAAGCTTATTACTTTTTATTGCATATTCTTTAAATAAATTATCTCAAGAATACTCTCACCAAATTTCGTAACGATCGAAGGATTAGATCCGAAGTTATAGCTATTTATAGCGCACTACCTCAAGTAGCGCCAGCGTCTTCTCTTGCGTAATTGCCGCTCGGTATTATATAATATAAGCGATACGTCAACTTTCGTCGCTTTATTGTATTGTTCAAAATGTACGGCCTTGAAACTTTGGAACAGTTGTGTATAAATTTTTGAAGGTTCAACGTCGAATATGAAAGAAACAAATTTGTAACTTTAAACACTATTATCTCAGA
This sequence comes from Brachynemurus nebulosus, assembly GCA_035578155.1. Classification (NCBI taxonomy): domain Eukaryota; kingdom Metazoa; phylum Arthropoda; class Insecta; order Neuroptera; family Myrmeleontidae; genus Brachynemurus; species Brachynemurus nebulosus. The sequence continues at coordinate 51,855,495 of JAPWDM010000001.1, read as the reverse complement.
ATTGTATATTTTTGAAAGTATCTTTGCGGTGGACACGACTACAAAAAAACTATCAATCCGCTCAACACCAAAATCATACTACGTATTTATTTAGATAATAGCTAGTCGCTGACGGAAGGATTTTCAATTTAAAAAAAAATTTTCTTTAGAGCAAAAAATAGAAAACTTAAAATCTTGAAAAAATAAACTTTTTGTTAAAATCATCGTCATTTTTTTGTTAAATTTAAAGTTTGACAAATCCTCCGGTTAGCGGCTAGACAATAAAATATATACGAACGAAATGTTTTTGAAATTTGGATTTCGGATGAACCGTTCTCGAGTTATCTCATCCACGGCAAGTGAAGCCCAAAAAAAGGCGCTTCTGGAATCCAGCTAGTCCAAATATTTTGCTATAAAAAAATTTAACAAACACCCCAAAACATGTAACCTACTAATCGATGTTGTTAATAGTTTTTAAATAAATATTTATTTTTTTGTTGAAATAAAAATCGGGAAAATGTCATTTTGCCGGCTACACCTGCATATAACCCCTTAATGTTTGGAATTATAAATTATCATTTTATTGCAATAATGTGAAGATCGTGACGATGCAGTCGTACATTTTCAGATTAATCTAAAGAGACGTACTCTTCCAGTTATAATGGGACGTTTATAATTTTGTTAGATCAAAGCAGAGCTTTGCTAGATCGTATGTGAATTGATAGGAATTGATCATTTATTTTAATTTTAAGCTAAATGGATGTAATTTGGTAAAATAAAAATTAAGAAGGCACAAAAAATAGCATCTTATTTGACAAGATTGTAGCTAAATGATTAATAGACAACCAAGGTTCTCGGATAAAAATGGTGTTTTGTATTAAATTTTGAAATTTTTATGTTAATAATTGAAATAATTACCTCCAAATTATTAAAATTCGTTTCTGTGACGTCATTATGTATACTAAATCCTTCTAGAACACTGTTACCCGACCGCCGGGCCACGAAAGTATCTCACTGGTCCCCAAAAAGATGTGTAAATTAAAAAGAATTACAAAAATATTTAAAATTTTTATTTCTGCTTTAAAAACAAGAAAATGGCAGTACTAACTTTATGAAAAAAAAGGTTTTTGGCGATAAAAATCATGCTTTGGAATTTAGTTTCTTTATTTACCGTCTGTGATAGCACACTTCTATAGCACAATACAGCATGACCGTTTTTGTTTTAAAAAAGAAAGGTGGAGCTAATTTTAGGCTCAAAAATAGTTTTAAGTGTAAAAAAAAAGAAAATAAAAATAAAACAGTTATTGGGGTATATCTAGCTAAAGCTTTTTTATTTACGACACATGATAGCATACGTCTAATACAATACGGCACAGCCTTTCTGTTCGACAAAAAGAAAATGGCACTTAACTTGATGGGAACATATGGTCAACCAAATGGCAGGAAAACGATGTTTCATATTACACGACTAAATGTTATTCCAACTAATATATCCGAAATGATTCCAGGATACAATAATACTATTTAAAATTAAAGAACGTCTTTTAAATATTTCTATATAATGCTTAAGAACGTATTGATATTTTTATAAATTACATAGTAGACCAAGTGGTCGGAAAACTACATTTCATATTACGTGACCAAATATTATTGCAAATGACGGCGGAACTGATTGTAGAATACAATAATTCTATTTAATATTAAACAAAAGCTTTTAATACTTAAGAAAGGGTTAATATTTATCTGAAATGCATCGTTGACCAGGTGGTTAGAATACCATTTTTCTTATTAAATATACATGTAATTTAGAAAACTGATAATCGTCATATGCCATCATATATTTGACCAGCCCCATTAAAATTATTCGAGATTTTACCGGACCGTGCACAGTAAAAATATTTGTATCTGCGTAAAAAAAAAAACTAGTGGTTAAAATTTTTGTGTTAAATAAGTAACACAACCCTGCGTTAATGTAACATTTTGTGTTTGTGTTAAATGAAAATATTAACACAAATTTCGATTTAACAGAATAAAAATGTTAACCTGTTTTGAACAACAAAGAAGTAACACAATATCTGTGTAGAGTAAAAGAATGTTATAAGTACGTAAGTTAGATTAGAATATATATCTACCAAAATATATATAATAAAAAAGATGAGAGTAGTTCTTATTATTAAACAAAACCGAAAAATTATAAGTTTTTTCAGTTATTAACGAATATAGTTTTATTAAACGTTTGAAAATGAAACAATTTTCTTACATTTTAAGGTTATTTTGTTACAGATTCAGTTATAGAAAATCATGTAAGCTTACTTGAGATTGTCTTGTATAATATACAATCTCGCAAGCTTACATGATTTTTTACAATGTTTTTACAACGTTTTTTCAACAATGTTTTTATATTGCTACAACATAAGCGCGCGGAAATTAAAAAAACAAGTGGTATACAAATATAGTCACTGAAGAATATTAATACACTCTCTAATTTTTGATAAAAGAAAATTTTTTTTTGAGATATACTTTTGTACCTGACTATCTCAAAGCAACTACGTTAGGGACTGGAACAATTAGATTCTTTCGATAACGAGACAAAAGTTCATTTTATTTTACTCCAGAATGGATAACACAGCGAAAAAAGATCGTCGAAATCGGATGTATATTTTCAAATTTTTTTATTGTTAATATAATTATTTCGATTAATTCAATTTTATTTTAGTTGATTTATGTTTTGCATTAATTGTAATTTCTCGGTATTTACGCAATTTTACAACACTGATTGAAAATTCAGAAGTAATTTTTTTTTATCGGAATCATAAAACGACAAAAATCATAAAAATGTTAATAAAATAAAAGTAAAACCGTTGTATGCTTTAAATATGCATAAATTAAAATATTTTTTTATTGCGCAAGACGGTTATTATCAGTTTTAATTTTGGGTACATGCAGAGATTAAATATCCAAATATATTTGTACACTGGTACAGGATTGATCAAAAATAAGTTTCACTGATAGAAGTAATTTTTTTGACAATAATGTTAATTGATTTTGTAGCCTTATTTATTTTTATACATTTCGATTGAAACACGATATATTTCTTTTGTAAAATAAATAATAGTTTGGCAGATAGCAGTGTTTAACAAAGTAAGAGATACAATTTTAAAAATGTAATCTATGCTAGAAAATAAGAGATGTCTATTCTGGAAAAACGGTAGAAAATTTTTAAAAACCGTATTTTCTCATTTTAGCAACATATCGAATCAAAATAAACGAATTTTACTATTTAATTTACAACTTTACTGTCGCGTCAGACCCACTCAGGTAATTGAAAATTTATTTAGTGTCAAGAAAACTCAAGTTGAGGAAAAATGCCAGATGATCTTGATTATCTTAAACATTACTGGATATCTGAGTTAACTGATTTTGATTATTGATTCTTGATTTAAGATGGCAGTGTAACATGATACAATAAAAAAAATTATTAATCTTATTCTTAGTTTATAAAATTGAACTGCTTATTTAGATTATTACTTTTTTTGTAGACAAAATTTTGAATTTGGTGAGGTACAGAAAACTACAACAAGCTCAAAAATTAATGTATTTTTGTAAGCCAAGACGTACATTTATATTATTATTAATTATTAAATTTATTTCATTGTCAATACGTATATGTGCCTACTGGAGCACACATGTTACTAGGGATTTAACAAAATTCTCTAGATATTATTATACGTAATTGTTGTATTTCGAAATACCTGAGATCGGTCTGACAGGGTGGAATAGGTATATATCTACGGTAAAAGTTTTAGAATCACAAATAGAAAAATTTGGATAGTATCCGAAAAAAAAATTTTAATAATTTATTGCAATTTCGTAAATTAAGTAAATATCAGCGAAATAAATAACAGCTATTTGTTTTTGCAGTGCGTTACTAAAATTTCCTTAATAATAATATAAGAACAGCAGTATACTTACAAATACATTCTATAAATTTCCAAAACAAGTCCACGATGTCCGATTTATCCTACACTGACAAGTAAACGTCCCGAGGCCGGACCTATCGATTTTGATGAAACTTAGATATGTTGTAGAACACTAAAAAATAAGCGACACGTATTTTTCTTTATCGGCGGAAAAACGGTTTGAAGGGGTGAAATCGCCCTCCAAAAATTAGGGTAAAAATTTAATTTCTTAAATATCTCGAAAACGGTAAGAGATAGAGCAAAAGTTTAAATTGGCGATATTGCTCTTTTTTAAAGAGCTATCTATTGGTATGCAATTTGTTCAAATTGTGTCAACAGGGGTGGCTGGGGGTTAAAATTTAAGGGTTAATTTTGCAAAAAGGGGGTGAAAATTAAACAATATAAAAATTTTGTTTACAGATTTGAAATCTACGTCAAAAAATCTAATTGACCTTTTTTTGCTCAATGTCCTAATATTAAGCCTAGGGGTAGTTAACTAGGGGGTGACTGTGTCGAATAGTCGTACTACTTGGGTAGTTTAAGAAGTTTTTCTTCATGGAAAATAGTTTAAGACATTTAGAATAACGTAGAAATGAAATTTTCGATTTCAAAATTCAGTTTGAGCAACATTGGAGAGGGGGTGAGTCACCCTCTTAAATTACATATTAGTTAACATACACTCATTTTTAATATTAACACACTGACAGTGGGTAATAATGTCACAATAAGTGGTTCTGAAGTTGGACTATCGTATGTAAGGTTTTTATTGTATGTAAGGTTTTAAACTACCCAAGTAGTACGACTATTCGACACAGTCACCCCCTAGTTAACTACCCCTAGAGTTAATATTAGAACATTGAGCAAAAACAGGTCAATTAGATTTTTTGACGTAGATTTCAAATCTGTAAACAAAATTTTTATATTGTTTAATTTTCACCCCCTTTTTGCAAAATTAACCCTTAAATTTTAACCCCCAGCCACCCCTGTTGACACAATTTGAACAAATTGCATACCAATAGATAGCTCTTTAAAAAAGAGCAATAACGCCAGTTTAAACTTTTGCTCTATCTCTTACTGTTTTCGAGATATTTAAAAAATTAAATTTTTACCCCAATTTTTGGAGGGCGATTTCACCCCTTCAAACCGTTTTTCCGCCGATAAAGAAAAATACGTGTCGCTTATTTTTTAGTGTTCTACAACATATCTAAGTTTCATCAAAATCGATAGGTCCGGCCTCGGGACGTTTACTTGTGAGAAAAACTTCTTTGACGCAAAGGAATAATTTCTTTTAATATCTTTTTTAAATAAAATAAAAAAATTGTTACAAATAAAAAGGATTTTCAAAATGTAGCGGATTATTTCTTCATACTGTTGAAAGAGATACCGCTTGTTTGAGTTAAAGTTTTTTTTTTCTGGTATATATGATGAGAGATACTTCCACATTTTCAACCAGTAGTGTACATGCATCCTTAGAGCTCTTCGAATTTTAAATATGTGAACAGAAATAAAAAAAAATAATGTCCCGTTACAATTTGAATATAAATTTTTGTCTTAATAAACTTTATATGATACTGAATCAAAAAAGATATTCAGTTTGAAGAAACGGTTAGTTTTTTACACATGGTACCGTAAAACTTGCTATATCTATAAAAAAAAATATTATATACCTATAAAGAAAAAAACGATGTATCAATACATCCGGTGTTAAAATTGAAAAATTATTTTCAGACTTCTTATTAATGTAACCGATGTTATTAATTTAGTTGTTGCTTATATATTTTTTTAATGTTGATAATGATCGACAAATACCTATACATAACTGGTTAGAATTTTTTATTTATCATGTTTCTCTCCAACTGACCACGTCAATGACACATCGGTCGATTATGATGTTTTTTTTTCACATATTTTTGTTAATATTTTTGGAATTTATTTTCGATTTTTTTTTTACAGTATTTACACGATTAATATAAATCTTGTAGTAGATCATTCGTTTTGACGAATACAATTTTTATTACTAACTGTTTTGGTCTTAGGAACTAACCGGGAAATGGTTTACAGCAGTGATTCTCAAACTTTTTGGAACTAGATCCTCTTTTACACTTAAACGTTTTAGAGGGCCTCTGAAATATGTAGAAATGGGTAGGAAATATGTAGGAATGTCTAGATGGGTATGTGATCTATAATTAATCGTTTCTGCGACTCCCCAAGTAGTTTTCCTGATCCCTACTTTGAGAATTACTGATATACAAAATTCATTATGTGAATCCAATTTTGTTAAAAAACAAATCAGCTCGCTACTCTACAAACTTTATTAAGTTAACGTAAAGAGAAAGGAAGGATATGGGCCATTTTTCGCCTATCGCATCGGTCCACTCCTCTGATAGTATTTTTCTTAAATATTTATACGTTGGTAATATTTGCTTTGTAGCTAAAGCAGATTTCTACTAAATACTTTTTAATTAGTAGCAACCCCCAACACAAAGGTACAAAAATTTAAATAAAAAATATTTAAAGTATTTAAAATTTAAAAAAAATTTGGGGGACAGGTCTACCCACACTGTCAACTCCCATTGGGTGTCCTTAAAGATTAGAGACTACTGTACATAAATAATTCTTTTTTCATTTCAGGCGACTCCTCCCTTGGGCCCTCGATAGAGGCTTTGCCCCTGGAACCATACCAGGGGCTTCACCTTCTGTACCTAAGGGTGGGGGCTCCACCCTTATCAAACAAATGATAACATCATTTGTTCTCAAGATATGCGAGACAAAATATATTTTGGCAAAAAATTAATTTTTTCAAGTTTCTTATTTCGTTATTTTTTTTTTAAAATTTGTAATAAAATACTGGCGTTTTTAACATCAAGAAAGGTTTTTAGGCCATTACATAATAATGTTATGGTAAAAATCCATATAATCTATGTTATCTTAATAAAGTTAATTCCGTTTTTTTACCACAAAAAACAAATCGCTAATCCGAATTTGCTGAAAACTTTATCCGGTCTTCATTTTTTGATTACGCATCTAATGAAATTAGTCCGGAGTTGATATCATCATTTGTTCTCGTCATATGCGAGACGAAAAAAAATTCACGAATGAACGAACAAACGAAGTAACGAACGCACACACAGACATCACGCTAAAAACGATGGATTCGGATTCCAGTGACCTAGAAACGTGGAGATATGTCAGAATTAGCGATTCGTAAAATCGGACCCATTACAATAACTCCTATGGGAAGTTAATAATAATAATATTTCGCGCCTATATCTGTATACTGAAAACTGCTAAACACTTTACGAAACTAATATATCTACATTGGTACCAATAATAACAAGTTTATAAAAATAAAGTGATATTTTGCGAAGTAAAATATTTGTTTATTATTTTCAAGTATGGGATTGCATAAGTAAATAAAAAAAAGCTTCTATTTACTTGACAAAACAGATTACTAAATTTCATGCTTGAAAGAGTACTAAATATAACTGTCTAGAATCTAGATGATAAAAGTAACTAAATTGAGTAACTTAATTCTAGGGTCGGCGAACCTAATCACTTAAGTTAAAGAATTTCATTTTTAGTTTTGAGTTTTCATAAGTCCCTTTTCGATCAATTCACAACCAGGCAAAGCACATAATATATAAAGCACATTATAAGTATATCTTTTTCATTTTACTAAATGTCAGCTAATTTAGCATGTAACCTATACCAATATAAATAGAAAATAACTGAAAATTTCTTTCTATGTGTTTAGAGCCGCCAACCCTAGAATTAAGTAACTTGCTTTACTTACTGAACATTTGTAAATCCGGCATAAAAAATGCCGACTTATTTATCAATGTCATTAAAAAATTTTTTAAATTTTTTTTTTTTTATTTTGTTTCAGATTTGGTCTCACAACACAAACGAGCCATCACCTTTTGAAATTATTTTAAGGTAACAAAATTATTTAAATTTTGTATTTGGTAAAATGATTTTTATATATCAAAAACTAAAATTTTAAAAGCATGTACATTTACGTGCCCCAGCCCCCACGGAGTTGAGGTGCACGTTTTTGGTGTTCTGTAAATTTTTATATTTTGTATAGAATCACTGATCGATTTAAAGCTAAATTAAAATCATATGTCTTTAATTACAATGGTTAGTCTATATAAGACTAACGTATCATTCAAAAGCAAACATAATAAAACCTTACACATATTATGGTATAATAGAAATTTAGAAGCACTTATTTTGACACTATTACTCACCGACAATGTGTTAAAAGTAACAACGAGTACATGAAAACTAGTATCTAATTTAAAAAGGTGATTCATTCTTCTCCTCCAGCGCTGCTCAAACTGAATTTTCAACTCATTTCTACGTTGTTCTAATTACCTTAAAATATTTGCCATAAAGAAAAAATTCTTAAACTACTTACTCAATTAGCACAATTTTATCACCTTCTAGTTAACCACCCTTAGAATTAATATTACGAAATTGGGAAAAAACAGGTCAATTAGATTTTTTTACATAGATTTGAAATCTGTATTGAAGTTTTAATTTTTTTTATTTTTCATTTCCCTTTCGCAAAATTAATCCCCAAATTTAACTTTCAACTACCCCTGTTGACGTAGATCGGACCGGTTGCCTATCAAGAGATAGCTCTTCAAAAAAAAAAAAAAAAAAAAAAAATGAAGGAAACAATATCATCAATTTAAACTTCTGCTCTATCTCTTATCGTTTTCGAAATTTACCCCAATTTTTGAAGGGTGATGCAATGCGTATCGCATGTTTTTGATTGGACTACAACGTATTTAAGTTTCATCAAAATGAATAGGTCCGGCCTCGGGACCATTACTGGTGAGTATACTGAATACACTGACAGATAAGTAAAAGTGGAATTCAAATTAATATATCCACATTTCTACTTATAACGGATCTTTAAGTGAATATGCTTATGTGTGTAGATATCGTAGATACCGTATATAATTTGTACGTATCTAAGGTCACACGATATGTTTATATAGAGTTTGTTATTCATGTGCACACCGAGTGTTTCATTAAAAAGTTTTTAAAAAAATTCATAGTTGAATATTTCTATGAAAAGTAACTGAAAATGAACTTATTTGTAACTCTCGGTAAAGGTACCTTATATATTTTGTGTGAAAATTTCAGTAGTTTGAGGAGAATTGATGCAACATTTTTACATAGTATTTCGATTGGGAACTCTTAGGTACTTTCTTTGATTCTAAAACTCAATCTTCGATCGCTCTTGCAGCATCAATTTTACCAAGATTTAAAAAACAATAGCAAAAACCTATAACTGATATAAATAATATATATATATATATATATATATATATATATATATATATATATATATATATTTACTCCTGTTGAAGAACACACTCATTAAGTCATTACATATCCGTTAATTGTTGAAAAAGTTAGGCATTATTCAAAGGTGCGGAGGAATGATTATTACTCAATACCTTTCGACCAATGGAATCACCGTATTACTCATTATTCAATGGGCTTGCGATTGTTTTGTGAATATATTATATTAGTCAACGAGCTGGTAATGATAGCTCTAATCACGAAGATGAAATTGCGACACGAACCGAGTTTACAAGGCGAGTATCGTAATGCATCTGAGTGAGTAATAGCCATTACAGGCGAGTAGAATACGATATTTTTTCTACGACTTTTTCCCTTTTTGGTTTAAATAAAATTGAATGTAAATTTTAAATTAAAAGAATAAAATTTTTAATCTATTTCTAATTTCATTAATGTTTATATAGGTATGTATCTGTGGAAACAATCAAAATAAAATTCAAATTGTTTTGTTTACTTACACGTTACTACGCAACGTATATGAAGTTAAAACTTATCAGCCTGATGCTAGAATTAGGAATTTGTGATCAAAACAGGTATTCGGTTATTTTTTCTCAAAAACTACACTGCGCCTACACCATCGTGACCATTTCATAATTTCAACATAATTTTTGAATTTTGGTTGATTTCAAAACAGTTGTTGAACACAAAGCTCAGCGCTTTACACATACCTTCCGGGTTCCAAACCTTTAATTTATGTCTTACGTAGCCCGTTAGAAATAAATTTACAGTAAGTTAGAGTTTTAAAAATAGGAGAATGTTAGTAGCAACGTACATGAAAGGTTAAATAAAACTTCTTTCTGTCAACACTTATTGTATTTTTAATTTTTATTTCCTCAGTTATTTTAATTGCGCCTTTTATTTTAAATTCGAGTAAATTAAAACACAAAATTTTCTTGTATGAAAATAATTTCTCTTATTAATTATTAAGAAAGGAAAAATTTGAATATTAATTTATTTCTCTTTAAACGAAATATAAAGATAATTATTTTCAAATAATACGTGTAAGTAACCTAGACGAGAATAACCTTATTATTAAACATTTTTGAAGGTCACTATTACTGTATCGTATGTTTTGTAATTACAAAATAATTATTTAACCTTTCAATTACATATATTTTGTTAATTAAAGCTAATAAATAAATAATAAGCTGCAAGTATGTGTAGAAAGCTGAAATATTGTAAATAACATTTTTAATTATTAATACTAATTAGAAGAAAGTCTGGCATATCATTTGATATAACGTTTTTCGATGATTATATGAAATCTCTCACGGTTTCGTTGTGAACGGAATGAAAATTTTCAGAAATTTCAACGTCATATTTTCAAATATCATTATACGCCTTGAAGAAATTGTTAGAAGGTAGCAACTACTTGAATATTCTTTTTAGACATATTAGGATGTGTGTGTCTAAATCGCAGACACAATATTAGTCCCAATGGTTAATTATATGAGAGAGTGAACTTATTTTACTTTTTATCTGACTTGCATCTTCTAGAATAAGGTTATAAAGGTTATAGAAATTTTTATATTAAGCCCCGATCCACATTATCGTGCCGTTCTCGTTGCGGTATCGATACTCTTTCAGTTCGATAAAATGTTCTTACCCAAGAAACAATGAATGAAAGAAAAGATTTTTTTAATTAACAGAGACCGAACTGAGAGTGTATCGAAAGTGGCATTATAATGTGAATTGAAAACGAATAGATACCCGGACTGGAGCGGGAGCGTATCCAGTGCGACACTATAGCGTGGATCGAGGCTTAAACTGCATCAATATTATATTCTCAAAGCAATTTAAATGTACTCAAGCGATGCGTGTCTTATGTACGATATCGTATATCGTGCATGTTTCACTAAAGCATAAAACATGGGACGAAGATTCGTCCTCCAAGCCGCACCTTCAGCAGAGAGGACTTTCCACTAATCCCATAATATGCAGGTGCTTCCTCAAGACGTTATGTCCCGCGAGTATACCTGTTAACCGGCTCAGCTGTACCCTGCTTAGAGATAGCATTTCTTTTCTCCGTTTTAAACTGGGCAGTACTATAAGCTCTCGGGCCTATTTGGTCGTTGTACACACTTTTCAGAGATGGGCGTGTTGTCTTTTAGCCCAGTCATCCACAGCACACCCCACTCTCTGGAATGATATTCCTAGGGCTGGCTCTGGACCTATTAAAGGTTGAGTCGAGCCCCGTTTAGCTAATTCATCTGCTCTCTCATTTCCATCTATTGCCGTATGGCCTGGTACCCATACTAAGGTCACTGGACAATGGACCGAGATTTGATCCAACGTTCCTTGGCACTCGTGCACCAATCTTGACGTTGTCCTAACACCATTAAGGGCGTTGAAAGCAGCCTAGCTGACCGGGCATATGCTTACGCGATGTCCCTTCCAGCCGGGCCTACTTTGTATCAGTTTCGCACAGGCTGAAATGGCAAACACTTCAGCCTGGAAAACCGTTGATTTTTTTCCCAACGGGTAGGTTAATCGGGTTCGGAGTCCGAAAACACCCGCACCTATACCTTCCGCCATCTTGGACCCGTCGGTATACTAGACCAGTCCTTTGACAGCTGTTGGGAGACATTGCTTTCCCACTCCTCCTTCGATGTATGATCACATGTTAGTTGAGATCCAGATTATATTCGGACTTCATTGTGTCATTTACCATTTGAGTGATGACAAGCGACTCCTGAAGCCCAGAAAAAGTGGCCGAATGCCCTTACCCAGGATGTTTGAAAGACCAACACCCGTTACTCCAAAGTCTGTAGGCGCACAGCCTGGCCTGTCTCTGCATCTCTAAATGGAGCGGATACAGCCCCGTCAGCGCCTCCAGAGCGACCAGCGGCGTCGTACGCATCGGTCCCGTGATGCCCAAGTACGCTAATCTTTGAATTTTATTCAGTTTTGACTTAGCACTACCTGTACCAGGATACCAAATCAAGGAAGCAATGGTAAGCGACGGCCTAACAATTGTTGTGTAGAGCCAATAAATCATTTTTGGTTTAAGGTTCCACCTGGCCCCAAGAGCTCCTCGGCAGGCCCAAAAAGTGCTACAGGCCTTAGCTTCCTTGTTTTCAGTCGAGCGGTCGAACTCCTAGACACTTGACCGATCCCGAAAAAGCTAACCGTTTCCCAAAAATGAGCGGCTCGAAAATACTGTCGAGCCTCCTCTTCCTTGTAAAGACAACAAGGTCGGTCTTCCGAGAATTAACTGTTAGATCGACCTCTCTGCACCAGCGTTCCACGGTGCCAAGTCCTGTCTCCATGGGACCAGCTACTGTGCCAGAAAAATACATATGTAATCAGCGTATCCCTGCGCATAAATGCCGCTAAAACTGAGCCTGATGGTTAGCTCATCTACCACCAGGCACCAAGAAGTGGGGAAAGGACCCCTCCTTGTGAGCAGCCCATTGGTGTTTTATCTTTGAGATTGCAGTCGCTTAAACAGGCGACCGCTTGCCGCCCCTCAAGAGAAGTCATTATTCATCGAGTCAATGTATTATCGACCCCATATTGACCCAGCCCTCCACAAATAGAGTCCAGAGAAATACAAACTCATAAAAGCAACACTAAAATTTTAAAAATTTTTGCTTTTTTTTCAAGAAACGTACTCACGCACGACAGTCCCAGCGCATTTTAAAGCCTGAAATGTCAACTTTTTGATACTGAAATTCGAAAATTAATTTTTTGTAGGATAATATTTTTTGATAGGTAAAATCATCGAAAAAGGATTTTTTTGTTAGTTTTGATGAATTTTTTACAATTTTGATTTTATATCGTCTATCCAAATAATTATAATCTTCAATGATATACTATACATACATTTGAATGTGTCCTTACAAAGGATTAAACAACTACACATGTATTTACCTTTATAAAGCACAATGATGTAATGAAAGCAGTCAAGTGTTCCATTATTTCAACAATATCTACGGCATACACCGCATAAACCTTAGACATCACATTAAAAAATAAATAATGTCCATAAGAACGGCGGGTGAACGTTTCAAAGTTTCATAATATATTTATTGCCATCATAAACAGTAATTTTCGTTCTTTTCTTTTGCACAATCTTTTCTACATTTTTCTCTGATGCTCTGTATTCTTAAAGATTAGAAAAGAAAAATATAACTTGGATGAGGAAAAAGTTGAAAAGAAAGTATTTATATAACCAGAAGAAAACACTGAAAAAAAAAGAATGACTGGTTTGCTAGCATCACTCAACCCAACGACCCATTATTATTGTTATATTTCCTTTTCTTTAAAAAAAAAATACATAAGAAGAGCTTAGATGATGCTGTCCTTCTCTTTTGGTGTGGAGAAAAATTATTATGATATTGTAACGTTACAAAATTTTTTTTCTTTAATGTTGTACTGGTGATTAGCAATACTTATATAAATTTTTATATGATTTTGTAAAAATGAATCTTCTTCACATTGATAAAAAAAAATTGCATTGTACAATTACTATTAGTTTTCTTCAAGGATTATTTTACTTTACACTCATAATACCAGTTTATTAAAATTCATTTAAAAATCTAAAAATTATAAAACTGAATTGCCCTGGAATCGAACACGGGTCTCTTGGCAACTGGCCAAGCGTCTTATCCACTAGACTATCGAGAAAATTTATGTTATCCACTCCAGTTTGATAACTATTCAATTACACATATTCTCTTTCATAAGCATTCAATAATATTTGAAATTAAAGATACAGGTTTATTCTTTACTTAAAAGTTAGAATGGGATAATTATAGTTTTACTATTTTATAAAATTTTGACACCAGTTGTATCACAACCTTTTTGTTATTACCAAATGAAAAGAGTTACCAGACACGTTTTCATTTTTAGAAAGTTTCCATCTTTAGTGTCTTTTCTGATATTTACTATTTCTATATGCAATCTCTACAAATGTTTAAAAAACGTGAAAATTTGAGAAAGAGTTTTTAAGTCAGAAGAAAGCGAATAGCAGCGAAACGGAAACTATACTCAACGATGCTATTAAATACATTTTTTTGGATTGAAGCTCCATTATGAGTCACTGAAGGTAATTTTTTTTAAAAACAAAAATGCGTGCGACTAATTCTCTTCATTTATTTTGACAATGATCGAAAAAATTAGTTTTTACGTTTTTAGGGATAATAGTTGGAGAAAATTTTTATATAATTATATTGTGTCTAACTCACATGTCAGTTGTATAAAAAATTTTTTACAATCCTGATTTAAAGAATTGACTTTTTAGTTGCCTGTGACAGTGTCAAAATGTTTTACTTTTTTTCACGCATGAAAAAAAGTAGTATTACATAATCACATATTGCAAAATATTTTTTAAATATAAAGTATTCTGGGTTTTATTTTATAGTTTTATATATCACGGAAAGACAAACTAGAGATATTAATTAGAAAATTGATATGTTGAGAGCTTTTTCAATTTTTCTTAACACTCGACGGTGACAACCAAAGAATCCTTGTGTGACACATTGATTGGTTAAAGGTGAAGGTCAAAATATAAAGTATTGATTAAGTTGTATGTAATTGTCTATATACAATATACATACACGTGTATAATATAACGTTATAATACATAGCAACCGAGCAACCATATAAGAAACACTTCGACATTTCTACTGTTCTGTATTTTTTATTATAGTTATCATATTCCTACTACTTTCTCTATTTACAAAATTAATATTTAGACCGCTGCCTAGTTACACGGATCTCAAGAATCTTGAGTTATAGGAATTACGAGTAACAACCTTTAAGTATATCTGGCGGGTTATAATGGGTTAAATGTATTTCGGTTCCCGTGATTTATTGTGATTGGTTACTATTGTAATTTGAATCCTAGAGACCACATCAGTAAAAGCCCTTGATGTGATGAGGTGACAAACAAACATATAGATACAGACAGACAGAAAAAAATCTAAAATCTGTTATATCGACTTTTGTTCGATTGCAATAGCACTCCTAAATAAATACTTTTAAATTATGTCTAACGTACACATAGGGCGAATTTACACATTTATACAATAGTATAAATGTATGCTGTAGCATTGAATTAATAACGTATAATAAAAAAGAATTATCTTAAACAATCTAGTAACTTCTGAGAAAATTAATATCGTCTGACATTTTATTTATTTAAACCGATTCTTCTCAAAACTTTAATTTTTCAGATATCCGGGATAGATTTGACATAACAGGTCGCCGCGCCGTGTCATTTGCAATTTCTGAATTTAAAATTTAATAAACACACTGTACAATTTCTTGAAACAATAAAATAGGTATAAATTATATAAAATATGAGGATTTTTTTTTATTTTCACATTCGTTACTAATTTAGTGGAACAAATAAATCTTACAATACATATTTGAGAATGAAAAAACTTTTTAAGAATTTTGAAAAATAACTTTTTGCAGTATACATATAGTCAGATACTTTGAACATAAAATCTTGTTTTATATCACACAGAGCAGGCAACGCCCAATTTATGTACCACGTGAGTTTTTTGAGAGTTGCCATTTCTATTACAACCAAATTTTTATGATGGAAATGGTACTACTAGAAAAGGTTCTTTTCTTGGATGTAATGGAAATGTAACCAAGAAAAACACTATCGGTTGAAGTAGCCTCAAGTATACCTCATTTCAGATACAATTGATCATCCGTTTTCGCTAAAAAATTAAATTATATTCGAAACAAATCAACCTTCTATTCTTTTCTAAAGACAAACTTCAATTTAAAATTTACGTAAATGCAATAATGAAAGAGATAAAGCCAAGAAAACGGAAATTATTTAAATTCAAAGTGACGGAGCATGGTTAAATTTAACTGAAATAGACCATACATATTATGCATACTTTTACCGCCTAACTAATAAGTTAAAGAAAAATTAAAAAATTAAACTTGGGTAAAAAAATTTTTTTTGCTCATTTATGTTGTTAATTAATGCATTAGATCAGTTTTATCGAAAAATTAATATATAGTCCCATTCAAAATCTATAAGTTTGTATCATAGCTCGAAAACCATAAGAGCTATAAAGCTCCTGATTATAGCAATCGGTTGCCCCCGTCGATATCTACAACTCTTATTTGAACAATTTTTCGATTAAATCAACGTTTTGGCTGTAATAAGAATGGCAACTCTTGAAAAACACACAGTATATATATATATATATATATATATATATATATATATATATATATATATATATATATATATATATATATATATATATATAGAGAGAGAGAGAGAGAGAGAGAGAGAGAGAGAGAGTGAGAGAGAGAGGGGATGTAACATCATATCACTTTCAAAAAAATTCTCAACCTGATCCTCTGAAAATGCATGAAATGATTAAATGGAATTTTTTTACTTTGAAACATAATTTTTTGGTATTTACTGGTGATGGGGATAATCGAATGATTTCAATAATCGATTATTTTTAATCGAGTGATTTTAATAATCGATTATTTTTATCGATTATTTTTATTCGATTATTTTTATCGATCATTTTTATCGACTATGTTTCATTCGATTATTATTATCAATTATTTTCTTTCGATTATTTCTAACAATTATTTATCGAATATTTTGACTGACTGTAGCAATCGGTTGCCCTGGTCGATATCTACAACTCTTATTTGAACAATTTTTCGATTAAATCAACGGTTTGGCTGTAATAAAAATGGCAACTCTCAAAAAACTTACACAGTATATATGTTGCATCTCTCAGCGTAAATATTACATCACAAAGACACTTGAATTTGACATAAAATTTAATCCAAGAGTCTTTCTCTTCCATAATTTTCAAAATGGTTCGAAAGTTCAGAGTTAGTAATTCGTTTTACATCGTTCTCTTGTATCTTATTTTTCCATTTTTTAGTGTATGACTGCCAATTATATTAAAGGGTCTAGCAGACTTACCATATAAAAATTGCACTGATGTCACACTTTGCCCAAAGTACTCATACTCGTGATTTTAGATATCTGCTCTCACTTATAAGGGAGATATGGGGGTAACAACCCCTAACGATATTTTCTTTTTTTTCTGAGAAAAAATGGTGGTTTTTTCATATGGTAAGTCTGCAGACCCTTTAACTTAATTTCTGATATGACAGTTTAGATGCCAAAAGTTTGTAAAATTTTACTGTGAAACTGATATTGGTACATAATTATTAACAGTGGTTACTTTTCCCAGATATTAAGTTAATTCAACTTCAAATTGCCAGAGTGCTTACGGCATGTTAGTCAGATTTCTGAATTATGCGTCGTAAATCGAAATGATATAACTCGAATAAGTTTCCCTTATATAATTTCCATATAACAACAAGTAATTATGTTCTCCAAACGTTTCTAATTTAACTAAAAACTTTATTTAAGTTACTTAATTAAGTAACTATTAAATCCTAAAAAGTCTATCAATTATTTTCATACGAATTAAAATTGTTTAATTGGAAAATGTTTATTTTCGAAATTAGTTTTTTCTTTCTTAATTTTCGAATTTGGTTAGTTATTTGTTTTTCAGTTTGAAATTGCATCGAGAAAATTCAGTTGTAGACCAGTAACCCAGTAGGTATTTAATACGAAATTTGGAAAATATTCCGAACTAAAATTTTTTTCAAAAATCGTTAACTTAGATGTCCTTAATAAATTGTCAAGTTTTCCCTCTCCAACGAACACCCCGTATTTCTCTTTGAGGGGGAAGAAGACGTGAAAAATTAACTTTTTACCAGTTCCTTCGTTTTTTTCAGCTTTACAGCAAAAATAGCTCAGTATAAAATTAAAGCTTATACACGGAGAGAAAATTTCTATAAAAATTACTGTGCTCATACTACAATCGACGTGTAACAGGCGAACATATCCAATTTTTGTACGGTAAAATTATAAAAATTACAATAATATTATAACTACTATAATTTTTATAATTTTACCGTACAAAAATTGGATATGTTCACTCGTTACACGTCGATTGTAATATGAGCACAGTAATTTTTATAGAAATTTTCTCTCCGTGTACCATTCTCTACAAAAATGGTTTTATTCCTGTTTTCCGCTAGGTTGATATTTCTTCAAGAAATGACCTTATAAAGTTAAGTCAGATCACTTGCATATTAAATTTTATAAATATTCAACCCCTTTCAACCTCTCGCTCCCAATTACTAGAATTAAAAAAATTAAATAGCACGAATTGACAAGCTACTTATTGGCTTTCATATTCCGGATATTAGAAATTTTGAACACATTACACTGCGCAAGAATGTAATAGGTACTCGTATTTTTAACGCAGGGCTTGAGTTGAAATTCACTCAACCCCCAATGTTTAAATAAAAACATATCGTATCAATCTTTGCGGTAGAATTAAGAGCTGTCTATGAATTCTTGAACTGGTATAGTTTCGATTTTTACCCCGCCCCCCTTACTTACGCCCTTAGTCTACAGGAAAATCTTAACTGCCGGAACTCAAAAAAGAGCTACTATTAATTGAAAAAAATATACTATATGTCAAATGCAGTATAAAAAAATTTGAATTTGCAAATCTTGCCACGGAAAATGATGTTGAAACTGAGGAAAATCAACCAACGGAAATTGACATTCAAAAAGCTCTTGATACGACAAAAAGCGACGACTTAATAATTATTAAAATAACACTGGTCAGTAAAGATTTTCAGTTTGTATTCTATCAAATTATATTTTTTATAACACCTGCTTCTAAAGTTCAATATTCGAGCGTTGTGTAGTGGGCGTAAAGAGCAGTTTTTTATGTCATTGTAAAACAAATGACAGTAACTGTGCGCGAAAGTACAAGTGTGCGTGAAAGTAGCTAAAACTATGCGAGAAAATAATGATATTCATTTATCAATGATAATCATATTCAAATTAACATGGAAACGATCAACAAATTAATAAAAATTGCTTAAAAATAATTAATTTTTTTCTCTCTATTAAACTTTAGAAGCCGTCGTTATAAAAAATTATGTTCGATACGTATGCGTAAAGAGAGGTATTCTAGTAGGCTTAAATTCGGGCACGAGTCTAAGGGACTGACGTATACACAACGAGATCTCGTGCGCTTACGCACTCGATCTCGTTGTGTATACGTCAGTCCCTTAGACTCGTGCCCGAATTTAAGCCTACTAGAATACCTCTCTTTACGCATATGTATCGAAAATAACTATTAATTCTTTAGAAATTATTACATAAATATAGTATATATAGTATATATTTTTCTTTTTATAGTAGCTCTTTTTTGAGTTCCGGCAATTAAGGATTTCCTGTGGACTAAGGGCGTAAGCTTAATAATTGAAACTATACCAGTTCAAAAGTTCATAGACAGCTCTCTTAAATTCTACCGCAAAGATTGATACGATATTTTTTTTATTTAAACATTGAGGGTTGAGTGAATTTCAACTCAAGTAAAAAATATTACTTTCTTGCTTAGTGTAATGAGTTCAAAATTTTTAATTTTCGGAATATGAAAGCCTAGAAGTAGCCTATCATTTTGTGCTATTTAATTTTTTTAATACTAGTGGTTGGGAGCGAGAGGTTGAGTGGGATTGAATATTTGTAAAATTTAATATTCAAGTGATCTGACTTAACTTTATAAGGTCATTTCTTGAAGAAATATCAACCTGGCGGGAAATAGGAATAAAACCTTTTTTGTAGGGAATTGTATAATCTTTATTTTTGTACTGAGCTATTCTTGCCGTAAAGCTGAAAAAACGAAAGAACTGGTCAAAAATATTTTTCACCCCTTCTTCTCCCTCAAAGAGGTACTCGTTGGAGGGGGAAACCTTGACAATTTATTAAGGACACCTAAGTTAACAATTTTATGAAAAAAAATCTTAGGTCGGAATTTTTTTTCATTTAAAAGTACTTGGCTCCTGGTCTATTGTTCATTTTATAAAATAATAATAAACTGCTATTCAGTAGATGTAGCTGAATATCAATGGCTTCTTTTGTTGACATTTTTAAAAATTTAATTGCCAAATTAATGTATGTCGGAATTTGTTAATCTTATTCTTTAAATATTCCTAAATAGTTAACTTATTTTAAATTAAATTTTTTACCATTCAGTCTTTAGCAGAAGTTATTTACAGTGGCTCACAAAATTCATGGGACAGTAATTAAATGCAAACACTATAACCGATTTATTACAAATAATGAACAACAAATAAAATTATACTGTATAAATCGATGGAGGTTTGTTACGTCAATAAACTTATATTAGACACAAACCATAAAAACACCTTAACGAAAAATAAAACAATAAGATATTATTTTAAATAATCAATAGATGTCACTAAAGTGATGGGACAATACAAAAAACTCGGGGATTCACCGATATTTAATAATATTACAATGTTACAACATCATTGTTTATTTACACATCTTATTACTCTTATTGCGTGTTGTGTTTACTTTCATCCCTGGAATTTTGTTTTAAAGTATTAAAAAGTGTGTAAAATGCCTCGTATGGAAACTTCGATTGTTATACGAAATTTAATTATAACTCATTACAAGGAAAATAAAACAATACGAGAAATAGCAAAAATACTAAAATTAAGTAAACCGTTTTTAATGTAATAAAACGCTTTAAAACTCAAAACAGAATCGAAAATAAACATAGAACTGGTCGTCCAAAATTATTAACTGTGCGTGATAAGCGGAATATTTTGAAAGAAATAAAGAAAAATCCTCGAGTAAGTGGTCCAAAATTAGCAGCAATGTTGGAAGAAACTACCGGAAAATCGGTCAATCCAGAAACGATACGAAGAGCCATCAGAGATAGCGGTTATCATGGAAGGACAGCTAGAAGAAAATTTTTTGTTAAAGAAAAAAATAGAAAAAGACGATTGCAGTTTGCAAAATTAAATTTAAATAACGACTTAGAGTACTGGGCTAGTGTTATATTTGCTGACGAGAGCAAATTTAATATCTTTGGGAGCGATGGACGCTTAACTGTTTGGCACAAACCAAATGAAGAATTAAAAAAAGAAAATTTAGTACCCACCGTTAAATATGGTGGCGGTGGTGTCATGGTATGGGGATGTATATCTGCGGCTGGTGTCGGAGATTTAGTGTTTATAGAGGGAACAATGGATTCATACATGTGTTTAAATATATTAAAAAGGCAGTTACGACAAAGTGCAGAAAAAATGGGGTTGTTAGATCAGTTCAAATTTTACCAAGACAATGACCCTAAACATACATCATATACGGTACGATCCTGGCTTTTATATAATTGTCCCAAAGTTATTGAGACAGCAGCTCAGTCCCCAGACCTTAACCCAATAGAGCATATTTGGGACCTTCTGGAAAAAAAAAATACGGAAACACAATATATCATCCAAAGAAAGTCTGAAAGAAATTTTAAAAGAAGAATGGGAGAATATTACAAGTGAAGAAACTTCCAATTTAGTACAATCGATGCCGAGAAGATTAAAAAGTGTAATTGAGGTGAAGGGCAATCCAACTAAATATTAAATGCAGTACAATAATTTTTTTTATGGAAATTACGATTAGTGTCCCATGACTTTTGTGATATTAATTTTTGACATTACAGAATGTTTTTGTTTATTTTATAAGTTATTTATTTTAATTTGAACTGCTTTTAATTGAATTTGATTACTTAATAATATATTATTAAATACATCGAATTACTTTTTCTCTAGTGTCTATTACTTAGTTGCTACCATCAACCATTTTTTTTAAAAACGCTTGTCCCATGACTTTTGTGAGCCACTGTATGTATTGTATTCGTATTTTTGTTGTGCGCTGGTTTTCGGTATTTTTGGGAGTTGCTTCAGTAGCTGCATCTTAAAAAAAATTTTTGTCCCACAAACTAAACGTCAGAATTACTCCAGTATTGACATTCTGTGCATTATACATTAAACAATAACTTATCCAACAATCATCCCTTAATCTTTAGAATTCCCTAAAGCGTTACGTTAAACATTCTTACATTCTGCAAAATTCAATATGATTTTTATTTCAGATTGTAATTCCCACTTTTTTCCAGAGTTAAACTATTCTAGTAAAAATCTAAGCATCAATTATTGGACAGAATGTTATATAATGAAAAGTTCTGACAAACAAGAAAAAGTCTATAAAAGAGGCAAAAAGAAGTTTTCAAAAATTAAAAATTACCCACAGTAATTTTCTATTAAAAACAAATTATTAAAACAAATTGAACTAGTTCATGTTGGCAAATTTAAATGCAACATTGCTGTGTTTTAATCCAAAGTTTAAAACAACTTTTTGTTCATTCTATGTGAAAAGAAGAGACAAACGAAAATTATGCATAAAAAAAACAAACTATAATAATAGTACGGTAAAGTGAGATTATAACAACTTGTTTATTTACTATGTAAATATATTTATTGCTACTGGGTTCTAAGTTAAATGTTACTTGAAGGCACTTTTAACTTACTATTAGCTCTAGCTACTTGAATTTTTCTACAGATTAAACATGTACGAAAGAAATAAATAACAGATAGTTGCTTAAAATGTAAAGAACCTACAATAACCGACCATTTCATTACATCGTCCGGAAAAAATTACATTTTTTCTATCCTGCGGGAAAAAATATGTCGTCTTGTATCAAACTATACTAACTTTAGCTTTGTCAGTGATATTTATTTTCAAACAAAATAGTATATTAAGTGCTCTATTTTAATAAAATTCAATATAATAATTTTAATATTTAGAAAAAATCCAAATTTTTTCTCTTTACTTGGTTTCTTTCTTCTCTTTTGTTAGGTAAATTAAAAATGATGAATAAAATGAAATCGGAAGTAATGTACTGTGAGATGACTAGATATAGAAGAAAAAATTTTTGTTTGGAAATATATAACTATGTAAATTTAAGAAATGTACAACTTTTTAACTTCCCATCGTTTTTAGCGTGATGTCTGTGTGTGCGTTCGTTAGTTAGTTCGTTCGTTCGTTCGTGAATTTTTTTTCGTCTCGCATATCACGAGAACAAATGATGATATCAACTCCGGACTAATTTGATTAGATGCGTAATCAAAAAATGAAGACCGGATAAAGTTTTCAGCAAATTCGGAATAGCGGTTTATTTTTTGTGGTAAAAAAACGGAATTAACTTTATTAAGATAACATAGATTATATGGATTTTTTACCAAAACATTATTATATAATGACCTAAGAACCTTCCTTGATATTAAAAACGCCAGTATTTTATTACAAAACAAAATTTAAAACAAAAAAAAAGCGAAATAAGAAACTTGAAAAAATTAGTTTTTTGTCAAAATATGTTTTGTCTCGCATATCTTGAGGACAAATGATGTTATCATTTGTTTGATAAGGGCGGAGCCTTAGGTACAGAAGGTGAAGCCCCTGGTATGGTGCAAGGGGTAAAGCCTCTACCGGTTGCCCAGGGGAGGAGTCGCCTGAAATGAAAAAAGAATTACTTATGTACAGTAGTCTCTAGTCTTTAAGGGCACCCAATGGGAAGTTGACAGTGTGGGTAGACCTGTCCCGCCAAATTTTTTTTTTTTATTTTAATGTGTCTATATTCTTCTCTGTTTTATTAGTTACGTGGTCCTGAAAAACCACGTAACTTATGCAGTCACTCATTTGTCTACATAAGTGATCATTAATTCCCTATTCACATCGGTGGCGCTTACCACTAAAAAAAGTTAGGCAGTGAGATATTTTTCATTCAAACGTACATTATCAGTGCACCACTAAATCACTGTAGTATGTTTGCTCTTGAATTATTTTTAGTTAAAAAAATGACCCATCGTTTTTGGACGGATTTTGGTGGCAGCACGTGATGGTAAGATATATATCATTAAAATCCATACATACCAACATACCTAAATCTATATTATACCGACACAAGTAGATGGCACTATATATATATATAATATAGATACCTGTATTATATCTTTGTGTCGTTATCAAATGATCTTTTACATCGGAAGACATCGCTAGATGGCAATACTGACCATCCGTTAGAAATACTATTTGGACATAATTGAATGCAGTACCGCGTATCTCACAAATTTAAATTTAGATAATTCTCTGTTACTTTAAAAGTTTTCATAATTACAGTGGAAGTAATACTTATGAATGAATAAATTAATTCAATAATTCAATAAAAAAATTAATAGAATTAGAATTTTTATTTTGTTTTAAGCATCCGCTTATACAAAAGAGTTTGGTTACAATTATCTTTCTATTTTTTACAAATTGGTACTATAATAATAATAATAAATTCGCCAAGTGCGTGCCGAACACGCATTATCAAAGTTACGTGGTCAATAGCTAATTTTTCACAATTTTTAGAATCAAATGTAGGAAATTTAATAATCCGTATCGACGGCTTACTGCTAGAACCACGTATGTCGATTTTGCACTGTTTGGAGATAATTAGATATAAATGTTCAGAATCATCTTATACTGATCATAGGCTAATAAAAATTTCATTTTATTTTATGCATCACAATGAAAGTTATTTAACAATAACAAAACCTCGTATCTCCAAATTTCAAATTATGTCATAATTTAATGGTATGTTATCATACGAGGGTCGATACAGAAATGCCCAGTCGTTTAGTCGAATTTTTCACAGAAAAAATTAGAATGTATACAGTCTATAACGGGACGAGGCGAAAGTAGGGGCGCTATCCGTTTTCGGTCCCGTAGAACATGATTCTGAAGAAAAAAAATCTGATATATATCTATATATCTATATCTATATATATATATATATATATATATATATATATATATATATATATATATATATATATATATAATTCGTGACTCTTTTTTGCATGTGTAGGGCCCCCTTATGAACGAACTGAGCTGAAATTTGGTAAGTGGGGCTGACAAAATGGGGCAACAATACTATAAAAGTGGGGTCAAATTTTGGATCCGACCTATCCTTTAAAGGGGTGTTGGGGGGCAACAAAGCAATAAAACTTTCCCAAACCGGCTGAAAATAATGTTTCGGTCAGTTATCTCAAAACAGTGAAAAATCGACATACGTGGTTCTAGTAGTAATCTGTCGATACGTACTATTAAATTTCCTACATTTAATCCTAAAAATTGTGAAAAATTAGCTATTGACCACGTAACTGTGATAATGCGTGTCCGATACGCACTTGGCGAATTTATTTGTATAACGATGTTATCCTTGTTTATATTACCAGAAATGAGCAAGTAAGTGGTACGTTACATTTTAAAACATTTCAACTACAGTTTTATTTTGAAACTATATTCTATTTCAAAAATATTCACTCTTTTAGTACGTTGTTAGTTCACCCTTGTTAGTACGTATGATATTTAATTCACAAACGAAATGTTAATTTTTATTGTTTGAGAGCGATATTACTGATGTTTATATTCAGTTGGAACGACTAAAATTCTCAATCGAAACGAGATTGTTAAGCACATAGGCGTAACTACAATAATAATAACAATAATAATAATTAGATATTTAAAATAATAACACAGTACAAATTAAATGTTACATTCATATAAGTATTTGCCAATTTGGTATTTTTTAAGTTTAATTTTAAATTTATGTATATTATCTTATATTTTTTATATCTGGGGGTAATTTATCGTTAAAATAGCTAGGCTACCTTTACATAGTGGATTGTTACTAAATCTCGTTGTACGATAATTATCAGTATAAATATGATCTTTTATCCTTGTGTTATAATTATGTACATTATTTGCAAATTTTACTTTGTCCATATTTTCTTTAATATATACAACAATGGAGCAAGTGGAACAATCGTTCCAAGGCAGGGAAAATATGGATGCAAGAAAGAAAAGTAACATTTTATTGGGACGTAGTTTTTTATTCTGTAGTCCTCAGAGCTTCAAGTCCTAATGAGCGACAAGTTAAATAATGATGGGTAATTGAAGTTCTTGTTCCACAGAATTTAAAAAAATCAGTTATAAAGATTTTACTTCAAGGGAACATTTTAAAAATTATCACTTAACCACTCACTTGTGATAATGTAATGGTAATATGAACAAACTACCAATTTCAACTACTTGTATTTAGAAATTTTTATTAAAAAGCTCAGAGATACATGTAAAATATGCTACAAAACAAATTATTATACGAATTAAGGTAAATTAGGTCTACTTTTTAATTATTTAATTACTATCTGAATTTTTCTCATCATCGGACGACTAGTCGGTGAAAATTGTTGGAAGATATTGTCCAGGTAAATGTATATTATCCAGATGTCGGGCATAACCAAAGTGCCAAATAATTAGAGCAACATTCGAGCAACAGCCTACGACGCATTGTCCTATTTACATCCACAAAAATGAGCTAATATCACCAAAAAACCTGATAAGTGTTTATCAAATAAATGCAAAGACATGATACTTCATAGAATGAGAGTGTCGAGAACGAATTTTCGCATTGAGCTATAAGCTGTCTTTTACTTTCATATTAATACCGTACATTTTATAATTTATGAACACGGATTCTTTAGAAATGCGGCATTCAAAATCACCATTTTCATTAATATGATCTGCGTAATAACTGTTAGTCAATTTTAATTGATATACCTACATACCTAAATAATAATTTATTTAGAGGTAGGTAACTATGTATATCATATTAAAATACCTAATAATAATTTCTCTCATTATATCAACTCTTTCTTTTATTATTAACACCTGTGCAACAATTTTAGTCTGCTAATATGAATAACAATAGTTATAAATAGTTGAGATTAAAATATTTAACCTTGAAGCAATCTAAATATGTGGTAGCTATCTATTATATCATATAGAAAACGAGGTTATTTTTGTTACGTCATGTTATTTCAAACTTTTATCATAATAAAACATACATAACATTAGTAAATTTACTCCTGATACGACGAACGTAAAACGGAAGAAGTTCTAAAGAAAAGCAGTAACTATGTACATATGTAAAACATATGCACCTGTGAAGTATGGAAATTGTTTATATTAAGTAATTATACATATAGTGTGTTTCAGTTAAAATTACCCGATTGTTGTATTACTTTTTTATCAAGTATTTTAAATTAAATTGAAAACTTATAAGACTATTTTTAGATAGGTACTGAAATAATTTTTTCACTCTTAAAATAATTTTATTACTTAACGAGTTTTCAGTCTGGCGACCATCTTCAGAGTCAACTGACTTTAATCTCTTCAAAGTAAGTATATTTAAAAGACCTTTCAATTTTGTTTTCTTCTAACTTTTTGTTCGCCTTCCATAGAAGGAGGATTATGTTTTCGGGTTGTAGGTATGTACGTATAATATACTTACGTAAATACAAAATACCCCTGTCGCAGCATCCTGCATAACATAGCGAATTTCCATTTACAAAAGTACGTTTTTCTCGGAAACTAGTTGATCTAGAGTAATTGTAAATAAAAAAACCTTTTTTATGTGATTTTTCCGCCTCATTCCGCCAAATTTTTTTCACGAAAAATGTCCAAAAAACCGTAAACGTTTCCACGAAATTTCTTAAAAATAGGATGTTTTGTTCTTGAGTTATCGTGCGGACACCTAGTAAACATATATATGTGTCCGCACGATAACTCAAGAACGAAACATCTTATTTTTAAGAAATTTCGTGAAAACGTTTACGGTTTTTTGGACATTTTTCGTGAAAAAAATTTGGCGGAATGAGGCGGAAAAATCACATAAAAAAGGTTTTTTTACTTACAATTACTCTAGATCAACTAGTTTCCGAGAAAAACGTACTTTTGTAAATGGAAATTCGCTATGTTATGCAGGATGCTGCGACAGGGGTATTTTCTTTTTCAATTTCTAACCAACCGTTTAGTTTTATAACGTAAGTCGTCCGAATTTTATTTTTCAAGTGCGACTGAGCGTAAATTGTGTGGTTAGTGCAGCAATTTAAATATATATATATATATATATATATATATATATATATATATATATATATATATATATATGTGTGTCCGCACGATAACTCTCGAACGAAATGTGCTACTATTACAAAATTTGGTGAAAATGTTGGAAGTCCCAAACTCTTGAATGAGTTCTTCAGCCAGACACGTCGGATGCCAGGAACATGGTTTTTGTTCTTGCAAAAAATTAGTTTTTTGCCAAAATTTCCACTTATTCAAAAATATTTGCGAAATTTTTTTGCACCATTTAAAAGAGAAGAAAAAATGACATAAAAAAGGTCTTTAAACTTTTTTTCTATGTCAACTAGTTTCCGAGAAAAACTAGTTTTTATTGTACGGAACCCAAATATGATTTTTTTTACATGGCTATAAAACATTTCGCAGTTACCAGCTTTTAAAGTGATTTGTTAAAATTCTTGATTTGATTTTTATCCTGGACATCCTAGAATATTTAGGAAACGGTTCAACCCATTTTCATCAAACTTGGTTAAGAACCATCGCACAATTAAGTACCAACTTTTTAAGAATTTTAATTTTATTTTTATCCTGGAAATCCCGAAATATTCCTGGAAACGGTTGCACGAATATTCATCCCATCTAGTTTGGAACCAGTAACGGCGCTAAGATCTTTGAGATCCGCCCACAAGATGTGATAGGGGCGCTTTTCCACGGGTGGAAATATTTTTGAAAAGTGGGACGCGTCGGACGGGCGATATAATCGACCGCAGGAAGGGGGGATCGGCACACTAACACCTCTTACCCCAAATACATAAGTATACTTGCTCCGTTCCTTCGTGGGTAAAAATGGTAAATTAAAGATGTCAAGAGATGCAAACAAGTAAAAAACAGAAAAGTGAATGAAAAGTAAAGATATCGAAGGCATACATGTTGCTTTGCCACAAGTAAACAGAAATATCTGATGCCTTCGACTGCTTTACTTTTTTTAGTTCGCTCTTTATACAGTCAAGTTTTTATTTTTTTTTTTTAATTTGCTTTTCTATTTACTCAAACATCCTGTATTTTAAACTAAGTGGAACAAAGTTACAACTAAGCACTTATGTGCAGGTATTTAAATTTGCTTCCGATAACAATACAGTAAAAGAAAGAAAACACCGCAGTGAGAAAGAAATACTTATAGATTTATATAAAAAATTTAATATCGTTAATATATTACATTTCCTTTTTTCTGAAGAAAAAAAATTATACATATTCATAGTATAAACGTGAGTTATTATTCTAACTGGAAATACGTTAGACATTAGAACACAAATAGATAACGCTTTGTATTAGTAGGTATATGTATATACCTTGTCGTCGTATACATCTATCCAATATATTGTTATATATAAATACAATGTCACGCGGGATCGTGTTAAAAAACAATAATATATAATGTTCGTATATTTTAGATTAAAAGTAAAAAAAAAAACTACGCGAAGATATTGAACGACAGACACGATATTCACTTGGTTCATCGCTAGGTAGGTACTTATATAGCAACGCAGCAAAACATCAAGAAGAATGCCGTGTAGGAACGAACCAAGAAGACAAAGCAAAAATTATTAGAAACCGACATGTTTCAAGTTTATTGTTGAGGACATTTTATACATACAATAAAGATACTTAGATAATAATTATTGTAATTATACCAATTTTGAATAGTGATTATGGAATTATTGAATATAACTATTATTATTGTTAGATGAAAGCTAAACGAATGTTATAATAGAACAGTAAAGTCTGTTTTGAATTTTCTTTCAAACAAAGTAATGTCGTACACATTTAGTGTTAATTACATTAAATGTACTTAAAGAAAAGTCAAAGGATTCTATTGACGTGGTCTTAATCATCAAGTCTTCTTAATTTTCGACTGTAAAAATTCTGTAACTGTCTACAAAATAATTTTTAAATTAAAAAAAAATTCACCGAGTGATCAAGTTATTCGGTTTTTTGCACTCAACCGTTTGAATTTACTACATGCCGTGCATATAATTTTTATAATTTTCGTAGGAATTCGGAATGGCTCTATAAGCCGTAAAGACGTTATAAGATGTTAGATACTTGCCCTTCCAACTATATTGTAAATTGCAGAAAATCTAACAAATAACAATAGTATTGTGAAGAAATAAGTATGTTATATAGAGTTTGACCATATTTAAATGAGATAACTTTTTAAGTAAGTGCTAAAAGAAACCGTCACTCATAAAACAGGTAATAAATTTAAACACAATTGGAATGGTCATAGGGTGCCATTTGTTGTAAGCAATAACATAATTTAACTTTTTAAAAGTTTATGGTCACTAATAACACCCTCGCAAAAATGCATCCCAAATATTGTTGGATAAGGTATACCCAAGGGATTAGATTATAAGTTTTAGTCTCGAGTGTGAATTTTGTTGCTAAAGGGGTTTGTAAAGGCTCGAAGGCAACAATTCATACGAAAAATAAAAAAAAAATGAAAAACACTTTAGTCCTGTGGCTAAATTAAACTAAAATTATCCCTTGACGTAATTTTTTGACAATTTAAAATAATTTAAAATTATAAAAATTAAGAGAAAAATGATTTAGATGTCAATTAAATAAATTGTACGTAATAATACTACATCAAGTAGACTTTGGATAAATCAATCGAATTGTACAATATAAGTAGGTAATATAACGTTTTGTCTTTATCTAAAAATTTGAATTTATTATTTTAAATTACTAGCAACACTGTTAAATTTAAATTAAATTTCGCTTGCTGATTGGTGAAGCTCTACAAATTCTGTTTGTTGGTTGGCTTAAAAGTGGAAGCAAGAGTAATTTTAGTTTCTGGGTTCTAAAACTGATGTTTTATTGCCTATTATGAGACACTAAATCATGTACTTTAGT
This sequence comes from Brachynemurus nebulosus, assembly GCA_035578155.1. Taxonomy (NCBI): domain Eukaryota; kingdom Metazoa; phylum Arthropoda; class Insecta; order Neuroptera; family Myrmeleontidae; genus Brachynemurus; species Brachynemurus nebulosus. The sequence goes on along the minus strand of JAPWDM010000001.1, from coordinate 51,824,391 downwards.
TCCAGAATTACGAAAAATTAGTTGCTTTACTATAATTTTTTTATACTATTTCATAAAATATTTGCTAATTCAGTTAAATGTTTACGCATCATACCTGCATGGTAAAGTAAAAACAAGTTATTACACTCATTACCATATAGTAGTAGTAAAAACAGGAGGGAACCTTATAAAGACGTTTTCCAGTTTTCTATTCAGCTCCTACCTATACTAAAATCTGCAAAATTCACCAAACGACGCGATGTGTAAAATGCTTTTAACATTGTTCACAGCGCTCCTACGACTTAAAGTATCTCTTAAAATTTTTATTTTATTTTTACATAGATTACATTGCCAAAAAAGTTATTTCAAATGACAGTGTATGGAATGGTTAGATTTACATAAAGCTAGCAGTTCTTTTTGTTTTCTATATTTTTAGCAAAATTGTTAGAACACGTAAATTTCTATTAACACAGCTAAACAACACTTACAAACACTTTGGGGATTTTTTTTTCTAGTGTTTAGATGCGCCACAACTAAGGTGATATGCATCATTTTTAGATAGTACTATTGATTTTGATGATGGAAGAATGATTACTGATAATTAAGGTGTGAGGTCCGGTAATGTTGGAGATGAAGAATCTGCCCCGGTCGGTTTCGAACTCACGATTTATCAGACAAGACCGGAGATGCTAACCACATGACCAACTCGGGGTCAAGGGATTTTAAATATTTTCGTTTTGAGAGCGGCTAAGTATATTTACTGATGTGATATCAATTGTTTATTCGTTTCTGCTGAAATAAATACCAAAAATTTCTACGGGATGCGTCTAGAAAATGGTTATTTCCGGCGAAGTGGAGCAAATCGATGGTTTTTCGTGTTTATAGTATACACTAGCATTTGTCCGCGACTTCACGCGCTTGATATTTGAAATTATTACATCAAGTTAGATACGTATCAGATATACTACTTTTGTGTCAATTAACTACTCTCACTCAAAGTACATCGTGTCACTATTGAGAATTGTTTGTTTTTTTAGAGATTCTTACAGGAAATGTTTTCTCGGAATAAAGCATAACCTCTGCCCGTCTCTATGCTCTACGCTATCTATGTGTAAACTTTCAAGTCGATTGGTTAAGTTGTTGAATCGTGAAAGCAAACAGACAAACAAATAAATAAATTGATTTTGTGCATTTATAGTATTAGCTAGGATAATTTTTTCTCACATACAAAACAATAATAAATTCATGGTATCTAATTGTAAGCATTGAATGTTACTACACGTACTTCCCCTGAGAAATAATACTTACTTCCTTACTGACATATAAACAAAAGTTAAAACAATTTACATGAATTTAAGCTTGATAAATGCTACTTACTTGATTGGCAATTTACGCTATTTTTACTAAAATAATATCAAAACAGTTCTCGATGTTTTATAGATTTTTGCTGGTTTAACTCCCCACTCTTCAAATTTTGTAGGATCGTGTTTGAGATTAATTTCAATATGAAAACATGTTTAAAATAATTTCATGATTCTTTTAAACATCAAAATTTCAATTGTTTTAAAATTTTGTCTACTTTTCCTAGTAAGGAAAAAGCTAACTGCTGAATAATCCTTTTATTTTCCACTGTGCTTTCCTGTATCTATATATTTTTTTAAAACAATAAATAAGAAGTTTCACTGTAAATACATTTAAAAACTTTGGCAAAATATTTCGACACTTTAAAGTATGTGAAATTATTGTTTACAACCGCCGCAAATAAATGGGTGATTTATATTTTTAAAACTAAAACAAAAGGGTTTACAGTACACACATACATTTACAAATATGTATGCTTGCATGTGGACTTTTGTAAATAACAAAAACTTTTTATTTATTACGCTACGTTGTTACATATACATTCCATAAGATTACAAACTCATTTTGAAATGTCTGTAAATGGTCACTGACTGGTCCTGACTTCGAACAAAAACGAAAACATAAAAAAAACTACGTCAAGCATATAATATGTAATTCTCAAAAACAAAAATTATCCAATCATCGTATTATATCGTTATATCGCCATTATATTACAAACTTAAGGGGCTATATACAGTTGTAATGGTCGGAAAAATTTATCTGTTTTATTGCATATTCTTTAAGTTCATTATCTCAAGAATATTCTCACCAAATTTCATAACAATCGGAGCATTAGATCCGAAGGTATAATATATCATAATATAAGTGGCACGTCGACTTTCGCCGCTCTATTGTATTGTTCGAAATGTATGGCCTTGAAACTTTGAAGCAGTGGTCTATAGGCTTTCGAACGTTCAACATCGAATATGAAAGAAATAAGCTTGTAACTTTGAACACGATTATCTATCCGAATCATATTTTTTTGATAGTAACTTTGCGGTTGATCCTATTACTAAAAAACTGTCAATCCGATTCACACCAAATTTATACTACTTATTTATTATGATAATAGCTAGTCGTTGACCGAAGAATTTTCAATTTTTTTAAAGAGATTTTTTTAGAGCAAAAGAATCGAAAATGTAACAGCTTGAAAAATAATCTTTCTGTTAAAATCGTTGCCAATTTTTTTTTTCCTAATTTTGACAGATTCTTCGGTTAGCGGCTACTAAATAAAATATACTAACGAAATATTTTTGAAATTCTAACTTCGGATGAACAATTTTCGAGTATCATATACCCCAAAAAAAGCACTCCTGAAATACAGCTGTAGTTTCGTTATTTTTAAATATTTTCTATGAAAAAATTAGGAAGTATGTCAAAGCATGTAATCGATGTTGTTAACAGTTTTTAAATAAATATTTGTTTGACTATTTAAACAAAATTCGTCAAATGCGTGTTTTTGACACGCACTAAGTAATGTCATCTCAGTGAAAAGTTAATTTATGATTTTTTGTTAACTCTATAGTTGTTCAGAGCTCTACAGCCCTCGTGCGTTTATTCAATATGGATGTACAACTCAATAATTATTCAGTCACAAAACGATATTAATATGTCATCTTCGATGACATAAAAAATCGAGAAAATGTCATTTTATCCGCTACAACTTTATATAGCCCCTTAAGTCACTTAAGTACGTACATATTACATTTTAAACTACCATTGTCCTTTTATGTAACTGAATTAACTATCAAAATATTTTTTGGCGAACATTCATTGAATTATGCAATAAAGTATTTGATACGTACGTATGTAATAATGGGCAAGTTTTTATAGTAACAGTAGTGGCTCATTATAAAATGTTATGAGCTAGGGTCATTGTACACTCGAAATTATGTTATTTAATTAGGATTTAAAATTAGTGGATGTGCCGGTTTTCACGCGGACGCATTTAATTAATATTTTTAATCGAATCGATGTCTACACATCAAATATCGTGTTTTTAATAGAAAAGTAATTTCGCATTCGTGATATGGAAACTTCCCAGGTTGAGCTACACTAGTTTCATTCTACATAAAAATTAAAACGACGGAGAACCTACAGTAGGTGCGGTAAAAATTTATCGATAACTTATTTTTTACTTCTTAGTTCCCTTTTTGCCATAGCAGTGTGTTTTTTAATTGTTTAGTTACTTAGTTTTAGTGACAGTGGTTGTGTATAAACCGCATTGATTTTTTTAAAATGTCACCTAGCCTATATTACCCGGAGTAACGCATAGTGGGGCCGATTGCAGAAATGCTGGAAAAAAATTCAAAAAGTAAACTTTTTAGTTAAGCTTTTATTCAAGTTTTGGTTCACTATAGTAATATACTAAGAATATTAAGACAGTCATAAAAGAATCAAAATACCTATACATGATCTAGAATTTCAGTTGCAATGTACTTTCGTTCAAGCTTCAATAGCTGTGTTAAATTACTTAATAAAATAGTAGTGCAAAAACATACGAACGAGTTCAAAAATACAACTGATTTTAATCAAACAATGTCCCAACTATTTGGTGGCAAATCAAAATGTCACAATTATTTGGCGATATTTCGATAAATGTCACATTAAGAATTATATCTTTAAAAAAATTTCGGTTTCAGTTTCGGCCGAAACTGAGACAGCAGCTGAAATTCGGTTTCATTTTCTGTTTCGGTTGCAAAAACATAAGTTTCGGTTGGACACTATAATCTTCTATTATTTAGAAATAGAATTGACATTAAAATATTGCTTAAAATGTTCAGTTTTGGACTATGGTGGTATTTCGTTACTAAAATACCAACAAACCTATATTTGATAAAATTACAACTTTAGGACAAAGTTTGTTCCTCAAGGAATACCATAAAAAATATTCTCAATAAGTTTTATTTATATAAAACGACAGAAAATATATATGTCCCCAATTGGGAACAAGAATTTTCTGAATTTTTTTTACATAAACTTACACTAAAATAAAATACAAAATGTCAAAGGAAATTTTCAAACTATTTTATAGTGTACGCAAAACAATTTTCCTAAAAACTTTTTATCAGCTCTAAAAAAAAGATTCAGTTGCATTTTAACGTTCATCGAACAATGAAATCCGTCAATCACTGTTTTAAAAACAGTTAATTAATTAAGTTCATTTACTTTTTTTTTGTTAGGGGTACTCAGAGATTTTGACCTCTGAGTATCCCTCATAGTTTTGCACTTTCCACATTCTAACGTGTGACCAACTTGCACTTCACCAAACTTTCTGCTGAACTCAGTTCGCCAAGTTTTTGGGGTAAAGGGGGTATTTTTCTTTATTACAAAAATAAAGATTTAAAACGTTAATTCTGGACCTAACTATTAATTATTTAATAGTCGAACGTATAAAATTAAAAATTAATTAGATTTTTTTCGTAATTGCTAATTTTTTTTTAATCTTTCTTGTTAGCAGTAAGGTATAAATAAAAAAAATATAATTGACGCCTATACTATTAGGTACATGATTATTACTGTGTCGTTTATGGATATTTAAATGATTTTAATATTACCTACATATTAAATTACCTAAATGATTTTAATATTACCTACATATTAACAGTAAATTACTATCAAAAAAATGCAAACTTTAACAATATTTTTTAAATTCATTCAAATTCAATTTAATTGCGATTATTGCAATTAATTTTGCTATTTAAATATATTAGTTTTTGACATTTGACGTTTTGAAATTTTACTCAAAATATACATACGTAATTTACACATGCTACCTATATATATAGTGAGTATACCATAGAACACTAGAAGCCAACTAACATAAAAAAAGTGAAATTCGCTTGGAGTCATTTGTAAGCCAGTCACAGCTTAAGGCATTAGTCCGTCAGTAGTCGTCGTCGAGTCAACACACCATTATATTAAAAATATACCCATTGTTAGTTGAACACGTTGAAGAGCTCTCTCTGGTAATACGTGTGTGTGGTTGTATGCGTGTATACACATACTACTACAAAAAACCAAACTAATACACTGCAAACAGTGTGTATGTACACAAACAGACTACGTCACAAACTCATTACAAGTGGAACAGAGGCAAAGCCAATCTAGTTTGTCCCCTTGTATCACACAGTATATAATACATGATAGGTACCTACAACATATGTACATAAAGCTACGGATACACGAGACATCTAAATTAGCATTATTGTGTGCAATGTTTACACTATAGAACACTAGAAGCAAACTAATATCAAAAAAGTTTAGTTCGCTTGGAGTCATTTGTTGGTCTGTCACAGCTTAAGGCATTTAGTCAGTCGGTGTCGGTCATCGAATCCACTACGATTGTTATGTATTGTAAGACCATTGTTACTTGACCTGCACGTTGCTCTGTCCGATAATACGTGTTTTGTAATTGTGTGTGTAAATACTCACACAGAAGCAAACATCAAGCCTAAACCACTACAAACAGTTTGTACTTACACAGCATAGTGATGCGAAGTGGAGGAGATTTTACGTCACCTTTCTGCTACAGTCGGAATACTAACTATCATATAGTAGTTTGGCCCGTTGGTTTACACGTTCAAGTAAAGCGGGTTCTACACGATGCTACGAACGTTCCTTCCAACATTCGATCGAACGTTTGAGGCAGTTAAGTTCGATAGTTGGTGCGACGAATGTATCTGCTACACGGTGAATCGAATGTTTGATCCAATACGAATGATGATGTGTTGGTACTCAGTGGACGATGTTATCTGTCTGATGTTATCTCTAATGTTATACACTGATGTTGTCTCTCTTCACATGAACGAGCGTGCAGCTGCTGAGTCGAACCAACCAACGAACCAACATTGACCTTCAAATGTTCGAAGCACCCCTTTGACTCGGTGCAAAAATACCGACATCGAACGGGACACGACCAAATGCGAACGTTTGACGCTCGACATTGGACACTCGTAGGTTCGAACAACGGCTACACGATGCTATGAACCATCCAACGTCGAATGTTGGAAGGTGTTCGTAGCATCGTGTAGCAGCGGCTTAAATTTGCAGTCTAGATAAGGCTAGAACAGTTGTATACACTCGAGTTGCTAGACTTCTCTAGCAAATATTTGAGGTTGTTTACACAGTAGTGTCACACACGGCGAATAGAATAGTGTCAGACATTTCACACAACACCTGATTTAGATTATAATTTAACATTTCTAAATCGTATTTTGTATTGCCATATTCTATTTTGAATTGAAAACTAATATTTTTATAAATGTTGCTGCAAGACGGCAGTTTCGTACTGAAAATAATTTATTTCATTTTTTGCTATAGTGTAAATCCAACTTGTAAAATTTTATTGCGTTTACTTTTTTCTTAGAGTTGTAATATAATATTATCTCTGTATTATCTTTTGGATGCGTCTCACAATTTAGGATTACCTTGTTGGTAGTATCTTAAATCAACTTTTCTGTCCTTTTGTAAAAAAAAAAACTTCTACACCAAAAGCGTGTCGTGTGTCCGTACCTTTATAATCTTTTTAAAATAAATTATTTTTTTTTTTGTCAAAAGATTCTTATATTATAACATAACCTATTTGTATGACTTAACGTTTATGTAAAAAAAAAACAATATGTTTTCATCCAAATCATTTTAATATTTGCGACGATTTGAATTTTTACACAAAATTTCGAATGCGAAAGGAATTTTTATTTTGGAAAAAATTCGCCCACGAATACAACACAAAACGAACTGGTATGCTGTTTTTTAAATAATAAGTATTTCAACTAAGCAGTAATGTATCTTTTTTTTAGGAATAGTACATTATCTTCAGAAATAATGTTTTTTTTAAGGAGAAGTTTTCAAAGCTACTACTAGCAAAGTAGTGAAATTAGTGTCACACAAAATTGCTTTGTTGCGTGAAGAATTCATTAAATTTCCAACAACTGACGTCGAAAAGGCGCAAGTTAAAGAAAATTTTTATAACATTACGCGGTTTCCGAGAGTGTTTGCTGCTTTACATACATACACGGTTACATATACAGGCTGGAAACAGATTTATCGAACGTGGGGCAAGTATGGTGAGAAATTTTTCTCAGGATCAATGTGATCTCTGACACTTTTTGATCAATAATATTTCATTTTTAAATCGCGTTACCATGGATCTGCAATATTTTTGTGTTTGTCAGATTAAATACCCCTGTCGCAGCATCTGCATAACATAGCGAATTTCCAAATTTTAGGGACTGGCGGATCTCATCTAAGAACTGTACCTATTTAAAATAGTTTAGCTTTCTAAGAGTAAAAGATTTTTTAAAATCGGCTGGGTAATTAGTTTTGATATTTTTGGGACCCAAGAACCCGAACGGACTTTGTGCAGCATAGTTGTATCCATCTAAAATAATTTAGTTCTCTAACAGTGAAAAAATTTTCAAAATCGGTCGGTTAGTTTATTTTTTACAATAATGGGAACAGTAAACCCTGGCGGAAATCATACAACATAACCTTTATTCATCTAAAATAATTTTAGTAAAAAGTTTATCCTAACAGTAAAAAACGGGTCCTAGGGATCTCATATAACTTATGGTAGTCCGTAAGGTTCTTGTGGACATCATTTAATTACTTAATGAATTCAAATACTTTAACTTACTAACGGTGAAAAAATTTTCAAAATTTTCGACATTCGCTAAAAAAATCATTGAAAAATATTTGATATGTTTCGATCAATTAATGGTCAACATCAGCAAATAAAAGTTACTCAAATCGAAGAAAAGAATGAGTTATTTGTCCGTAGAAATTAAAATACAAATTCTGAAAACGAGCAAAGAAATATTGAAAAAACTAGATCGGCAAAACATTCTGACAAATAACACTACCCAACTAATACTTGCCAATTTGAATGAAACTTAACATACTTATTAAACAGCGAAAAATATTAAATACGTGTTTTTTTATTTCGGCTAAATACGCTTTTTAGGGGTAGAAAACACCATTCAACCTCTGTAGATGAAAACAGTTATAGCTAGATATTTTTGAAACGACATATTTTCTGAAAAAAGGGCTGAGTACCAAATTTGTAGAATTTGAAGCGATGCACTTGATAGTGACCCTGAAATCGATTTTCAAGGTCAGTTGAAAATGATTAGCCATTGCCGAAGTTTGACCATATCCTGTACCTATAAGCAGTAATTTCATGTATTGACTCAATCTATCTTCAAAGTTGATTTATAGAAAAAATTAGAAGAAAACATTTTTGTAAGTAATTTTAGAAGTAAAGTTAAGAAAAGATTTAATATCACTCTAATTGTAAGTTAAACATTAACTTTATGTTATATTATAAATTTTCAAAATTTTTTAAAATTTTTATTGCTACTCTATAGTTATCATATTAGGAATTCAATTGAACATATGATTAACTATTATTTTTCCGATTGCGATTGAGCAAGTATTTTTCAAAATTACTTCTTGATCACTTATTTTCTATCTTGCATGTGAAATTCGTTCGAATATACTTTGAACCATTTAGGGGTGAAAAGTAAGCTACTCCTTTTGAAAAATATTAAATGATTTTCAAATGACTTTGGAAATTGACCTCAAGGTCAACTTCAAAGTCATCATCAAGTGCTTCACTTTGAATTCTATAACTTTGGTCCTAAGCACTTTTTTCAGAAAATATATCGTACCATAATCCACTTCTATGTTGATTCCTGGTCTCTTTTCCTGCGTTTCTAATATTTATGTCAATAAAAAATGTGCTACCGTAGACAAGGATGAATAGGTACGCATTCAGACTTCACACCGTATTTTTTTGTATTTATTTTATGAGTACCTAATCTTTAATATATTAAAAATTTACGCGAAGATGGTCACTTTATCAGCAGTATCCAAAAAAATTTAAAAATATTGGTGGTTTTTGAAAAATTAACAAAAATCGTATAATTTCTTCTCTGTGAAAAATTGGGATCAAAAGAGACGAGAAAAGAGTAAATGGGGACAACCGGTAGGGTCGACCAAAATAACGGACCCGATTTTTTTCATCTGACACAGTCGCCATTTAAGAAGTGAAATTACCCCTCAAAATTAGGGTGAAATTTCAATTTTGCTAGATTACTTGAAAACTGCGGCAGATAAAGAAAAATTTTAAATTGACACAACACTTCATTTTTAGAGAGCTTTCTACTGATATATACAAAGCTAGAGTCGGACCTACTAGAGGGGATATTTTGGTAAATTTGGGGGTAAAAAAAGTTGTATAAGCGTTTTTCCTAACATCTAAAACAAAAACAAGAGCCTTATCACCATTTTTTCTAAGCATTAAAAGCTGGTTTATATTCGATTTCTATTGAAAACTCAATTAGACTGCATGTTAAAAGTGAGCAAAAATTAAACCTGCAATAACTTTTAAACGCTGTAGTGAATCTAATTTAAATTTTCACAGTCGATTAAATTTAGAAAAACCATTATTCGCACAAATTTTCATAAGACTGTCACCATTTTTAAGTACCTCCATAATATCCTTAACTTGTAGCTATGGTATAATTATCAAAATTTTTTGCAGGTTTCTTACTAATCATACAACATGTAATGATTCATACAACATACAACACATAATTCCTGAGTAGCCCTAAATAATGCGTGTCAAACACGCACTTGACGACTTTTTTCTTATTATATTCCGTCACTGTTCGTCCATTGCGTGCGTTTTTGTATACGATATGAGTCACCTGAGTCACCCAGTGTTACAGGTACAAAGAATAAAAAGTTTATCATTATTATTACTGTCAAGTTTGACTGACTTGTACGCGAGTACACATTTTGGATGAAAAAAGCATACTTATATATTATCGGATTGCTGCCGTTTTATAATTATACATTTATTTTTTTTTTAATTATTAAATAGAGTGAAATTAAACTTTGCCTTCTTGACATTATTTACTGGAAATATTGTTAATATGTAATAAATGTATGAAAAATAATTTTTTTTCAGTATTACAACATAGTATTGGCAATAGTTGAAATATTGTCAATAATATTGTGTGTATGTGGGAAATTTTCTTTATATAATTTTGGCGGTGATTTAATTATTAGAGGAGACGGCAGCCGGTCGTGGATGTTAAGAGTTTACTTTTAGTCACTATTTATCTTTTTGGGAGAAAATTTTTTAAAAATTGTGATTTATTCTCTGGGCCCGCCATTTCCTTCCACGGTCCTGCCTAGCCAGATCATGAAATGGCAGCATTCACTGAAGTTCCTAACTGATATCAGCCAGATAATTCTACTTCAATCGCGAGGTACACCAAGGATTCTTTATATAATACACGTGCGAGAAGAAAGAAACATTTTTCGTAATCTTTTTAAGAAAGAAAGAAATATATTTTTTATTCCTTTTAAGCACCTACTACAAATATATGATTTGTATACAGGATGTTTCATATATTAAATATGAAATGCATTTTTAATACGAAATACATTTATTTTTTATAATAGTATAAATTTTTAACTAATTATTAAATATTTTGCACTAAAATATATTGCAAACAATTATCACATACATTTGTATTCTATACACATCGAAATCGCAAGTCATAGTTATCAACCTGTATATTCTGAATTTGTATTTAAAAAGAGATAGATATATAATTGCATTTCTATCTGATCAGGGTGTATTATAAAAAGAATCGCCGCTGTAAATCCCTCTTACAGGGTAACTAAATTAAGTTAATCAAGGTATAAATTTAAAAAAAAATTTATATATTTTGAAATTAAAAAAAAAATTATTTTTAGATATACTTCATTAAATAAGTTTATTTATTAATCAATATCATCATTCCTTCTAGGGAAATTAACTAATAGATCATTCATTTGGTACGAGAGATTTTGTGACGTAATATTAAGAAATATCGAGAATCTTCATAATCCACAGACAGGACTACGAGATTTGCTTTAGTCAATTTTTTCCTCGAATCATTAGTATATTCTATAATAAATTTATCCAAGAAGACCGAATTAGATCTATTATCTGTCAATTTCTAAAAATGTATCTTGTTTTTAAAACGAAATTAACCAATGAAATTCATTTATGATTATGTTTTTCCGATAAAAATATCCTCGGCATCGTACTGTTGTATTTCACCGTAATTGTATTTACAAACTGTTGAACAAACTTTTAAATTATTAGGAATCTTGTGATATTAAGAACTCATTTTTGAAAAATTTGTACTTTCCCTCATTATTAGACCACGAAACAATGGTTGTGATGTCAACTTTGATTTACCCTAGTTGTTATTCTGTTTGTTAAGGTAATTATAATTAAATTCAACAACCAAACCGAGTGCGGGTTAGACTCCATGTCTAATGTTATCCGGCAGGGCCGGATCTAGGGGGGTGCAGCCAGGGCACGTGTCCCGAGCGCAGGTCTTGGGGGCGCCAAAATTAGGTATGTGACGTTTTTTTTGTTCGTCATTTGTTTTTCGGGAGGAAAAAATAATTTTTTTTACAAGGGCGCCATTTTTTGACCCTGCCCCGGGCACCACTTAACCTAGATTCGGTCCTGTTATCCGGTTATAATAACCTGCATAACTAATTTTTATAATTGTTAGGAAATACGTGCAGATTTTCGAAACATTTCCACGGCCGTATTACAAATAAAGTAGGGACTGCGATAAGGCCCTTCATCGGTCCCCTTGAATGAAATTTTTTTAAGTTTATGATTGAGTTCATTTATATATTTTTTTATAATGTTAGAGATATAAGGTTTTTAGAAATATATATTGTTTCGTGTTATTTAATTAGACTTTTATGAAAATAATTAAACTAAACTTAGCTTGTTTTGGAATTTTTGTAGAATTTATGACAATTATTAAATTATTTTTCATAGAGCGCAAGCGAGTAACAAAACGATTTTCATAATTATATATGTAGTACAAGTGCATAAGCTGCAATATATGTATATATGAAAATCTTTCTGTTATTTGCTCGCTCTATGAAAAATAATTAAATAAGTGTCACAAAAACTACAAAAATAGCGTACTTTTCCAAAACAAGCTAAGTTTAGTTTAGTTATTTTTTTATTACTCATGCGGGAAAAATACTAACTTGGCGCACACATTTCTGTACGCAAAATAGCTGTTTGCCCACTGTACTCTTCCCACATACTTTTTTGTACATACGTGCGGAAAGTAAACTTTCCACACACAAATTGACAATGAAACATGCAAAATTTAATCAAAAGACGCAAAGCCACCTCTTGATTTTTCATTTAATAAATATTTCATAATTATTTCTATAGAAACCACCAACAAAGTAATTTAAACAACATTTAATTCAGAAAAAAAAGACGAACACTCAAAAATATTATTTTAAAAAGTAACAAAAATGTCAAAAATAGTAATAATAATAGAAAAAAGTATGTGAAATTCGTAATAAAAAATAGTATGTGCAACTCGTGCGGGATTGTCGATTGCCCACTCAAGCGAATGAGCGCACTCACTACATTCGTGCGTTCAACTTCGCTTTCGTGGGCAATTGACAATTTCCCATAGTTATTGCACAATATACTATTATCAAAGTGCAAGTAAATAACACAATTAAAATTTATATTTTTAAAAACTTTACATTTCCAACATTATAAATAAAAATATAAAAATGAACTCGGTCATAAACTTCAAAAAATTTCATTCAGGGGGGCCGATAATGGGCCTTATCGCAACACCTTTTGAAATTTAAAACTTTATAGTAGGTTTTAAAGCTTTGATAGTAGGTATTATGGAAATACGAAAAATCGGTTTTGAATGCGTGTAATATCATGTTGCATAAAAATAATGTGGATTTTTTTTTAACAACGATTGTATACATATTAGTGTAGTAACTAACACGGGTATAATCTTAGAGTTTTTTTTTTTTGTATTATGTGCTAATAGCACGAATACTTTAATACGAATACTCCAGATTTTAGTTAACTAAGTAATAGCAACCAAAGCGATAATTTCAAAACAAAAAAAGAGATGGTTAAAAATGCCCAATTTGACCAGTGCATATAATACATAACACGACAAAACGTGTACATACATACATATATGAGTATTTTAATTAAATGTAAACGTTTGCTTCAATTCTTGCACTTATGATGAAAGAGGCCGATGATTAATACAAATTACTCTTAATTTATTACACAGCAATAGCAGGTTCGTGTATATACACGCAGATACGTATGTATAATATGTACTCATTAGGTATGTATCGAAAAAAAATTTTGAATTAATTTTTTTTACTTTCGTGGTTCGTGTACCCGTATGTACCCCACGCAATTTCGTACACGTTTTTTTTATCTTAAAAAATAAGATAAGAACATAGGAATATACCTAGGTACAGTCAAAGATACTGCAATACTGGTCATAAGTATTTTGACGGTCTAGTCCTATTGAAATAACAGCTTATCAGTTTTTTAGTCACAAGAACCATCCGAAAATTTCATAATTCGAAATTTCAGTTCTCATTTATAAAAACGTATATGTAATTCCAAACTGGTTGAATATATTAGGTTTTTCAGAAAGTAATTTCGTTTGAAATGAGAGACGATTTTCTTATAGCATATAAATGTTTTATTGAATGTTATTACCTATTCTCCATTTTGGTTCAATACTCTTTGCTATTTTTCTGGCAGTAGCATGATTCTAATATCTTTATTTTATCGTCATCAGCTTCAATTGGCCTTGCAGATCGTGTGCATCTTCAACATCAAAATTTCCGAAACGAAATTTTGCAAACCAGTTTTGACATTAGCGTTGTGTCAGTACATCTTCCCCATACATATCCAATAATTTTTTTCCTGATTCAACAGCATTTTTACCTTTTCGGTAATAAAAAATTAAAATACTTATGCCAAAAATATTGCTTTAGATTTCCTAACTTTTTTATAAACAAACCCTGCTATATCAGCTTTCCAAATATATATAATCTACACTGCGGCGTGTGCGTGAAGTTGCGTATGGAAAGATACAATTAAGTCCTATATTGACAAGGAACGAAATTATTTTCGCGAACGAATCGAACGACATAATAATATATAGATTAATAATTGTCTACGACGTATTCAAAATACAGCTTTCTAGATTGATCTGGAAGTGTCCAGAGTTTGTCTTTTGGAGGTTTTAATTTTTATCCCTTTCCCATACGGCAAAATTTCATGTATTTCCGGTTTTTCCATGGGTTTGGCACACCTACAGGTCCCAAAGTAAACTTTCTATATGAGTTGAGTCAGTATCCAGGGCGTGCCTTTTGAGGGCTTTAATTCGTACCCCTTGCTCCACCATTTATACGCTAAAATTTTTTAACACCTTGACGGTCATTGACGTCAAATGATACCTTATTAACTCGTGCACCACGTCGTACGACGTCCACAATTACATATAAAGTGTATTAGCTGTCAATATGATGTACCAGTTGGTCATTTCGTCATCACTCTCCATGACCGTCATCGTGTTAATATTTAAACAATCTCATATAAATCTCATGTCACAATGTACAGCTAGGATAAACTGCGAAACTACTAAGCCGATTTTGATCAAATTTGGTAACTATATCTATAATTTGGTCCAACTTAAAAAAATCGGATAGTTGTTATCGCAAAATTTTTAGTCTAACCGTAGAAATTTACGAAAACCGCAAAATATCAATTTTTTATTACTGATGGAAAAATTTATAAAAAAATCATGCAAATTAATTTGTTGCTAAGCATTTGGAGAAAAATAATTTTGGAATTTTTGTAAGTATTAATAAGTATTTCTATCGACACCACCAATAATATTTTTACATACGACTATTTTGAAATTACTTATCTACTGTGCAAAATAATGTTTGCATCCTATATAAAGAAATAAACAACTGGATTGTCCAGTTATCATCAATTGGCACTTCTGCTGTTTTCAGCAAATTCCATACATATGAAAATTAGATATACTATAAGAATATGAATATGACTTGAAAATATGAAAATTTGAATAATACTTTAGAGTCATCGAGCGAGCGAAGCGAAGCACATAAGGAATTGATTTTGTACAAAATTTCAGAATATCAAATTTAAATGGACGTGTGGTCACATTGTCCATCAGTTACACTGGGGCGCAATAGGGCGCAAATTAAAAAAGCTGAAGAAATTTGACAATTTTTACTGTTGAGATCTCTGTGAACGATGAAAGTGACGTTAAAATGGTTTCCCATGGCCTTGGTGACTTGAAGGGTCTAAAATAGAAACAATTCTATAACTGCTGGTATAGGAACCCATGCTAAGTTCTGACGGTGCGAAAATTAGCCATACTAATAAAATATGAAGATAGTTATTTTAGAGTCATTGGGCGAGCACGGTCGAGTGCTATAAATTGTTGATTTTTCACAAAATTTTTTTTTTATTTTGATTGAATTGACCTATAAATTTTACCTACTTATATAATTTAATCTAACATCGTTTGACATCTAAGTTGTGTAGACACCTGGTAGATTTCGTTTTGTATGTGTATGTATGTATCCTGCTGTATTTCGATTTCTAGATTATACATTCTATTCCACGGCATATTTGTTTATGTTCACGACGTCAATAATTTTTATAGTTATACTGTGAACTGTGTTATAATTGTGCAGTGTATCGTTTGAAATGATAAGAAAAAATTAATTCAATCAATTGTAACTACTGAGCCACAGCAACGCGTAGCCGGGTTTTAGAATAAACTAGTTTTCATTCGTCGTGTTTGATATAATTAGATTATGAAATACCCGACAAGACACACGACGAATGGAAATTAGCTTATTCTAGATTATAAAGAAAAATTTGGAATATGAAATTCCAGAAATTTTTATTTGAAACTTTTTAGAAATTGTCGTCGTAGGTTTTTTAAAACCTTTAACGAAACGGCTATTGAAATATTATCACATCCATCACAGTCAAGTGTTTTTCTTTTCATATCCACAATTGGTTGCATGCATATAAAGATATAATATGATATAATGCATGCATGCATTTATGTGTGTGTACGTACACTTATTTCGTTAAATACTTCATTAAACAAGAAATCAAGCGTACACAAGACAAAGTAAATTAAAAATCTTGTAAATACCCTGATGATGCCGTCCGTGGTGCCGGTGTAATTTTTGAATGTTACAAAACCTGTTTAGGTATTATTATGTGTTGCAAATAAATATTATGTATACATACATACGATGCAATGTAATATTTGTAGGTACACAAAATTTATGGCAAATATTATAGAAATTGGCAGATGACTTGTCATTTTGATGCGAAAAATTATTTTTGCATATGCCGTAAACTTTTTGATATTATTGGACATACCTAATATGTACGTACGTAATAGTAGGTGAAGGTTAAAAGTATTTTAGGTATAAAAGAGAAGGCAGAATAAGAATATTGAGCTTTATGTACCAGTAGTAAATATTTATAATGGATTCCACTAAAATCATGATGCTATGACCAATTTTTCGATGTAGAAAATTCTATAGTGAGGGTTGAGAGTGAAAATGATACTACTTTCGCTGTAATAATGGCTGTAAGGTGAAACAGACGCTAGTGGTTGGTTAGTTAATTATTGCAAGTTGATTAATATTTTGTATTGTCCAAACTACTTATCCTACTAATATTTTTGATGTATATTCAACTCGATATATATATATATATATATATATATATATATATATATATATATATATATATATATATATATATATATATATATATATATATAAAGAGAGAGAGAGAGTGAGTGAGTGAGTGAGAGTGAGAGAGAGGGGATTTAACATCATATCACTATCAAGAAAATTCTCAACCTGATCCTCTGAAAATGCATGAAATGATTAAATGGAATTTTTTTACTTTGAAAGATAATTTTGTGGTATTTACTAGTGATGGGAATAATCGAATGATTTCAGTAATCGATTATTTTTAATCGAGTTATTTTAATAATCGATTATTTTTATCGATTATTTTCATTCGATTATTATTATCAATTATTTTCTTTCGATTATTTCTAGCAATTATTTATCGATTATTTTTATCGATTATATTATTCAATTATTGAGATGCGATAAAAAATTAAATTTCAATTTTGTAATTGTTCGGAATCCTTTTATTGTACTTTTTATTTTCAAATGCAAAACTATAATACAATATTATTTACTTGTATGAACCATACAACCATAATCCACCTTTCAGTTCTTTTGTTTTTAGGTGGTTTGTCATATTATCTTCAAAAATCTTTTTTATAATAGTAATGTCTATTAGAGATTAAACCAGTACTAATTACAGTATTATTGGTTTTTCCATTTTAATCGTCGGCATTTTAACACGTTGATGGTCATAATCTAAAATGACGAAACACCCCACTAGCGCAGTATTTTAACAACTAATACACTTTATATATAGAATTGTTGACGTAGTACAGCGTTGTGTCTTAGTTAGTTAGGTTTTACTTGACGGTGCACATACAACACCCATGACCATTAAAGTATCAATACGGAAGCACCCCTGCTAGGTTGTGCTATTCATAGCATAGAAAACATCACCAATCATTATTATCATAAAACCTTTTTTTTGTCATTTAAACTGTTGTCAGTTTTTAATAGATATATTATGACGACCCACTAAATAATTATTACCTGGTATTTAATAGGATCACTTAAAAGAATCGAATTTATTTTATCTCGAGATATTTTTAAAACTGTTCGATTGAAAATAATCGAATGATTTTATTATATCTCGAAATATTTCGAGATATTTTAATAATCGAATGATGGATTAATTTTCATTCAATTATGCCCATCACTAGTATTTACTATTTGAAAATAATTTCTGGCATTCAGTAAATGTCTAGTTTTGAATAACATAAACAAGTAATTGAGATCTTATTTCGCTAATGGCATAAATTAGATTGCCTTTCAATGCGTCAATTGAAAAATAGTCCATTGGTATCAAATCGCGTATTGTTGAAGCAAATTCATAGGACAACTTCTCGAAACAATGTTGTTATTTATAGTTTTCTTTTAATAAATTTTAAATAAAAACTAAAAAACTGATTGGTAATGTGTCATGTAGTGTAATTGTAGCTAATATACATAATTCTTATTGGAAAAAAGTTTCAAAAATGTACATAAAACTGAATTATTGTTATAAAATAAATTGCTTTAAATCCCAGGCCTAAATAAATTCAGCTAAAATAAAAATTTACACTATTTACCCGGCTGCATTACACTGTAGTGTAAATTTTGATTTCAGGTCAATTATTCGATTTTTTTTCTTTCAAAAACTTACAATTTTCTTTTTTTCTGAACTGGCGTAATTATATATTTAGGGACTCAGAAAATTTGTTTTCTTCAAAACCTCGTTTAATAATTATTCTAAATTTCTGATAACTCATTAAAGCTTTGTGCTCTGCGCCGCAAAAGATGTTTTTTTAAGCGTCGCCTTTGACAGTAGGTACGTATAAATAGCATCATCATCGGAAAAGGAAACTAAAATTTTTTTTTGATGCTTAAAGGAATGACTGATAATGTGTAAAAGGTTTCAGATTAAATAAAGGGTTCTCTAAAAAAAAAAAAAATTAAAAAGGTGTCTTTTTTAGCTTCTGACCTTAAATAGCCCCTTAAAGAAATAAAAATACTTCAAAGGATTAATGTTAAATTTATTGAAAAATATTTCAAAATTCCATGTCTATGTCTACAACATTCAAAGTAAGGTTAAAGTCAACTCTTGTCAAATCATGCGTCAACTCTTGTTATTATTCTGTTTATACTTAAATATAAAGCTGTGTACCGAACACCACGACATGTATTTTTTAATTCGTTTTCAGCATGTTATGTCAGAAGCGTTTTCTTTTTTTTTTTTTTTCTTTTTAAATTAGTGTTAAATCACTTAAATTAAATATGTGTTATAATAATATTTAACGTGCACTGCACATACACACATAAATATAAAGTTGTGTTCATTATATGAGAGTGTACGCATGTCCAAAAAGAAACCGGCTTGCGGCTTCAAAACGAGATGAACTCTCAACCACCCATACGTGCTTGATGTGTAAATACATAATAATGCGAGCGAATATACATGTACGTCCATTTATTATATTTATTTGTCTGCTCATTTTAAACTGATTGAGAGTAAAAGTCCATTGAAATTAGTTGGGCGTTTTATTACGATATATTATCGTTGATGTTAATGCATTACGTTATAATATGTATATATGTAATATTCATATGCATTTGGTCAGTGGCGTCTGATGAACTCATTTGAGAAAATTCGTGTACTGTAAGAAAAATGTAAGAGAAATTAAGGGGTTATATATAGGGCGAAATGACGGCATTCCCTTGATTTTTTTTTCAACAGCAAGATAAATATTTATTTACAAATATTTGTCAGAAGGATTTGCCAAAATTTAAATTTAAAAAAAAAATGGCAACGATTTTAACGAAAAGTTTATTTTTTCAAGGTACTAAATTTTCAACATTTTTGCATTAAAAAAATCTTTAAAAAAAAATTGAAAATCCTTCGGTCAGCGGCTAGCTATATCATAATAAATACGTATTCTAAATTGGGGGCTGATCGGATTGACAGTTTTAATAACCGTGTTCACCGCAAAGGTATCTACTTTCAAAAAAATACGATTCTAAGATAATCGTGTTTAAAGTTACAAGTTTGTTTTTTTCATATTCGATGTTGAACATTTGAAAGTCTATACACAATTGCTCCGAAGTTTAAAGGCCATACATTTCAAACAATTGCATAAAATCTTTTACTAAAACTATCATTTGTCCTATATGTCAAACGAAAGATAGAAGTGGTAGCAATTGGACAATATTAATAGGACAGATTTTAACGGAAAGTTCAATTTACAATCAGTTGTGCTCATTTTATAAAAATAATATTACATCACAATAAGGTATTTTGTCCAGAAGCCCATAACATATATTTCGAAAACTATGGACTGGGTGCCAACTGTAGGGTGAGAGTCAAAAACGATCGCAGTGCCAACTGTGGCACAAATGAGCAAATTAGACGACCCTTGCTAGTTAGTCGTCAGATAAAGTGGTAACTCTTTTAATATGTATTTAATTTAAGTTGTTTTTAAATATCGAGCACTATCGAGCAGTGTCAAGTACTATAAGTAATTGATTTTGTACGATTTTTTACAAATTTGAGATTATCTGATTTACATGTAATTTGACTCGTAATTCAGATAATTTTACGTGGATGAAACCGCGGGCCACAGCTAATCTACAAATTCTAATTTATTTGCAACACGATCAATTTGTCTTATTTATCCGCGTTCAGTCGGACTCTGGCCTAATTAAAAATAGTGGTTACAACGTTCCTCCACCTTTAAGAATCAATAATGCCCTGTAACTTTTGTAAAACAAAATCTACTAACAGTAACTAAAAAGTGGATTTAAATACAATACAATAATATACAAAAAAGTGAATAAGAAACAACCAAAACTTAATAATCTTGCTCGCACTGTTTCCATAGTACTTGTTGAGGTATTGCGAAAATTTTATAATGCTGAAAATAATATGAAAGAAAGTAAAACTTTAAGATATTAAGTATACGAAAACCACAATATAATATAAAATTTAATTTTAAAAATTTGTTTTCCACTTCATGTGTGGGGTAAACTTGATACGGAGAAAGAAAATACATTTAGGTATATTAAAAATATAAGCAGTGTTTCCTTCAACCACTTATCTACCTTATTTTGTATATTATATCCTCGGGTATTAATATAATTTTCTGCACTTGACTGAAAAGAGATGGTATTATATCCCCATTTTACGCTATAAAGTTGATTGACCTCACTCATCTTACAACGGTAACAACGTATGCTTTTAAAATTATTAGTAATAAAATCATTTTTAAGAATTTACACGAATTTATTTGAATTACGTTCAATGTAATTTCCTTTTTGAAGTTATATACATCAACATGCAAAGGTGTGCTCCTTATACCAACTTCTACAGTATTTACATCTAACCTCGTACATTATTTCTCATCGCTTCCACAATCTAATTTCTACATGTCCAATATTGGCTTGTGTAACAATTAGGTCCTATAAATTTAAAAAAAAAAGTACCTTTAAATTTTAAATAAAAAAAAAAAAAACTTTTAAAATTGGTATGGGAATTATCACTCAAAAAACTACGTCACTCAACCGATTTTATCAAATATACTTTATAATCACTTCTAGGTATATATACCAAATTTTGATGTCAGTATTAATTATTAATTTCTAGAGCAGCTAAAATGCAAGATTTACACATTAATTGATATTACTAAATTCCTGATAGTACTAAAATGAGTCCACAAAAACCGCAGTAACATTGAATTTATATTAGGATCTTTAAGAAATAGAATAGATAGTATCGCGTTGCCTCAGCCTTCAAAGTTCTTTTTTATCAAAATGACAGCCATTTGTGGCAGTATCAATCTTCTATTTCTTTTCGAAATTACAGAGAACATGAGCATGATAAACACAAGAATCTACGAAAATGAATTCAAACTATACAAAAAAAATTGATTAGAAGTACTATTATCTTTCGGTCAGTTTTAATCAGAAAGAATGGCATAAATATAGGGAGGAAGTTTGGATTCTGAAATGTGAGTGTTCTCAAAATGTACGTATACATCAATTTAACCCTTTGCGCTTATAAGACATGTACAGCATGACAAGGTGGTTTGTCCATTAACTCTACCATATTTAAAGTTGTTTGTCTGTTGGATCATAAGACATGTACCACATGACACACTGAATGTTGAACTGTAATGACTGCTCATACTTCACATTACATGAATATTTTATTTAATAACTACAAAAACATTCATTTATTAGAAAAATTGTAAATAAAATAATACAAAATCACGTTGAATTATCTTTTTAAAATTAAAAACTAATAAAAACAGCATTGAGGACGTATTTAGCGCATTTAGTATTCAACTTTGGAGAAACAAGGTTAGAACGTCAAAAGAATCCGTCAAAAAAAGAACGTCGGTCGTTGTCATGTGCTACATGTCTTACCAGCCTATTTACAACTCACTTTTTTTTTGCTTGAGTGCAAAGAGTTAAAATAGAATTAGAATTTTCTGTCAGCTCAAAGTACATTCGGCAATTTATTTATTGGAATAAATAAATCTATTGGAGTAGAACAATAAATTTTTCTTCAAAATCGAAGTTTCTAATAAATTCTATTTGATTTGTATTGTGAGTTTGTGTGTTGTAGTTGATTGCATGCATGGCATGTTCAGATACGCAGCACTATACAGTTATATACTCACAATCAGTACAATAACATATTGTTGTACTCGTGATATAAAAAAACAATATTCTCACGTGTGCTGTGTGATGTGATGCACACAATAGTTTTGCTTGTGTCTTACTACTAGTACCTACATACTTATATTTATTATAATAAACTAATAATAACTCTACTCGATGTTCTCTTTGTTTTCTTCTTTTTATAGAAATTTCTACAAGGAATATCATAATATTTGGTACATAAAAAGCAAATTCGGCAGTTATCCTGCCACCGTTTTGGAAAACGTAGTTTCGAGAAAATCTCATGTAAAGTTTTAGTACGTGTTTGTCGTTTTGTGTATTTAGTAAAGTAAGCAGACAAGGTAGTGGAATATAGTAATTTTTTAAAATATTTTTTTCCAAAATTATGCAATGCCTGAAACAAATATAGGTGAAAAGGTTAATATTTTTGAATTTTTTTGAATTCGTTAAAACAAAATTTGGTAAAGCACATGTCGTACTCGTCGTTATTTTTAAACATAGATTTGATGTAACAGCATTTGAAAGTAGAAAGTTTTGAAAATTTGTAAAAATTGATGAAAAAAGTTACCCCAGATGTCGTAAGAAATATTTTTTGTCGGAGAACTTTTCTGCAACGTCAGTGCTTAAACTGTTATTAGGAAATGAACAATTAAATTGTTTACAACTATTAATCCGGCTAGAATTGTTCAATCCTGATAGTTTTGACTTACAATTAGTCTCAGTATGATTGTAATTTATTTTTGATCTTTTAAAGTGAACTTTCTCAGGATAAGGTAAGGACACAGCAAAGTTTAACCATTATTCCAGAAAAATATTTTTAACCCTTTGCACTCGAACCATTTTTTAGTATGGGTACTCAGCTACTCGACAGTAGTTTTAAAACGCTGCAAACACTATTGTATTAGGAGAACATAATATCCATAATACAATATATCTATTAGTTAATTTTAGTAGTATGTATCACCATGTATTGTAGCAAGACGTCGCGTCGTTGTGTTGTATCATGTTTTCCTAATATAATAATTTTCAAATAAATGAAGAAGGCTGAGAAACGGAGCGAAGTGGAATCAAAAACGTGTTCACTATCTTCGATATAGGGTCTGATATCGCTCCGATAAAATATTATCTCAGTGGGATTGGTATTGGAGCGGTATTGAAGCGAGAGCGAACCGTGACTGATATCGGACCGATATCAGAGCGATGATGTGAATACACTCATTATTTATTATGTAAGAATATTTTATCGAACCGGGAGCGGAGTGATATCGTACTGAGAGCGGAGCGTTAATGTAAATCGGGCCTTAGGTCCCCTAGCGTGTTGTAAATAATAAAATACGTACCTATTGTTTATGGCGCCGCTGCGGCGCCTAACGAGTGGAATTAATACTTATTGTGTCGCCGTGGCGGCGCCCATGGAGTGCAAAGGGTTAAAAATACGTTATGTATGTTGCTGGATTTGTATTTCAATAGGCCTTCATTTAACAACCTGAACAATGCTTCTGAGAAATTTCTCTCCATTTCCCAATTTGTTCCCTGAAATTAACCCTCAAAATTTCACTTTTATACTTCACGTTCCTAACTAGACTACTACTATGTCGAATAGTTTCAGAGAAAATCGCCTATGGTAGACGGACGGACAAGCAATGGACAAAGGGGTAGAAATCAGACGGACGAACGGATGGAAGTAAGCAATAGATCCTCTCATAAAACAAATATAAAATACAATATCGACCTTTTAGACTAAAATTTACACAAAATTTCAAAAAGTATATTTAGCAGCGCTGCTACCTATTCCATTGTAAATTCAACTAAATTCCTATAAGAACTCAGTTTCTGTTTTGTGAATTTGATGTGGGTCAGATAAAAGAAAAAATTTAGTGACATCTCTCGCGTTTAGGGTTACCAAACGTCCGGATAAAGCCGGACACAGTCAGGCTTTTTGGTTGTGTGTCCGGCCAAATTAGACGGTGTCCGGCTTGTCCGGCTTTTGTTAGGCTTTTTAAATTTGACCATTTTATTTTTATATTTGTCATGTGTTGGTTTTAGCTCCGCCCGTGATTAGATTCATAAATTCTTTTTAATTTTTAATTTTTTTTAAATTTGTTTAAGTAATTACTGAAGTTACAGGGGTAAAATTGAAGTTTTATACTCAGAATTCAAATTTTATACAATAATGAATCTTCTCCATACATACTTATAATCTACTGTTATTTTAGTTTTCCGGAAAACTTAATATTCTACCTAAAATTTGGCATTTTAATACTTCATTTAAAAAAAAAATCTTAATAGAACATCTACTGGCTTTATTAGACAATACCTAGACGTTATTGGCTATTACAGTACACAAAATTTTAAATCCTTTTTCCACATAGGCAAAGAAATCGATTAGTAATTCAGTTTGCTTTTCAGAATTCCTTACTATTTGTCAATATTATTTTTCCGTTCCGGGTCATAATGCAGCAAATGTTGAAAGAGTTTTTTCTTTAATTGGTCAACAATGGTTAAAAGAATGCAACAAATTAAATGTCGATACTGTAGTCCAAATGTTGATTGCACAATTTAATTTTAGAAATTTGACTTGTAAAGAGTTTTACTACTTAATTTTAAAAGAAAATGAGCTGTTAAAACAGATGTCTGCCAATGAAAAATATTAATTACTTTATCTTACAATTAATTTAAAGTTTATTTAGTTCATTAGTGTTTTGTTTAATTTTGTTTTTCATTGCAAATTGCAATAGTTGTTACTGCTAACTACTATTGCCATGCAATTATTGAAATTAATGAGTATTGTAATGAATATTGAATGATTAATAATAAAGAAGACTGATTCATTCAATTTTATTGTTGTTTCATTAGAATTTAAATTTTATGGTAATTGATAAAAAAAACCTCGTTTTACTTTTAAAAAAATAGCTGTGTTATACTAAGACTAAAAAATTAAGGGTGTCCGGCTTTTTTCCTCAAATGTCCGGCTAAACTGACTGATCTGTCCGGCCTTTAGATTTTAAGTCCTGGCAACCCTACTCGCGTTGGACTTACTAATATATACTAGTATTTCCAAAAAAATGTTCTGAGAAAAATCGAGAACCATCACTCCATATGCTTATTCAACAACAAATATATGTGCAATGGTGCCGCGACTAGTGAACTGCGGACAGTTCAACCGCGACAGTTCAACCCTAACATTTCAACCGACGTCAAATCAACCTAAACACAAATCAACCTAACGACAATTTAACTAAAGACAATTTAACCGTTGCACAGTCTATTTACTAATAAGAACAAAATTATTTTAATTTTATCCAACAATGAAATTTGCCTCCCTGGAGACTTGAGACTAAACTAGTATTTGTCTTAAGTCTCAAAGGCGACTCTTTACACAATTAAGAGTATACTGTTTGGTTGGGTTGTGTTGGATTTGGTTACCCTTCGTTAAAATCGGTTAGTTTAGGTTGTGTTTGGTTAGGTTAGGTTTTATTTGGTTAAGTTGTATTTGGTTACGTTAGGTTGGGTTTGTTCATAATTTGTTGAGTTCGATTAGTTTAGGTTGGTTTTGGTTAGGTTAGATTGGATTTGTTCATAATTTGTTGAGTTCAATTAGTTTAGGTTTGGATTTGGTTAGGTTAGGTTGAGTTTGTTTATAATTTGTTGATTTCGGTTAGTTTACGTTGAATTTGGTTAGGTTAGGTTGGGTTCGTTTATAACTTATTCAGTTCAGTAAGTTTGGGCTGAATTTGGTTAAGTTAGGTTAAACTCCAGCACATCGAAAAGTTCTAATAAGGATTCTGAAGATCCTTTATTAAAAACACACGTATATCCAAGAGGACAATTCAACCAGTTTACTGCATATATATGCATAATTACATATAACTCGCCGACCGTTTCATAATTCGTTTCCAAATTTTAACGGATGATTCTTGGAATATAAAGGTATAAAAATTTCGGAGAAAAAAAATTCGAATTTTGTTTCTGCAACCCTGACTAACCCCTAACAGAATCCAACAGAATCCAAACCTAAGTAGAAATCCAACCATATTATAATTTCTTATCGTATACTAGCATTTGCCCGCGGCTTCGCCCGCGTTGCAACAGAAGGGTTGCAACCTGGTTTTAGCTCACTTTACGTCGTTAAAAGTATGGGCACATTTTAACCCAAGAAGTGCCGCGTTGAAAGTGTGGACATAACTTGAGTCAAGGTGTGCCCATACTTGTGACGGTGTAGTGTATATTGAAACTCGCTCAGCCCTTCCATTCGTGGTTTTTGAAATTATGACATCTAGTTCAAACGTATAAAATGTACTTTTAAAAGACTTCTCACATGATTCAGATATTTTCTCGGCGTAGAGAGTAGTCTGTGTCTATCCTCGCTGTAAATAATATGCAATGTTTAAAATCAATCTTCCATTTTTTAAAGAATCAGTTGCCATTATTTCATTGCTTCATTTTAAAAACATTTTCCCTCGCGAATCAGATTCTTTCTCGGTGTAAAAACCTATGTTTATCGCTGTATATCGTTCTATCTGCTAATAGAGTTCGAACAAACTCTAGGAATCTTTTTTTGTTTCATTTAAAATATATTTTTCCACAAAAATGAGATTTCCCACAGGAATGAGATGTATTTCCAAGGTAAAAAGTCGCCTATGTTCTTTTCCAGTCCCTCTGTTAACAATATTCGAAGTTTGAAACCAATAACCCGCTTTTTAATAGTCAGCTGTCATAATTTTCATAGATTTTCCCTCGGGAATGAAATATTTCCCGGGTTAAAAGATGCCCTATAACCGTATTCGCCTCCCAAACTATGTCTGTGCAAAATTTTAAGTTGACTGGTTAAGTCGTGGAAGCGTGAAAGCAAGTCAAACAAACAAACAAACAAAAACTCAATTTCGCATTTGTAATATTAGTTAGGATAAGAATTAGGATTTACACGTTAAACAATGAATTTTTAACAATTTGAAATCACCAGCATACCATACCATATCAGTTCCCATATTTTTACTTGTAAAAACAACAGACTTCCATTTAAAATTTCTTCCCCTGTTTCAACCCATTAAGGGATGTATTTTTAAAAGCACTGAAACTTTTTTGTTCAAACCAGTAACCTAACACCAATTTCCACATTTCTAACTAAAAAAAATTACAAATTTCTACGAAAATTTTCATTCCCTATTTTACCCTCTTAGGGGGTGAATTTACAAAAATTCCTTCTTAGTGCTCACCTACGTTATACAAGGTGGTCCAGAATTACGTACCGTAACTGGCAGAGCTCGTAGTACGTTCAAAAATAATGGTACCTTTTCCTGTGCATTTTTTTTCAAAACTCAATAATAAGGGAGATACAACTCTGTAAAGGGGTGAAACGAAAACCATTATTTCTTAAATATTTTCCAAACGCTTTTGAATAACGGATTGATATTTTAGGGGTACTTATCTTGCGTTAGAAGGATTAAATTTATGTCAACACTTATTCCACCACTCATGACTAAGGGGTGGTTTTGGGTGGTAGGTGTGAGTTATCACATCTTTTCTTTTTTAATTTGCAATTATTTAAACAAAATCCCTGATAATATAATTCCTCAGATAATTTCACGCAAAAAAGGTATACTTGTTATATTTCGATAAATATTACCGTTTTCGAGTAATTTAAAGTAGAAGTATCTATTTCCAAGTTATCCCGTAATCATAAATGATCGAATAATTGATACCATAAATTTAATTCTCTTAATGATTATACGCGCCCCTAGAATATGAATCCAGTAATCAAAAGCGCCTAAAAATTTTTTAAAAAAAAAGAGGTCAGTTTCGTTCCACCCCTCTACATTTTACCCCTCTGCTTTATCACCCTTATTATTGAATTTTGGAAAAAAGTGTAGATGAAAAGGTATCATTATTTTTAAACACACTATCAGCTCCAGCAATTACGGTACATAATTCTGGACCACCTTGTATAAGAAATGTCTGTTTAAAATTTCACATTTCCAGGTGACAGATTTCCATTTAAAGCTTCTTCCCCTGTTTCAACGCTCTAAGGGATGAATTGTTAAAAGCACTGAGACTATTGTGTTTAAACCAGGAATCTAACACCAATTTCCATATTCCTAACTCAAAAAATTACAGATTTCTATGAAAATTTTCATCTCCTATTTTACCCCCTTAGGGGTTGAATTTCCAAAAATCCTTTCTTAGTGCTCACCTACGTTATATAAGAAATCTCTGTTAAAAATTTCACGTTTCTAGGCCCAGCGGTTTGGGCTGTGCGTTGATCGATCAGTCAGTCAGTCAGTTTTGATTTTTATATAATAGATAATCATAATTTAGTTTAGTGTTGTATGTATTCAGTTTGAGAGGATCCTCTGTATAATATTATGATTGTTTTAACCGTATTGCATTCATTTTTTGACCTCTGTTTTCAATAAAATTTGCATTGCGTGTCGTATATTGTTCGTTATTTGTTCCTTTCCAAGTCTTCTTCTTTTTCCATCGAATTTTTTTTTTATTATTAAAAATGTAAAAACGAAAGTATACGGAGTTTCATTTTGCTACAAAATATATGTTATTTACTAACAATAAGTCAAACAGTATTATTTACCATATATTTCACTTGCACTTATTTAAATGTGGATATATTTTATTCTTTTCTATTGGTGGTTTTTGTGATTCACAAATAGTAATATAATGTAAAATTTTTTTTACATCTTCGTCTTCTAATGTGTGCCGTGCTGGGGAACAATAGAATTCACGAGTAATGGCGTATGAATAATGATAGCAAGTATTTGTGATGTTGAGAGCGTAAGTTATGTATGAATTTTTTTTATAAATTTCAAGTGACTGTAAGTTATCACAAAATAAATATGGGCCTGAATATGAAGAAAGTGGAGTTTGTGAAAAATTAAGCTTCATCAGTCATTATTTCTTTTTTATTCGAAATTTTAAGAACACTGTAATGTGCTATCGTCGAAGCTGAGCGTTAGTGAAAATTTAGACCTAGCACACATGGGCAACTTTTGTCACTGTGACATATTTATCAGTCCTATTTAACTTGTGTCTGGAGAAAGAGTTGATTCTGCTTCAGCTCTCTGAAGCTCTCTGTAACACATAGATTACATAGGAGTAACAAAAATGGCACAGTAAAAAGCTAAAAAATGCAATTGTAGAACACTCCAGTCCCGTTTTTATTTTGTTTAAGCCTGTAGAGGGAGAAGATCCGGTAACCAATAAATGAATTATATATTACTAGCTGACCCAGCCACGTATTGCTGTGGCTCAGTAGTTATAATTTATTGAATGAATTAATTTTTTCTTATCATTTTTTCTTGATTTGATACAATCAAATCAATATTTACTAATAAAGCTGAAAATAGTTTAGCCAATTTTAAATCATATGGGATTGAGAGTAGGCGTGTGTGGCCCAAGTAAGCACTTATTAAATTTAGTAAGTATACCTACTTACTAAATTTTCTATGGTAAAAGTATTACTTGCTCTACTTACTCTTAGAATATTTATTAAGTATTTAAGCCCATGGGAGAAACACGTATTTTCCAAGTCCAAACCGCAAATTTTGTGTGCGAACTAAAATCCGGATTGGCTCGGCTAAGTTCGTCAGCTAGACACGTCGGATGCCCAGAAATAGATTTTCTGGCCATTTTTTATCATTCGGTCCTATCATTAGACAGTTCGATTTTGACATTGTTGAAAAGGAAAAAATAATTATGAAGAAATTGTTCTTATAATTTTCTTTCTATGTTAAATATTTTTCGAGAAAATTCTAATTTTTCACTTTTGCCTCACTTTGCTCTCTCTGTCAGTGTAATGAGTAATTTATATTTCTGTCTCAATTCCTTACTGCAATATAGCAAAAATTCATTTTTTTACAATTTTTTACGAAAACAAATGATATCTATTCACATGTATGTATTAACATTGTATTATAATAAACAAAGTTCTGTCTCATGTTATTGCATTATAATTACCATGGCTCTGTCTAAAGTTGAAAAATTAAAATTACGCAAATTTTTTAAGCTCATGTAATGAAGATATTTTTTTTTATTGAATTTTAAATAAAGAAGAAATTGAAATTTATGTTATCATATAATATTATTAAATATAAAACAAAAAAACGCCGTGAGCAGCGGGGCCCCATCACGGTAGTCGAATTTTCCCCTTCATCTTCGGTATTGAATGTCTACAAGCGAAATGTGATTGAAAGTCTACAACCGAATTGTCATTTTGTTGGTTTCAAAACTGGTGATGAGTGTTCGGCTGATCGAGGCTTTAAAAAAAGGTTTTAAGTATTTAAGGGCTGTATCTCAGTAAATTTCAATTTTGTGCCGAAAACAGGTAGCAGAAAAAAAGCCAACACAATTCGTACGAGGACATTCCTGCCCATGTTTATCCGCTAATTGCCTTTATGTTTTAGTTTTAAAAATTAAAAAAGGACCTTAAATAGTAAACTGGAAGGCCTTTATAAAGATATTTTTTCTTTCCAAAAAAATCCAAAATTTCTATTTTATAAATACTAAAAATCCAAAATTCCTAATTTATAAATAAACAGTGACTTTAATAACATTTTTAAATTACTTAATATGTATGTATTTCATTTGTCATAAAAGTAAGTTCACTTTTTTAGTCGAATTTTCTCCGAAAAATTAGACTTATACAGTCTATACGATAAGAGCTGCGAGAGGCGAGAGTAGGGGCGCTATCCGTTTTCGGACCCGTAGAACACGAATATGTAGAAAAAAAAATGTCTGATATATATATATATATATATATATATATTTTCCCGCCACCTTTTAATTTGTGTAGGGCCCCCCTATGGAAGTTAAGAGATGAAATAAATGGGGCTCATTTTCGAGGCACCTCATACTATCAAAGTGGGGTCAAATTTTGGGCAAATTTTTTTTCTGACCCGACCTTTAAGGGGGTGGTGGGGGGCGGAAAAGCAATAAAACTTTTCCAAACCGGTTTTAAATAATGTTTCGGTCAATTATCTACAACATATCCAAAATTCAGCTTCCTAGGATGATATGGTGGGAGTAGAGTGGGGAAAAACGATTTTCGCTGGATCTAACAGGCCCCCAGCCCCCCAGAATTAACGTAGAGGGTTGAAATTTGGTGTGTTGATAAAGTTCGTACCTAGGTTGTGCTTTTTGGAGGTTTTAATATTTTACCCCCACCCCCCTCATTTTTAAGCTACAATTTCATGCATTTTCGACGTTTTCGAAGTTTGTACCACTCGCACAGGTCACCCGAATAAACCTAGAGGGCTGAAATTTTGTATTCGGATTGAGTTAGTATCAAGGGGGTGCCTTTTGGGGGTCTCGACTTTTAACCCCTACCCCCACCATTTTTATACCCAAAAGAACATGATTTTTCTTGTTTTTTAACAGTTTCGTTCGGGTCAAAATCTCCCCAAATAAACCTAGAGGGCTGAAATTTGGTGTACAGGTTAAGCTAATAGCCAGACACTGTTTTTTGGAGGTTTCAACTTTTAACCCTTACCCCCACGATTTTTACGCCAATATTTCCTTAATTTTTTTGCTTGTTTTCTAACACGTCTAGAGACTCCATAAGGAAACCTAGAGGGCTGAAATTTTGTACGTGTATTCAGTTAGTATCCAGCTAGTACCTTGTAGGGAGTCCGCATCACTTTTCCCCCCACTTCTCCCATTTTTACATCGGAATTGAATGCTATTGTTAAATGTGTTTTAAAAGCATTATGTTTATCCCGGGGCGACCAGGGGCGACAGAGGCGCCCCTGGTCTCGCCTCTCGCAGCTCTTATCGTATAGACTGTATAAGTCTAATTTTTCGGAGAAAATTCGACTAAAAACATAATATGTTTGTACGCACCAAAAAAAATTTTAAATGGATCGATTTTGAAAATTTTTTCACTAATAATTATTAATGTTAGAAAGTTAAACAATTTTAAATGGATTTAAGGTATCTTATGTGAGATCCGCCAAGGTTTTGGGGACCTAAAAACGCGAAAAATTAATTACCCAAACGATTTTGAAAATTTTTTCACCTTGTTAAGTTAAAATATTTTAATTAATTAAGTAATTAAAGGATGTCCGCAAGAACCTTACGGACTGTCATAAGTTATATGAGATCCCTAGGACCCCTTTCTTACTGTTAGAGTATTAAAATTATTTTAGATGAATAAAGATTATGTTGTATGAGTTCCGCCAGGGTTTACTGATCCTATAATTGTAAAAAATAAACTAACCGACCAATTTTGAAAATTGTTTCACTGTTACCGAGCTAAACTATTTTAGATAGATATAGATTACGTTATTATGTAAGGTCCGCCAGGGTGCATGGGACCCAAAAGTGTCAAAAATAAACTAACCGACCGATTTTGAAAATTTTTTTCACCGTTAGGGAGCTAAGCTATTTTAGGTAGATATAGATTACGTTATGTAAGGTCTGCTAGGGTCCATGTGACCCAAAAGTGTCAAAAATAAACTAACCGACCGATTTTGAAAATTTTTTTACTGTTAGAGAGCTTAATAATTTTAGATAGATATAGATTACGTTATGTAAGATCCGCCAGGGGTTATGGGACCCAAATGTGTCAAAAATGAAATAAGTGACCGATTTTGAAAATTTTTTCACTGCTACAGAGGTAAACTATTTTAGATGGATATAGCTTATATATTGTATGAGGTCGGCCAGGGTCCTGAGATCTTAAAAGCGCCAAAAATTAACTAACCAACCGATTTTGAAAATTTTTTCACTGTTAGAGAGCTAAACTATTTTAAATAGATATAAATTACGTTATGTAAGGTCCGACAGCGTCAGTGTGACCCAAAAGTGCCAAAAATAAAATAACTGATCGATTTTGAAAATGTTTTCACTCTTACACTCTTACTAAACTATTCTAGAAAGGTACAGGTTGTGTTATCTGAAATCTAAAACTGTCCTGCAAATGCGGCGTAGAATGCTACACAACGGGTTTTGAAAATACTTTTACTGTCAGAAAGGTAAAATATCATATATATATATATATATATATATATATATATATATATATATATATATATATATATATATATATATATATATATATATTACATAAAGTCCGCCTAGAATATACAGTCGAGCTAATTTTTAATGAGGTCCACGGGGATCATGAAGATCCGAAAACGCCAGAAATAAGCTATCGAACCGATTCTGAAAATTTTCTCACTGCTAGAGTACTAAATTATTTAGATGGATACAACTATGCTGCACAAAGTCAGTTCGGGTTCTTGAGTCCCAAAAATACCAAAACTAATTACCCAGCCGCTTTTAAAAATTCTTTTACTCTTAGGGCTAAACTATTTTAAATGGGAAAAGGTCTTAAGACGGTTCTACACGATGCTACGAACACCTTCCAACATTGGACGTTCGATGGTTCATCGCATCGTGTGGCCGTTGTTCGAACCTACGAGTATCCAATGTCGAGCGTCAAACTTCGCATTTGGCCATGTCCCGCTCGATGTCGGTATTCTTGCACCGAGTCAAAGGGATGCTTCAAACGTTTGAAGGTCAATGTTGGTTGCGTTGGTTGGTTCGACTCAGCAGCTGCACGACTCATTCATGTAAAGAAAGACAACATCAGTGTATAACATTAGAGATAACATCAGACAGCTAACAGCCTCGTCCACTGAGTACCAACACATCATCATTCGTATTGGATCAAACATTCGATTCACCGTGTGGCAGATACATTCGTCGCACCAACTATCGAACTTAATTGCCTCAACCGTTCGATCGAACGTTGGAAGGAACGTTCGTAGCATCGTGTAGAACCGGCTTTAGATGAGATCCGTCAGTGCCCAATATTTGGAAATTCGCTATGTTATGCAGATGCTGCGACTGGAGTATTTGATATTTAATCGTGGCCTTATTAACAAATTTTACTGTACCGCGGAAATAATATTTTCTTTTATTCAAACTAAAATTAAACAAAACTAAAGGCAAAAGTCACGTAAAGAATATATAATTAATATCATTTTAAATTACTCAAAACTATAGAGTATTATTTAGAAACTCGTTTACAACTTTCTGTTATTTTCAGCATCTATTTTCAAAATTTGAGATTATACTTTTTAAATGTTAAGAATAAATTAAAGTTGTTTTTGAATGTTTACAAATATGTAAGAGAAAAGTAATAATTGGAGCACAACTTGAAAAACAAAACTAATTTGCATAATAATATATATGTACCCTCTAAAACTTAAATCTACTTGATATGAACTTGATTTTGCAATTTTTGATTCATTATAATAAAATTAATATAAAATCACTTGAAACACAATAGGAACGTTCGTTATAATAGTATTATTAATAAATATAGTTAGCAATAAATTCTCGTCACAAATTGGATACTTAGGAACAGAATAGTAAACTTAATTTTCTGTTTATAGTTTATTTGCTTTTATTGAATTTTTATTTTTTGCACATATCAGTAAAAATTGAAGAGATTGTACATAAGTACATTTTCACAAAAAAAAAAAACTTGGTATGTGTTTATAAACATTTGATGAGAAAGTTTATACCCGGAGTTGATCTAGTGCTTAGCAACTCCGCTCTTGTCTAGTAGATCATAAGTTCGAAACCAACGGGGGAGATACCTCATCAACATTACCATACCGCTCAAAGAAATATTTCTTTAATGACTTAAAAAAAAATTTAAGGAAACATTTTCTTTGATTCAAAAAATATTTTTTTGACTGAAAAAAAAAAAAAAAATAAAATAAAAATTCAAGAAATTTTTAATATCTGAACAAAAATCGTTTTGAGAGTGGAGCGTTTTACTTCTGAATTCCATTGTAACTTCTTTTTTTCTGTAGAAGTTTTACTTCAAAACCACAAAACATTTTTTAAATAAAAAAATTCAATTAGTTTTTGACAGGATACTAAATTTAATTATTATTCAAAATAAAATTCTTCATCGTACTATTGATGTTCGAAGTACGTGATGAAAATATAAACAATACCATTCTTACTGTTATCGTAGTAATTAGTAATCTCTGAGAATTACTACGTTTATTTTTTAAACAAATATAAATCAAAAAGTAAAAAGAAGGAACAAAACGTTTAATTTTAATTCATTCACCCATCAGAAGCAAACTCTATTTAAATGTACCTATTACGTTTGTCTCGTATTGAAAACAAATCTACAGGATCACATAAAAATTTTTCTTCAAATCTACTAACCATTACTACGATTCGTACTCTATTGATATGTTATAGAACATCAAAAAATAAGGGACACGTATTTTTTAGCGCGGGTAAAACGGTTTGAAGGGGTGAAATCGCTCTTGAAAAATTGGGCTAAAATTTTAATTTTCCAAATATTGATATGGAATTTGTTTAAATTGCACCAATAGGGGTGGTTAGAAGTTACAATTTAGGGGCAAATTTAGCGAAAAGAGGGTAAAAAATACACTATGTCTAGGGATAGCTAATTAGTGGGTGACTGTACCGACATAATCGTACTATTTGAGTAATTTTAGAACTACCTACTTCTTGGAAAATAGTTTAAGGCAATTAGAATAACATAGGAATGAAATTCTCGAATTCAAACTTCATTTTTAGCAACACTGAAGAGGGGGATGTGTTGGGGGGGGGGAGACATAATTCTGGCATTTTGTTATTTTATTTTTTATTTTGACTTATTTTTTGTTGTGATCAGTTAGATGCAGTAATAGTTTACAGTGTCCATCTGGCAAAAATGTATTTTTCAAAATATACGTATTAATATACAAAATGAGTTGGGCTGTCCAAAATTCCTTCGTCTGTAGAAATACCCATATATTGACATATATACCTGTGTTGCATCCCAACTCATCCTTTTGAAATGTGTATGGCTCGGACGAAACGCAACTTATTTTTATGTTTACTCTTACTACAAAATAGTTGCGGACGAAACGCAACCGTTAATGGGGAGTACTTCTAGTTTGGTTTCATACGAAGCTCATTAGTTTGTCATTGAATATACATTGCTTCTTATGTGTTAATTATGATAACTACAACTACTTACTTATTGCTAGCATGGAAATACGATTAATTCTTGTATACATCAACTAAAGTTATTTTTCATCTCTAGTCGATTTGATGTGTTTAGATTTTATAACTTTAAGTCTTGTTGTTTTTTATATTCGATTTTTTATGTTTACTATAAATTTAGTTCACTACAAAATGTTTAACTAGCTTTTTACACAATATCTGTATTGACACATACACTACTTATTAGATCACAAGATTAAATTCTGATTGATGATTGGCTCAACGCTTAAACTATCAACCAAAAATAACTGAAAATCACCAAATCTATCCGGGATTTATCACCAAAGTCAAGCACACTCGGCATGGAGCAGAGTCATCAGTGACGTCACTACTCAGCAACGTAGCATCGAGAACTCCATTCAAGCGAATTATCATGAGAACAAGCACCGTGTGCGGCAGACTTTACTTTCTGAATATCCCTCGTAGTAGCAAGATTTCATTTTATTTCTGTTTTTGCAACAACGCCTGTAGTAATAGTATATTGAACAATAAGTGAGAAATAAGCTTTTCCCACGTATTTTACACTATACTTTTTCTACGAGCACATATTTTTTCGTAAAATTTAACAAAATTATTTAAAATAAAATTTAAATAAGTAGTAAAATTTTTTTAAATTTATAATGTCAGAGGTAAGATTTTTCAAATTTTTGTCAAACAGTACTTTGAAACAATGGAAACAATAATAAATAATCAACTTACATACCTAAGTATATTTTTTGTATTATTTATATAGATTATATATTATATCAATGACATAGTCAACTTGTCTATTATATTAAGCCGTGCGAAATAATTTTCCATGCTATTTCCGTACAGTGTGGGCAATTGTTAATTTTTACATATAGTTAGCCGTGCGCAAAATATTACTTTTAATAGTAGGAGTCGAAAAACTATTTTGTCACTTCAACTAATTCCTACATTAACGAAAAAATAAATAATTGTTTTTATTAATATTTTCAATATTTTTGTTACTTTATACCCAATTATTTTAATTAGAAAAATATTATTACATGCAGTGAAATAAAGTTATACATATTTTATATTAATACAAGATAAATTAAATTGGTGGGAAATTTTTATTTTTTAGCAATCTTAGATTTAAAATCAAAATTCTAAAGAAGGGCCATGAGAACACAACTTAATCTTTAATTAAAAAAAAAAAAAAAAAAATATTAGCTTAAATAATTTCAGACATAAATCATAGAAAATCGATGACTATTGAAACAGATGTCAATAGATGGTGAAACTGCTGAAATACTTAATTAGATTTAAGTTTTTAACAGAAATAATTTTTTTTAATTGTACCTTTACTCTTATTGGTTATTATTTATTACTGTTTTACTGTTTTAAATACAATGCCCATATAATATTGTATAATCATTTCACAATGTTAATATAATTTTAATAATTAATATAAAGTATGTGTATCTTAATTAAAGTAGGCATATTATGGACCTATACTATTATTTAAGAATGTTATTTTAATAAAAATTTGTATAAATTGTGTTTGAGTGTAATTGTGAATATTTTAATTAATAGTTGTAGAGTACGTATACTTAGATAAAGAACAGTAAAAACTTAAATTGACTTAAGGGGGGACGGTCCTCCAGACAACAGGTTTTTTAATAATTTTTTTTAAGAAACTGGATACATTTATTGTATCAAATGAAGTTACATAGTATAGTATACGAGGTGTGTTCAAAAAGTAAGGTGACTTTATGTTTTTATCAAAGACTTTTTATTTATTCATCAATATTCATCTTGTTTCATTTAAAGTAATCCCCTTAAGATACAATACACTTGTGCCAACGCATTTTCTGATCCTTGAAACACTTCTGATATGCACTTTTTGGTATAGCCTTGAGCTCTTCCGGCGATTCAGTTTTTATCTCCTTAATCGTTGCAAATCTCCATCCTTTCATGGGTTTTGTCAGTTTTGGGAACAGAAAAGAGTCGCAGGGGCTAAATCCGGTGAATATGGTAGCTGAGGCATGATTATGGTGTTGTTTTTGGGTAAAAAACCACGCACAAGCAACGATAAGTGAGCAAGTGCTTATCGTGATGAAAAAGCCATGAATTGTTTTCCCAAAATTCCGGACGGTTTTTTTCATATCGCCTCTCACAAACGGTGTATGACTTCAAGTTAATACTCAACAACTTCTCTAATGGTGATTCGACGATTTCCCAATACCATTTTCTTCACTTTTTCAACGTTTTCATCAGTTCTTGACGTGCTAGGGTGTCCAAAGCGAGGTTCGTCATTGACATCTTATGGACCTTCTTGGAAGAGCTTGTAATACTTATAAACATTTTTTTTACTCAGAGTAGACTCACCGTATACCACTGTTAACATTTCGAGTATTTTGAAGCACTTAATTCCATTTTTCACACAAAATTTGATGCAAATCCTTTGAACCTTTTTTTTCGACAGCAGAAAATCGCCGAGCATACCAAACACTTCTAACCTTTATGCCTCTCACAAATGAGCAAAGAATGCTATATAACTGAAACTGTGAACATATGTTCGGGACGAGTGTACTAACGCAACAAAATAAAAAAAATCGAAAAACGAATGTACGTAGCCCGAGAAATTTGAAAAGTCACCTTACTTTTTGAACACACCTCGTATGTTATGGTGTATTCACTCATCAATTTTTATGCAAAAAAAAAGAAAAAATGCCGGCGCTACAGCTGTTCCAAATTGACTCTTTTAATTTGCGCCGTGGAATGCCCAGCCTCTTGTACCCAACTGAATTCAAACGGACAAAAAATTTTTATTAAAATAAGTCATTACGCTTTGCATATACCTATTTCTGATGAGAAAATTTATTTTTTTGACAATTTAAAATCAAAAAGAAAAAAATTTCACTTTTTTTTTTTTATAAACAGATTATT
This sequence comes from Brachynemurus nebulosus, assembly GCA_035578155.1. Lineage (NCBI taxonomy): Eukaryota > Metazoa > Arthropoda > Insecta > Neuroptera > Myrmeleontidae > Brachynemurus > Brachynemurus nebulosus. The sequence goes on along the minus strand of JAPWDM010000001.1, from coordinate 51,784,749 downwards.
ATAAACAATATTTATAGTAATAATTTATGCGAAATTGTGGAAAGAAAAACTTCGTTTATACTGTTAGACATAGATGTCGATTTACTTGTATTTGTAGAATTATAATATCTACCTTCCCTGTGGATTTATGGTATCATCACAATGTCACCAGTTGCAAAATAGTCAATTTTCGCAATCTTTTTTTGGATGGATAGGATGGGGAAATGGAGATGAATTTTTTACGATTAATGCCACTATTTAACAATACAAAAATATTTTTCTTTTATTCATTTTAGCGAATATCCAGAATGGAATTCAGCTATTACACCCACTGTCATGACGCGACTTGAGCCCGGGACTATGGCAGAAATTTATTTAAATATATACATATATATACATATATATATATATATATATATATATATATATATATATATATATATATATATATATATATATTGAAGGTCCGAAGGGTTTGGCACATCCAATGTTTTTACAAATTTCGTAAAAACTAGATGCTTCGTTCGAGAGTTATCGCGCGGACACACACACACACATATATATATATATATATATTTTATATATATATATATATATTTTATATATATATATATATATATATATATATATATATATATATATATATATATTGAGTTTTCATTTTAAAAAAAGTCAAATAGATTATCAATCTCTAGGTAAGCCACTATGTACCTATGGAGGTTTTTTTTGAAATCTGAAAAAATGGCGGCGATTTTTGTACAATTAAATTTTTGAAACTATTCCAGTTAAACGTATAAAAGAGTGACCGCATAAACAAGCCATTTTTCGCCTATTTGACAGCCCTTGAAATCTAACTTCAAATGTATGCTAAATGATAGTTTATTATGAGACTTCAATCTCCTGAAAATTTCAGATTGAGGATGCGTTTGGTTCTCGAGATATCGAGGGTCAAAGTTGTCATCTTCGCATGAGTTCACAATTCATTACATTCAGAAGATAACACAGGTCAACATTTGATATACGGAGTATCTCTAATTCTCACTAGGGAACCCTAGGGTTTTTGGGATCGCTGATTCCGAATCCGGGGTCGGTTGACCTCTATCACGTCAGGTTCAAGGTCATTTGAAGGTCAAAGGGCGAATAATTGCTTTAAAAAATCTGAAAAAATTCAGGTAGAGATTATTACCGAGGTCATTAATTACCGAGGTAATTTCTCTTAACGGGATATGGGAGCTTAGAATAGAACCTAGACCTAGAAAACCAGTACCAGTACAGATTTTTTAAACCATTTATTCGCCCTTTGACCTTCAAATGACCTTGAACCTGACGTGATAGAGGTCAACCGACCCCCGAATTCGAAATCAGCGACCCCAAAAACCCTAGAGTACCCTAGTGAGATCTAGAGATACTCCGTATATCAAATGTTGACCTGTGATATCTTCTGAATGTAATGAATTGTGAACCCATGCGAAATTGACAACTTTGACCCTCGATATCTCGAGAACCGAATGCAGTCTCAATCTGAAATTTTCAGGGGATTAAAGTCTCATCATAAACTATCATTTAGCATACATTTGAAATTAGATTTCAAAGGCTGCCAAATAGGCGAAACTTGCGGTCACTCTTTGAAAAACTTCTTCTTTTAAGCAATTATCACTGTAAGGTCTAATAAGCATTGTCACTAAAAGGTATGAAATAAAAGCTTTTTCAAAAAACCAAATTCAAAAATTGAAAAATAAATAATAGCACGAATTTTGAAGTCAGGCCGGGCTGTATAAAAAAAATATAGATCTTGAAGAATTTCTTAATTTTGTAAGAAGATCCGATCGCAATTGTTTATACGACACCCCGCCTGACTTCAAAATTCGTGCTATTAATTATTTTTCAATTTTTGAAAACGGTTTTTTAAAAAAGTTTTTATTTCAATAGTTTTCCGTGTGACAAATAGGAAGATTTAAAAAAAAGCTTCCATAGGTACATGGGGAATGGAATAAAGAACATTCTGTCAAAATTTCAAACTTATAGCTTGAAAACTTTTCCTCTGAGAGTGGGTACCGTTTTTAAAAAGGGCATTTCGAGACAAATGCGTTTAAAGTTTGTCTCGAAATTGTTTCAAATCATTGTCTCAACAAAATACTGTGGTGATTACAATTGATCTTATACGGTCACTGGTTGTGGAAAGACTGAATTTAAAGTGGTATAATATCTCGTCAAAAAACGCTTATTGATCCACAGAATTTTGTATTTAGATCCATTGATCCGTGATCGTAGCGACCGTAATAATTCGAATTTCATTTTGAAATTTTGAGAGAACATGCACAATTGTATGTACTTTAAGATAAGACAAAAAAAATTGATCTTTTCAAAATTCTACGCTGTGATGGTACCTTAAACCAAATCGATACATATTTAGTAACATTATCTTTGTGGGTTCGAAATTCTAAAAAATGTTTGTTAAGTGCTCTAATAGGTATCGGTCACGTATCATTATTTAGAAGCTAACTGAAACACCAGTGAAACTAGTATTCTTGTACCACTGCGAATAAACACATCAAAATAGCTTCCAACTGGCCTTTTTATGAAAACTTACAATTTATCATATTTGGGAGTCCTCCTCTGTCAAGTGTTTTTCTCCAGAAATTAACTTAAACACCCAATCAGTCATAAACTAAGATAAACTAAGTAAATGATCTCAACAAATTCCGTCTTATGCAAGGTTTCCACCAAACGGACTAGTGTTTACTTTTTAAAATATTGCTTATCCGGGAACTGAAGGTATTTGCTGTAACGCTACCTTAATTAGAATCTATCTTTGTCTACAGCATTTGAGTATGCAAAGTAAGACAGATAGGTTATAAATAATAATTGTCTTTACTCTTTTAACTCCTTTTAAAACTGTCGTGAGTTAACGTACAAGCAAATACTATATTTCAACCTGAGCGACACGTGTTTTGTTTCTGTTAATATCAAATTAAAGTGTATATTATGTTAAACTCAATAATATAATAGATGGGTATATTAAGTATATAAAATTCTTTCAGTTAGTGAAAATAGTATATTGTACAATAAGTGGGAAAAGAGGCTTATTTCTCACGAATAAGAGTTTGTTGCGCGAGCCCGCAGGGCGAGTGCAACAATTCGTATGAGTGAGAAATAAGCTTTTCCCACGCATTTTACACTATACTTTTTCTACGAGCACATCTTTTTTCGTAAAATGTAACATAAATAATTAAAATAAAATTTAAATAAGTAGTAACAATTTTTTAAATTTATAATATCAGTGCTAAAATGTTCAAATTTTTGCCAAAAGCATACTTTAAAACTATGGAAACAATAATAAATAATCAACATACATATATGTATATTTTTAGTATTATTTCTATATATTATATAGCCGTATACCCGACGGGCTTTTCCATCGGCATCATCTTCGTGCTCACATTCTGCTCACTTTCAGTGTTTTCAAAAGCCTAAATACCAACTTCCACGATTTATTAAATTTTGTTTATTTTAATAGCCATAGTAACATATTTTTTTATATCTCTAATTTTAAAAATGACGTATTTCCATACAAATTTTCATCCCCTATTAAACCCACTTAGGGGACGAATTTTCAAAAATCCTTTGTTAGTGCTCACCTACGTTACATAGGGAACTCCTATGCAAAATTTCGTTCTTCTAAACCCAACAGTTTAGGCTGTGCGTTGTCTGTCAGTCAGTCAGTGTTAGAAATTTATTAAGTAGATATTAATCTAACGGAACAGCCTACTTTTTTATTATATTAAGGCGTGAGAAATAATTTCCCACTGTATTTCCGCACAGTGTGGACAATTGTTAATTTTTACATATAGTTAGCCGTGCACAAAATGTTACTTTTAATAGTAGGAGTAGTAAAAGTATTTTTTATGTTAACTTATTTGTTATCTAAACGTCATTATGATCAAATGACAAGATTTTTGGCGGGTCTTAAAAGGATAATATTGGTTTGAATGTTGGGTAATCCTGGCTTCATATAGTTTCGTTGGAATGTCTAGCTGTAAATGATAAAACTTAGTAAATTTAACCGATGCGAAAATGACCTGTTATCGCCAGTCTTTGTAGAACGTATACAGAACAACTCATTTTAATTCCATTTTGATATTTATGACTTTCGATTGGGGATTCGTAGGGTAGCCGGGGTTGTAGCCCTGTGGCCCGGACTAGAAGAGGGGACTCGGGAAAAAGTAAAACCTTTTTTTCGGGAAGAAATTTTTAAGAGATTGCTTTTTTTACTCGTCACTTATTTTTTCGGATAGAAATTTTTAAGAGATGTTCATTATTCGTAGGGCCCGCCATTTCCCTTTACAGCTCTGTTAAAGAGACAAGTTTACAGTAAATTTGTTATTAAATTGTTTTTTAGAGTTGAGGTTTTGTTGAAATCGACACAAGTTTCTGTTTAAATTCTGTTAAGTCCGTTCGGTAAAAATTTGGCTTTATAGTTGCAATGCTTTATCGAAATTTGTCAATTGTGTAGAAAAAATCAGTTGAAATATCTATTCGATTTAATACTACAGTTCTATTGAATATATTGATAAGAGGTTTACTTTGTCATAATTCTTTTAAAATTTAAACATTGAAATCTCCTAATCTACCTATAATCTAAAAATTAACTCATTCTAACCTTGTCAACTTTCATTTAAATTATGCCTCATATGTGATGAACAGTACCTATTACACATATTATGTAAATCTTTATTTATTATTTTAGTTTAACCCTACCTTTTCGTCTGTATATGTACCATTACTAATGAAATAATTGTTATAAAATACTTATAATTGTATACACATATTTCTACTTAAGTGTCTATTACTTATTACACACTAACACACTGACACGTACAAACACACAAGTTTGTATTAATTGTACACATATGAGTAATTATTTAATTATCATTAAATTAAATAATCTTCATGAAACCATGTTGAAATAATTCTTTTTTATCTCCCCAACTTGTTTAATTGTTATAACATACTGAGGTATTATATTATTGTAACGCATGTACATATGTATTTATCTGGTACATTCGAGAGAATAAAACAATTAAATACGTTTTATTTCATTAATTAATACTGTTTGTCCAATGTGATATTTTCATTATTATTTAATCGCACGTTACTTAGTAGTGACGACTATAAGTAATATTCTAATAAAATTACTTTCAAAAAATTGATAAGAATTTTTCAAGCAAAACTGATTATTTTAAACCACCTACCAGTGCATTCAGTTACACTTGAGATTTCTTACCTCTAGCTGTGTGTTTTGAATTAGTGTGAAATATTTTGTTTTTAAAACACTTTCAATTTTTTTGTTAGTCATTTGTATTTTGTTAAAGTTGAGGCGAAATGTGTTGGTGTGAAATTAATTGGCTATTGTTTTCATTTACTTTTGTTTTTTTTTTTTCAAAAATCCTAATTTTATAATTTGATTTTGTACTATTTTGGTGACAAATGTGATTGTTGTCAACGAATACAGTAGGTTTGTGATTTTTTTTGTGTTGGTATTTGTACTTGTGAATTTGAATACGTTTTTTTTTTCTGTGTAATTAGTTTGTAAAGTAGTGTTGGTAAAATGTGGGATTATTTATTAGCGGCTACCGTTGAAAATATAAGGAAAAGTAAAGGTAATTTTATTATTTAGGAAAATTAATTTTAATTTTTATGTAGATAATAATGTCATAATTATTTAAAAATAGTGCTTAATGAAATGTTTTTAACAAATTCCATAATTTACAAGATTTATTGGAAAATTTAGAGATATGATAGAGAGTTAACCTCAAAAACTTGACAACAAGAGCTAAAGAGTTTTTTTAAATTGGCATTAAAAAAATGTGAGAGTGCTTAAGAACACGCGACCAAAGTAAAAACTGTTTATGATTATCTCGTAACCAATTCGAAATAACATAAAAAATATATTCTATAGAAACGACTATATCGAATGAGTCACGATTAATGCCAGTTATGGATGAATGTACGAAGCCGATAACAAAAATGCGGAAAATAAATAAATAATAATAGATTTTTTTCAAACCGAGATTAAATGCCATCAGATTTGAACCAGAATCCACAAGAAATCATAGTATATCTCAGCTTAATCATGCGCTTGAAATATCCATAAATGTTTTTTTTTAACATTTTTAAGAATATTTATTTATTATTTATTTACCACAAAATAATTTATAGTCAGAAGTTTGACTTTAAACAAATACTAAAAATACAAATATTTTTTTTTCAATTTTTTTATACTGTCCATAAAAAATACCCCTCAAAGTAATGTGAATAAAAGGTCACAAAAAAAATTGTATAAAAATATATCGTATAAAAACTGACCACATACCACATAAAAAGAGGTTATGCTGTAGTGTCAAAGTTAGAACGAAATTTAACATTTTGTATCATTTATACATATATATATATATATATATATATATATATATATATATATATATATATATATATATATATATATATATATATATATATATATATATATATATATATATATATATATATATATGTGTGTGTGTGTGTGTGTGTGTGTGTGTGTGTGCCTGCGCGATAACTCTCGAAGGAAGCCTCCAGTTGTTACGAAATTTGGTGTGTAGGTCAAAAGTCCCAATGGCTTAGATAAGTTCGTCAACCAGATACTTCCGATTTTTGGAAGCCAAAATTTTCGCCAATTTTCACCAATTTTAATGGTCTTTTGCAAAATTTGGCCAGATTTCAACAATTTTTTTGATTTTCTTTTACACTATCGAAAAGAGCGTAAAAAATTGCATAGTATAAGCTTTTAAAACATTGTTCTAAGGGAACTAGCTTTTGAGAAAAATTAAAAAAATTTCTTGAATTTCTTTAATAAATGCTTCAGCCTTTTTCACCTTTAAAAACTTAATTTCTTTTCAATACATATATAGTATACAATATGAGATCCGCCAGGGTCCTGGGGACCCAAAAGCGCCAAAAATTAGCTACTCAACCGATTGTAAAAATTTTTTCACCGTTAGAGAGCTAAGCTATTTTAAATGGATACAAGTTGTTATATGAGATCTGCCAGTGTCCAATCTTTGAAAATTCACTATGTTATGCAGATGCTGCGACAGGGGTATTTTTTTAAATTGTTCATACTGAAAATAAAATATTAAAAACGATTGTAAACAAACTAAATTTTTGTAGTAGAAGAATGGAATGGTCACAACATTTGGTCTCGCGTCTCGGTTACAGATATAATGTTATTGTTACATAATGACAAGCAAACGCAGGCAAGCTTTATGTGCACAATCAAACGTATAGGAAGAATTTAAAAAAAACATCCGTTAAACTTAAAGGATGCCATTGTTTCTTCAATGATAAATATATTCATGTGTTTATTGTAATAAGAAAGTGTTTCAGAATTTTGAACAGCTAATGAATCAGGCACTGCTACAATTCAGCGGGACACTGACTTCACATGAGTAAATATACTCCTTGCTCCGGAAGTGCATTTTTGTTCTAAGAGTCGTTTTACAAGTAATTAGTATCCAAAAGTGACCCTTATTTTTAATGAAATATTTCAAAAATATACCTACTTGGCTAAAAATGGTTTTATGTATTTTGATAATGAATATAACCACATTCCAAAATTTTAATTGAATAAAAATTTATTTAATTCTCCAAATATATTTTAAGTATAGTTCATCCTCTTTTAACACGAATACGTTTTTGAGGCTGGAGTCCAGTTGAAAAAATTCATATCTATAAAATTGGCATCAAAACAATCTGACAGTTTATGTAAAATCGAGTACAGATGCCGTCTAATCTACATACCAGTAGTCGAAAACTACGCATATTCGAGTAGGTACTATTGAACTATAGAAAACAAAATATTGAAATTGTACTGCTTATATAAAAGCTTGGTAATATTGCTAGGTAATAAACTACTAAGTTAAAATAATAAATAAATTCAAACAATTAGATAAAGACAAAAATAATATATTTATACATCAAAGGAGTAAAGTGTGACTTTTAATCCTGAGTATGAAGTTTATTTCCAGAGGGCCTGTAAAGGCCCGAGGGCAACAATTCACACAAAGGATTAAAAAAAAACACTTTGGTTCTGTGGCGTATACGTATATAATTTATTTTCCAGTTTTAAATATTTTAAAATTATAGTTAAGAAAAAATTATTTAAATGTCATTTAAATTTTGTTTTAAATGACATCTTAAATGGCAAAAAAATTATTTTAAGTAAGTAATTCATTACAAATTTTGCTTGCTGATTAGCTTAAAAGCGGGAGCAAAAGTATTTTTAATCTTTGGGGTCGAAAACTGATGCTTTACTTTCTATTATGAGGGAATAAGTCATGTGTTTTAGTTCCGGAATTGCAAAAATATTATTTTGTTTTGTAAAAACCATATACGAGATTTTTCTACGGTGACGATCATATAGCCAATCGTTTTGAAACATCCTGTATAGAGTGGATAAAGTTTAATATATCAAAGGATATTTACTATCTCTATATTGATCTATTTTGAAACAAATAAATTAACTCGAGTAAATACTTTGACAGCGTGTAACGTTGTCTTTCAAAAAAATTATATTAAATAATACATCCTATCTCATTCTGATTTTTTTGTTTTTCGTAAAAAATACTATGTAAACTAAAATTCATATGAGACTACATATATTATAGTTCTATTTAGTACTATAGGATAGCAGTATTAGATACTAATACTGTATACATATTTTTAAAAATAGTATCTGCATACGTAAAGAGTACTAGCACAAACAAAATGTATTTACATGTGGGTATAGAGTACCATTATTATCGTCTGCGGTATAGTATGTACAATACCAAACAAAAATATATTACACATTTATGTACATATCAAACTGGAAAGAGACAACAGATGGTTTAAATATAGATATTTCACTTCAATAAATAGACATAAACCGAAATAAATTTATAAAAAGGATGAATATATTTTACAATTTATATTGGTAAGATACAGATAAAAATATAGTTATACATACGTACTATACATATGATGAAATTACACGATCGATGCCAGCGACCCACCGAATGTTGTCTAAACGCCCCCAATATAACAATCTTATGCATACCGCGGCGTCGTACCCATGGTAACAATAATGTCGCCGTCTATGTAGCCAGCGTCGCAATCGGGTCCATCATCCGTATGATGTACATGCATAGTAGTACCTATATAGAGATATATGTAGAGGAGCATTTTACAGCATCAACTGAATCAAACACGCGCGGCCTCACACACAACTCTAAAGAAATGAAATTATCACACGTTCAAGTTTTTCCATTTGAATTTGTTAACTTTTTTTGTATTTAAATATATTGTTTGTGGGGTTGTGTATTTATTTCTGTGCCAATTTTCTATTTTATTCTCTGTTTTGTTTTGTTTATATTTTTATTTGATCAGACAGTAGATAAGTCTTAAAAAATATGTTTCTTCTAATATCAAAATACAGTTTTTCTATACAAGGTATCACTGTTAGAGAGATGGAAATTTTGATAAAGATATTTCTAACTTAAAAACCAACGGGCAAAATTTGATATTTGCGTTTACTTAGCAAATAAGCACTTTCAGTCCCACGGCTTTTTTTTATTTTATTTATAGCGCGTGACTGCTAGGGCCAAAATGTATTACTTTTAGCGAATTTTCAGAATGGAATTCAGCTATTACAACCACTGTCATGACGCGACTTAAGCCCGGGACTATGGCAGAAATTTGTTTTGAGGTCCCTAGAAACCGAAATATATATATATATATATATATATATATATATATATATATATATATATATATATATATATATATATATATATATATATAGGTATACATATGTATATAACTCTCGAACGAAATGTTCTAGGTTGACGAAATTTGTTGAAAATGTTGGAAATGCCAAACCGTTGGACAAGTTCGTTAGCCAGACACGTCGGATGCCAGGAACATGGTTTTTGTTCTGGCAAAAAATTAGTTTTTTGCCAAAATTTCCACTTAATCGACAATTTTTGCGAAATTTTTTATACCATTTAAAAGAGGAGAAGAAAATACATAAAAAAGGTCTTCAAACTATTGTTCTATGTCAACTAGTTTCCGAGAAAAACTAATTTTTATAAACGGAAATTCGCTATGTTATGCAGGATGCTGCGACAGGGGTATTTTACAATACCGTTCGTAAGATTAGATGATTTTGTACCTAGTGTGGTTGCTTTGTTCTCGCCTTTCTTTTGGTCTGCCAGTAGATTCTTGATTTGTTCCTTGTTCCCCCTAAATTACTTAAAGTATTTTTTTTTTAGAAGTTTTTAGAAAACTGTGGAACTTTTTGCTGCTCCCGATTCTACGTCTACTTATTGCTTATTTAAGTAATTATTTTTTAAACTACATTTGTTAGTAACGAAATCACGAAATTACAACTTTGTTGTGATGGTTCTTTAAAGGAGCATAATTACTAGGTATCGGATATTTTTCGGATTAAACAGCATTCGTGTTTCGTGTATGCAGGTATATCGCACTTGATGTGATTAATGTGAATAAAAACGAATAGATATTTTGATAAAACATACATATATGTACAACTCACACATATTATCTATCTATCTGCCTGCATATACAGAACACGATGTTGTTTGATCCGAAAAATGCCCGACACCTAATAATTACAAACTATTTGAAGTGATTTTATAACTTGTCAATTTTCCTCTCCTTCAATCCTTCCTCCAATTTTCTTCTCCTATTTGTACGAGAAAACTATAGAATCAACCTCTGTCACAAAGTCACTCCGTATTGCCCCGACTTTATACATTGGAAGTGGCTGAAGATAAGGTTATGAAATTGCGTCAGTATATTCAAAAAGAGTGAAGGAGTTATTAGTGATTAGGTTAGGCTCTGAGTGAGATTTTATGTTAAGAGGAACCAAAATATACAAAACTGTCACAACGTTACTCTGGTTAATGGCATAAAATTAAGTATGTATTTCATTATTTTGGTGAATTACTGGGATAAGTTTCAGCATATGTATATATAAATATTATGTGTATGTATACCAATAAAATAAGTCATTTATTCTTCTCTAATTCGATTCTAAGCGTGAAATAATTTAGTGAACATCAATTAAATGATATAATACTGTCGGATATTTTGTTGGGTTAATGTGAGATTTTCAATAGATTAATTATCTTTTTAATCTAAATCCTCTATATTACATTAACCTTTATACTAATACCATCCGTATGTAGACGCGTCAGTAGAAATTAACTGTTTTAATTTTTGATAATTTGTTTTTATTACTTTTAATTATAATGTCGGCACAATTTATTTTTGAAAAAGGGTCCAATATTTAATTATATTTATACCATTTATACCAACCAGTCTCTATCGTACTATCGAGAAATATTTCAAATATGAATGTGAGAATTATTATTAGATCAATTTTGATTAAATCTGTACACTAACTTTTCGAAAACAAGTAAAATTTTAGGTCTTTCTAACATTTCGTTGGCCAGTAATAATACAAATGTCTTCTTACAGAATACAGATGTAATCTTCAAACTTATTCTGTTTTATTTAGAACTGAAGTTCAGTGTTACGAAATCATATCTTTATTTAACCTAATAATTCAAAATTATGTAATTTAATGCGATAGTGAATCATATGTAAGCCGCTTTTAATCTAGCAAGTATCAATTTTATCAGCTGTTGCATTGTTTTTTTAAGGGATAGCTAAAGAGATTAAAGAAGAAAATCCATTAGATCAGTGTTTCCCAAACTTTTCTCACCGCAGGACGCTGTTTAAGTAATAAATTTCTTAAGGTACACTAGTAGAGGTTAAATTATAATAGTTCCAGGATTTTTTCACGTTCGTTTTTGAGACTTATTGTTAATAACAGCCTCCATCCACGTCTCTGTTTTTTTTTTGCTTTTAACATTTACTTAAATTACGTACGAGTACATTAAAATTACATTACGTGATAGGTACACTTGGTTTTATATGAGATGTAAATCTTTTTAAAGTAATAGAGTCTTTGATATATCTGTAACACTGAAAATAATAAGTGACCTTCAGTTTCGTATCTGCGTTCAATAAAGGTGGAAAAAATATCAGAGAGTAATGGAAATTTATAAGAATATACTAAAATCTATTAAAAATGAAATATAAATTAAAACTTTATAGTTTAAGAAATCGTCCAGTGAAGTATCTCCCATAATTTATGGTTTAGTGCCAGTAAATTATTTTCTCTGGAGATGTGTAAAATCTCTAACTTATATCAATAACTGACGCTTTTGAAGCCAAGATAATTCTTTTCATTGTTGAAATAAGGCTTTAATTACATGATAAGGTGGTTCCAAACAGAACTGACAAAATGTGGTTTGTAAATGATAGCCCTGGCGAATTTATGCCAAAAATTACTTTAATTACTTAATTACTTACCTAGCGAATTTAATAAAGTTCTTTCACACTAAAAAAGATATCGTTTATTTTCTATAAATTTCTTTAAAAATTATTTTAAATTTATTGTGTCTAACGCGTAAAATCAGTGTGTTTCTCTAACATTATAATTTTTCCGCGAAACACTTAGTGACTGTTTGCGGAATACTCATGTTGCACGAAACACAGTTTGGGAAACGCTGTTTTCGATTGATATTCTAACTAGAGGCATTTAATATTTCACTAATTTACATAAAGGGTTGTCATAATTTTACGAAATTAAATTCCAACATAGGTATTAGCTATCTCTCGTAAAGCAACAGCATAAAATGAAAAAAAAAACTTTAATTCTGTAAATTTAATATGAATAAGAATTTGCACTGTCTTCTGCAGTATTTTTGCAGATTTCGTTTTTCTTTTTAATTAAAATTGGAGTACTGCTGCCGCTGGATCACGCGGACAGCAGTGCTCGGCGGCATCGCCTACTAAGGGCATGCGCCGCCATACGCGGTAAAAATAAAAACATACAAAAAACAGACAAGAACACATAAATGCACTGGACAACGGACAAATATACACAAATAAAAATCCAACGATGGGCTTTGCCATCCCAGGGCTTAAAGAGAGCGGACAGTCCTTGGTGATGGTATGATAAGTACTAGACAGAGCGTCCGGTCACCAAAGCCTGAAGACCATCGCTGCGACTTCCCCCGAGGTGTAAAGGGCCTCGGAGTGGAGGAACCTGACTAGAAAACACACAAAGACTAGAAATATATCACAGCATAAAATCACAGATAAAACTTACTGCGTCACTGGGCAGCCACCGGCCGGCCAGTAAGGAGTTAAAACAATACCCCACCCTCCACGGAGCCTCATAAGGGACGTGGGACTCCCACGTCAGGGATACGGAAATGGGAGGCCCTAGGAACAAACCCATTGTCCCAGTGACACGCACAACCCCGGAGCGCTCTAATTTACTACGACCGGTGCATAACCGCAGCCACGGTCTATGCTTGAAGCTAGGACCAAAGTGAAGTGTTGTTCCGCCGTACCCGCAGGTAACGGCTTCCCTCAGTCACCAGGAGCCCCTTTTCCAAGCAACTCCGCTAAGCCACACACGAGCTAGTGTGGGTCCCGAAGATGACTTAAAGTTGGGACAACATAGAAAAACGAAAACAAAACAAAACCAAAACGAAAAGGAAACAAAAGAAAAATGAAAACCTGAAACAAAAAGAAATAAAAATAACGAAAACAAAAAATAATAAAAAACAAAAAGAAATAATAATAATGGTTAGAAAAATGAACTACCAGAGCCTCGTTGGCCTGCTCCCCGAAACTAATAGTTGCCCGCTGGGCACGGAGTCTAAGACTGGACGTGACGTTGGATTTATGCCCAGCTTTCATTTATTATTTATTAAGATAATATTCAGATTTCTGCAAATACCATTAAACCTTCGTATATTGTCTCCATTAAATATAATAGAGAAACATATTATGTACCTTATTTTTAAAAGAAATCTTAATATATTATATATCCAGCTTCCATGTTTTAAGAATTTCAGTCCCATATTCCGTTTATGCGATACTATTATCTTTCTTCTTAGATAAAATTTGGAATTCAACAGTTTTATTTTTAGAAACAGCAGAAAATGACAAAAACAATCCGTTTGTAATGCACACATTTCTTTATCCTTCATTACGTGTACAAATCACGTGTTCTATAGAGCTTCATCAAACATCACCCTTCAATTCTACTTCACTCATGAGGAAAATTTCAAGTAAAGCATAAAAAAAAGTAGGAAGATTAATTTAAATCATAACATCAAACGCGACAGAAATAAATTTTTCTAATTTGTTGTCGTTTTTGCTTCAGTCGACACAGAAAAAAATCTAATTATTATTCAAGTCTACTCCAACACAAAATTAACTGAAAACTCTACGTTTACACAACTGATTTCATAACTATCTCTCTCTTTTTTGTTACAGATGTGAAAACAGCGAACGTACCATATGTAGTATCTAATACTACCTTTAGAAACTTATTAAAAAACAAAATGGACGACGATACGAGCGATATATCGAGCAGTGGAGCGCCCGAAGAGGGCTACCTACTTGTACGTATTCATGTTCCGGAGCTAAATGTCCAGAAATGTTTACAATTCCCAAAAGATCAACTTGTATGGGATGTAAAGCAACAATGTTTAGCTGCATTACCCAAGGTAAATAAATAATAAATGTTTTTTAAACTTTATGTTTTGCAGTAAAACAAAATTTACATTTTGAAAATTTATTGTTGGATGTTACAAAATTACCACATATTAAAATTTTATTATTAAATAAAAAATTGAAAAATATCTGGTTTTTGCTGCGCTTTGTAGTTATTTTATTTATAGCGTGAGAATTAAATATCTCTGTATTTATAGTACGTAGTAATATTAATTATCAAAACCACAATTAACTTGAGTATCCTCTTTATTCAAGCCTTTTTCGTAATACCGAATGTTTTAATAGTAATCGACCTTTACACATGCTAAAATACTAAACATAAATAAATTTTACATTTATATTTCTTAAATTTTTTAAATTATGCACAGCTTTTTTATATTCTAAGTAATCCGTTAAATTAATTGTTTATTCACTATTGTTGGGTATGGTTTTAATATATGTATCCTCAGGCACTATGCAATTCTAATTGAAATTGAGCGATGTTAGCAGCTCTAAGAAGCTACAAGCATCACACTGTTTCTTGATTAGATGTTGACTGAGCGTTTTAAATGAAAGTGTAAGCTATTAATAATATTCGTAATATATTATCTTTGTTTTCAAACTCACGACTTATTGACAAAAATTGGAATTGTGGGCCACCATAGACTAATTCAGGGTTTGCTGTTAAATAGTATTTATGACTTTAATACTTCCACTAGAAATCATTCCTATTTCTTGATTTACTTTTTGTTTACGACCATTAACGTAGCTACTGCGGTAGCAGGTATATTAATGATAAAAGGTCCTCAAGCTACTAGGGTCCCAACATTGTAAACTAGAATTCTAGTACAGGGTCCAATCAGGACCAGCTATACCACTACTTACCTTACTATTAGCCTTATGATTTTCTGGTAACTTTTTCTTACACGCCGGGTTCAATCTAACATTCTAAATATGACTGCCTTTGTTAAGGCAGTATTCTAAACTAAAATTTTGAAAAATTAGACTTTTTTTTGTTTTATTTTCTAAAAGTATACACCTTTAAATATAGACCCCTACAAGGAAATATAAGAATTTAGAAAATTAACAAAGTTATAGCCGTTTTAATTCGGAAGGTTTTTAGGTATCAGGTATTTTACTTCAAAAATTCCAATGCGTTTTTCTCGAAACTACTTTTTTTGAACTAATCAACATGATATCTCAAGTTTTATTATTACTTTTTTTTAATAAGCCCTAAAAAAGCCAAAATTTTCCTAGCCTCTCTAAACTAGAATATCGCCTTAAGAAACCTCTAGATGTCATAGCGGATTTTGTTTAACAAATTTTGTCTTATGGTTAAAGAGACTACCTTGCTAATTATAAATCATATGGTAATACAACTTTTAATTGTCAATAAATAAAAGAATAAATTAAAATACACAGTTTACGGAAAACTTCATAAAAAATTATAACTTGATAAAAAAAATATTTTCATTTAAAAACAAAATGCTTGTAGAAAATAGAAATACTCAATAATTGCTAATTTAATATTGCAGAAATTAAAACAGAGTTAAGACACTTTGATTCGAATAAAAAAAAGTTTCTTCAAGATCATTTTTTACCGCTACTCTTAAACAAGTTGAATAAATAAAAAAAGTTTTACTAAATTTTATTTCTTACATAGATAGGTATATCGTGAAATAACAATAATTTTAACGTTTGTCTAATTTAATTAACTTTGTACCTGCTATAGTTTTTGAGAATAAAATAGTGTCGCGATTGTCCAAATAGATAAAAGTCCTTAACAATTCCAATATATTATCACAATTTGAAATTAGAACAGTATCGTTATACAGGAAGTTTATAACAAAGTAAAACTATTGATATTCCACAGTTTCACAGTTTAGTTTACCTTTTAATAGAATTATATAATAAAAATAAAAATATTCCATCCATATAAATTTTACTGCTGATGAAATAAATAATTTCATTACACAGAATGTTATTATACTTTGGACCAGCAGCCGTGTAGTAATATTTATGAAAATATGTAATAATGAATGAATAAATACAATGGAGATTATGATTAGTATTTGATTTTCGCTGAACATAATAACATAATACATACATATGTGGGTATAAATATATTGAATCAATATAAAACATTGTAATACAAATCTGTTATAGAGTATACAGATTTCAGTACATATTAATAAAATTTATAATATGTAGTTCAATATTCATAGACATGGTTATTTTATATGTACGTCAATCATATTATCCAGTCTAAAATTACATGAATTGAAAAATTCTTTTCAAACTGTTTACCAAAATTCAAGTGGTTACAATTTATACTACCTACTGATAGATAATTTTCTTTCAAGAAGACTAATTTTTCTCTGTAAGAGCAATTTTAATTTATGATTATTTTGAGAAATGTTGATATAAATTTTTGATTAATTTGCAAAAAAATAAATAAATTTTAATGGAATTCAAGAAATTGATTATTGATTTATGCTACTAAAATAAATTCCTACAGAAAATCCTTAAACTCCTTAAATAATAAGTAAGCGACTATTTCACGTTTAATATGTCAAAAAGGATAACCAACAGGATAATAAATTAGAAAGTAAATCTTGAATGGATAAAAAATATTACATCTTACTGTAAAATGTTATTTTTTAATGAAAAAATTAACAAAAATCCGCAAAAAAGCGATAGAATCGTCAGGATTAGGTGAAAGGATTACCTAGCAAAATATTTTTGTCCTGGAATGAATATTTTGTTGTATCGAGATTCAGAATCCTTATTTATACCTAATTTCTAGAACAATCTATCTGTCTTTGTTTATATATGTCATTTACATACATTTTTTCCCACGGTATATATCGCGTGCTTTAATAACGCGAGAAATATAATCCTTTCACCTTATCTTGACTATTTTAAGGCTCTTTGATGGATTTTTGTTAATGACAATTTAGAGTAAGATGTAGTATTTTTTATCCATATTTCAAGAGTTATTTTCTAATTTATTATCCTGTTTATTGTTCTTTATGGCATATTAAGTGTTAAATAGTCACCTACTTAAAATTTAAGTAGTTTCTGCAGAATTTATTTTGGTAGCATAGATCAATAACCGATTTCTTGGACTCTATTGAAATTCCTTTAATTTTCCAGTAAATATATGAAAAAATTGACCTTGAGGATTATTATATTTTATGTTTATTTAAAATAAAGGTACATACCTACGTAAATACACTTCTAAATTTGAAAATAAAGTAAATCATTTTTGAAACATAAAAATTTTACCAAATTTTAAGGTGTACGAATACGAATGTGGCGTTGGACATGTTGATACAAATTGCATGCATAACTTATATAGAAAGTAGAAGATCCAAATAATAATATTATAAACAAAAAAGTTCAAATTTATGGAAAATTATGGGAATCCATTTGGTTTAAATTTTGTCATATGAGTATGCTGCTGTACGAATACGAGTATGGCTGACTATATATATATATATATATATATATATATATATATATATATATATATATATATATATATATATATAAAAATATATATATATATATAAAATATATATATAATATATATATATATATATATATATATATATATATATATATATATATATATATAATTATATATATATATATGAAACGTCCTACTTTTACGAAATTTGGTGAAAATATTGGAAGTCCCAAACCGTTGGACGAATTCGTTAACCAGGCACGTCCGATGCCCAAAACATGGTTTTTTTTGCAATTTTTCCTTGACACCATTGAAACGAGGAGAAAAAATCGCACAAAAGGGTCTTTAAACTATTATTCTATGTCAACTAGTTTCTGAGAAAAACTAATTTTTTTAAACGGCAATTCGCTATGTTATGCAGAAATCTCGACAGGGGTATTTCTAATTCCTCGTGTGAATTATGAAACGAATTTCACACTCGGCATTAAAACTCACATGTTGGTCCCTTGGTGTATAACATACTATTATTGTTCTTGAGTGTCATATTTTCATTTTTTGTAATACTATACTATGTAGTTATCTGAAGTCAAATAAACTGCTGAATATCGCATAAAATAGCTAAACAAATTTGCATGATGATTGAACAAGATAAAAAATTTACTACTATGCTACAAACACAATTTTGCTTATTGGCAGTTTTAATACACTATCTAGACAGGATTTTTTTTCATCAAGAGAAACAATTGTTTAATTTTTTTTTAAATATTCCTGCTGACGTACATATTGTGGCTGTTCTCTAGGCAGAGATATTACAATAATAATTATGTAAATATTTTTTTTTGGTACCTATGTAATGTTCAAAAGTTCAGAATTTATAAAATTAAAAAAAGCAGTAATCACTAATCAGTGAATTGTTCTTAAAATAAAGAAAAATTAGTCAAGTATTTATTGTAATTTTTATCAAGAAAATTGTAGATAAGGATTAGCATTGGGTATTATAAATTTAAGTATTTACACTGTCAGTTAAAAGTTCAACATCAATGATAAATTTATTCTACTGACTAATTCGGTATAAAAGGACTAAAAGGCGGTTATTAATGATGAATGTGATTTAGTGAGAGGAAAAATACAGTCAATTGGATGAAAATTACTGGAGCTATTTTCCCCACCGTTTTCGAAAACGTAGTTTCGAGAAATACCTATGTCAAATTTTAAAACGTGTTTATTGTTTTGGGTGTTCATTCATATACCTATTAATATTTTTTAGCTATTTATGAAAATTTAGCAAAAGTAATGAAACAAAGTAGGTAATGGAAAATGGTTATCGACCAAGCTGAGAGACTCAAAAATACAAAATGCTACGTGTAAGAGATTCGGCGTTTTTGAACGTTTTCAAGCGCTCGAAGTTGTTTCAGAGATTGGGTTCAAAATGATTTTTAAAATATCTCCGTAGTCATAATTCTTTTGAATATCATTCTAGACATGTTAATACATCATTTAAGCCATAATAAAAGAAGGGGAAATTTTTTTTTTCGAAGTGATGTGACGCTTTAAGTAAAACTCTTTAAGCGTTGAATGCTTACATGGTTACATATCCGTCATTTCAAAATAATCAAGGTACTTGAGAATTTTTTTAAATATTTCAAAAATTTGTGGCTTACAGATTCATTTTTAAAAATTTTCAATAACAATTTGGTTATAGTCGCCATTGCTTTCTCTAATTCATCGATTTGCCATTCTTTCAATCATGAACAGTAACATGAAATGACATCAAAAAGATTTTTTTTTTTAAATATAAAACCATTTTTTAAATTTCACCATATACATAGATTTTTTTTGAACTCTCATAAGGATGTATCTCTATTGTTCAGTTGCCTACCGCCATCTTTTCAATTGCTTGCAGTAGATAAAGTGTTTCTATGCTAAAATAATCAGCTTTTTCTGTCTACAGGCGGTAATCTGAGCATATAAGTACGTATAGGTACCTATTCGGACAGTCTGGAAATATGCTTTGATATTTTATCGGCAATTTCTCGTCTATTATTTTTCTGTACGATTCAATTAAAATTCATATATTGGAAATAAACCTGAAAGTATTTATAGTGCAATTATTTTCATCTTTTACTCTTCAACTCAGACATCAATATTGAAAAATCTATTTTCACTGATTTATTGATGTTATTTAAAGCGTCAAGGACTATATGTCGTGTTGTTATAGAGATAAATCTGTCGTACTGTACAAGGTGATTCAAATAAATTGGACTCGTTGTTTTTGTTCATCTGCCTGTCACACATACGTCCTCAAAATAAATGAAGGACTTGAAACATTTTCCCTGAGTACCCTATTATAATTTCTATAGCCATTATTTGAAATATTGAAATTTAAGTTTCGTTCGTCATAAAAAAGCATCCATTTTAGTGAAGATTTGTAAAGCTTGGAAGAAAAGGATCAAAAATTTTACAAAATCCTTAGTATTCAAACCTGCGTTTGTTGGTATTTGCCTAAGATTTGAATATTTCAGATTGTGTGATATTTTTTGACAGATCTTACAGTAGATTAACCTATGCTTCCATCATATTTTGAAATCGTAAATGTTAAATTTCAATCAATTTCATTTGTGCTCAAAATAGTAAATACCATCAGATTTACGATATAGTGTTATAATCCATAGGTACATTTTTAACGCATTTCGTTTGCAAATATTTTTTCAATAAATCTCATATATTATTTTAGTAACAACAGTGATAAGAAAAATTATGACTAATAAATGTAAAGATCATATTAGCACGTAAAATATTTCTTAATGACCAAAAACAAACGATCGGAATGTAAATTTAAATTTGTTGTTTATTCAATTTTACAAGTAATAAGTAAAAATACTGACAGTAAGAAAAGCTGTGCATAATTTAAAAAAAAAAAAACAAAAAACAAAAAGAACGACGATGTATATAAATAAATATAACCACAAGTATTTAAAGCTGGAACACATTTTGATTAAAATATTTTAAATAACTAAATAGAACTGAAAATATATTTAGATAATGCCATATTTATTAGCACACCAGTTCCAAGGTTCTTATTTCTAATCTTTGAAATTTCTAAATTTTTTCTTGTTTCGATACTCTTAATTATATTATTTTGTACTTTTGTCACGACAACTCTTCATTATATACAATATTTTATAAAAGTCGATATAATTAATGAATGGAAACATGTATAACGGATAGATGAAACATTTTTCTTTTTTTTTTTGTAACAATTTGACTGATAAGAAATTACACACAAATTACACACTAGTTAAAAATGTTATTAACTTTTTTTTTTATATCTGATATTATTAATAGCAAATTATATCAAATTAGTTCATTAAAGTTAATTTTAAATACAAATTAGTATTGCACGTATAAACGTCAATTTTATTTGAACTATTAACTAGAGGTGAACTACTTAGTTTTCAAAAGGTTATTATTAAACGTGATGGATGAAGTTTATATTCCAAACTAAATGTCTGAATGTTTTCAAATATTAAATGAGGTAAATAATATATGTAGAACTGTATAATAGTCCAATCTCCGATAGCACAAAATTATACCTGATAAAACACCTGAAATTAAAAAAGCTAAATCGACAGTAACTAATGCCCACAATAGAAAATGCCCGAAAGACCTTTGAATTTTTATTAAATTCTATTTTTTATGACATTTAAAATAGTCAAAAAAAAGCGTCAAACTTATGTTACATAACACCTCGCGAATTATCTATATTTTACTAAGGAAACTGTCTGTCTGGCATATTTTGTTAATTAATGCCTGGCAGACCTATTTTAATAGGTGAACATTTTAGGCAAACCTACCTTACATAACACCCTCAATTTTTTATTTTAAATAAAACTTTTTGATATTATCTACGTATTAAAATTGGTCTGTTTAATAAAAAATGTTATTAACCATGTCGGACTTTATTCCAGATATTACACTCCTTATATGTCTTGAATAGCACACTTATTTCGGGAAAACGCAAAAATACGTATCCCCTATTTTTTGATGCTCTTTCTATTTATGATGGTAAAAATTCGGTACATTGAACCACTCAGACCATACAAAAAAATTAACCCCGATTTTCACCTCTTCAGCCCCTCATATAAACCCGACCCTAGTTTAACCTATACAAGTCAATTGGTCTTTTAAAGAGGAACATTTCGTCAGCTTAAAGTTTCCCTCTATCTCATATCTTTTTCGAAATATCTTAAGAAATATGATTTGAACCCCCTACTTTGGGGGAACATGGGTCTTGGCCAATTAAAAAAATACGTGTACCTTATTTTTGCCTATTCTACACACCAGCAAAGTTTCAAGAAGATTATCGATTGGCACTTGAGTAGTGTTACTTGTAAGTAGGGTTTTCGATCTCGATTCGATTTTATCGAAAGTCGATTTTTGGAGAGCCGATCTTCAATTTTTCGAATCGATTCTTTGGAGACTAAATCGGTACAGAGATCGTGAAAATTTTACGGAATCGGAGATTGATCTTTTCAAATTTAAATTAGAATATTTTTAGTAAAAATATGGTATTTTTTCAAAATTATTGTAGAATATATTTTAACTATTTATGTTGTCAAATAATTTTACCACTTTTATGATTCATTTATAGAAAATTGAGTCAAATTTTGGATTTATGTGACACTTTTAGCGTAAACTAGAAACCATTTTATTCATATTAAATTCAGCAGTTCATCTTCAAAGGAAATATATCTTTTATTTTCTGTAAGGTCAAAAATTAAATCGATTTTCGTCGGATCGATCTTTTGTAAGCCGAATTTCTCCTGCATCGATTTTTGGTTTGGCGATTCGAATCGATTCACAAGATCGATTTTTTGGCCAGAGATCGGAAACCCTACTTGTACCTAAGTATGTATGTTGGTCGGCTTATGAATAAACCACTGTAAAAAAAAAAAAAAATAGATACTGCTGCGCTTAACAATGAAGTCTGACTGGGTAAAATACCTTATTTTCTAAAAAAGCTTGCTTTAATGATTAAAGCTGATCTTAGACTTTACATTAAAATGGGAAAAATTCCTTTTTTTAATTATTTCTTTATCTAAGAATGGTTATAAAGAATTTTTTTCATGAAAATTGCTATTTCGGAGCTTTAAAAATTAAGTCTAACATAGAAAAAACAGTTTTTATCAGACAGACCAATTTTTATGATTAAAGGAGATCTTAAACTTCATTTTAAAAAAATAAAAAAATAGGTGTTTTGTCGCAGCCTCAATAGAAGTATATTTGTTATTAAAAAAGAAGTCAACGCTACACTTTAAAATTTAATTTAATAAACTTAGCTATATTTTCTTAAAGCTGGGTCAATATTGTAATTAATACAAGAGGTCGCAAACTTAATTTTAAGAATAAAAAAAACATACTTTTAAAGATAACATTGCTTCAAGCAGCTATCAATTTCATGCGTGAAGGCTGAATATTTGAGGTTAAGTATGATATGCGGTTAATACCGTTTTTTATTAGACAGGCCAATTATAATACGTAGATAATATCAAAAAGTTTTACTTAAAGCAAAAAAAATTGAGGATGTTATGTAAGGTATGTTTGCCTAAAATTTTCACTAATTAAAATAAGTGTCAGACATTAATTAACAAAATATGCCAGACAGACCTTAGTAAAGTATACCTATATAGTTTGCTACAACATATGTGAATTTCAACGAGATGTTATGTAAAGTAAGTTTGAGGTTTTCTTCGGCCATTTTAAAATTTCATAAAAAATGGAATTTAACAAAAATTCAAAGGTCTGTCGGAAATTTTCTATTGTCGGCATTAGTTACTATCGATTTAGCTTTCTTAATTTGAGGTGTTTTATTAGGTATAATTTTGTGCTATCGAAGCTTGGATTATAAAACTGAATATGTTCAATAAAATTAGAGAAAACTATTTTTATATTTGATAATTTCATCTGCTATAAACCTACAAAATATTAGAAAATGTATGTCTAGCCTAAATAACATTTGCTAACATATGTAAGTAGTTCTATTTTAATTTTAGTTTTAAAACTTAAAGCTCTAACTATTTAGAATGTTAATTTTCTTTGTAGATACAGGATCTTTTGATGAAAAGCTTTTTAGTTAAATGTAACTCTTACAATCTCAACAATATCACTCCAATTTAGATGTAATTCTTTTTAGTATCGCGGTACTACGCCCCTGTAATATATAGTGTAAACAAAAAATTAATGTGCAAATTTATTGTATTAAGTAACTTCTAAAAATAGCATCTAAGTATATAACCTAAGGGATTTTTAATTTTAAAATAGCCTTATTGATAATAATTATACACTTTCAATTATAAAAATACAAACTACATATTTTTAAAATATATACGTACACATTTCTTTAATAATACACCTGTAATATATAATTTGAAATCAATATAAAAAGAAAAAGAAAAAGCAGTGCTCTAAATGTAGCTTCTTTTTTGTTTTCTTGGTTTAATTTATATTCTATGTAAATCTAGTAGAACAAAAAACTTAATTATAATAACCTAAATAATTTTTTGAATTCTTTCTTCTTTTAGTTGGCTTAATTTTATTTATTTTATTTTAGAAGAAATATTTTATTTTTATTTAGAAGCAATTTAGACTAATTTTTATTATTTTTTCTTTAATATTTTCTGAGGATACTAATATTTTTTTAGCTTTATACACTCATAATTTGCCTTTTAATTAATTTAGCTAGTAAGGAAAATTTACCATGAAGAAAATGTGCGATAATAAAATTTGGAATTACAGTTCAAACAAAGCAAGCTTAAAAAATTAATTTTATTGATAAGTTTTCTTAGAAATAACTGTCTTCTATAGCTATAATTTTTTTTTCTTTTTCAAAACATAATGTGTTTAAATTTTTGTAGTGTAGTTCGGTAAATACGATAATAGCATTCAGTATTTGCTTCACAAATAAATGTATAAGCATGGAACCAAATTTTTTTATGATTTGAAAATAATTTGCGTCGTACATATGTATATCCACTAAAACCAATCCAAAGTGTTAATTGTTACTGATTTATCAGCATAAATAGAGGAGACTTTACTTATTTCCAAAGAAAATAATCATTTGACGTCAAATCTTGGATCCTCTAAAGCAGAAACTCCCAAATTTTTTAGACGCGCGGCTCCCTTAAGGTACAAATCATTTCTAGCGGCGCCCTTTGGTTCCGAAAACCGGATTTTTGTAAAATTTCTATTCAAAATATATCTGACAAACAAATCAAAAAACAGTTTCACAGTCACTGTTTTTTACTTTACCGAACCTAAAATTATTAAGGTTATTTTCCCCTTTTTAGCGAGATAGCCGTGGCACCTCTTGTACCTCTAGGCGCCGTGGCTCACAGTTTAGGAATCCCTGCTGTAAACCAGTTCACCAAATAATTTCTCAAAATAATGGTTGTACTTAAATTTGTATGAATTTCCATAGTTTATAAACACTGTTGTCGTGTTAACTTTACTTTACTGACAAATAGAAAATCGAAAGTTTGTAATAAGAATTTGGTTGAAAATGAGTTTTTTTAATAAATAATTGCTTGCCATAATTTTCTTTCTTAATTCATAATACATGCCTAATTTTTGTCTGGTAGTTCCCTAAATCAGCTAATATTCAACATTTGTCTCACAAGGCGACCTATTTTATAAAAGAACATCAACATTTCAAGCAACTAAAGGAAATTACTTATCGCGAATAATTCAGATTATAATATACTTAATCAAAATGTAATTTCATTGTTTATACCATTCATTAAACTAATAGTTAGAATTATAAATTAATTACGGTCATATTATGTACTTTATTGTTAAACAAATGCTATTTTATACCACACTGACCATATACATAGATGACTAATTGTACTATTGACGTCCGCATTTTCCATGGTATGTTTTCTTTAAACATTCTTTAACATCCACGTTTTAGCCTTTAATTAACTAATTTTAGATATTTTAAATTATGTATAATAGTTAACACACTTTAAGCTGGTCTCAATGAGAGTTCTGACCACATTAAAATGAATTAACTATTTTTAATAATTAAATTATTTTATATTTTATTATAAATATATATGTGTATTGTTTTCATTTGTTTTATTTGTACGCTTGTGGTGGTACGTGGCACTCACTCTATCTATGTGTGGCAAAAACAAAAACAATTTTTGTGTATGTGCCAATCAAAATCAATACGTAAAACATTGACGATTGTGTATTTGCCAGGTGGCTTCGTGGTACAGGGTAGGTAACAAAATAACATTTAACTTCTCTAACCTAGCTCTCAACAAAACAGTTTAAAAAAAAACTTATCATTTTCGGATTGCTACTTAAACAGTAATTACCATACATCCGTTCAATAATATAATTACTGTGTCATTAATCATCATGTTCATCAACTCCAATTTTCGCTTTTTTTAATCATTTCAAAATTTTTTACATTGATAATTCTCATTTCTGAATGAAATTTGTGCGTTTTAATTTTAGCAGCTATTATGTTAATTGCTTTATATTGCATGCTATTTTTATTTTACTTAATCATTTTTAGTTTGCTTGTTAGTCGTATTTTTTTTTTTAATTTGTTTTTTCTAATTGTTTTAATTTTAATAAAAAATTGTAAATAGTAAATTGTTTATTCGAATCAACATAATATGTTATGCTTAAAATATTTATCAGTTTTCCTTGATATATGTAAAATTAAAGATATACATACATACTTTGTTTCACTTAAATAATGAAAATGATATTGAAATAATCGGAAGGTGAAGCAGGGAACAAATGTGTCGGTTATAGCCGGGGTTCAGTTACAAGCTTATGAAGTTATGATTATAAGTCAAACTATCTTAATTTTCTGCATCCAAAAGAATCCGTTCATCTTGTACCTATAATTTTTTTATTTATGTTGTTCAATTTTTCCCTTTTACCTATATTAAAAATGTGATTTGCTTACATTTACATAATATATCCTTATTATAGCAGAGGAGACTTTTACATGTAAATATTACAACAAAATATTTAAATATCTAGGTATATTCTGCAAGTATATAAATAATAAAATGGTAAAGTATAAACTGCATGATGATGGGTCAACGGATCATGATTGATTAGATCATCGATCAGTGAACTTCTCTTCCTCGCTCGTGTGTACATTAGGTACATACTATATACATACCAAGATCTATAGATCCGAACACAGGCTCTCAACGTGTAGATGTTTACTGTGGTACTCTTTGTAATATATATATGTATTGTAAAGTACATTCATGTATGTATATTTAATTATCTAGTATAATCGCAATGGCATAGCGACCTTAAAGTAACAATACTTAATAATTATATTTCAATTGTAGAATTTAAATTACTTAATATGAGACAATTTCATTTCAAAAATTTGCACCCTGGAGTTTAGCAAAAATTAAATAATTTCCCATTCATACAAAGAATACGTATAACGAAGTTACAAAATAATTTCCGTACTGGGTTTGATATACGGGAGAATATTATAATTAAAGTAAATGTTGTCAAGCTGAATTTTGTCTGCTTTTTTGTGATACATCTGTGAGTTAATGCTAGCAAAAATATACTAATATAATCGAACTTTTAGTATAGCAAACCTCAAGAAGTGAAAAATTGAACAGCGTTATGGGTTCTACGGCACTCATTCAGATGAAAGGCAAATCATATTGCCATTGCATTACCGAACGGTTGAATTCGCTGTCTAGAGGTTTTCCGCGAAGAAAATTCGATATATAATTGAGGTGTAGTTAATTTTTCCTGAGGCAATTGTAAATGCGTTACACTGAGGTCTTTAAAACGCTTTATTCATAATGCAGAGGCATATTTTACATTGAGTGTTATGTTTAGTTCAGGGTAATTTTTAAAAATTCCTTACATCGAATAATTTATAATAATTAAATCAGAAAGTAGTGTAGCAAAAATATAGTAAACCTATACGCATATTCGAGATTAATTCGATACAAGGTATAAACCTTATTAACCAAGAATTTGATGAATTAGGTACGATGGTAGTTCCCATATAGACTAAGAAAAATATACTAAATTTTATTATAGTAGCATGTCAACTTGTTTTGAAATTATACGTATTTGCAAAAAAACGGCCATACACTAAATTTTTAGGTCGCTCTGCTGGTGCAGAGCGACCTAATGAGATACAAAGCTGGGAAAGATGTTATTTTATAGCTCTAAGGATAGCTCTATGACAATATACTACACAACATTGCAAGAGGAAAAATTTTTTTATTACTCATACGGGAGGAGTACTAACTTGGCACACACATTTTTGTACGCAAAATAGCTATTTGCCCGCTGTACTCCTCTCACATACTTTTTACGTGCGGAAAGTATACTTTCCACACGAAAATTGACAATAAAACAAGTAAAATTTAGTCAAAATACGCAAAATCGCCTCTTGATTTTTCATTTAATAAATATTTCATAATTATTTCTATAGAAGCCACCAGCAAAGTATAATTTAAACATCATTTAATTAAAAAAAAAGACAAACACTCAAAAATATTATTTTAAAAAGGAATGAAAAATAGTAATAATAATGGAAGAAAGTTTGTGAAATTCGTAATAAAAAGTAGTATATGAAACTCGTGCAGGATTGTCGATTGCCCACTCGACCGACTGAGCGCACTCACTACGACGTGCGCTGAACTTCTCTCTCGGTGGCAATCGACAATTTCCCGCACTTATTGCATAATATAGGTACTATTGTTAAAGTGAAAATTAAAATCTACATTTTAAATTTTCTCCAAAAGTACATTTAGGAAAAGAAGAAATAAGTCGAAATAGCTTATATACTTCTTTTTACAGGAATTTGTTTTCGTGGTATATTGTTTAGAATATTATAGTAACAGCCTTGGAAAATGCTGTAAACTAAGATCTCCCCCAACTCTGTATCGCAATAAAGAGAGATTCCAAAGCGACTTAAAATTCTGATATACGAATTGTACAATGCTGTTATTTTCAGTACACTAGATTGATTCAAGCATAAATAAATACCTATTCAATATTAACCGCAAAACTTTGTGTTAAACCCCAAAACATTATATATTAGGTTGACTGTAAAGTTCGTTCCCGTTTCAAATTTTGATAGGTATAGATACATTTATTAAATTATGTATTAGGTGCTATATATTATTTTAACAATTTTAAACCTAAGTTCCCAAAACTGTTAAAATAATTACAAAATTGTTAAAATAATTACATATATCCCAAAAAAACCATATTATATATATTATTTTGTTCTACAACATTTTCCAATATTTCAGAAAACATGAGTGTACCTACCGTCCTTTCAGAATCTCTAAATTTTACGATTAAAAACTATTTATACTTTTTTATGTCCATCCAAAATTAACATGAGCAACTCAATAGTATGCTAAAAGCTGCAAAATTTGCAATACTCCTAAAAACAAATCGTAAAACTGCCGAAAGTGATATTATGAAATTTGCTATTTTCTACCAACTCGCCACGGATTTAATAGGCATATGTTAAAGAAAGTATTTATGTACGTTTAGCGAAAGATATATATCTATTCTACAATAATGTCATTACTTTTTATATAGCTGTCCAATCAGTTTTAAAGAATTATAACTTAAGGTCCATTCATATCTACAGACACTGAACGTCACAGACACGTATCGTGGCAGACACGACAAATATTGTTTAATGCTTTTCTTATGCGTGTATTCATATATACCGCACAGACACGGATTGTCTGTATGTATGAATGTGTTCATAAGAAAAGCATTAAAGAATATTTGTCGTGTCGGCTACGATACGTGTCTGTGACGTTCAGTGTCTGTAGATATGAAAGAGCCTTTATAAGTAGTAATTTTTTATTTTAATCAATGACAAATTATTGTTGTTTTTACTAATTACTACTTATCTTAAATCTCTACTAATCTATATTTATTAAATAAAATAATTCACCTTGTTTATGTCTAACACATTAGTAGAAAACTTTTTATAAACAACAGAATTTATTAGAAAAACAAATATAATAATTATTTATAGTATTATGTTGTTACTATGGTTTTAAATTCAGTTAAGATCTGCTAATGAAAACGATCAATGGAGTATTTTGCACTATTTTTCTGAAACTTTAACTTTCGCTGAAGTACCAGCGAAGTGGCCGAGCGTGCTTACTGCTTAGGCACTGGTACTTCCGAACTGATCGCTCGAGTACTAGAATCCTAAGACTGATTTTGCTCGTAAAAATAATATTCTACGGTTTCCTTTCACAATTCCAGATGAATATCCGCATAGTTCCGTAAGAAAACAGCTACAGATGCTTATGTATCGATCAAACCCTAGCGCCCACATCACTTCCCTTGACCGCCTATTACATCATAATAATGAACTACATATATAATTTATTATAGGTAAAAATTAAAAATTCTAGGTAATTAAAATTGAATAAATAAAGCTGTGATAAAAATAATGATATGAGTTACATACTATTTGTAAATTTCGCTGAAGTCTTTCATTTATGGTATGTAAGAGTCCAGAATAAGCTGCAATACAGACGGCATGCACGTGATTTAAAATAATGTCTTACATTAATATATAGGTAATTATTTTTAAGGTTCCCTTCTAAATTATAGTATTTTTTTACTATCAGGCGAATGTTTTTCTACTGACCCCAGAGAAATCAACAAAAAATTATAAAGGAATTACTTCATGCTTTTTTTTTCATATATTGTAGATAACCTGCACTTGTTTACTAAAACTTTACAATTCGTAACTAAAAATTTATTTTTTATGCTGTAGTGTAATTAATTAATAATTATCTGATTTTTTTTTTATTTGTTGGCGCCCTCGTTGTATTGTAAGCAGTGACACATATAAAAAACATTTATTAATTGTTTCTTGAACTTTTTAATCCTTTAAGTCATATTCATATTATTATTATCTTATTTGAAAATATTTTTCCATTTTTATAAATATTTTACAAACGCGTCATCGTACAAAAATTTTCGAATATTTTGTAAAAATTAAAGAAAATGTTGTGCAGTAAATTTATAGTATTGAATCGATTTTTGAGTTACCTCCAAACATATGACCTTGACTTAAAAACGTACCTACTGTCAAAAATTGAACTTTTGAAGTATATAAACAGTATCTTATCATTTATGTATTTTTTACTGAAAACACTTGAGTATCAAGTACTTAAACGACGCTAACACATATTCTACGCAGAATATTTCTGTTAGAAACTATCTGAACAAATGATTTTATTTACGACTACCATAAAATTTGCTTATAAAAGTTCAGTAAAGTACTATCTAAAACTTCTGTTTTATATACAGCTGTGCAAATTTTTGTATTTTGCAGAACAGTCTGTGCAGAGACGTAACTACAAATTTTGCACCCTAAAGCGATTTTGAGTCAAACACCAGTCCAGTTTTTCCCGAAAAAAATAAGTGACGAGCAAAGAAAAAGAAACTGCTAGCTTCTCATCTTTTACCAAAAATCCAAAAATATCCTAACGAGTAAAAAAGTATTTTGATCCTCTTACTTTTTTTCTATCGTGCCCCTTTCTATCATGCTTGTTAGAGTGACTGCTCCACTTGTTCCTCTGCCTCTGTGTAAAGAAACAATTGTAAGTGGAACCGAGTACTCCAATATTTTTTCTGCGGAACCCTAAAAATGCCCAGAAGGACATAATAACAACAGAAATACATATCTAACACCTTATTATTTAAGTGATCTTGATTTTATAATTTGGAAAAACAGAAAGTTCAGTTGGAAGGTTCGGTTCAATTAGTACAGACATTGTGTTGCGGAAAAAAAACTCCAACTGTGCTTTAATTATAATCAAAAGTTTTGCCATGGTCAACGAACTTAAAATTGACTTATGTATTCTTCCACTACAAAGAAATTTGCGAAATAGATACATTTCAACTCCAACACAATTATATAGAACTATTAGTTTTTTAATAAGTTAATAACTCATTTTAACTGATTTTATAATAACACGAATTTATAGACTATAATACAACATAAATATTATTAAATTGAAATTAAACAAACTGTTTATCAAATAAAAGAAAAAATTCTAAAGAATTGATTGGTAACGTTTATATAGTCACGCACATGCTAATAAAGGATATAATGTATTTTTCTTAAGGCATATATGTAAAATTTCCCAAAACGCACAGAGTGAAACATCATTATTATTCTATCAAATAAATTATAACATATAGAAACACAATGTACCTATATCTATACGAAAAGAAAGAACTTCTTTAATGAGAATGTTTTCAACGTAATTAACGATTCTTGGAAAAATTGTTGTTGCTAGTTTTATTGGAGAAAAATCGGATGATGAATTTTTATGGTGCTGAAGCCTGATATCCGAGTCTCTTTATATTAGAAAAAGAAAAGTATTGCATATATTTACAAAAATAAAAAAAAATGTTATGTCTCGTTCACAAACTTACAAGGGGCAACGTGAAGCGAACTACGGAATAAGAATGTATAAAAAAGAATCGCACTATAGTTTTAGAGAATAAAATATTTGGCCAAAATTAATAAAACTTCGCTATTGGACATTAACTAGTGTATTTTTATGATAATAATAATAAAATAATAATAATAAATAATAACTAATAAGATTTATAAAGTTCGGACTGGAAAAAAAGTAATAATAGGGTAAGTACGGGAGAGATGCCGCGTCGGGAGTGATGCCCCAGTAGCCATAGTTCGTCGGTTGATTGACAGATAGCGCTATTGATGGATTATATGTTTAAAATAAGTTACTTATTGGTATATGGTAATATTATTTATGATTAGTCCATCAGTTTAGTAATTATCCAACTTTTTATTATTGAAAAGTACGTTTTTTAACATAATATTTTATCAGCCATTTAATTCATTAGAATTTAAGAATGTATACTTCATTGTTTTAATGAAAATGAGTTTTGTTATTAATTTAGGTATATTTTAAAAGTACTGTATAAAATTTTAGGTTGAAATTCCGCACTATGCTTGCTATAGCAACATGCGGCATCTATCCCAACAAAAAGGAGAGACGCCGCATTTAAAGTTGGTATAGATGCCGCATCATATTACATGTTTAAAACATAGACCTATATACCTTAATTATGCAATTTTTTTTTGGACTGTAAATTATGCCACGTAAATATAAAAGATCCATTAATGGATCAGGAAGAGCCCTCATATTAGTGAAGATAACGAAAATAATGATGACTGCCTGTGTATTGAATGTTTTGAAAGGTACTCAGAAACAAATAAAAATTTGACTGGTTAAGATGCATTAAGTGCCAAAAATGGTTACATATGGCATGCATCATGTATGGAGATGTGTGTAAAATGCAAAATTTTTAATATGAACTATGCCGCGTCTCACCTTCTTTGATGCGGCATCTCTCCCATAGGTGTGGGAGAGACGCCGCTTTGCAGGCTCTACAAAAATGTTAATTATGAATCCTTTATGACTCAAA
The DNA here is from genome assembly GCA_035578155.1 of Brachynemurus nebulosus. Lineage (NCBI taxonomy): Eukaryota > Metazoa > Arthropoda > Insecta > Neuroptera > Myrmeleontidae > Brachynemurus > Brachynemurus nebulosus. The sequence continues at coordinate 51,751,082 of JAPWDM010000001.1, read as the reverse complement.
ATTTACAATTATTTATAAATAATTGTAAAGAACAATGTTTAGATTTATTGTGTACCAAATTTCAAATCAATTAAATGCTTACTTTAAGAATTATCAAGTGTTTTCAAAATGTGCGGCATCTCTCCCGCATTCACCCTAATAATGAAACAAATACAAGGTACGATTTTTTGAATAAGATTATATTTATAAAGTAAGGTACGATTTTTTGAATAAGATTATATTTATAAAGTAATAACCCAGGAATTAGATATATCCGTATATATCATTAGTTTTCCCAACAAATCAATGGTTTATCGTTTTCGTTTTACCCTGTTCCAAGCATTGAATACCATGAGTATTTTAGAATAGGTATACAGTTTTGCAGTTTACTGACAATATTTTTCAAATTTATTTCAAATGATGAAGTATTTCTATTGGCTCGTATTCACTTGATGAATTTACATTATCTTCTATTAGTTTCTTATATAATTCCACATTTCCTTTTCTTCATACGTCAAACTTTTTTTTCTTTTGGGACGATACGTCATGTCTGTAGAAAAAATTAGAATTTATTGCCATTCACAAGTATCCATAGCTGAAAAGAATTGGACCGTATTTATACCAATAAATACTGAATATATTCACATTATAAATGATCGCCGAAAAACGCCGAATTCAATTTGAATTTTGAGATTTTAATTTCAGTATGCAGTAACAAATTACACCTCAAACACTGTTAAGAAAATTATAATTTTCATTTTAAAAATATACCTGTGTAACAACAAAAAATGTTAACTTCACTCAAAATTTTCAAAAGTATAATAATAACACACTTACAATTAGACACATGAAAGTTATACAATGACTTTCATCCGATAGCTTAAATACGCATTGAAAATATCAATAAGTAGGCTACCCTGTGCCGGTAAAAGAGACGTTGAAATAAGCTAATAGAAACAAAGCATTATCCTTTGACTCCTTGGGGAAATATATTTAAAATTTCAAATTTATTTATATTATAGGCAATTTCAAATACCACGCGGACGAAACTACTACTGCCGGTAAAAGTAAATATCATATGGTAGTCAGTCGACTTTGCCTCGTATCACTGGTTCGCGAGAGTTTATACCAGAGACAGGGCCGCGCCAAGCGGGGGTGTTAGGGGTGCCTAGTACCCCGGCGGCAGGCTTTGGGGGCGGCAAATAAAATATAAAATTATTACTATTTTTATGTGGTAATTTTGATGACACTAAATGTTACCCGCATTTTGCTTAAATACTTGTCTATTATGATTGTTGTGACCCGTCGGTAATCCGATTATTCCGATTGTCGACCAGCGACAACAATCATTTGCGCGGTAATCGGTGAGATCAAACGGGATCGGGTTCGAACATGTTCTTGCACGCTTTAATTTTATAAAAACCGTCGTTAAATTCTACACATAAAACATTTATCAACAGGCTGGCGACATTCATCCGGATTTGAGGACCTAATTAGGAAAATTTTTTAAACTAGTTCGTTTAAACTCAAAAATTACCTGTTTTTTACGCTGTAATAAGCGATTTTTCGATAGAAAAATGTTTGTATTAAGCAATGTGAAAATTTAGTTCCATTATTTTTAGTTATATTTGAAAAAATAAAATTTTTTGGAAAAATTAAGAAATGTAATTGTTGAGAAAATAAGTGGTCTACTGTAAAGCAATAAATTAAGAAGATGTCATTTATGATATAAAAATTTTCGTTTGTTATCTAAAGTAAACAATTTTCTATTTCTCTCATAATTATTTTAAAACGTATATATCTCACTTAGTTGCAAAAACAAATACAGTTCAACTGCGGGTAATAAAGAGAATCACAACTACAACACAATACATACATAATATAAATATACAGTCGTCCTTTTGTGCGGTAATGACTAATGAGCTCATCGTTCAAGCGGTTCAAGCATCCACAGGTACACATCATACATAAACATACATAATGTGAAGTTATCCCAATACCTATGTATTTTATTATTTTAAATATTTTTAATAAATTAAATTTGATTTAATTTTTAACGAAAGATGCAAATATGTATGTATAATAAAGTGATATTATTAACGGAAAATAGGTATTAGTCATAAAGTATGTTATATTTACTTTTTGGTTGTTAAAACCAACAAGAAACTAAGATATTTTTAGAAAAAATTTAAATTTTTAGAAAAACAATGTATTCTTAATGATTATTACTTTTAAATAAAGTCTTTTAAATGACTTTTATATGTCATTATATAATATATAAACATTGACTCAAATATATACTGTACCTTAAAAAAAAAGTTCACCCCTGTTAATCCTGATGTGTGTCTTTTCTCTGTTTATCAATCTTTAAAATTGTTTAGTTTTCGTTGCGTTACGTTGTATATAGTACGTGACGATTAGTAAACAAAACAAACTAAAAATTGATGACTAGATCTCTTAGTAAAATATTATTCTTTTAATTAAGACTTAATAAACACTGTATTGAACAGTCGAAATATAATAAAAGAGTTTAAGATTTCAATTATTTGGTTTTAAAACCAACATTTTTATTTTATCTTCTTTTTCCTATTTGGTTGATGTCTTAAACCTAATTTATTATTTCTATTTTTTGTTATTATAAATTTTGTTTTCAATGTTTGCTTATCCACATCTGCAAGCAATTTAGTTTAAAATATACATGTTCTTTCGATATTGCTTATTCCACTTAGGATAAGATTTATGGATGTTCTTTAAATTGGAGCACTCCATACTCTTTTCTTGGAAAAGTTACATTATTTCGTTTCTCAGAAAGTAAAAAACATCCCCTTTTGGGCTCTGCGGAACGAATCTGATATAAATGCGTTAGATTTATGTGATGAAATAGAAACTCTTTTAACATATATTAATCCCGACATGAATGCATTAACAGTTTTAGATTATATATTTTCTAATGATCTTACTACAATGTTTCCGAATATGACAATTGCATTAAGGATATTTTTGACAATACCTGTGACAGTGGCATCTGGTGAGAGAAGTTTTTCGAAACTTAAGTTAATAAAAAATTATTTAAGATTTAGTACCTATGTCACAGGAAAGAATATCGTATTTAAGTTTAATTAGCATAGAAAACAAAATTGCTGCAGATATGGACATGTCAGATTTAATAAATGAATTTTTAATAAAAAAGGCAAGGAAAGTGAATTTTATATAAAATTTTAAAATTGTTACTATTCGTTTTTGTTTTGTGTAAAATTATTTATTTTTATTTATTTATTCTTGAAATTTATGCGAACTAAATTGTTAAAAAAAGTTTAAGTGTTTTATTCCATTTATAATCCTAAATATTTTATAATATTTTATGCATTTCATTAAAGTAAGTATATATATAGTAAGTAAACTGGTAGCCGGGAGGCATATATTTTATTATCAAAAATGTATTACAAATAAGTTTGGCGTTTTAGGGGCGGCAATTTTTGTCTTGCACCCCAGCGCAAATGTCCCTTGGCGCGGCCCTGACCAGAGATCTGAAACAAGGAACATTCTCTAAATTTGAGGCACAGTTTACTGGTCCGGTTTAATTAAAGAACATGGCAAATAAAAATGTAGGCTTTATAAAAGTTTTCAAGTATCTTCATGACAGAAATAATTTAATTTTTTTTATTTTTATCCTTAAAATCCTATTTTATTTATATTGCTTACACTTCGTAGATCGAAATCGACTCTTACCGAAAAAAAATTTTTAATGAGAAACCATTTTGTCTTCAAGAAGATATTCCCTTTAAGGCAATTTTTGTGTAGTATACAATATGTACAAATTCATGTATACAATATTTCTAATATAGAAACTATTCGAAATCGTGACTACCACATACTACTATCATTTGAAACGTTTTCATCACTTTATTCATATCTTCTCGTATTATTTATTGCATTCCAATCCAAATACCAAAAAGTAACTCTTCTCCAGCTAATTCTTTCTTGCTCTGTTTGTAACTTTATATAATACGTTTTTTTTTATTCTATAATAAAAGCAATAATGTGATGATTTTTTTTAAAGTATTGTTTCAAACTATATAAAATATGTATTCATATATGAGTATCAATTATTTTGATATAATTATATAAAATTATGGTTTACCGTTCTACACTGCTCTCATAAACGTTATTGAAATATTTTTTAAGAACTGCTGAATATCATCGATCTGGATCGACATGTAGTCTATAATTTTCATGGTCATTTTAATTTTTTTTTTTTTTTAAATGTAAGACTGAAGAAGTATTGAAAAATTGATGGAGGTAAATTGTTATGGGGCAAATAATTTATGCAAATTTTAAATAAAAATGAAATAGTAGCTTGAAAATTTGTACGAATTCAGTGTACTTATTTAATTGTAATTCTTTGAATTTCAATTTTACTTTCCTTTTAGATTTAGTTCAGTAAATAATTTAATGCTAATTGAAAGGAGTAGATGTAAAATTAAAATCTTAAAGTACTATTTGTCTTTTTTACTAAAAAGATGTATTTATTCTGACTGTTAATAATTTGCAAATAAATTTACAAATAAAATTTAAATAATTTTCGTAGTTCAAACAAAGAAATATTTTAATTTTAGTAAAAAAAAAATTAACAAATTTATTCGAGCGGAACATCACGAAATGATTATGCATTTATTTATTATACAAGAATTCAAAAGATGCTTTAGTTTCAACAATGAATATTGGACATGCGATTAACGATATCTGCTTAAAATTGTTTCTTTTCGTAAAGATAAACAAGTAGTTAATTTTGTTTTTTTTTTTTTAATTTAAAATTTTAATTTCACTCGTCAGTTTCTTTTTCAAAAACATATCAATAAAGTTATGGAAAAATACAACATAAATCACCTTTTGAATGTTTCTTTTTATAACGAAAAATCTAAGGTCGATTCTTATAGAACTTAGTACAAAAAGAACGAATGCATTCTTTCGATATCTTGTTTAGTTTTTCAGATATTTCGAGTAAAATTTCTTAAAGTGACTATAGGGAATAATAATAATGCGTTATACTTATAAAATTAATAATGTAATGTTAGTGTATAGGAAGTGAGCTGTGTCATCTCGAATATTTTGTTTTGTCGGAACTATCCGACTGATCGTTTCATTATTAGTTGATTATTTATCAATTAACAACGGATTTTTAATGAATAAACTTCTTTCGAGCAAATGGTTATTATTAACAGTTGCGACTTCTAACTGTTAGTCGTCCCAAAATTATTTAATTACCCTTTGCGCGAAAATAAGGTTTCAGTTGTGGTTCCCCGCCCATTTTTCATTCTTTTCCTTTCGATCGGAAACGCCAGAAGACCATTTAGAAAAATTTTTAAACGTGTGTAAAAAAAAAATTTCTGAAAATTTGGTGGTGGATCGTTTCCAGCAGTGTAGCCAAAAATATGTTGCTAACTGGAATCTGCTGCCATTTGCCTACTCATTCCGTCCATGGTAAGATAATCTTACTCGTTACTTCATAGTTTTCCTGTATAGTATTCAGTTTTGAATAAATAACCATCTCTACAACTATAGTTATACATTTTTTTCAATGGCAGCTTCAAATTCCATTTTTTTAAAGCTTGAACAATACATTTAATTAATTCTTGGGGTCATCATAAAGTAGGTATTCTTTAATTAAAAATATAAAATCGACACAAATACGCATCTTCTTTTAGCGAATTTGCAGAAATTCAGCTATTCCACTAGGTCTCATGACACGACTTGAGCCCGGGAATATGGCAGAAATTTGTTTTGAGGTCCCTAGAAACCAAAAATAATATTCACTCTAATTTATATATATATATATATATATATATATATATATATATATATATATATATATGTATGTATGTATTTATGTATCAGCACGATAACTCTCGAACGAAATGTCCTAGGTTTACCAAATTTGGTGAGAACGTTGGGAATCCAAAAATCTTGGATGAGTTCTTCAGCCAGACACGCCGGATGCCAGGAACATGGTTTTTGTTCTTGCAAAAATTAGTTTATTGCCAAAATTTGCTATAATTTAAAAGTTTTTGCCACATTTTTATACACCATTGCAAAGACGGAAAAAAATCACATAAAAAAGGTTTTTGAACTATTATTCTAGGTTAGCTAGTTTTTGAGAAAATAAGAAAATAAGAAAATCCCCTACCGGGGCGGTTCTAGAAACCTCCGGCGGTGGGTGGAGTAATGTGAACGAAAATTTTTTCTAATATAACTAAACTAACGGAACTTGATCTAACCTAACCGAACCTAAGAAAATTTGGTCTCAAACCTAACTGAACCTTATTGTTCTATAATTTATATAAACTGAATTTATTATTAGCGAATTTCCAGAATGGAATTCAGTTATTACAGGCACTGTCATGACGCGACTTTAGTCCGGGACTATGGCAGAAATATGTTTTGAGGTCCCTAGAAACCGAAAATAATATTCACTAATACATATATATATATATATATATATATATATATATATATATATAGGTATATATATATATAGGTATATATATATATATATATATATATATATATATATATATATATATATATATATATATATATATATGTGTCCGCACGATAACTCTCGAACGAAATGTCCTAGCTTTACGAAATTTAGTGAAAATATTGGAAGTCCCAAACCGTTGGACAAGTTCGTTAGCCAGAACATGTCCGATCCCAGGAACATGGTTAAAAAATTGTTTTTTTGCCAAAATTTCCACTTATTCAAGAATTTTTGTGAAATTTTTTTACACTATTTAAAAGAGGAGAAAAGATTACATAAATACCCCTGTCGCAGCATCCTGCATAACATAGCGAATTTCCATTTACAAAAGTACGTTTTTCTCGGAAACTAGTTGATAAAGAGTAATTGTAAATAAAATGTACTTTTGTAAATGGAAATTCGCTATGTTATGCAGGATGCTGCGACAGGGGTATTTTCTATAACAATACAATATCATACCAATTTATAATGGAACATATTCTAGTACATATTGTTTATTAATAATAATAATAAATAAATAAATAATTTGTCAGTTCTCAAGGAAATATTCTCTATGTATTATTGATGATTGAAATTAATTTTTAGAATAGTTCATTATGTTGCATTAACCGCATCATCATACGAATGAATGAAATGTACATATGTATATGAATATATTAATATAATATTGAACATATAATAATATTTTATACATTAGTACAATCATAATCAGTATGTGAAAATCTCTATTGAACAGTATTGCATAGCAAAGATGCATTATTCTTTTCAGACTTACACATTTTTTTTGTTATACACGGAAATATTCAAATAGTATTTTACATTAAAAAAAGAAAATAAAATGGAAAAAATATTTTTTGTTGTAACTTATAAATAATAAAAATGCCACAAATGTTACATAATTTTTTTTTTTTTTTTTTGTAATATCAACTAATATATAGTTTCTAGTAAGTAATTAAAATGGTCTTTTAATTACAAATATTATCGAATCTTTGTGAAACATTATTAACTTATATCCGTATTCGTATTTATTATTTAAACTTACATCAGTATTATTTCAAATTGTATGCTTATTTAGTATTGAATACTGGATATTTTTGGAATGTATGCCAAATCATTATTAAATTAAAATTCACATAAAGTCGCTAATGCTTAACTGTAGAATCCTAAAAGAATAATTGGTGTTAACATTCTATATTGCTTTAATTGCTTTATGTACTTTTTTTACTTTTTTTTAACAAAAGCGCGTCAAAAAGCATACTATGGGTCGGTGCATATAAATTTCCAGTCTCTGCTACTCCAGTTTTTGAGGATTGGGTTTTTGAGCGAATTAAAAATTAATTATTGCAGTTCCATGTTGCTTTATTATCATCACTTGTAGAAATCAAAATGAGAAGATATATTTTGTCTTCTACAATTTTTTCGAAATTGTATGTGATTGTATTGTTTAACTCTTCTGAGTACTTTACCTTTCTGAATCTAAATATCTTTTTGAATATTTGATAAACAAAATACCCCTGTCGCAGCATCTGCATAACATAGCGAATTTCCAAATATTGGGCACTGGCGGATCTCATCTAAGAGCTGTATCCATTTAAAATAGTTTAGCTTTCTAACAGTGAAACAATTTTCAAAATCAGTTGATTAGTTAATTTTTGGCGCTTTTGGGTCCTTAGGACCCTAACGGATCTCATGTATTGTAGCATATATCCATTTAACAATATATTATTACATTACATAACTACAGTTTTCGATTTTTTTCTGGTTATGCAAATATATATAAATTATATTTTCTCTCTAACAAGGAAATGCACCCAGAGTGAAATTCGGGATTTTGATGAAACTTCGCTGGTGCATAGAATATGTAGGCAAAAATAAGGGACCCCTATTTTTTTTATCGGCCATCTTCCACGTTTACGGGGTGAAACCAGGCCCTAAAGTTGGGGGTTCAAATCGTATTTCTTAAGATATCTCGAAAACTATAAGAGATAGACGAAATCTTTAAATTGGCGAAATGTTACTCTTTGAAACATCTATTCACCTATATAGGTTAAACCAGAGCCGGGTTAATAAGAGGGACTGGAGGGGTAAAAATGGGAGTAATTTTTCTTGTACTACCTGAATGATTCAATGTATCAAATTTTTGGTATCATAAATAGAAAGAGCACCAAAAAATAGGGGACACGTATTTTTGCATTTTTTCTAGTTTTTCTAGTTCCTCATTTCATCCCATGAAACTTTTGTCAGTATTAACTGAGATTTTCAGCTGTTCCGCAACTTTATGAACGCTCTATATATATATATATATATATATATATATATATATATATATATATATATATATATATATATATATATATATATATATATATATATATATTTGAATATTAGTGAAGTAGATTTTCGGGTTCTAGAGGCTCCAAAACCTACCGTAGTCCTGGACTTAAATCTTATCATAAGAGCTGCTGTAATAGCTGAATTTCCTAGCTAAAAGATATCAAAAGCTCCCACTTTTGTTTGTCTCTGAGATAAGTGAGTTCCATCCGAGTAAGCATTTCACACTTAGACAATTATCTCATGTGCTTTTATATTGTGTTTACCCTCCCTTTACAGTAATTAAAAAAATAGAGAAAAGTTAATGCACGTTCATTTATTCGTTCATTTTTAAAAATTCATTCGTAAAAATTCGTTCATTTTTTTTTTAATATAAATGAATACAATTCTACTATTTCAACAGCTTATATTATGCGTACATATTAATTAGCAAGCGTTTATGAATATGTGAACTGCAGTCCAATTTAAAACAACAGCCAACACATCAGACTGCACGGACTTATTATAAATTCACAAACAATACACTCACAACACAATCCTATTGTTTTTTTTTCTTTCTTTTCTATGATGTATGTATTGTTGTTATTCGATTGTTACACACAAAACATTTGTAAATTTATTATTAATTCAATGTTTAACAACAACAATTGTACACTCGCAATGCAAAAAAAATTTGTAATTAGCTAGAATTATTAATAGTAAGTACGTGTATGTACAATTGTAGGTACACAATAACAAGTAGATAAATTATACATTCATGTACACAGCTAAAGTTAATGACGAATAAACGACCCTATGCAGATGTATGCACAGTGGCGGATTTACCCTAAATGCCGCTCTAGGCTCAATAAAAAATGCCGCCCCTAAAATCGGCCGCCCTTCTTAAAAAACGTAAGTGACGAACAAAAAAAAAAACTTCAATTTCTACATTTTGCCTCCCCTAAAATCGGCCGCCCTTCTTAAAAAACGTAAGTGACGAGCAAAGAAAAAACCAATTCTATATTTTGCCGCCCTTTTTGACCCAAATTTGCCGCTCCTAAAATCTGCCGCCCTAGGCTCCAGGCTACTCAACCTGCTGGTAAATCCGCCACTGTGTATGCATGCTGCGTACATTCTATATTCAGTATACACACATCAAAACAATTAAAGAAGCAGAAAAATTTCTTAAATCTTTTCGTTTTAGTGATTTTTGAAAGGCTATAACTTTTTGGAAAATGATCGTATGGAGATGCAAAAATGCGCATTTCGAAGCATAAACGAAGTTTTGAGATGATTCGTTGAAAATTCCTTTTTATGGCAACGCTTATTGCAGAACTAAAAGAAAATTGTGAAACAAAAAATAATTTCTCAATTTTTTTTCTTAAAGTTGTCCCTGAGTTCAAAAATTTTTTTTCCTATAAGGTCACTGAACTTGGACTTGATACGACAATTTGTCGCTGAGATAGTGGCTGTTAAATGAAAAGTCACCCTTTTGTCTTTGAGCATCGATATCTCATAAAGTAATGACTGTACAGTAAACGGAAGGAGGGATTTTGAAAATTTGAATAGATTTTCTGTAAGTGCTTTTTAATGTCTTAGGAAAAAAAATTTACCTCAATATTAATTTGAAAAAAGTACAAAAAAACGACTTATTCTGGTGTTTTTGATAATCGAAAAGTACCATCGCTCGTATGTTTGTTTAGTCTAGTATATGTCCAAAAACCTTATAAATCTTCAGTTCGATTGGTTGAAGCGTTTTTCCGCCACGAATCGTCAAAGTTTTTTCAAAAATCTAAAGAGCACGTTTATTGCTCCTTAAACATAATTTAATGATGACAAAAACATTAAGATGAAAAAACTTATTTTTCGTTACTTTTCCTACAATTAAGCATTAAATACAAATTAACTTTAAAAAAAAATCGCTGAAACACTAACACACTATTTTGACAACTAATACATCAATTATTGTATTGAAGAGCACGTCGCACAACTGTGGTATTTATTGTGCTTAGAGAACAAGCTACGTTTGTTTAAGTACCTTATTGTATACAATTTATATGGAATTCATGACGTGGTAAGGCGTTGTGTCACAGTTAGTCAGATTTAACTTGATATTTAACAGTGCTCGTGACCGTCAACGTTTAATTGATGTCATCATTAACTGATGTTTAAAGGGCAATGAGAGTGGCTCCCGTAATTTTTATTAAAACTTCGACGATTTTGAACGAAAAAACGGCTCAATCGATCAAATTGAAAACAGGAATTTTAAGCATATATTCAAGAATCAAACTTCCAAAACATTGGTACTTTTCACAGTATTGACAAAGTGGCAGTAGATTTCTCAAAACACTATAAGGTGTAATTTTTTTGTATTTTTGTCAAATTAATATTGATATTAAAAAAAAAATTCCTATAATTTCAAGACACTTGTAGAAATTTGATTCAAATATTTTAAATCTTCCCTTCCGTTTGTTGGACAAATCGCTGTACCGAGTCCAACAAAAAACCAAATTGGAGTTGAATGATCAGGCTCAATGACCTTGGTATTGGTTTGATCAGAATCTAGATAAAACCTGAAGAAAAAAATTTTTAGAATTTTTTATCACCTGATTTTTTATTTAATTCTGCCATTCTTTTTCTGCACAAAAACATTTCAAAAATAGATACAGTAAACTTAAAAATACGCGTTTTTGTACATTTATATGATCATTTTTCACAAAGTTACAGCCTTTCAAGCAGTGGCGTAGCGAACATAACTGGCGCCTGGGACACGACCCTTTATTGGCGCCCCCTTTCCTCTCCAGAAACACATATAGTAATATATGGTACGTTATTAGTACACATTTTGCGCCTCTTTGCAAGTGGCGTCCAGGGTATGATACTTCTCCTCTTGCCCCCCTACCTACGCTACTCTATTTTCTATTTGACAACGAAAGTGAGACCGTAAACCGTTACACTTACAATTGCACATTCCTGGCCTTCTGCGACGCAAACATATCAAATGATGTTTCCGATGTTTCGTTTCTTCTCGCTCTACACTGAGCAAAGCTAGGTCGTATAACTTTTCTTAATCCATTGTAGTCCTCAAATACGAAAGTTTTAATTTTAACTTACTTGAATATTGCTCACAACTTGCGATGAATACTGCAATTGTGAGCAGAATTTTAATAGAAATGCACAAATTCTGAAATACGCATTCATTTCCATACTGCACAATAAATTCAAGTAGCTCTTCAGCACACCTGAATTGAGCACACCATTCACTCCCTCTCGCCTATTCGCAAAGTGCGGGAACTCTTAACGGGATTGTTTAAAATGAATTGGTTTACATATTGTCCTATATTTTGATTTTTAAATTTAATAATTGGCGATTTTGCGCGCCACCCTTTGAAAGGCGCCCAGGGCACGTGTCCTACTTGTCCCACCCTAGATATGCCTCTGCTTTCAAGTGTCACTAAAAATTTAGAAAATTCATCTGCTCCTTTAATTTTTTTGCTGTGTATATGTGTACAAACAGTGTAAAACAAACAATACATACACATATCTAATTATTGTTTCGTATTCCACGCAGGAAGATTATTATTGTAATAACAATAACGCACAGAACATATTTCATAAGGTTTAGTGTTAAAATTTATTTTTATATTTCCTTTTTTAACGCGAATTTAAATTATCTTTGATAAAAATATTTCACATCTTTCTGAAGAGAATTAGTCCTTTGCATTTGAATATGTTAGGAGAATATAATTGGAGAAACATATTTTTTGTTACTTTTTAACCTAATCAAGATTTTATAAAATAGCCGTGCCCGAAAAGACTATTAGATGCATTAAAATATACAGCTGTAGAAAATTAAATATTATTTTGATTGTAGCGGTCAAATGTTTTCCATATGCCTAATATAATTGTGCTTTTATAAACTGAGTGAAAGCACAAAAACTTAAAAATAAGTAAAAACTGTAATAAGTAATTATTTATTAGCTAATAGGAAATGTTCATGTACATATTTTTTTTAGTAGTTTAAATCGTTAGGCGGGGCATACACAGTGCGGTATACCAGAGAGGTTTACATGCACAGGTAAGCTACACAGGTTTATCGGTATTGGCAACGTGCTTACACACGTTACGGTAAACCGTACCGTAAATCATTAGGTTTCACTTATTATCAGTAGATTTCGTCATGGTATTCGCGAATGATTGGTTTGCAGTAATTGGTTTATTTTTAGCTAGTGATAGTAAAAAACGTAAAACATGGTGAAAAAATTTTACAAGTGGATCCGTAACAGAAGCAGGCTCAAACTCCTTTAATTTTATTACAAATTTCGCATAAGCAGCATCTCTTTCTTCACAATCATGATACTCGTTGCTTTTCACAAGCCAGAGATATAGAGTTCACATTTGTATAATTCTATAAATTCTTCCACAACTTTTTCGTCATCACCTGACAACCTTTTCTTATTTGAGGTATTCTAAACGAAAGCTTACAGTTAATATTTAAATATTGCTGATGCAGTTTAATTTTTCTTTGTATTAATACTGCCATTTGGCCCCCGTTTATGAGAAATTTGTATAATTAAAAGAAAAACACTTTCTGTAATTTTTTAAAGATTTTAATATGTTTTTAATCTGATATATTGTCTGATCGCGTACACGAAGAAACTTTATTTGTAATTTAAAGTTAAATATAACCTACTTATAAAATAAGTACAACAAAACCAGGATCTTTTATTATAACATTGTTTTCCCGCAAAAAAAAAGTAAATAAATAAATAAATACAAATAAAAACAAATGTATATTTTATACTTTCCAAATAACCAGAAGTTCTAACGAAGTACATTGAGATAAATAGCATTAAAAAAAATTTCGTGTGAATGTGTATGAACACCGTTCCTTCAAAAATACTTTTAAGTTTTTCATATAACGTAAAAGCCCCCACTATGAAACGGTATCTAATATTGGAACAGTTTTGACATTTACATAATAATGAAGTTATTTCTGAAAGAAACGTCTGATAAGAAAAATTATTATTAATAGAATGATTGTTTTTCAATTTAAATTCACTTCGCATTTTATGTTTCTTTACTTAATTAAAGAAATAAATATGTTAATGTCAAAACTGTTCCAGTATTAGATACCGTTCCATAATGGGGGCTTTTACGTTATACCTAATTAAATTGAATTGCAAATTTTTCGCTACTTGAAGTTGGAATAATATGAAAATTATCAACAAAAATTATGATTGCTCTTAATTAGTCATGGAAACAACGCCGTTTATGAAATTAATTAGCATTACTGTAATCAGAGTTAAACAATAGTACGACCAATTTCAAAGTCATGATTCATATTTATTACGGAAACCAAAACTATAACAGTTATGCAACAGAATTGAATAATACTGTGATTAATGATATAGCTAACTAGCTTATACAGATTGGTTCAAGAATATCTGCATATTATATAAATCTTTCTATCACTTAAATAATATTATCTACATATTATTAAAGCATGTTCAAATAGATAATTATGATGCATGAGTATTATCATTCATCAATATTCATAAATCATAATATTCATTTTTCAACCAAAAAGAAATTGATTTTAAATATTAACTCTATCCATTTGTGTTTTAATAAAAAAAATTTTTAATGGACAACTATAGTAAAAGCTTTTATATAAATTTATGCAATTTAATATATAAGTCTGTCACATCGTCTGCCTATAATACAACTTTGTAAAGCAAGTAAATTACATTATTATTAAAAAAAATTTGAATTCATTCTGTTCATTTATATTTCAAAATTTTAAAATTAAACCTAAGAATAAATGTCAAAACTTTCTTATCATTAGTTGCATACACTAAGTTAAAAAGTTAAAAAGACAGAATTCTGTCTAAGACGGAAGAGTTAATATTTTGTTAAATCTGTCTTGAAAACGGAAATTCAATTACTTGAAATAAATCTTGAAAAAATTTTTATCTTTGAGTATTTTTTATCAGATCTTAATCTAATGTAATTCTAATGTTTTAGGAACTAAAAGAAAGTTTCAACTATGGACTATTTTGTCCACCAGTTAATGGAAAGGCAGGAAAATTTCTGGATGAAGAACGACGTCTAGGCGACTATCCATTTAATGGTCCAGTAGGATATTTAGAGGTAAACTTCCATTTTCAAGTTTTAATTTTTTACCTTATTCAATCATCTTGTATGTTTTTTGAGAATAAAAAGTAGGTTTTCTATCCCAAATCTTTTTATTACAATTATTATAGTACTTATAACTTTCCTTGATATTTACAAATAAAATGTTGATACTCTAAAAGGTTTTTTTTTTTAAAAAAAACTCATATTAGAAGAATTAACCAGTGTCGTTTATTATTATTAGAAATATTGAATCGAATATTCGAAATGACAAATATGTACAATTTAGAACCTCGTTATCGACTTCCGTACCACATGATTAATGGTATCGACGCCATTCGTTACATTTCGTCAACATAATATACGATACGTCATCCCATTTCGATTTCTATCTATTCTTGTTTATTATTATTTTTTTTAATCTAACGGACTTACTGTCTAATTATCTAATAAATAAAAATTTTTTCAAATATGTTTTAGTTGAAGTATAAACGACGCGTTTATAAAATGTTGAATCTGGACGAAAAGCAGTTGAAAGCGTTACACACTCGTGCCAATCTACGACGTTTAATTGAATACGTGAATAATGGTCAAGTAGAAAAAATTACAAAAATGTGTTCAAAAGGCCTCGATCCGAATTTTCATTGTCAAGAAACAGGAGGTTTGTATCATTCAATCACAGTTAACATCAAACTTTTTTCCACTAACTAATAAAATATTCTGATTTTACAGAAACACCATTAACTTTAGCTACAGGTATCAAAAAACCGGCCAAAGTTCTGATTGCTTTAGTTAATGGTGGGGCGTTACTTGACTATCGAACGCGAGATGGTTCAACGGCTATGCATCGTGCTGTTGAACGAAATTCATTAGAGGCAGTAAAAACTTTATTAGAACTTGGTGCTTCACCGAATTATAAAGATGCAAAAGGTTTAACGCCACTCTACCTCTCAGTTACAAATAATACGGATCCGCTCTTGTGTGAAGGTCTTTTACACGATCATGCAACTATTGGAGCACAAGATTTACAAGGATGGCAAGAAGTACACCAGGTAAATAATATTTTCATAATAATTGTGGATAAAATTAGTTGAAATATTGAATTTCTCCTTCAATATAATTTTTAAAATCTTGGAAATATTAATCCTGCATAAGCAATTATCTAAACTCCTTCAGTATCACATTAATTTTATTTTGAATAAAGCACGTCTTTGTATTTGGTGTTATATTTCAGACAACCGTAAAATAACTGTGTGAACTGTGCTTATATCAGCATTTTATTCACAGGAAAATATTTTGTAAAATGTAATACACATCTAGAATCTATATACAATTGTAACGATATTTTTTATAAAATAAATATAGAAATTCTTTTCTAACAAAGGAATATTATAGTTTACTCGCATATTTTTTAAAATACTCTACTTTTTTGAAATTTTAGGATTAAAAATAATTTTCTTTAAATGCATAAATAGGTGGCGACGTTCCATAAAAAATTTTGCAGAATGGGAGTAATTTTCCTAAAAGAGCATATTATGACCAACTTTATAACATATGAACTTATATACAAATTTTTTCACAAACAATTCTCTAATAATTCTCAACCGATGAATCAACTTAGCTAATTTTACCTGTTCATGAGCTTAGATTGTTTCAATTTTGAATATTTCTAACCTTTTGAACAACCTACCGCTACAGATTTTACATAGGAAATTCCTTAAAGTCTAAGCTATTTTGAAATGAGGTCCCAAAATGGCAACGCGTGTCTGTAGCACCGTAAAAAAGTAATAAAATATTCCTATACGCAAGAGTCAAACAAAATTTATTCAAGCCGTGATATTCAGATAATTTTTAAATTTGTTAACAAAACTACAGGTTTATATTCTTTGTAAATAGCAAATTATATTGTCGGTAATTAAGAACGATCCAGTACGCCTCCAACAAATTGTATTAATATGTAATCGTTGATTTGCCCATAATTATATAACTTTCTTGCATTTTGTCTCGTCACTTATGCAGATCCTATATTTTGATCGATTAAAAGAGTCAGATAACTTATTTTCCATTACTCAAACTTTCCTTTTATTTTCGCTATTTTTTTTTTAAACTAAAATTTAACATATGAGACCAGTTAAATATGCAAATCTGTAGTATAATAATAAAATAAAATAATACTATATAATATTTGGCCAAAATCAACCCTTATAATTGAATTGATCAAAAAAGGATTTAATTAAAATTTAAAATTATTAAAACTTAATTATTATTATTTAACTGTTAAAATTTAAATTTTATTATAGAAGAAACATTTTTAATAAAAATTTAGTTTATACAATTAGATGATCAAACAGGAAAATATATAGACAAAGAGCCATTATCGTTGTATTCCTTTTAATAATAATAACTAATTCATAATATTTATACTATTTAAAAGGCTTGTCGTAATGGTTTGGTACAACATTTGAGTCATTTATTATTCTACGGTGCCGATATGAATGCTCGAAATGCGTCTGGTAATACGCCACTTCATGTTTGTGCCGTTAATAGTCAAGAATCGTGTGCCCGACAATTGCTATTTCGTGGTTGTGATCGCAACGCATTGAATTATGCAAATCAGACACCGTACCAAGTGGCTGTAATTGCTGGAAATTTAGATTTAGCGGAAATTATTCAAAATTATCGACCAGAAGACGTTGGTATGTATCTAAAAAGAGTTTATTCAATACTGTTTAATAAAAATTTCTTTACGATGTTTGAATTATTCTCATTTTTAATAGTTGTAACGTTCTTAGAATTTCTGATGAAATATCAATTAGTGTATGAATTATTGTTTAAATGTTACTTTGAATGCATGATATTTGTTGCATGAATTTTTTGTATTGTTTATGCATGACGCTTACAAATTTATTTATTAATTAACTAACTAAATTATTGTGATATTTTTTATTTTCTTATATTTTATTTTCTTATCCCTAACCTACAATAATTTTTGAAGCTTTTTAGAGTTGATAAAATGCTTAAATTATTGTTTTAATAGATAACATTTTTAAAAACAAAAATGTAATTTTAATTTATACTAGGTAATGTAACCGTTTGTAAAAGAAAAAACCGAGTAGGAAGCATAATATAAATATTCACCAATGCGTACACATAAATAAAAAAAGTTAAAACAAATACATTTAGATAAGTATTCGAAATAATTGAGTCTTTCTATTATCTTTCTGCTAAGGCGGCCAACCGTCCCGGATTCTGTGGGACAAACCCGGAAAAACAACCTGAAATTTTTGTTAAAATAGTCCCAAAGTGAGCCTAATGCGTCTGGCAAGTCTCACATTCAGCAGATTGGAAGTATGTAATAAAAAAATTTAATTGGCAAATAAAGGTCCCGGGGGTCGGGCGCGGGCCTATCGATTTTGATGAAATTTGAATATGTTGTAGAACTGTGTTTCTCAACCTTTCTTAAGTCACGAACTGGTAAAATCTCGGATAATTTTGTGCGGACCGGTCACATTTACAATTACATATGGATATGACAATTATCAGTTTTTTTAATTATATTTATTCTTAATATGAAATACGACCACTTCGATTAACACGTAATTCAGATACATATTGACGTTTTCTTAAGCATTAGAGAAATATTTAAAAGCCGTTCTTTAATTTTAAATGGTATTGTAGTATCCTGGAAAGTGGAATCATTTTCACCATTAGTTGGAATAATATTTGGTCGTGTAATATGAAATGTTGTTTTCCGGGCACTTCGCCTACGATCTAATTCAGATAAATATCAACACTTTCTTAAGTACTAGCCAATTGTTTAAAAGCAATTCTTTAATTCTAGACCGAATTCTTATAACCTGGAATTATTTCCACCATTAGTTGGCATAACATTAGGTCATATTATATGATTTGTCATTTTCCGACCATCTGGTTAAACATATGACCCCTCCAGTCAATGTCTTTTTTTTTTTACTCATCAATTGAATTTTGCTTCAAAAATGTATTTTTTTTATTTTTGCTCATCAATTATATTTTTGAAAAGAAATTTTTCAAAATATCACACATATAAAAATAGGGTCCAAGATTGTTGTATTGTCCCGTATTGACTAGTGGAGAAGTTGGCCGCTATAATTTTTGTACTAGTTTATCGTTGGTTTTAGAAGAATGAAATTTTGCACAGGTGTTCCCTATGTAACGTAGGTGAGCACTAAGAAAGGATTTTTTAAAATTCGTCCCCTAAGTGGGTTAAATACGGAATGAAAATTTGTATGGAAATTCGTAATTTTTGAAGTTAGAGATATTTAAAAATATGTTACTATGGCTATTAAAATAAATAATACTTATCTTAAGCCTTTTAACACTGACTGACCCATCGGGTGGGTATACGGCTAGTTAGGAAAAATTTTTCCAGTTTGTTAGGTTATACGTTTTTTATAAGATCCTGAACATACTCAGAATTAATTATTAGAAAGATTCGGCAAAACTTAAAAATAAAAATAAAAAATAAAAAACTATGAGTAATGACATTGACTCTAGGATCCGTCTTAGAAGGGTAAAAGATTAATAATACTAAAAAATGTTGTTTATAATAATATTCACACATATGTAAAAACAAAAAAGAAAATTATACTTTTGTGAGAACAAACTATTTCTTCAGACCCTAAGCGACCTGGAAAAATTATAAAAAAATTTTTTCAATAAAGTATATACCTATTATGACCTAATATAATTATATGTATATATTTACGCTCAAAGATCGAAATCGCTCATTGAGCGAAAAAATCGACCACAACGCGTTGTGGTTATTTAACATCAGCCACAACGCGAAATTCGTGTTGTGACACTTATAAAAACAGCCACAACGCGTTGTGGTTAACTCGAAAAGACCACAACGCGAAATTCGCGTCGTGGCTTTTATAAGATTTGACCACAACGCGACGTGGTCATTTAAAAAAGCCACAACGCGTTCTAGACTGTTAGCTGATGCAATTGTGACACAACGGACGGGTTGTTATTTGTCAACTGGCACATTGCAATCAAATACCGTTGAATGTGTATTCATTGTTGATCATTATTTCCAAGTGTAAACATCAGTGCGCTAATCATGGCTAGTAAAAAAATTGTATTTTATGAGGAATTGGATGAGTTTATAAAGATAAATACCGATCGCAAATTTTTCATTAGTAACGAACGATACCAAACGTTACTTCAAGAAACAAAGGAGGCTCAGCTTCTCAAAAAAAGTAATCAACCCCTATCGTCAAAACATTATCGTCGTCTTAAACGATATGATGTTTTAAAAATAAGTGACACGGAAATTGATTGAATATGGATCTAATTAGTGTTTGTAATTCAAAAATCCGTTATTTTTGTAAGGCTGATGAACTGTTTGACATTTTGTGAAAACTCACATATTAAGGGGGCTCACCAGTCCAGAAATTTCAAAAAATTGACTTTTTTGTTTTTGCTGTTTCTTATAGCTATACTTATCAGAAATCAATTTAAACGCGTTTTTCTCGAAATGATCTTTTTCGACACTTGTGTCAAGATTACTCTAAATCTATTCATCCAAATTAGCTAAAATTTGGACAGAATATTGACAACACATTTCTTTATTTTCTAAACCACAACCATATTTTTTGGATAAAATATGGCCATTTTATGACCATTTTAATCCCAAAAATATGGTAAAATTCCAGATTTTTTTTTAAACTGCCGCCATTTTCTTTCTATACATGCAAAATTGCTAATTCTGGTTCCGCTTTATTATGTAAAAAAAAAGTGAAGAAACCTGTTTTTTTTCGGTCTCTGGACTAACGAGCCTCCTTAACATAGGACACAAACGGACACGAGGTAAGTAGTAGTAAGTAAACTTACCAAAGAAGTGGAAAATTTTGTCTTTTTAAATTTTTTAAAATAATTATTGACACTGCCCAGTGGCTCTAAATTGCAATTTAAAAAAAAACTTTTTATTTACATTTTCTTTGAAGACTACTATGCTGAAATTCATAAAATTAAACAATGGATTGCCCATTGTTTGATATTAAAAATTTGGTCTGTTACAGCTTAAAGGGATCTTGTAGTCTAGACTAGAGGTTCGATTTTGAGATGATTTTATGGGCGTAATAAAAAAAAAAAAGAGTAAACATTTTTAGTATCCATTTTTTAACAGTTTTTATTGATATTTGAAAAGTATAAAAATGTATAAAAATTTAAAAAAAATTCAAAATTGAAATCGGTTGAAAATATTTTAAAAATATTAAAAAAGAAATTCCAAAAATCCCTACGTGCGTCGGACCAATTTTGATAGTATTAGGAAGGTCTGTACCAAATTTCAAGTAAATCGGTGCATTAGAACTTGAAGTATCATATCAACCGTATCGAAAAAAGCAGTTTCGAGTAATTTATATTAAAAATTTGAATTTAACACAGAAAGAATACACAGTACACAGGAAAAAATAACCTTAACTCCGAAAATAATTCGAATTTCCATAAATCCTTTTAGAGGCTTATTCCTAAAGGTCTAAACTTTGAAAATGTAAAAAAAAGAAAAATCGATTTTTCGAATTTCTAGACTAAAATACCCCCTTGAAAGATTTTAATGCATGACCATGTATTGCCTATAAATAACTAATCTGCAATTCAGTACCTATATTATGAGAAATAATTTTGTTATATTTACTAATATAAGATCACGAATTCAAAATGAATAAATAATTTAATTAAAGGCTTTTATTATTGAACATTCTGAATCCTATACGTCAGTTGACAAATAACAACCTGCCCGTCGTGTCACAATTGCATCAGCTAACCGTCTAAAACGCGTTGTGGCTTTTTTAAATGACGACGTCGCGTTGTGGTCAAATCTTATGAAAGCCACGACGCGAATTTCGCGTTGTGGTCTTTTTGAGCTAACCACAACGCGTTGTGGCTGTTTTTATAAGTGCCACAACACGAATTTCGCGTTGTGGCTGATTTCAAAAATAACCACATCGCGTTGTGGTCGATTTTTTCGCTCAATGAGCGATTTCGATCTTTGAACGTAACATATATAACTATTTTTATAATTTAAATTTTTTTATTTTAATTTTACTAAAATAGATTTTAAATAGTCGTTTAAGCATAAAAAAGGTTACTCAATATCTATATTTTAATATCGGTAGAAAATATTTCTGATTTTTAAGAACAATTAACTTATTGTTAGGTGAAAAATTTTTAAAAATTTTGAAATTCAAGAGAGGGGTATAAGGAAAGAATTTGATAACTTCATTTTTTTTTTAGAATAGCCGGCTATAAAAGGAAAATATAATTTAGAAAATATATAGAAAATACAATACCTAGGAAGCATATGAATAATCAATATTTGTTTTTGTTCGGCTGTGAAATTCGCGAAATAGTGGTCGTAATTTTCTTTCCTTTACTTCCAAATAGCACATTACATGACAAGATATTATACCAATAGAAATTCCATAAATAAGAATCATTTATATTTTTTAAAAAGAGAATACGACTGCAAAAAAGATTAAAATGCAGTGTAGTATACTTATATCTTTATATTTTTATATTTAATGAAAACCAAGTTTTAATGTTTCGCATGCATTTCTGTGGCAGTTAAAAGGCTTGTTAAAAAGTATTACATATGTTGCGCATGTAGCTTCAAAAATCATTGCGCCTCCGTTTTTTGAATATTTTACAATATTTAGTAATTATATTTGGCAGAAATCCATAAAAAAGAGCATAAATGATATACATTTTATACAGTACTGGAGATTTCAATTAAACTTATTATTTTATTTGTTCTTTATTTTTATGATTATACTATAAAATAATTTACAGTTTGACTTTTGATTTAATTTTTTTGTTGTTTTGAAATTGTATATTACGTATATTTTGTACCGATATTATTTTTTTTTTGTATATGAGATATTTAATCAATACAATTGTATTTATTTGAAAACAAGCCAATATTTTCTAGCCGTCGTTTATAATAAAATAAATTATATATTGATTTAGCTTATTTGTTGCCAATTTTATTTTTCTCAACCATATTTCATTTTCGAGAATAAATTTTGAAACCAGAGTGTAATTAATTAAAAATCTATGCCAAGAGCTACTGTTACAACTTTTATTGATTTTATAGTTACATATTCATTTTTACGACCATAAGTCACTGTAGAATTTAAATTATTGCTACATAGTAGAAGAATATTTTCATAAGATCATTAGATTTCGAGTGCCCTAGTATTCTAAGACTTTGGTACTTGAACTAGTAAGTCGATAGTTCAATTTCGATAGCCAGCTATGTTCGTGAAAATCTGCTATGGACAACAATTTTTAAGAACGGACCATAAATCTCATTATTATGATGGTCATTAAATTATTAAAAGCTGGAAGTTTTCAATTTTTGTACAAATTATTAACTCAAAACTCTTACCTATAAAATTATTTAGACGAAAACTATACATATTTATGTCTCATCTCTACTAAATTTGTCTCTACTGAATTAACTGAGTAGGGTATTAGTCCTTATTAAAAGTTTACATATGTTACGAATAAATTAGAAATGTTAGCATAATTTCATTTTTAGGATTTACAGGAAAATCTTGTTGATATTAGAAAGATGAATGTCGCGTAGATTTTAATTATATTTTTTTTTTTTTTTATTAAATCAATATATGTATTTATATTTTATTTAATTTAATTTCTTTAACTATATATTTTTTTCCGTATTTTATTTTGATATAAGATTAGATTCTAATTGGTTTACAGTCCCTTTCCGTGGCCCCCCTAGTTACAATCCACGTCGTCGTTCTGGAATCTACTCAGCCAACATGCTCAGTCCTGGAATGTGTGGCACATTAACCCGGGTACCAAGTGAGCCTCGTCTCATGCATGTATTAAGTCCCCCATCCCCATGTTCGTCGGATCGGTCAAGTTCAGCGGCACCGTTTAGTTCAGCCAGTTCCAGTTTAAGCGATAATAGTTCAGGTACTGGTTCAGTGAATCAACATGAAACAGACAACGCAAGCATTGTTACAGGTACCAATGTCTAAAGAAATATTTTTTCTTTAAACTTTGCTATGTTATTTGTTGCACGACGTCTGTTTATTGTTAAGAGATTTTTTATCTTTTATATTTGTTTTTAATTGTTGCATCCGTTTTTGAATGGCCTTGGCTGATGAGCAAACCTTTTTTAAAAAGCAGTTTGAACATAAATGCTGCCACTTAGAATAATCTTAGTACATTAGTTTATATAATGTACACACTTAATTATTTTAATATTTGTAATTTTCTACCAAAGAAAATTTATTACACCACTTTTATTAACTAGAAATATCATTTGAAAATACTATAAAAGATATTTATTAGATTGAAAACAATATGAAATATGCATGAAAATAAAAAATTTGAAAGAATTTTTTTTAATAGGAGAAGTACTAAGACTACTTGGCAATGAGTATCTTAAAATATACTCATAAAATGTTTTATACGAAATTAGGTTCTTTGAATATCAGTTTAACTTCCTTAATAAGAAAAGTTGATTCAAGTTAAGCATTTTTAAATATTTTAAACAATTGAAAATCCTGGTAAATTTTAAATATAACGGAAATAAACTGATCGCAGTTCTGGCGCTCGGTGTTGCAGACAAAAGTCTTGGTGATACGAGCGATATTATCTCCGATAGTTCAGGTGTTGGTACGTCTAACTCAGATACGACAACAAATTGTTCTATATCAATGCCTGGGACAACAGTCGTATGTTTGGAAAATTATACTTCGAATTTACCTGGACATTTACGTATTTGTCAAGGTGATATTATTGAAGGTATGTATTTACAATTAAATTTTTCGAAAATCGGAAAATAAAAATACTTTATATATTTTCTTCTTTTAGTAACGGGTGCAACAGATTCTGGACTATTAGAAGGAACGTTGAGAGCACCTGGAGGACACTCTGGCTTATTCCCAAGTCATTGTGTGCAAGAAGTAAGATTAAGACACGGAATACAGACACCTATTATTACTGCTGCTGGTCGGGATCGGCCGCCACCTAATCGTGTATTGCAAAGAAGAGATTCGCAGGTTAAACAACATTTTGCAACTGCACCAAGACTAAAGAAAACGTATGTATCTGTTACTATTTATACTACAATAAATAACAGTCTTGACTTTTTTTTAACATTTTAGATTGCCAGCCGAACCAAGAACAGTCGTTCTGCATAGAGCTCGAAAGGGCTTTGGATTTATTTTACGTGGGGCAAAAGCGACATCACCTCTTATGGAATTACAGCCATCTGAAAGGTGTCCAGCTCTTCAATATTTAGATGATGTGGATAAAGGTGGGGTTGCAGATTTAGCTGGATTGAAGAAAGGAGATTTTCTTTTAGCCGTAAGTAAATAAATGCTTGGTTGTATTTTTAAGTGAGTTTACATATGTGAGTTTATGATTCTGAATTTTATCTTTAGATAAATAACGAGGATGTATCTGCAGCATCACATGAACACGTTGTTGACTTAATACGGAAGTCAGGTGACCTAGTATCAATGACAGTTGTTTCCTTAGATCCCTCAGTTACATCTTCAATACCAAATAGCAAATCAGCAGCCATTATTCCAAATCAAGGTAATCAAACAACTGGTGTACCATTAGCGCGACAATATGCTACCTTGCCAAGAAAAATGACAAATAGCCAATCTGGCACATTAGGTCGTTCTCCTGCTCCTTTACCACCACGTCGAGATCCGAAAACAACTCTTAGTGTAGGTCGAGCACGAGCACGATCAATGGTCGCAGGATTGGAAGGAGGTGGTGGGGCTGATAAAGATGATGTAAATGATGAATTAGCTAAATCAAGTTCAGCTGAATCAATTCATCAGCAATCGCAAGGAATTAGTGGCCAGTATAGTACCGGAAGTGGAGGTACTCCGGTTCAACCACGAACGGCTTCGATACGAGCTAGACCAACATCAAGTCGCATTACAGCTGCAGAACTGGAAGAACTATTTCAACGACAACAAGGAACAGGAGACAAGCACATGAGTTCTTCGAATTTCCAAACACCACAATCACCAGCGAAGACTGGACGTGTTTATGCAAGTGTCGCTGAAATGAAAAGAAGTAAAGGCAAGGTAAATATTTATAAACAGCGTAAACGATTTTCTTAACAAAATTTGAGATTATCTGATGATAATATGATTATAGTTAAGCGGCCGAGTTCGATTTTTCCCTTCTCGAAATATGAATGGCTCCGAGTTACATCGAGATTTTCATAGTACACCAGATCTTGCTCATCAGTCTGGTTCACATCCTGTAGCTACCATAGATATGCGAATACCAAAATCTCATCGTAGTCAAGAAGATGTCAATACGTTAATGCTATTAGGTGGAGTTGGAAGTCGACCACCTTTACCACCGCCCACACATCCACCCCCTCCTCCACCAGTTATGGGTCAAGTTGTCAAGGTTGACGTTTCTAGAGGTGATTATGACAATATGACAGGACTGAATGCAGGCAAAGGTAAAATTTTTAAAATTATAAAAACCTTTTTAGCCACAGAATCAATCAAACGTAATTTATGCACAGATAACTCCCACAATGAAGAAAATGTTATGTCAAGTTTTCGACCAGCAACCAGCGCAAAATTGTACGCATCACCGGAAGATGTTAAAACAGTTGGATATCGTTCACGTAGTTTACCGTCACATTCGTCTCGACCTCACGTACGAAAATCGCAAAGTATGCGAACAACTGCTTCCTCATTTAAACCCTCTGTGATAACATCAACAACTTCTCCTACCAAAAATACTGTTGTTATAAATACTGTTCAGACCAATACCAATCCGTACGCTCAGCCATTTAAAACAACACGATCTCATTCAACGGCTGACACGATGCCTAGGAAAAAGCGAAGTGTGCCAAATAGTTGTTCAGCCGTTAGTTTATCAACGGTTGGAAGTGGACCACCACCAATTCCAGAACCAGATTATAGCCTTAGTGAATCGGATGGTGCTGGTGATGACGATACAGACGAGGAAACAGTAGGTGAAAAAGAGATTGAGAAAAATGTCGTAAGATTAAATATTAATCCACCCGCTGAAACAAGTGGTAACAGTAATACTAGGTAGGTGTAACAACTTTGTACAGTAGATCCCTTGTTTTACACAGTTTTGATTATACGCTTTTAACATTTTGGCACTGCAGTTCCATTTTACACGCATGAGCTTCGGCTATACGCGGTTTTTTCTTTACCAAATTCCTTTTTCTTATCGAATTATGTAATATCAGTGATAAAACTGTCGAAGTTTTAATCACTTTTTTTCAAAATTAAGAAACATTTAATAAATGACGAGTTTGCTTCCAGAAAAGCTCAGTTTATCTTAAATATTTTGAAAATCTTAAATTATACTATAATAACATGTAAAAATATATTTATTAATAAAAAGAATAAATTGATATAAATTTTAACGTAATACCTTCTACTTTCAATTAAGTTTTTATTTAAAAAGCAATATTATTATAAAATTTTATTACGCCATCGTTCATTAAACAAACAAGGTTAACTGAGTTGTGGATATTACGATTGGCACAGTGACCACTTTCTGGAAAACCGGGAAAACTCAGAGAATTTAGGTACTGAGGAGGAAATCGCAGAAATATCAGAGAATTTTCATTGAAATCATAGAATTTTTTTAATCCATAATATTTAAATCCTTTTAATTCGAATTTTGAAGATGAAATAAATATGATTTTTGCGGTGCAAATTTCTAATAGATATCCTATCAATCTGTTTGTTAAGAAGGGTTCCATTTTGAGTAGAAATTTAAAAGTGAAACATGAGATTATGTACCTATATGCATTAAAATTCTCTGCAAGGAATTCCAACAAAAACTAACGAGTAAGTCTAAATAGAACTCTCTAACGAATTACTTTTTTTGTCAATAATTTTGGTAATACATTAATGTATATTTTTATATTTAGTTTGTATTTGCAATAGAAATTTACAACACTATAAATTTATTATTTTAATAATTAACTATTAAGTTGTTAATCCACTAACTGCCACATTTATATGAAAGCCAAAGCTTAATATAATTATGCGAATTTCAATTGCACGGCATTTTCATAGAACATAATCTTCATGTGAAACAAGGATCTACTGTAATTACATATTTATAAAATAAATAAAAAATTAACAACTAAATCTTCTTTCAGTGGCAGTAGTTCTGGTAGCGGATCATTACCGCATAGTTTTAGTGTAGAAGAAATACAAAAAGTTCGTACACAACTAAAATCTTCAAAATCCTATCCAAACGATTTTCTTTTACAACAACAAAAAGAAGGCGATGAACACTGTGAAGACGGCGATAATTCTTCGAGTGGCGTGAGTTCGGATCAAGATGTACCTATAAACCAACCAAACGATGTAGATTATAACTCTCATAATATTCGCAATAGTATACAACAAAATCAAGAAAATTTTAAAGACGATAAAAAAGTAACCATTTCATCATCAACGTCATCAAATCGAATTAATAACACTAACAGCATGACATTACCATCATCGAATAAATCACAACGAATCCTACACATTGATAGAGGCAACGTTACCACAACTACATCAGCAACCAGCATTCTGATGAGTACCGGCAATGGTATGTTAACACGACATGCTGTATCTTTAGCTCAACTTCCGCCTCCGATCGAAGGTGACTCGGATGAGAAAGAGGAAGTTTTTGTGCCACCTCCACCCGAATTTACTGGAGGTAACAGTCCGAACGGGCCAAATGGGAATGCTGTTGCAAATACTGAACCTGTTGTATTAGCTCCACCACCACAATTTAGTGATAAACTCACAAATAATAAAGTTCGTATTGTTGGAGCTGTACCAAAAACGGGAACTGGTGGTAAACCTGGTGGACGTTTACATAGTCAATAAAATCGGTTCATTCAAAAACACAAAGTCAATTGTTACAGCTATGTATTTATACAGTGTGTTTTATTAATTACGGTCTATACAAAGTGTTATGAAAATATATTAGATTTCGTGAGAGAGCTCCGAATGACTCATTTCTTTTTAAATTAGTTTTAAAAGTGATTTATGTTTATTGTGCAACATGCCTAAAAATTTATATAGCATGAATTTTTACACATTTTATTATATTTGTAGGCAGTAAACAACTTTTAAACTAATTTTAAAAGTCACGTTAGGTCACGACTAAAACATCCAAATCACATTTAATACATTCCTTTTACATTTTAAATATCGTATTTTGCTTTTTGTTGTCTTATAGTCATTTTGTAATTACATTTCATTCATTCAAAACTTCATTTAAGGTTCAGTATTATTGTAGTGTTAAGAGAATGAAGTGTGAATTTGGTTTTTATTGTTTCAAAAAAGCCTTAAGAGGCTAAGATAATAGTAGTCTTCATAATCTTTGTTAAATATCTTAAACCGTGTTAAACGTTTTATGTTGAGAATGAAATTCAAAATTTGAAAATTTGACCAAGAATATATATTATTTCTGTTAAATCCAAAATAGAAATTTTAATATCATTTATGAAGAGCATCACTAATATTTTTAGGTTATGTTTTATTATAACAAATTTGAAATTGCTTTTTTAATTTTAATAGTAGGTAAATAAGGAGATAAACGTAAGTAAATAATTAATAAAGGATGCCAAAAAAAAAAATTAGAACTCGTTTCATAGGTGTAACAGAGTATAGTAGATATATACTAAAATATTTGTATACACCTTCTAAACTAATTACCAAATAATTCACAGTTTTATTTCTATAAATCTTCGTTTACGTTACTGTAGTCATTTCAAAATTTAATGCTAAACTGCAAAAATGCGTAAAAATATAAAAATGTAATTGACAAGTCTAATCGTTTATACGTTCAATACAGTTGGCCAGAGTAAGATCTTCTATGGTTTATGATGGTCCTTATGACAACGATTATGAAGACTAGTAATGTTTCATAAAATTTATTCGCATTTTCAGCCAAAAAAAAAAATTAATACAAAAAATCCGAATGTAAAAACTACCTCTGAATTATTTTTACTAATACTTTTAATTTTTTATTTTATCTTATATATGTTTTAGTTATTAGAATGCAATCTACTGAACCTTGTATTAACTGTACATAATTTTATTGAATAAAATCTGTAATATAAACTGATCATCAGATTATTTCATGCCGATAGAATATTTTATGCAAGTTGTTATGCTTGTTCTTGTAAGCTCCTATAAAAACGTACTATATTGCTAATTTTCTATTGAATCTTCTGTTTTATTATATAACGCAACTATATATTTTCAAATAACATCTTGCATAGAAGTAGCGATAGTAACTTAACAGTCAAAATAGTTAAAATGATTTGTTATCTAGTTTAATTTGTTAATAAAAAATACTTTAAGTTTTTGTTATTGTGATTTTAAGTATAGAAACTTTTAAAATAGAATTAAATCTTTTTAAAATGAAACTCTTTACGGTATAATATTTAGTAAGAAGTACAAAATTGCATCAGCTGATTGAGTATAGTGTCAAACAAACATAAATTTACTTCTTATTGCGAGTATGTTGGATAATGTATGTAAATTTTTGTATATTTATACTTTGTTGATATATTTCTCCATTCGAGAATGTTTCTTTTCGTTTCGAAATGCAACAATTTAATGGCCTATAAATAAATTTAACGAATATCAAGGCCTAAAAAATATTTTAAATATTCTTAATTTTTCTTTTAATCAAAATTTATATAAACAAGTGATCCAAAGGTGTATTTCAGTTTCTAAACAAAGTAAAATCTTTGTTAAATATGTTATATCATGTTAAATGTGTTATATCTGGAAAAACGTTAATTAAATTCGATGTTAGCAAATAACATCGCAACAAGCATGTTTTTTCCTCTTACAAGGAAAGGTATCCAACTGTATCAGAAATTTCTGAAACTTTGGTGGATTGTAGATCTTATTGAAACTAATCACGAGCCATAATGTCGTTCGTGCCCATAAGCAGTTTAAGAAAATGAAACTCACCCTTGAAAACTCAATTTTTTTTCAATTTTTTTAAATATCTTGGAAATGGTAAGAGCTTTGTTAGGAAAACTATATATATTTGTAAATGACACTTTAAGATCTTTATTATGATACCAAAATCAAAGTTATAAAATCATTGGGATTTCATCGCCCACCCGAACCCCTAATTTTATCAGGTATTTTTTGGTAAAAGCGGAGGCTATTATGTGTAAATAAAATAATTTTTAATTAATATACTTTACACCACACCAGTTTATTTCTTTTTGCATAAATACACCCTTTGCTAATATTAACTTGGGAAAAAATTTAACTTTTTGATTTAATAATGAGCAAAAATACGGTCAAAGAATCTCGTATTTTAGTAATGAATTTTTACAAACTGGCGATATACTTTAAAGTACATAATTTAGAAGGAAAAAATACACTCCACCCCGCCCCCATGCGTTACTAATATCTATACAAATCTTATTTACTTATTTATTTGTTTTTATGTATCTATACAATTGTCAATATGATTTCGACTCTGAAAACAATTCATCAGATTATTTTCGGATAATGAATTTTCAGAAATCCCAATGATTTTATACCTTTAATTTTGATACCATAATAGAGATCTTAAAGTACCATATACAAATATATGTAATTTCCCTATCAAAGCTCTTACCATTTCTAAAATATTTAAGAAAATTGAAAAAAATCTCAAATTTTCAGGGGTGAGTTTAACCCCGTTAAACCGCTTATGGGCACGCACAAAATATGGCTTGTGATTAATTTTAATAAGATCTACAATTCACCAAAGTTACAAAAATTTTTGGGAGATTCAGTTGGATACCTTTCCTTGTTAGTGTTAAACTGAGATCAAAAGTAGTGTTACATATTTATTAAGTTATCACGAGTTCCTAACAATTATGATAAAATACGAACGGCCTTTCAAAAAATATGCCAATTTGTATTTTGTAAATTAAACAGCATAATTTTTTTTAATTTTCAAAACCTAGTAAATAGACCTTGCCTACTGGCAATAGTTATTCTTTTGACCCTAGTTTATATATCTAAGTTGTACGATTTCCCAATACTAAATGTTAATTTTATATTCTGGTTATTGAAACAAATAGGCATAAAATTGTGCTTTTGTTTCTAATAGTTAAAAAATAAATTCAAGTTAATTATAATTATGTAATAAAAAACGATGTCTGAAAATAAATAAATAAAAACAAGTAAAATTAGAACTCATTCTACTAAACAATGTGTAGTAAATACAATTTAAAAAATTTTTTGTATTTTCTGTAGGTAGTCTTCTCGTATTTATTTTAGTCAGTTTCAAATTTAATAATAATAATAATAGTAAAAAATGTAATGATACGTGAAAATATAAAAAGACAATGAGGGCTACTATTGCGCCACTGTTGACTAAGGTGACATTTCATAGTGCTAAGGCGTGACTAAAAAGGAAGGTACCCCAGGTGTACGTAACCGATTTCTTTCATTTTGTGATATAGTACTTAAAAAGATATTAAATATGTATTCTTTTTTAAGTGCTAACTCGTCGATTTAAGGGGCGAAAATCGCCCTTAAAGTTCACACCCAGAAACAGTCTTTCTTAAATATCTCGTAAACTATTTGGAATTTTGAAATAAAACCAACACCAAAAGGTTTCTTATAAAAAGTCGCTTATATAGGCACAACTAGTTTACGAGATATTTAAAAAAAAATTTTGGAGGTGAACTTTAAGGGCGATTTTTACCCCTTAAAGCGACGAGTTAGCCTTTAAAAAGAATACGTCTCTAATATTTTTTTAGGTACTTTAACATATCACAAAATGAAAGAAATCGGTGAGGTACACTTGGGGTACTTTACTTGTAAGTTAACAGGCTATGTGTGTGTAAACAAAAAAAAAGTCTGAGTTATTGTATTATTTTTATACCTATTAAAATGAATAAAGTGAAGTACATATTGCTAAAAATAGAAAAATTAAGAAGAAAACTTTCTAGGATACAATTTATAATTGTGTGACAATTGACAGCTCACCTAACCTCAGTACTTACCGCAGTTCTTCGCGCCTATGTACCGGAGAATATCACAGTCAAAGGTACCGCCGTCCGTGATAGCCCTGATTGACAGATCTAATCATGACGAAAAATTCAACATCTTGGAAATAACGAATTAACCCACTTAACATTTATTCTTCATTATTTGTATCTAACTCGTAGAATAATATGGATAACATTTAATAATTTTAACAAATTTAACAAAGATTATGACAAGTTTGAGTATGGAACTTTTCTTTTATTAGTATTCGCAAAAGATTTGAATAAATCATAAAATAGATCAAAAGTTTTAAATAAAGATAAGGATAATTTATTACTGACTTATTAATTTCAAAGGACATACTCTTTGGACAACTTTCAACATACTCTTTGTCGAACAGTCAGTAACAGAAATTTTATAGATGATTCAAATTTTCACAAATGCAACAGGTTTTCATACGTAATGTTATAATTAAAAAACTTTTTCGCTTTGTGGCTTTATAGTACTCATTTCTTAAATTTTGCTTGTTTGGAGAAATATCAATTTGTATCTGTACATAATATATACGAAACAAATCCATAAATACGGCAATTTTATTTTTTTTAAATTATTTAAAATCAAAATAATCTTTTTATTTCAAATATAGATTAAAAATCAAGCTAATTCGTGCCAAATGAAATAGTTTTATTATATTAAAGAAAATATAATTTAAGTTTAAAAAAAAATAAAAAAAACAAAAATGAGTTTTAAAAACATCACCATTATTAAAAAATGATCTATCTATATTTTTGACATTAGTTATTTAGTATACGGAACGTTCAAATAGAAAATATTATTGAAATAAAAAAATGAAATAGCATACGTATTTGTGCAAATTCTAAATAATTTATTAATTCTTTATGTAAAATATATTTTTGGTGATATTTAATTTATAATTCCAATATAATTAATAACTTCACTGTATATTTTTTAAATCGTCCAGATTATTTATATATAAATATATATTATATATTCGTATTAGAATATTAAAAAGAAAAGTTATTATATGAATTATTCGAATGCGTAAAAATTTGAAAATTTAAGAAGTAACTTATTTGTTAACTTGGCAATAGATGAATAAAAACAGAGGATCGCTCATCATTAAAAATAGGGTAAACAAGTCATTAGTGTAATTTACAATAATTAATCGATGTTAATTTTATAAACTGAACAGTGTTTGTTGTTGGTTTTTGATTAATATTGTTCGATTTTAATTTAATATTATCTGTCTGCTAAAACAGAATTTAAGTAGTGTACAAAAGAGTCCATCGTGAGGTAAATAAGTCAATAAAAGGTTTTTATGGGTAGTTGTACTTTTCAGTGTAGTTCCAGTCTTAGGTATTATAAGTTAATAGTAAGAACTTGCAGACTTTCTTGATCAAAATAAACTGGTTTAGTTTGACCACATAAATTCTGATATTGGCTAGTCTGGATACCTTCTACAGGCACTACACATTTTTCCTATGTGAAGCTCAAATTGGTCAAAATGCGGACCGGCCGCACCGGTAGAAAAGAGGCTTACTATATGGGTACTTTTCAAATAGCATCACACACACATCGACTATCGACTCGGTTTCTTGTTTATGTTGCCCTCGTGCGTATAATAACCATTTTTGACAACTTATGAAATAATATAATATTTAAAGACTTTCTATTCAAATTTTAATCCTTTTTGTAACTAGTAAAATTTTTTACGGAAGTTAATTTTGTGCTTTTAAACAGTAAGCAAAAGTAATAAAATTGCTTGTTTGAAAATCTGTGCTACATACTATATACATCAAATTTAATTTTTTGTTAACCAACGGAAATAAACTTTTTACTCGTTGTAAGCAACTTGAAATAGAATCATATATCTTACTTTTTTTGGATAATAATTCGCTTATACGTAAAAAGAGTAAGACATATGGTTCTATTTCAATTTTGGAGTTGCTTACAACGAGTAAAAAGTGTATATTAAAACTTCTTTAAAAATTTTTTAAAAGGGTGCGTTTCACCCTTGGAAGAAAGGAAAAAAATTATGTAGATAAGACCACGATGCAAATTTTACGAAAAGTACAATTATAAAATTTTGATTAAAATAATTTTGGATTAGTACTTGGAAGTATATTGGTCTCTCAGTACTTTTTATTGGCTTATTTAAAACTTGAAACTCTGATAAATCAGAGAATAAACCTTTATAATTTTTTTTTTATTTTTTTGGAATAGAAAACGTACTTTTATTTTTTTTAAGTGTATTTATTTCAACTGTTCAACATTAATGCCTTTTTTATTTTAGAATATTTTTTAAATGACTAAAATATTGGTACTTTTTTACGAAACTTTGATACATATGTAATTTTTTTAAAAGAGGTCCCACCCCCGTATTTAAATCGTTTTATATGCAACAAAAGTCACAGATACCCAGCATATGTAATACACATAATAAATGTCATGCATAACAGAACAAATATGATTTATAAATAGTTTTAAAACTTTTAAACAAAAAAGTGAATAATTAAATAATTAATTAATTAAATATAAATCGTATAAGAACTGTTAACATATTCCTGCCAACAACGTAAT
Source organism: Brachynemurus nebulosus (assembly GCA_035578155.1). NCBI lineage: Eukaryota > Metazoa > Arthropoda > Insecta > Neuroptera > Myrmeleontidae > Brachynemurus > Brachynemurus nebulosus. Next base: position 51,715,448 of record JAPWDM010000001.1, on the reverse strand, counting down.
TTATAATTTTGAATCAATAAATAGCTTAATAAAGCAGTTAATATAATAAATATATGTGTTGTTTTATTCATTACACATCCATATGGTTTTTATAATCCCAAATCTTCATATACACGTAAGTTTTTTTTTTTTTTTTGAAGATACATGAGTTGAAGAGAAATAATACTATTAACTGAACTATCTACTTTACAATTAGTTAACAAATTTCTATTGAATGATTATTTTTTTGCAATTCCGAGACTAAAAGACATGATTTAGTCCCTCATAATAGGGAGTAAAGTTCCACTTTTAGTCCCAAGGGACTAAAAGATTCACTTTTAGTTCCAAGGGACTAAAAAATTGAAGAGATGGATTCCAAAAGGCGCTAAGTCATTTTTTTAAATGTGAGATTTTAGTTGATGCAGAATGTTTAAGTCCAGCTCTATACGATTCTTATAGTGCCACCCTTCAAAATGAGCTTAGTCTACTGTAAAATGAATGATGAAAAATGGAATATTTTCCAAAAAAGCACAAAGTCAGTGACAGTTTCATTTCAAACTGCTCTAGATCTTATGCGTAGGCGCACCATTGCAGAAGTTAGAAATTTTTATGAAGAAGCATTGAAAGAGCCAGCTGGAGAGGATGATAATGAACGTATGCATGACGAGCAAAAACCTTTTTTGTAAAAGCTCTCAATGTTTTTTTTTTCAATAATGGCTGGTATTTTTTCCCAATTTGCTTATAGACAAATTTTCTATTATATCAAATGCATGAAATATTGCTAATAATGCACTGTTTAAAATGTTTCTTGAATAAAATAGATCTGTATTTAAACAAACTAGATTTCTTTTAACCAACTCAACCCAACTTTTAAAGGTTTTTTTCAAAAAGTGCTAAGTCAGATGACTTAGTGCCCTTTTGAAAAATATTTTCAATATAATTTATTGAAAATTATATGTATAAATAAGGACAAATAAATAACATCAATAATTATCTAACAAAAGATCTTTAAAACAATTTAAACAGTTTAAATTTTCTGAAAAATTGCAAAAAATGACTTAGCGCCTTTTGGAATCCACCTCTTCAATTATTTTGCTTCCGCTTTTAAACCAGTCAGCAACACAGAACACTGAATCAAACATATTAACATATGTTTCCTAGAGATAACACAGGCATTAAATTTTGAAGCATGACTCCATTTTAGTAAGCCCAAATTGTAACCACGGAGACTTGTTTATAAATATTAGATAAACCAATTAAACCATTAAATTAATGGTTTGACCGCCATTAAAGTAATCCCATCAGTCAATTTTTTTGCTCACATCAGTCAATTTTTTTGCTTCAATTTCCTAATGTATTTGTAATACACAGCATTCTCTCTAGTCGATTCTCTCCTCAATGGTCAGCAAGCACAATTTACATAAATTTAACTTAAATAGCGTTGCTAGGTAATTGAAAATAATAAACAAATTCAAACTTGTAGATAAAGACAGTTATATTGTATTGTACAATTCGACTGATTTATTCAAAGTATACTTGAATAAATCTTGAAATTTTAAATTATCCGGTATTGCAAAAAATAGTAATACACAATAGGACTAAAGTATTTTTTTTTATCCCTCGTGTAATTTGTTGCCCTCGGGCCTTTACAGTCCTTTTGGCAACAAACTTCACACTCGGGATTAATACTCACACTTTAGTCCCTTGATGTATAACATATTATTTTATAAATAAATCACCTCATAAATACTCCCATAGAAAATATAAATACCTCCCTCGACTGTGGTTTAAGTCATTGACTGTGGACACGCTGTACGATTTCATAAGTGTTCCGTTTTGCTAATTTTGGTATGGAACACTAAAAACCATAGTTACTCTATTTTCCACACCACTGAGAAGTCTTAGCGACAGCCGGTGTATGTGCAGAGAAGAAACAACTTACTCGAAAAGTTAAAGAGGTGAGTTTTACCAGAGGTTATCGTATTGCGAACTTTTGAAAAACTAATATTTTGCTAGCAATAACTATCAAAACTAAAAAATTGTCGTTACTAGGAGAGTCCAATATATTTTTACTTCCTCTAAAAACTAAACCACGTTTACTCAAAACAATACAACCATGTATGACAAAAGTTAAAATCTTCTGCCAGTGCTGAGTAGAAGGTTCGATTTGTTTGTCTTTGTTCTTCAATGTGCCCAGATTGTTTAAAATAATTGTTGAAAGGAGGGGTATCGATAAGCTAAGAAAACTGACCCCATAATATCACAAAAAATTTAACTATTTTTTTTTTTTATATTTCCCATTATGTATTTTAGTAAAATACAGAACCCTAACTTAACGCTGCCACAATTTAAAAGTGATTACGTTTCCTTCGCAAGAAAAATCGACGAGCTGTGGTCAAAAAGTTTTTTTTTTTTTTTTTTTTGGAAAAATGTACTCTTTTTTACCCGACAGCATCAGAAGGAGGGTAATGTGTTTAGGAAGTATGTATGTATCCTCTGACTATGTCTGTGTCTGTGGCGCAACCAGCAACCAGCCTAAACGGCTTGACGGATTTTGGTAGAGAAGGTGTCGCTGGATTCGTCTTAATCTCGGGAGTGCTATAGGCTACATGAAATTTCAAAGTCCATCCCCTGAATAGGGGATGAAAAATTTATATAGCAAACCATTGGGTCTAGAAACGTGAAATTTTGCAAATTAGTTCTTTATGTAACGTAGGGGATGAGAGCACCAAGAAAATATTTTTGGATATTCATCCCCTAAGGGTATAAAGTAGCGGATGAAAATTTATGAAAAGTAAAATTTTGCACAGGGCCACAGGGGTTCTTTAGTAATATAGATGAATATTAGGAGGGAGAATTTTTGTAAAAATTTATCCATTAAGGGTGTAGAATAGGGGATGAAAATTTATATAGGAAACCGCTGGGTTTAGGAAAGTAAAATTTTATACAAAAGTTCCTTTAGTAACGCAAGCAAGCACCAAGAGTGAATTTTTAGAATTTCGCTTCCTAAGGGGTTAAAAAAGAGGATGATAATTTACATAAAAAACCATTGAATCTAGAAAAGTGAAATTCTACAAAGGGGTTGTTTATATAATGTACGCGAGCACCAAGAAGGGGTTTTTGAAATTCATCCCCTAAGGGGGTGAAATAGGCGGTCAAAATTTATTTAAAAAACCTACTGAACCCAGAAACGTGAATTTTGTGCAGGATTTCCTTATGTAGCGTAGGTGAGATCTAAGAAGGGATTTTTGGAATTTTATTCGGTAAGGATATAAAATAGGGGATCAAAAATTTATATAGAAAACCATTGAGTCTAGAAACGTGAAATTATGCACAGGGGATTTTCGGTAATGTAAGCGAGTACTAAGTGCAGATTTTTAAAATTTCATACTCTAAGGCGGTAGAACAAGGGTTGAAAATTTATATGGAAACTAGTTATTGTCGATGAATTCATCCGTATGGAGTCGATGCCGACATAGTAAGTGTACGAAATCAGTTAATCAACCTTCAATGACTCTACGCGGACGAAGTCGTAGACAAAAGCTAGTATATTAGCGCTAGCATAAAAAAAATTATATCAAATTAGTGGTAATTTAGGCTGCCAGTCACCGTAATCTCGTATACGTACCTATATATTTTTTCTTCTAAGTAATTAAATAACGCTAAAAAGACCTAAATAAAAAAGTTAATTAAAAAAATCAGAAAATCCGACTGCGTAAAAAGTGAACTAAAACGGTGGAAACAAGATGAAATAGAGAAAAAGAAGAATGAATAAAAAGTAAAGCAGTCGGAGGCAAACCTGTTGTACCAAGTTGAGCAGAAAAGTTTGATGCCTCCGACTGCTTTACTTTTTATTCATTCTTCTTTTTCTCTATTTCATCTTGTTTCCACCGTTTTAGTTTACTTTTTACGCAGTCGGGTTTTCTGATTTTTTTAATTAACTTTTTTATATTCTCAATAGTCTTGTTTAAGTAGCAGTTTTGGATAGTACCAAACTGTCAGGATTATGCGCAAAGCAATTTTCGTATGCGCAGAGCGGTCTTAATAATGACGTTTTGCGCACAATCCTGACAGTTTGGTACTATCCAAAACTGCTGCTTAAACAAACCTAATAATAATTTCAACGCGCTCCGTTGTGACGGAAGGACAGAGAGATTATTTTTTGTAATTTTTTGCCTATGTAAATACGGCTCTGCATGTTTACCTCACATTCAGACAATAAGGAAGTTGGTATCGAAATACTGATAATGATACTGGATTTACTGAAGCTTTTTGAGTGATAAAATTAAAGAAAGATAACACTGACTAGCTTGCCTTTGTCGCTTAGGTGTTAGACGAGATGGCGATACGGAAGCATGCAGCGCCCGCTCTAGCGTTTACGCCGCTCCGGGCAAAAAGAAAAAAATTCCGCCCCGCTGAAGCCGGCGACCATTTTTTTTCTTTTTTTTTTGGTCGTCAGTTGTAAAAATGCAGCTCTCTTTTTACAGAAATGCCGCCTTTAAAATTTTGCCCCCTCGGCGAATGATCGGGTTGCCCCCCCCCTTGGAGCGGACCCTGAGGCATGTACAACGAAATGGAACAACTTGGCACGGTTATGTAAGTTTAGACGATAGCGTTGAAACAGATAAATTAAGCATTCGCTAAAGAAGTTCCCAGTTGACCAGCGGGTGGTGACAAAATTTAAATTTAATCAAACACTACGTTTCGAAAAATTAGCAAAAACTGGTGTGCATGTTGTTCAGCTGACATGTGACGCATGCCCATAATAAATATGCTAGATATCTAAATCGCTCTATAAAAGCGGATAAAATTAACACTTTGTTTCCTCGTCTAGTAACAAGGAAAAATATAGCAGTATTTTTAGATCCATATCATATGGTAAATGATAAAATTAGGAAGACAAGCATGTGAGTTCACTGGATATTTGATAGACATGGACGAAAATTTAATTAAATTAGATTTTATTTCGAAATTAGTTAATTTATAACACAGCAAAAATTTGAACATGGGAGCTCCAATATAACGGACTCCAATATAACGTAGTGAGTGGTGGGGTACCCCTCTCACAGATTTGAAGACGTGAAATTATATTTGTGTAAATGTATACATAATCGTCAATTCAGGGGCGTAGCAGATTTATGTGATGGTCTGAGAAATTTCCATATTTTCTCAAATATACATGTATAGCATTCACACATAGCCATAGGTACTTATCCACAAATAAACATAATCAGTGTAAATATATACCCATTTACAACTATGAACTTGTTCAAAAATATTCAGATTCCTGTGAACTTTCACAGTAAATTTATCAACACCAACAAACAATTCCACCAATATACAGACATACATGTATACGTACATATTATTTCGCTTGTATGCATACGTAGACAAATATGTGTGGATATACACATCGATTTGACGATTTGACTGGTTATGGAGAACAAGCCAAATAACAAAATTTGGTAAAAGTTCCAGAATATTCTATTCAGAAAATAGCAAAGATGTCGAAAAACTGACTTCACCACTTGGTAGTCTACCAAAGAATGGACTAAACAGCGGTACTCAGCAAAAGCTTTAGAAAGTTCTATTCTGGATTTAGTAAAGATATCGGGACACTCTAACTTCACCATCGAATTGGTCTACAAATAAAAGCATAAATAACAAAAATTTAGCAATGTTCTAGAATGTTCTATTCGAGAACTAGCAAAGATATCGAGAAACTGACTTCACCATCGAACTGGTCATCAAATAAAAGCTTAAATAACAAAAATTGAACAATGTTTTAGAATGTTCTATTTGAGAACTAGTAAAAATATCGGAAAACTGATTTCAGCATCGGATTTATCGTCGAATGAAAGCCTAAATAAAAAAAAATTGAACAATATTCTAGAATCTTCTATTCGAGAATTAGCAGAAATATCAAAAAACCGATTTTATCACTCATCTATTTATTAAATAAAAGATCAAACAGCGGAATATAACAACAGTTTTAAGATACTTTATTTAAGGAAAATGTAAATATTATACTTTTTTTCAATTGTGAAGGTTGGCGTAAATTTATAACTAAAACTTTTGTATAGCACCACTATTTGACCTTTTTCTCAAAGGAGCAATCTACTGATGAAGTCGATTTCTCAATATTTTTGTTAATTTCCGAATCGAATATTCGAGAACATTTCTTAAATTCCGTTATTTAGCATTTTCTTTGATGACCTTGTGATAGTAAAGTTTATTTTTTGATATCTATTCTAGATTTCGAATAAAATGATCTAGAGCTTTTGTCAAATTCCGCTATTCGACCATTTCTTTAATGGCAAATCCCATAGTAAAGTTAGTTTTCCGATATCTTTCCCAGTCTCCGAATAGAATATTCTAAAACTTTTATTAAATTGCACTGTTTGGTCTATTTTTTAATTGCTAACCAATAGTGAAGTCGGTTTTTTCATATTTTGACTGGTTTCTGGAGTATTCTAAAATTGTAAAATTTTGCAGCTTATCCATTTTTCTAATATACTTAGAACAACAATGTATAACAGTTGTGTATATGTATGTATTTAGATGAAGACGTGTGTTCTTGTAAACATGACTTTAAGGCTGCCTGTACACGATCAAGGCAAGACTACGATTAGTATGGCACCAGGATTTCATGACAGTTTCTTATAGAACTCGACAAAATAAAACGAAAAACAAGAATAAAATTTTTCGATATCTCGCTTCGTTTTCAAGATATTAAACGTTAAACTTGTCTTAAAAATTCGGATATATTGTATGTATGATATACAGTATGTGTAATATTTTGACAATGAGCGTGTTCTATTTTGAAAACACAAACGACACCTATTTTTTATATCAAAGTCGAAGTATATTGTCAAAACTAACCAAACTAACCTCACCACCTGGTTTTTATATCAAAGTCGAAGTATATTGTCAAAACTAACTAAACTAATCTAACCGTAACTAACCTCACCACCTGGTTTTTATATCAAAGTCGAACTATATTGTCAAAACTAATTAAACTAACCTAACCGTAACTATCCTCACCACCTGGTTTTATATCAAAGTCGAAATATATTGTCAAAACTAACTAAACTAACCTAACCTTAACTAACCTCACCACCTAGTTTTTGTATCAAAGTTGAAGTATATTGTTAAAACTGACTAGTCGTAACTAATATTGTCGAGTGTCTGGTAAAAATTTCAAGTGATTCTAAGCATTCCCATTTTCGGAACTCCAGTCAAAAAATATTAGTTTTTTTGTGAAAAAAGAAAGTACAAAAATCACTGAAATTTGGTTCACTGAGAAAAAAATACAGTAATTTTTACTGAAATTTCTGGTAAAAAATTACTGAGCTCTCTGGTAATGCGGACATAAGTGACAGGCTAAGTAAAAACTACGATAATTTATAGTAAAATTTTAAATTACGCTACAGCTCAGTAAAAATTACCGTATTATTTATAAATAAGGTTCTTTTTTATTTATTAATAAATAATTGAATTAAAATAGTTTAAAAGGATATTGATAGAAGGGTAAGCATTAAAATCAAATTATTAATATAGAAAAAATTTTTTGTGGTTTTTTATTATTTGTGGAAAAAAATATATAAATTCTTTATTTGAAATATGACATGATAAAAATTTTTAACAATAAGCACATTATAATAATTTGTATAAAAACATATTTCAATTAACATATCAATACATATAAAAAAAACGTACAAGAATTAAAATAAAAACTAAACAAAAATTCATGAAACACAACAATTTTTTGTTTTAAATGGAAAGTCCAATACTTAAATAATAATTTATTATAAAAAAAAAAAAAAAAAAAAAAAAAAAAAAAAAAAAAAAAACACTTTATAAACATCCAATCACTATCATTGCTATTGGCCAACTGACGAACCAACGGTTGCCACGGTTGCTGCGTCTGTAAGTCGTGTATTGTCTAACACGCATGCTCTCTGGGCCTCAAGGTTGCGTGGTGGTTGCGTGCTTGTTTTGTTTATTCTGTTCTCTGTAATATTTGGTATGCAGTGGTGCTGAAATACACACCGACTCAGTAAAAATTATTCTATGTCCAGTATAATTTTACAAAAAATTAAGTAAATTTTCCCGGTGTCCACTTGAAATTTTACTACCCCATCGAATTTTACGCAGCTGTATAGGAAAAATTCTTAAGGTGTACAGGAAAAATTTTCAAATGAATCGTAAAAAATAATGTTTGAAATGCATTTTTTATATTTTTGCTTAATAATTTCCTACGGACTGGTCACTTAAGACTCGTTTACCGGAGGCAGCTCAGTAATTTTTACTGGAATTTTTTCTCTGTGTTGGTATTTCTTTTTCCTTATGCATTGTCACACTGCACACAGTGTCGTTTGTGTTTTCTAAATGGAACACGCTCATTGTCAAAATATTACACATACTGTACATACAATATATCCGAATTTGAAGACAAGTTTATCGTTTAATATCTAAAACGTAGCGAGATATCGAAAAATTTTATTCTTGTTTTTCGATTTATTTTGTCGAATTCTACAAGGAATTGTCATCAAATCTTGGCGCCGTACTAATCGTAGTATCCCCACGATAATACTGTCAGTATTTACTGACAAAAATAATAAATCATTATTTTTATAATGTAAATTATAATTATATACGAATACTTCAGTATTATCAGTACATGATCAGTAATAATGTCAGTATTTCTAAATACTGACAGTATTACTGATCGTGTACAGACCGCCTAATAAGTAAGGCTATCAATCATTTAAGCGCGCATTATTTTGTACACAGCAACAGAATTTACACTGTGTGCAATAGAATTTTAAATTTTTGTGCATTATATTTACCTTATATTTCAAGCAACAAAATCACTATTTGTGCAATAAAGTTTTACATTTTGAACATTATATTAAGATAATTCTTATTTACCATTTGGAGCAATAGAATTTTATATTTTGTGCACTATTTACTACAATGATTACACCAAGTGATTTTATTTGCATGTCTTTTTAGAAATATTTCACATAATCAAGAATGACTTTTTTTAAAATTTAATTTAAGCTCTTTATATGTATATGCATAAGAATAAAATATGGATGTCGTATATTTGTCTGAATTTTTTTTTTAGATAAAATTACAATATGGACCTACTCCAAGGTCTCAGAAAAATTATCGGAATCTCTTAAGGGGGTTCTCCCGTGTGACGGCCTGTTTCTAGGCATTTTTTGGGAATTTTTTTTGACGACCAATGAAAAGACAGAAAATATAAATAAAACAATTTGTTTTTTATATAAATTTAATATTTATTTAAAAACTATAATGTATAATTCTCAAACTTTGCTTAATAAAATTACAAAAACAAAAATATTATTTTATACAATTAAAGCTTTCTTCGCTTTGGATGGGCGGCCACGTTTCCTTTTTTCACCAATTTGTAAATTTTTCGCTTCAACTGGTGGAACTATATATTCAAATCTTATAGTTACCCCTAGAATATGCTTATAAAAAATTTTTTGAAATAACTTTATACATATACATAGATATGGCCCATTTCACTTAAATTTAACCATGCTTCATCACTTATGAATTTAAAAAATTTCCGTTTTCTTGGCATTATCTCCTTCATTATAAAAGTGCATTTGTAAATTATTAATTGCATAAAATATTTTTAAGTGTATATGGATGTTTATTTAATGTGACACATGTAATACTTATTTATTTTTTTAAGGGCAAGAATTCATTATCTACGTAACATTTATTTTTATAAATGCACAAAATCTATAATATTAATTCTAGTTCATATTTACTATTGCATGAAATTAAAGAATAGTGATCAATTAGTTTATTTATTGCTACTTTTGTTTTACAAATGTTAAAATAGTTTTTCAAATGCTCTTAGTTATGTCGCATTTTGTTTAAATAGATGCTCGTTTAATTTGTGTCCTTTAAGTAAGTTTATACGCGTGTGTATATCAATATTGAAATGCGTATGTGTTCGCATATTATGTTTCTGTACCCCCTTAAAAAAATTTTACTGACGGCCCTGGTAATCCGATATAACGTACTTCCCCTTATTTTGTACCGGTCACTACGTTATATTGGAGCTCCTTTGTAATTGCCAAATAAATTAAAACCTCCACATATACGCTTCCAAAATCAAGCTCTAGCGGTAAAATATGCAAAACAGTGATTTAGTGACGGTGTTTCTTAAGCTCTAATATTTTGCCAAAATGATCTTAAATTATAAGATTTTCAAGGAGTAGTGCTACAACAAAATTTTTAAAAATAATCAATTATAATATGAGCCGTTTGGTATCAAAACGAGACACATTACTTGAACCAAATTTTTCAGGAAAGCCAAAAAACTGAATAAGTTCTTTGTTTAAACTGATGTATGTGTATGATTTTTTTAAAAGCTGTAAGTGACATAGACGAAGGTTTCCCAGAAGTTTCAAGTTTTTCTGTTTTATTTTCTGATTTAAAAACATTTTTATTTTCGATGTGTCTTAGTTTGTTTTAAAACTTATTGATGTATCTTGTTTTTTAACTTAGTAATTGATTGTATCTTATTTTGAAACCAATATTTTGAATACATTTAATATATTTAATAAGTAATTAAACTAAATAACAATATAAACACACAGGCACGAGTAGAACGGAGTAACGGCATTAACAACAAACAATGATAACGTGTCGTTTGCTGGTGCGCAAACCGATGCGCAGCAGACTCTGATAAGAAGTGTCGTGTTTTGATACTCATAGGCTGCCTGTACACGATCAGTAATACTGTCAGTATTTACTGATAAAAATAATGAATCATTATTTTTATTACTTCAGTATTTTTATGATACCGTACACTATCATTATTTTCTTCAGTATTTTAAAACAAATTGTCAAGTTTAATTTTTTGCAATTTTTAAATTAATAAAATTTTCGAATTATTGTTATCGAAGAAGCGTGTTTAGCTATAGTATTAGCCGTACTAGCGTTTGCAACTCAAAACAGGAAAACAAAAAAGAAAAAACGTTATGTTCGTTATTTTTTTTCTAGCTATGCCATACATGTACGCATGTATGTACATACGGTACATATCGTACATATTGTACATATTTCCGTACATACTAATCAATGAATATTATGTACAAGCCTACTTTTCCATGATGTATATATTATACGATCTACAATCGACTTGTATTTATCTCGGCTGGTACCGCTGGTACATAATATACGAGAAATATGTTTTAACGGTTTTAACTGTCATTAATGTCACTGTCCCCTCCACGTCTTAGTACTGAAGTGAATTCTGATGGAATTATAAGCCATTCTTCAATACTTTCATCATTATTTCAGTATCGTCAATACACGATCAATTAAAGTGTCAATATTTTGAAATAATGACAATATTACTGATCGTGTACAGGCAACCATACATTTACTTACCTTATTTTTGAAACCAACTGACCACTTCACCATTTAAAAACAGCCTGCTTTGTCCTTTTTTGAATGATATTTTTTCTCCAGTTATACAGAGGACATTTTGAACTTGTAAAATCTGCTGTTATCTTAAAATCGTAAAAATAGTGATGTGTCTCGTTTTGATACCAAACGGCTCATATATAAAACTAAACAAAATTTTAATATTTTTTATTTTTAAACCTCTTTTTGCAAAATTAACCCCTAAATTTTAACCCCCAACCACACCTGTTGATATAATTTGAACAAATAGTATATCAATAGAGAGCTCATTAAAAAAGAGTAATATCGCCAATTTAAATTTTTGTTCTATCTCTTACCGTTTTCAAGTATTTGCAAAATTAAATTTTTACCTCAATTTTTGAAGGGCGATTTCACCCCTTCAGACCGGTTTTCCGTAGATAAAAAGTACAGGTCTCTTAGATTTCAGCCAAGAATAACATATCTCGGTATTATCGAAATCGGAGAGGGACACCTCGGAATGTTTCTACCTTGTTAGTTGTTATTGTTGTTACCTGTGCATGTTTATACATACATACATAATACCTACATATTTAATGTACAAATAAATCATGTACGTAGGAAACTGAACTGAACTGAACTGAATAAATTAATATTCAAATTAATTCTTTCTCAAAGGTTACAATAAAAATTCGATCATATAATACGATTATAGTTAAAAAATTGTTAAATATTTCTTAAATTTTCCGGTGAATATGAAATGCAAATATATCCTACATAAACATCAATTTTAACACAAATTTATGATTATTTTTCGCTTATTTATTAACTTATTTGTTATCTACGAAAACAATTTCACGCATTGATAAATTATACTACTGAATTCATTAATATAATTCCGTGTTTTTTATACTAAAAATTTTTAATAAATATGATATGTAAGATACCTCCTAGGTAGAACGTTTAGTAGTTTATTTCTAATTTTCACAGTGACTATTATGGTTTAATTATTTTACCTGAATATGTTTGCCACATTGTTTTTAATTTGGTCCATTGGAAGTTCTTTTCTTGTGATATTCTTATATGATTATATGGATGAATTACAACAATTGTTGGAATTGGTTTAATTATTTATTTTTAATTATTGGTTACAATTAAAACAATTTTCTGTGGTAAATATGTGTCATTTAATTTCATGTAATCATGTTTGTTATGAAAAGTTATTATTCATGTTATTCATCATCTTTTATTAGATAATGGAATTGTCCGGTTTACAATAAAATTATATTACCGTAGAATGGGACTACTTTGGCCCAGATTCTCAGGTTTTATCACAATTATATATTATTAAATAATTAGAATTATGCAAAACAATTGTGCATTTATATTTTTATGTTTCCTTATGAGTTATGGATGTTATAAACATATCACAATTTACATTTATTCAATATTTATTTTTTTAAATATTTTATAAAAGATGTGCCAGTGTTATCCACCAATGGGGGAACTTTGGTCCAGCCCCTATGGCTATGGATTCTAAGGCAAATAAAAAATAACCAAGCTATAAAATGAGAAAATATACCGCGTGAGTTATTTGATAGTTGCCATTTTTATTGCAACCAAACCGTTGATTTAATCGAAAAACTGTTTAAATGAGAGTTGCAGATATCGATGGGGGCAACCGATTGTTATAGTCAGGAGCTTTATAGCTCTAACGGTTTTCGAGCTATGATACAAACTTAAAAATTTTTAAATGAGATTATATATTAATTTTTCTATAAAACTGATCTAATGCATTAATTAATAACATAAATGGGGAAAAGAATTTTTTTTACCTTAGTTTAATTTTTGAATTTTTTTTAAATTTATCAATTAGGCGGTAAAAATATGCATATATATATATATATATATATATATATATATATATATATATATATATATATATATATATATATATATATATATATATGTGTGAGGCTACTTCAACCGACAGTGTTTTTTTTTAGTTACATTTTTATCACATCCAAGAAAATAATCTTTTCGAGTACCATTTCTATCATACAAAATTGGCTGTAATAAAAATGGCAACTCTCAAAAAACTCACATGGTATATTGCGTGCCAACCTAAAAGTCTTAAAAAAAAAATATCTGAATTCTTGGTATAACAGGATGTACATTTTCATTAGACAACAATAAAAAATTATATAGTGATAATTTTTATGTATCTATAAATAATAACTTTTTTGTACAGGGTGGGCCAGTGTTACTCCCAAGGGCCAAACTATCCCCACCCTACGGTAAGTAAAAATGTAATATTTTCCAGTTTTTGATTCGTAAAGACATGGTAAGTGTTCATGACATGATTAAAAGCGTTTATTTTTAGGGTTTCGTAGACACGTCACCCGATTCGTTTCATCCGTCTATCTCGCCCTCATAGTTTGCAAATTTTTGGACCTTTGAACATGAAATTTTGAAAGTACGTGCTTCAGGTAATATATTTCTTACTTTTTCGATGTAATCTTCCCTATTGAAAAAAAGGAATAAAAATTTTATCGTGTGAAGTAGCATTAGAATCTTATGGAATTTTTCGTATCTTTTCCATATTTTTTCATCCAGGTGCTAATTTTGGCAAAAAACAAGGTTCCAATCAATAATTTACTTACAATTATTAGACTAATAATAGTGTAGTCAATAAAGGTTTTTACCTCTAAATTCTTTATAACAGGTTTGATTTTAAGCAATTTTTTTAAAAATTGTTCCTTTTGTAGTGTTGAATGACATGGTCGGTTAAGTGGTCAGGAAACGACATTTCATATTACACGACCTAATATTATTCCAGGTAATGGTGAAAATGACTCCGGGCTATAAAAATTGTACTTACAATTAAATAACTACTTATAAACATCTCTTTAATGCCCAAAAAAGTGTCGATGTTTATCTGTATTACATGATGAGGCAGGTGGTCGGAAAACAACATTTCATATTACACAATCTAATGTTATTCCAGTTAATGACGGAAATGATTCCGAGCTACAAGAAATCTAGTCAGATATAAAGAATTACTTTATCTGCATTACATGGTCAGCCAAGTGGTCGGAAAGCGACATTTAATATTACACGATCTAATGTTAATCCAGGTAATGATAGAAATGATTCCAGCCTACAAGAATGACACAGTCAAGACTGGAAGGCTTGGCGACAATATTAATTGAACAAGAAATTTAGCGCAAACCATCGTCTTTAATGAACTAGTGTTTTAAGACTAGGAAAAGTAAAATATAATCTTCAGTTTTTTGTTATCTGTTATACTTTGTTTTGTCTATTTTTTGTTTTCTTATTTTTTTTTTTTATATTAATTGTTTATAAATAATTTATTACAAATAAACAAACCATAATTGTGTTAATATAATTTGTGAAAAGCTTTAACAAAAGTTGAAAATTCATTTGATGAGTTTTAACTGTTATTATGCCTAAATAAACGTTTATCAAATTTTGGCGCGCCAAGCGATATTTCGCCTAGGACGCTAAATAACCTTGAGCCGATCTTGCGAACGCCGTTTACAAATTTCGAATGTTTCTAAAAACAACCAAATTCATTTTACCTAGAATTTCGAGTACCGTGTTTTTCTGAACGTTTTTGAGGCACAAAGAAAAATAAAAGATGTATAAACAAATCTCTATCGAATGTTGTTTTAAAAATTGAATTATTTCAAAGAACAATCAAATTGGTTCTACCTAAAATTTCGGGTAGCGTGAATCTCCGAATCTTTTGAGGTACTGACGAAAATAATAGAAATACAAACGAGTACAAGCGAATTTCTACCAGAAGATACTATAAAAAAATTAAAATATTTAAATTTTGGACACCGGCCACATTTAAAATTTTTTCTGTCTGTTTACCCCTTGAGGCACAAATAAAATAAAGTCCAGCCCAGTGAACATAGAATGTAAATGAGATGTAACAAGGAAATAACAAGTTACGTAACTTTTTTGACTTATGGGTGACATAACAATTATATAAAATTAGAGTTTTATGTTATATACCTAATTGCTACCTGTATATTACGAAACAGTTACATGCCATTGTGACTGTAATAAAATGTCACATTTGTGACTGCTATGTTACGTTTAGATGATGTATCAAGGTTGCTTTGATGAAACGTCACAGTGTGACTCTTATGTTATGTCTTCGCAACCTAACAATGTTACTTTGATAAAACCTCACAGAACTGACTCTTATGTTATGTTGTTGTGACGTATCAACGTTACTTTAATGAAATGTCACAACTATGACTCTTTTGTTATGTCCTGATGACCTAACAATGTTACTTTGAACAAAACGTCACAACAGTACTCTTTTGTGACGATCCTCACGAATTGCTACATTTAAAATTAATATGGTAACAAAACATTTCACAAAAGTGACAAGAGAAATGTTGTATTAATATTGATACGTCACAAAAACATAACAAAAGAGTCATGATTGCGACATTTCATTAAAACAACATTAATACGTCGTTAAAACAACGTTAATTTTGTTACATATTAATTTAAAAATGAAACTTTTATGAAAATTCTTGTAAGGCTTTATTTACTATTTTGTGATATATATTAATATGTAATGATCAGAATAAATAAGTGAGTTTGGTCTAGTGGTTAAGACTGCCGATAATTTAAAAGATGCTTCAGCTTGGATAATGGATCAAATCCTGGAACAGTCAGCAAAAAAAAAATAATTTAGGTGTATGTATATGTCAATAAGTTAGTAATATTTGTATGTAATGTTAATAAGAAACAAAAAAAAGGGAATTTTGAATTTGCTTTTTACAAAAGAAGGCGTAATTTTTATCTATAAGGTAACATCAAAGTTATATTTTCCTAAAACGTAAAAAAAACATAACAATATTATGTCACATTGTTACGTTTATAAGTGGGAAATTGTAAGTTACATGTGAGTCACATGTGACTCACATGTTATGTAACATGTGACTTTCAGTTCTGTCACTGTGACATAAAATTTACAGAAAAATGTTCACTGGGAGTACAAACGAGTACAATTAAACACTATTATTTATTTTTGAACTTTCAATATTTACTGGATTTCAATATTTAGGATGAAATTCCACGACTAAATCTTTCAACAATGAATTGTTCTTAAACAAACCTAATGTATTCGTTACAACATAACCCCTTTTTAGTCGAATTTTTCAACTGAAAAAATTAGACTTATACAGCCTATACGATCAGAACGGCGAGGGTAGGGGCGCTATCCGTTTTCGGACCCGTACAACACGATTATGTAGAAAAAAGTGTCTTATATATATATATATATATATATATATATATATATATATATATATATATATATATATATATATTTTTTTTTTTTTTTTTTTTTGGGCAAATTTTGGATCCGACCCAACTTTTAGGGGGGTGGTGGGGACCAACAAAAAAATAAAATTTCTCCAAACCGGTTGGAAATAATGTTTCGGTCAATTACCTACAACATATTCAAAATTCAGCTTCCTAGGATGATTTGGAGGGAGTAGAGTGGGAAAAAATGATTTTTGCTGGATCTAACACGCCTACAACCCCCAGAATTAACGCAGAGGGTTGGAATTTGGTGTGTTGATAAAGTTCGAACCTAGGTTGTGCTTTTTGGAGGTTTTAATATTTTACCCCCACCCCCTCATTTTTAAGCTACAATTTCATGCAATTTTGACGTTTTCAAAGTTTGTACCACTCGCACAGGTCACCCAGAGAAACCTAAAGGGCTGAAATTTTGTATTCGGATTGAGTTAGTATCAAGGGGGTGCCTTTTGGAGGTCATAGCTTTTAACACTTACCCCCACCATTTTTATACCAAAAAGAACATGATTTTTCTTGTTTTTGACAGTTTCGTTCGTGTCAAAATCTCACCAAATAAACCTAGAGGACTGAAATTTTTTGTACAGGTTAAGCTAATAGCCAGTCACTGCTTTTTGGAGGTTTCAAGTTTTAACCCTTACCTCCACGATTTTCACGCCAATATTTCCTTAATTTTTTGCTTGTTTTCTAACACGTCTAGAGAGTCTCTAAGGAAACCTGGAGGGCTTAAATTTTGTACGTGTATTGAGTTAGTATCTAGCTAGTGCTTTTTAGGGATTCCACGTTACTTTTCCCTCCACTTCTCCCATTTTTACATCGGAATTCAATGGTATTGTTAAATGTGTTTTAAATGCATTATTTTTATTCTAAATACAAGTAGGCGAATAGTAATATTAAAAACGCCGTGAGCACCGGAGCCCCATCACGGAAGTCGAATTTTTCCTTTCATCTTCGGTATTGAGTGTCTACAAGCGAAATGTAATTGAAAGTCCACAAGCGATTTGTAATTTTGGTGGTTTCAAAACTGATGATGAGTGTCCGGTTGATCGGGGCTTTAAAAAAAGGTTTTAAGTTTTTAAGGGCTGAATCTCAGTAAATTTCAATTTTGTGCCGATAGCAGTTAGCAGGAAAAAAGGGAACACAATTCGTACGAGGGCATTTCTATCCATGCTTATCCGCCAATTGCCTTTGTGTTTTATTTTAAATATTAAAAAAGGAACTTAAATAGTAAACTGGAAGGCTTTTATGAAGATATTTTTTCTTTCCAAATAAATCCAAAATTTGTATTTTATAAATAATAAAAATCCAAAATTCCTAATTTATAAATAAATACCCCTGTCGCAGCATCTGCATAACATAGCGAATTTCCAAATCTTGGGCCCTGGCGGATCTCATCTAAGACCTGTACCTATTTAAAATAGTTTAGCTTTCTAAGAGTAAAATAATTTTTAAAATCGGCTGGGTAATTAGTTTTGGTATTTTTGGGGACCCAAGAACCCGAACGAATTTTGTGCAGCATAGTTGTATCCATCTAAAATAATTTAGTTCTCTAGCAGTGAGAAGTTTTTTAGCATCGGTTCGATAGCTTATTACTGGCGTTTTCGGATCTGCAAGATCCCGGTGGACCTCATTAAAAAATCAGCTCGACCGTATATTCTAGGCGGACTTTATGTAATATATATATATATATATATATATATATATATATATATATATATATATATATATATATATATATATATATATATATTCAAAACCCGTTGTGTAGCATTCTACGCCGCATTTGCATCCGCAGGACAGTTGTGGATCTCAGATAACACAACCTGTACCTATCTAAAATAGTTTACCTTGGTAATAGTAAAAAGAGCTTTGTTCCAACAAACGAAAATATCGTACATTTTACGGTTAAAGCATGCGCATAATGAAGTTAGCGTTCCAACAAGTTATAGTACATATTTATATACCAATTTTAACTTCCGGTTTATGTTCCAACATAAATGCTGATTAGTACATGAACTGATTCATGTATGGTCAAATTAGTCGGCAGTCAAGAGCATGTATCGAAATGTGAACTACTTGTTAAACCTGCGCAATAGATAATTTTACTGAATTTTTTGAAAACTGATTGATTTACCGTTTTTTTTTTCTTTTTTTAATAAAATAACTGTTAATAATAAAATAAAGACTGTTGTTTTGAAATATTTTTAACTGCTTTCTTTTTAAATCAGTATGAACGAGTTAGATAATGATGATTTTTTCGTTTCTGAATCTAGTGAAGATGAAGATTTAGAATTTTTAATGAACACATCAGTAAAGAAAAAAAAAATGAAAATTATTTAGGTGATAATTTATTCAATATCTTTATTCATTATGAAACTATTTAAAGACACATATTATTTTTTATTTATAAATAGTACCACAATATGACGAATACATTTGAAGTCATTTGAAGTCATTTCTTTCATATAAACTGGACTGATTTTCTTCTTGAGCCTCAATAGATATATTTTGTCCATTTTGTAATAAAATAAATTCATTTAATTCCAAAAAATAATCGTTTACAAATAAATACTCAGTACCCATATGAATACAACGGCATTAACAATGATTTAAAAATATTTTTTATATTACCTGCTGTCATTTTTGGTTTATAAATTAATTTTTTTTTTTAATTTCGTTAATTTATGGTATTTTTCTTTTTTAGTATAATTTTTTTTTTTTATATTTATACGTGTTTTATATAGTTACGAGTTTTTACTTTTATTAACTTTACGCGCCTTCTTATTTGAGTTTGTCATACAAAAAACCGTTTCAATAATCAGTTCACGTACTAGTACATTTTAAAACATGCGCACAAATGTCATTCATGAACTAATCCAAGCATGGTACATACCAGTACATGTACCGTACAAAAATTGTTTGTTGGAACAAAGCTAAGGTTTCAAAATCGGTCAGTTATTTTATTTTTGACACTTTTAGGTCCTACTGACACTTCAGACCTTACATAACGTAATCTATATGTATCTAAAATAGCTTAGCTCCCCAACAGTGAAAAAATTTTCAAAATCGGTCGGCTAGTTTATTTTTGACGCTT
Source organism: Brachynemurus nebulosus (assembly GCA_035578155.1). Classification (NCBI taxonomy): domain Eukaryota; kingdom Metazoa; phylum Arthropoda; class Insecta; order Neuroptera; family Myrmeleontidae; genus Brachynemurus; species Brachynemurus nebulosus. The sequence goes on along the minus strand of JAPWDM010000001.1, from coordinate 51,695,569 downwards.
TTGGATCCGATGGACCCTGGCAGACTTTACATAACGTAATCTATATTTATCTAAAATAGTTTAGCTCTGTAAGAGTGAAAAAATTTTCAAAATCGGTCGGTTAGTTTATTTTTACCACTTTTGGGTCCCATGGACCCTGGCGGACCCTAAATAACGTAATGTATGTCTATCTAAAATAGTTAGTTCCCCAACAGTGAAAAAATTTTCAAAATCGGTCGGCTAGTTTATTTTTGACACTTTTGGACCCATGGACCCTGGCAGACCTTACATAACGTAATCTATATTTATCTAAAATAGTTTAGCTCTGTAACAGTGAAAAAATTTTCAAAATCGGTCGGTTAGTTTATTTTTGACACTTTTGGATCCCATGGACCCTGGCAGACCTTACATAACGTAATCTATATTTATCTAAAATAGTTTAGCTCTGTAACAGTGAAAAAATTTTCAAAATCGGTCAGTTAGTTTATTTTTGACACTTTTGGGTTCTATGGACCTTGGTGGACCTTACATAACGTAATTTATATTTATCTAAAATAGTTTAGCTCTGTAACAGTGAAAAAATTTTCAAAATCGGTCAGTTAGTTTATTTTTGACACTTCTGGATCCTATGGACTCTGGCAGACCTTACATAACGGAATCTATATTTATCTAAAACAGTTTAGCTCTGTAACAGTGAAAAAATTTTCAAAATCGATCAGGCAGTTTATTTTTGACACTTTTGGGTCCTATGGACCAAGGCGGACCTTACATAACGTAATCGATATTTATCTAAAATAGTTTAGCTCTGTAACAGTGAAAAAATTTTCAAAATCGGTCAGTTAGTTTATTTTTGACACTTTACATAATGTATTCTGGACCTTACATAATGTATTCTGAATCTATCTAAAATAGTTTAGCTCTGTAACAGTGAAGAAATTTTTAAAATTGGTCTTTTAGTTTATTTTTTACAATTATGGGATCAGTAAATCCTGGCGAAACTCATACAAGTCTAGTACTCTAACAGTAAGAAAAGGGTTCTAAGGATTTTCATATAACTTATGGCAGTCCGTAAGCTTCTTGCGGACATCATTTAATTAATTAATTCAAATACTTTAACTTACTAACTGTGAAAAAATTTTTAAAATCGATTGGTTAATTAATTTCTGGCCTTTTTAGGTCCCGAAATCTTGACCTCACATAAAATACCTTAAATCCATTTGAAATGGTTTAATTTTTTAACATTATTAATTATTAGTGGAAAAATTTTCAAAATCGATTCAAAATATTTTTCCGTACATACATATGTACATTGTACATATTTTGTTTTGTTTCATATTTAATAATATTTATATCATAACATAATCTTCAATTTCTTGTTTACTTAAAAATTCAATAAAAAAAAAAAAAATTCTTCATTACATTAGCTTAGAAAATCTGTTTAATTTACATTTTTTAACATGGGATAGAACCATGCTAATTATAATGCAATAAATGAGAAACAAAACTCTATACATGTATGGGTGTTATATCACATATATGTGAATAGTTTTCACTTGTTCTCACAAAATTCTTTAATAAAAAAGTGAAATATTTTTATACTTAATAAAGAACTGAGATATAAATATAAATTACTTATTAGACTAACAAAGAAAGAATAAAAGTGAAAATTTACATTTTCTCGAAAAATACTTAAAATAGAAAGAAAATTATAAGAATATTTTCTTCATAATTTTTTTTTTCCTTTTCAACGATGTAAAAATTGAACTGCCTTATGATAGGATCGAATGATAAAAAATGGCCAGAAAACCTACTTCTGGGCATCCGACGTGTCTGGCTAACGTACTTAGCCAAGCCAATTCAGAATCCAGTCCGCACACAAAATTTCATAAGCGGTTAGACGTTTCGTTCGAGAGTTATCGTGGGAACACATAAATATATATATATATATATATATATATATATATATATATATATATATATATATATATATATATATATATATATATATATATATATATATATATATATATATATATATAAATTTTAGTGAATATCATTTTCGTATTCTAGGGACCTCAAAACAGATTTCTGCCATAGTCCCGGACTCAGATTGCGTCATGACACCTACTGTAATAGCTGAATTTCGAGTTTTCGAAATTCGCTAAAATAAAAAAAATTGAACTGACTTTTATAACAAATGAAATACATACATATTAAGTGATTTAAAAATGTTATTAAAGTCACTGTTTATTTATAAATTAAGAATTTAGGGTTTTTATTATTTATAAAATAGAAATTTTGGATTTTTTTGGAAAGAAAAAATATCTTCATAAAGGCCTTCCAGTTTGCTATTTAAGTTCCTTTTTTAATATTTAAAAATAAAACACAAAGGCAATTGGCGGATAAGCATGGGTAGGAATGCCCTCGTACGAATTGTGTTGGCTTTTTTCCTGCTAACTGCTAAAAGATCTATAACCGATTCGAAGTAACAAATATATTTTATAGATAGAATTTTATTGAACGAATCGCTTCGTTATGAATGAACGTGCGAAGTGTCGCACGTTCAATAATAAAAACGGGGAAAACAAATAATAGTAAATTATTTTCAAATCAAAAAAGATTTAATGCCGTAAATTTAAAACTAGTATCCATAAGAAACCAAAGTATAATTTAGTTTAATAATTCGATTGAAATATCCATATTTTTTACCATTCTTGAGAATAATTTATTTAATGCCTTTTTCCATAAAATAATTTATGTCAACCGATTAACTCTGAAATAATACAAATACAATTTGATATCATTTAAATGCATATTTAATGTGATATCATATGACATTAAGAATGCTTTGAATAAATTAAATAATTTGAACAATTTAAAAAGTTAATCATCCTGCAATGGTCAGTTAGCACTAGTTTTTTTTTATCTTTTCACCATCACTCAGACAACCAAAACATTACCGTTTTCATAATACTTTTGACCATTACAGTTTCTATTACACTCTTCCATTACAAAACATTACACTCTCACGCAAAGTTACTCTTGCTCTGAAAGTTATCACATCAAAAAAATATTAGTAATAAAATGTGTTATTGCTTATTTTCACTGTTGCGTAATTATTGAGACACAAAGAACTAAACAAGGGCAATCTTTATGGACTGAACTAGCAATGTTTATTATATATTATGAAGTGAATGATCCAATAATCTTAAGGTACTATCACAGTGTAATTGGCCAAAAACTAGTCAATTTTCGCGATTTTTTTTTTCGGATGGATAAGGTGGGGGAATGGGAATGAATTTCTTTTACGATTAATACCACTATTTAACAATACAAACATTTTTTTTATTCATGTTTATTTACTTTTTATAATTTTATTATAATCTTTTGAAAAAGTGTCTTTAAAAAAGGGCGGAAATCGGTACACACAATTGCGGCCGTAGTTTTCATGCGAAAAAAAAATCAAATAGATTATCCATCTGTAGGTAAGCCGCTATGAACCTATGAGAGCTTCAACTACTCGAGGTAGCGCGCTATAATTAGCTATAACTTCGGATTTAATGCTCAGATTGCTACGAAATTTGGTGAGAGTGTTCTTGAGATAATAATGAACTTAAGGAATATGCAATAAAAACCTTTTCCGACTATCGTAACTGTATACAACCCCTTAACAAGGTATAGTAAAAGAAGAATTACAAGTATGTCATACTAGATTAAAAAGTCGGATACTTAGTTTATTAACAAAATTATTATAAATTTCCTTAAATTTTTCTTTACCTATACCTATCTAGTTATTATTAATTTTTTTTTTAATTTAAATGTTTGTTTAAAATATCTAAAATAAAATGTTATGCATTTTAATTTTTAGTCTTATTCTTTATTTTTAGAAAATACTTACATCTTATTTACAAAAAATCTTACATATTATATTTCTTCCGGAACAGAATACTCCATAGCTAAACTAGTGATAGTCAGAACAGGGTGTCCATATTTTATTAAATTAAAACCATAAGTAAAAAAAAAAGAAACAAAGCAAATAAAAAATTTATTGTTACACATTTTAACATTTTGATATGGAATTCTGAACTAAATATTGTTCTTTGAACCTTGACTTGGACGCGACCGCGAATTAAAAGTGATATAAAAGAAATAATTTTTTATGGAACTGACCAAGTTATTTGGCCTTTCTCAACCCTTTGTTTTCCGTCCTTTTTAGGCTTCTAGTTTACTATTTCCTTAATATTGATTGCTTATTTTTCACAAAGAAGTTTTTAATTAAAGTTGTAGATGGTCAAATTATATTTATAAAAAACTCTTACAAAATCTTCGTTACACTCGCAGTTACGGAAGTATTCGAAAAATTAATTTCAATCTTATTCTCAAAGATTTGCCCACCCTATAACACCAATACACAATATTGATCATTTCAATACAAAGCTTACTGATGTAATATTGTGCTATTCGCTATTCAAAATTAATAGGTAATTATGTGGTTATAACGTGACGATAATATGTAGTTTAAGAAACGGGGACAAATGGGCGCTCCGAAAACGTCTGTTGAGACACCGGGACAAGAGAGTTAAAATCGGCACAAATCCGGAAAAACTGGGACGTATATGGACGTCCTATGTTTGACTCAATTATTTTTTTCTTTTCATTTAATGTATTAATGTATTTTATTTGCAGAATGTATTGTTTGAGAGGTACGGAATTGTTCATATGGAAATTAAATACAGTGAAATTGACGTTGTATCCGAAGTATTTACAGGTTTATTCGATGTAGTTTTTATTAGAAGATCGTTATAAATAAAGTCCACAGTAACTCTTTATTATAAAATAAATTCTATTCACGATTTTAAGAAAAACATGTTAAATTTTTGTGCATCAATCAGCTTCTTGGAATTATACGTACGGGGTAACCATTTTGAGATCGAATACTTATTGCAATTTTTGTCTTTACTTCGTCAATTGATTTTAAATCAGTTTCAATTCGATATTTTCTTAATATTGCAACGGATACTGACTTCATAACAGTTTCTGCGAATGTTTTACCTGAAAAATAACTCAGTAATTTTAGTGTAAGTATGACAATGTTTAAAATTAACGAAATATAACTAAAATTAGATGAAAAAAATCAAAATTTTTTTTACCAATACATCCCATGGGTCCGGCACTAAAAGGTACATAAGAAAATGGGTGTCTTTTCAGTTCCTCGGAGTTAAGAAATCTTTCAGGAATAAATTTGTCAGGATCTGCCCATATATCTGGGTTACGGTGCAGGCCATACACGAAAATTACTACTATAGATCCACCTGGTATGGTTAATTCGTCTATACAAATATTAATTACCATTAACTTTCTAAATATCCAGAACAGTCATTCACATTTTAGATAATATCTTACCCGACAGCTTAAAATCTTCTTTTATTTCTCTTAATAATACAGGTCCATTTGGATAGAGTCTTAGGGTTTCTTTGATACACAGATCCAAATATTTTAATGAATTTAGCTTATCTAATTTAACTTCAAAATCTGAATTTGGATCCAAATTTTGATCGATTTCATGATGAACTTTTTTCTAATTTAAACAAAATAAAAAAATTGTAATTCTAAGTCATTGAGAAAGGTAAGTATAAATAAAATAAATACCTGGACATCTTGATGAATTGCAAGCATTAACATTAAGAAAGATATTGCTGTCGCTGAAGAATCTTGACTCTGAAATTAAGCATTGATGCTAGGTATTTTTTTGATTTGCAAATATTCAATTCAGAGAAGTTTTTGTAGTGAAATTATTAAAATTTTACAAGGCATTCATACGGTAATAGTGGAAGCTTTATGGGGTAGCTCAAATAGACTCGGGCCAACTCAAAAATTAGAAAACAGATATTAAGAAAATAATAAGAAAAGTAATAAAGAGGTATAAGAAAAATATGATCGATGAGATCTGAAAAATTGTGTCGTTGAGATCTGTAATGGATTTCACACAATGAATGAAATAAGAAATAAGGAGTGTCGCCATCTAGTGACGTTGAATGGAACTTTAACTTATCAGCTCATAGGTACGAGTATATGTAGGGATTTTTGTACATTAAAATTCGTGAGAACATAACGTTCGTGATGACTATTTTCCGACTGATCTATTTCTATTGCACAAAAGATTCAATCACATTTAAAACTAACCATGACTGCATAAATTCTTAGTAGCTTAAAAGTCGTTACTATAAAATGAAAAGATAGCTAGAACTTAATGTGTAAAACTTTGATTTTGTAGTATTTATTTCTCAGAAATGTATAAGTCTTCGGTTTATTCAGGTTGAAATTAAGCCCAAACGCCATAATCAATCACTAGTTATGTTATTTTAGGTTTCTGATAGTTCTGTATTTTTGATTGCAACAATGATTTGTTACCATTTTGTACTAATGTTCTTATTTTTTCTTATAAGCTTATAAGAAAAGTCCATAGTACAATTAATTATATAAGGAAAGTTTATAATAATATGCTGGAGTATATTGTTTATTTTTTTACGAAAATGTTATTTTCAATCTGTGTCGGTATTGTACAATATTTAACACATTGCTGTGACCAGGATTCGAACCTGGGTTACTACGGCCACAACGTAGGATCCTTACAACTAGACGATCACGGCTATTTGAAGAGATGGTAATTCTATGCATTATTTATTTTATTATTCATTGTTCTATAATTATTAACATATGTAGATATAATTAAAAGCATGTAAGCGAATAATTGTTAAAGTTATTTTAATTTTAATTTAAACACAGTACAATTTTATATGATCTTTATGTAACCGTGATCGTCTAGTGAACTCCAGGGATTTGGACCCTAATTGTGGTCGTATATAGTAACCCACTAATCAGCAATACAAAAATATTTTTTTTATTTATTGCTTCCGAGACTATTAAAGTAGCGGAAGCATTGTGATCACTTTTGAAAAAAAAATTTTCCCTCCAAAATAAAATTTATTACGCACGTTCTACGTTATAGAACTTCCTGAACAATTTTGGTTTGGTGTCTGTCCGTCCGTCCGTCTGTCTGTCTGTTTTTGTGCCGCCAGTTTGCACCAAGTGGCATAACTTCTGAACTATTTGATTGTTTATAATGAAATTTTTAGAAATAATGCAGTTTGGTTCCTAGATGGTCTCCTATGAATTTAATCTAAATCGGAGTAAAGGTAGCTACGCCGCTACCATATTATTCTATTAATATACTAAATTGCATCAAGTGGTATAACTTCTAAACTATTCAATTCTTTTTTATGAAATTGTCAGAAATTATGCGGTCTGGTTCCTAAATGGCTCCCTACAAATTTTAATTGCATTCAGAGTAATAGTATCCACGACGATACGATGAGATCCCATTAAATGTCAATATCTTATTTACTACTAGTCCCACTTCGCTCAATTTTTTATGAATCGTCTTGTTTATTAATTTTTATTAATTTATACACCTATATTAAATTCTACAAAGATATATTCGACATTAAATTGCCAAAGTCCTTTTACGAGTACGAGGAAGCTGTGTGCCACACCCCGTTGGCAGCGTATTTTTATAGTTGTCAGAAATGAACTAATAAAATAATTTTTAAATTATTTTATTCGACATATTGACGACACAAAGATTCTCACTCACGCCTCTTAAGCTAAATTGAGAACTAGTGTCAAGTAAAAAAAAATGTAATAGCAATATAAAATATACTAATTGAGAATATAAAATCTGCTAACTCGCACATAATTTGTATAATTTGGCAATTGCAGATGAATATTGGAATAATTTCTTAAGGAAACGGCCTTAGACGCATTCCACTTACATCATAATGAAATTAAAATTGTAATATGTAATATAGAATAAAGTTCAAAAAGTAATGATGTGGATGGCGTTTGTTATAGACTAGTTCAAAAATAGCCGTTACGCCCCCCCTCCATTATTAATATTATAGTACTGTCTGCAATCTGCATACTTATAATATCATCTTTTGCAAATTAATCGTACAATTTGTATCCGTTCATACTTGATGAAGCGGACCTGGAAAAAGTTGCATCGTAACTGGATGGCCTGATCGAAAATCTGACCGTTGACAAGCTTAATTTAGCATCGCAAAATAATGCTAATTTCAAACGAATACTAGCTAATAGCAGAATATTTTGGTACACAAATACATAACTAAATTGCAGGGCAGTTTCTAAACGGTAAAATGTAAATATAAGATGTATCAAAAATTTAGTTAAAAAAGACAATGAAGTTTTAATTAAAATGTAAGGATGCCTTGTATGGTTTGAGTAGTTTTGAAGAATAAATTGAACCTTTTGAATGCCAAAGGAGTCACCGGTGACTGACACGAAGGTCACCACTGATCAAACAAGTCAAAATTATTAAAAGCACATGAGAAATTTTAAATATTTTTATAACTTTCAATATGATCAAACACACTTTCTTCAATCACAGTGGATTCTTGGTAAGAAAAATTTTATCTGCTATGAATAATATTTCAGTGTTATTTTCGTACAAATAATATTAATTTATGTCCAAACCGTGTAAAGTTAGGTGACAAATCATGTAAAATTAGATGACATTCAAACGGTTAGTTTCAAATATAAGATAATTCAAATTTTAACAACTTACCACAGCACACAAATTCGTAATTGTTTTCAAACGACTATCTCTGTTTAAATTCTTAACACTTAAAAGTCTGTCAATACTGATTTGTTGATTTGGACCGCTTTTCAAATATTCTTTTTTGCTTAATACCTTCAACGTAAAAATATAAATATAAATATTAGCACCTAGCTCATAATTTCAAAATTATTCAGTTAAAAAAATTATTTTTAGAAAAATATTGTATGTATTTATGAAACTAACATTAGTAACTAATTTTCGTATATCGTTAAGAAACTCATAGAGTTTGTAAGAACTAAGGTAGATAACTATAGGCCAAATAAACTAATTGTAAGAAATATCTGATGTCATTAACAAATAAAGCAAAATTAGACGTACAACTTTAAGTTACTATAGCTAACTACTTTAATATAAAAATACCCCTGTCGCAACATCTGCATAACAGTGTGAATTTCCAAAAATTGGACACTGGCGAATCTAATACAACAACCTGTATCCATCTAAAATAGCTTAGCTCTCTAACTGCGCAAAAATTTTCAAAACCGATTAAGTAGTTAATTTTTAGGGCTTTTGGACCCCCAAGATCCTAGCGAATCTCATATATTATAGCATATAGGGGAGAGTCTGCTATATTGGACCGGCTCCTAAATTGGATCGCATCAATTTTACGTAACTAAGGGACAGATAGGGCCATTTAACAATGAAAAGATTAAACAACTTTTGAAATGATTTCTTAAGTATGAATTTAGGTAGTTGTCAAATAAACAGTCTTTTAAAACTCACAAATTTATAAAAAATTGCTAAGTGGATGTTAAATTTTCATTACTTACCGTTTGACTAAACTCTTAACAGATAGGTATAACTTTTTATTTTTATATTTCTGTTTCGTCTATGACATATGTAATAGGTATATTATAACGTCATAATCTTAAAAATATATACTTGCGTTAGATACAGACCACTGTCATTGTAAAAAAACACTTAGGTAGCCTAAATTGGACCTAGCGTAAGTTCCTATATTGGACCGGTTCAATTTAAGAACCATTTCACATTAACAATTTTCATTATCCCTAAAATGAGAGAGATACTGCCAATTGAAACAAGAATAACTAGAAGCATATCACTAAATATTTCACTACACCAAATTTTTCCATTAATCACAACAAAACAAGGAATTGAAGCTAAAAATAACCGTAAGGAACAAAAAGCAACAGAATTAACTAGTTATCCTTACAAAAATAGTTTAAAGGTATCCAAAGCCGAATCATCAAAAGTAAAATGTTTAAAAGAAAATTAGAAGTAGAAGAAAAAGGAGAAGCGGAAGAAATGGTTTTTGAAAGAATAGCTAATAGTCAGTCTAATAAAGTAGCTGAAAGTTGATATTGTAGAATTTGCGAAGAAGACAGAATCTAGCCAATAATTCAGTGCATGAAGTGTAGAGAAAGGAGTCATATAAAGTGTGCAAATTCTTTGAAAAGAGTAAAAAAGTACTTTTGCATTAACGGTAAGAACTGATTCCTAAGTTTGTTAATTTAGAATTGATATGTACTTTTTATTTCCACTATATATTTCTTTACTATGTAATATTGATTTTGGTTAACTATAGTACATTATAATAAAAGTATAATAAAATCGTAGTTTTTGAACTTTTTTCTCAATTTTCGTTTGACTATGCTCTTAGTAGATAGGCTAGGAGAGAGCTGTGACACCGCAAAACTAAGCAACTTGAACCCTTTTGCCAATGTTTGAAATCGTGTAACTTTACGGTACTAGACATTCCGAACTGATGAGTCATCAAACTGTATCGATGTGCAAACCTTGACCTTTGACCCGGCACGTACTGAGTACATGTATTTAAAATTTGTTGTTGACATTTGACCCCAACACTCGCTCATACTGTTGGCCTTGAAATTCCTAAGAGGTGAGTCAATACCAGCGACCAAATTAATTTATGTTAACCCATTATGCATCATCACAATTTACATATAACAATTTCATTTTGTGTTAACCCATTACCAGCCAAACCTAACGCATGCGCAGACTGAATTTAAGTACACGACGCATGCGCAGACTGAATTTTAGGCCACAATTTGATAGATGGGGTACACTACCACGTCAAAAATGTGGGGTTACCCTAACTCGGGGGTGGTCCCAAACTTTTGACACCGTACTGTACTTAAATTTTTGGTACACTACCGTGTCAAAAGTGTGGACCCCCCTGGTCAAAAAGGTATCCGATCACTTTTTGAAACGTACTGTACGTGCAAACCTTGGCCCCAACACGCGCTTGCCTTAAGTACGTCATCTTAAACGAACTATCACGTCAAAAAATGTGGGGAATACCCTAACTCGGGGGTGGCCCCAAATTTTTGACGCCGTACTGTACTTAAATTTTTGGTACACTACCGTGTCAAAAGTGCGGGCCCCCCTGACCAAAAAGGTATCCGACCACTTTTTGAAGCGTACTGTACGTGCAAACCTTGACCCCAACACGCGCTTGCCTTAATTGAGTCATTTTAAACGAAAGGTACATTACCAAGTCAAAAATGTGGGGAATACCCTAACCCAAGGGGTGGCCGCTAAATTTTGTGGGGGGCACTCTACCAAGCGCTAGCCGCAATCATGACTCCAGATTCCAGACTCCAAATTTCTGACCGCTACTGTACTGCCGGAAATTTGGGTGTCAATTGTACTTGAGGTTTTTTTTTGTATATGAGTCAGCACTTTATAAGATGTTTATTTAATAAAAACTCGTGACTTTATATGGTTTGAGTTTGTTTATTTAAGATTTTTTTAGCTGACTTAGGATGATGTAATTTCATGATATGTTTGCATCATAGTCAGAGAGGATTTTTATTTAAAAGCAAGTCTCAACTTGTCAGTTCCAGGAATTTTTATCAGTTTTAAAATAAACAAAGAACCAATATCTAAATGTTTGTTTTAGCTGAATGTTTATTTTAGCAGACCTTGAAATCAGATTGTAAAACCTCATTTAAAAATTTGAGTATTTCCAGCATAATTTATAAATCAAATGAAAATTATCTTAATATCTACACACCTGTATATTATGTATACACCCCTGTATAGTAAAAGAATAAATCGCTATTTAATTTTAATTTTATAAATTCTAGTAAATGATTGTAGTCTTTATGTCAACAAAATCTAACTAAAATAATTTATCACTTTTATCAGCATTGGGAAAATATTTGCTTAATTAGCAAAAAAATAATATGTTTGCAAATAAATTCGTATATATTACTGTACAATAAATACTTGGATTATTTCTTAATATGTATACTATAGTTTAACTATGTTGTTTAATGTAAAAATTATAACAGCATTAAGATTTGCTAAATTTTTTTATAAAATAGTAGTTTTGAGGTAAAAAATTTATAGAATATCATCTTAAAACTTACATCACAAATACATAATATAATTATAATATACAAATGCATGTGTACGGGTGTATTCTTATACAGGGTGTATCATGAAATATGCTTTTCAATTAGAATAATAAATTTCATAAGATTTTTGTTAATACTCTTATAGGTTAACGAAAGTAACTTCTTCCTGTAAAAAATAGGGGAATTCAGGGTAATAATTAAATAAAACGCACATAATTTTTTCTTTTTTAATTTTATTTATAGAATATGTATACAAAAAATTAAATTGCTTAAATCTATATATTACTTAAAATCTATTTATTTTCCATATAAAAATTTTTTAAAAGAATACAATTTTCTAATGAACAAATTTTATCTGAATGAAGCATACAGCGTCTTGAATAATATTCATCTCGCAGAATGGAAATCTTCGGTACATCAAATATTTCTTCCAAATTCAGAATCCACGGCTGGTTTTCGGTACCATCAAACAAACTTGATATCCATTTCTTCTTTTCACCACCCTTGACGTATATAACATCATACTTCTTTAATATAGGTTTCAATATGGTATGAAGTTTTTTGTACGGAATAAATCCATACGACCAAGGTATCCCATGCCAATTTCGGTAAAGCCAACTGGCTACTCGTTGATATTTCTTCGGCAACTCGTTGAAATCAAACGGTGCGTCGAATATAAGATGTAATATATCATCCGAATTTTTTGCAGCAATACCAACTTCTTTAAAATAAAATGCGTTGTTAGCTCCTTGATAGCCTTGTATGTCAAGAAACGCCATTTTTTACCGCCACCGTAGAACTGAATTTATTCACACAATCCACAACTTTATATAGAATAATTAAAAGTGGTGGGGGTAGTTAGTTAATTTGTGGAACGTATTCGAAAATGGCTATTAATAGCTATTGCTAGTTTACCATCAAATTACAAACTGTTAATAATATTTAGCACATTTGTGAGTACCAGGTTCTTTTCACTTTAAGACCTAGTGATTTAAGGAATGCTAAATTTTCAGGTGAAATGTGTTGTTGCTCAAAAGTTTTACGTTTAATGATTTTAGGTTTCGAAAGTCCTTTGCTAGGTTCTCTAGCGGTGGACTGCGCTGAATTGTAAATTAACATGGTTCCAAAATGTAATTGTTTTACCACGAAAGTATAATTTCCAACGAAAGAGATGTTAACTCTTTGACAACCACCGGTAAATAGATAATATTTTATGTAAGTTCAACTATTTTATACCCTTCAACCATGATAAGGTGTATAAGCTGGAGTATAACTCAGCAAATTATATAGCGGTGGTGACGTAACACACAAATGCGGTGGTTGTGTTGCGGTTGTGGTGGTGGCGGTGTTTGTGTGGCGGTTGTGTGGTGGTGGCGGTGGTATTTGTGTGGCGGTGGCGGTGGTGTTTGTGTGGCGGTGGTACTTGTATGGTGGTTTCGGTGGTTGTGTGGTGGTTGTGGGGGTGGCGGGGTAGCAGCGGTGTTTGCGGCTGACGTGCACAACTTTATCATTAATTCAATCGAAGCAGCAATTTACTGTAGACAATAAATCGGTGGTGACATCTCGCGGTGTTTGTTGAACGCAATATCTAAATTAATCAATCTGGTGACGTTCCTGTTCCCTGCTCTTATACTGGAAGATTATTAGATATCGATTTTAGATAAAATATTGAAAAATTTCGGTTACAAAATACTATAAATACAACTGAATTATTAACCGGATGTCATTGGTTGATTAAGTTCCAGAAGGTAAACAACAACAGCAACATGCCGATTTGTGGTATTTGTAAATTTCAACCGTCACAGTGTAAGTGTGCCTTCTACGAGTACTGTGATAGGTGTCGAAATGAAAAACGAATTTGCATGTGTTGTAAACGATGTATGATGCCATTTCCAAACTGTGTTTGCAATTATATAAACTGTACCACATGTAAAAGCCGCTGCAATTGCAAATAATTTAGTAAAATCAATCATCTGATTGCCAGATAATACATACTGACCAATTCCACGGTTGCTCAAACCAACGTAAACATTTATTTATAACGCAATGACCAGCGATGTAATGAGGCATAATGGATATTTTGTGTAACAGTGGAATTGGTCAATATCGATTAAATATCGATTTTTTATAAAATATTGGATTATTTGGTTTCAGTCAAAATACTATAAATACAACTGAATTATTAACCGGATGTCATTTGTTGATTAAGTTCCAGAAAGTAAACAAAAACAACATGCCGATTTGTGGTATTTGTAAATTTCAACCACCACAGTGTAAGTGTTCCTTCCCCGAGTATTGTGATAGGTGTCGAAACGAAAAACGAATTTGCATGTGTTGTAAACGATGTATGATGCCATTTCCAAACTGTGTTTGCAATTATGTAAACTGTCCCACATGTAAAAGTCGCTGCAATTGCGAATAATTTAGTAAAATCAATCACCTGATTGCCACATCATAAGTATTGACCAATTCCACGGTTGTTAAAACAAACATTAGCATTTATTTAGTAATGAGGTATAACGTATATTTTGAGTAACAGTGGAATTGACCAATACCTATTAATCAGTATTAAAGTTTTTGTTATGTAATAAATGTTAATGTTTATTTGATATTTTCCATTGGTTGTGGTGTATAAACACTGATCATATGAAGGTGTGGTTGCTTTAGAGTAACTTAATTTGTAGCTGTGTGGGAATAAACATACCGGTGGGGTAAAATGAGCAACTCAAATTTTGTAGTTGTGTTGGGGTGGTGGTGGTGGTGGTGGGATGGTGGTGATGGTTTTTGTGGTGGCAACTCATAATTTATTTAAGCGACGTGCTGTAATAGAAATTGGCAGTGTATTGGCAAAATGTCTGAACAACACGGTGTTGAGTTAAGTATAAGTGATCTGTGGACCACTTTTACTGCCACTGATACAACAATGGATCCGGTTTTGGAGAAGTTGAATAAACTTGGTGCTGGTAAACCATTCAAATCGCTATCTACACTCAAGCCGTATGAAACGTGGAAAATTCTTGATGTACGACGCATGGAAACTCGATATGGGCCAGCGGTTGCGGTGGAACTTGCTGATGCTCAAGTGTTCCTTCCAAAACGATTCGCGGATTTGGATGAGCAGACCATGCAATGTTTACGTACAGGACAATATTTTATTACATATAAAGGAACTGATTCCAGTGGTTTTTTACATATTGTGGAATTTAGCAAGTAGCTATCACATGTATGATGTTTGGTGTAAGCTTAAGGAAACTGTCAGATGTGAAAATGAATTGATTTACTTTTTAATTTTAATATTGAAACGTATATTTTATTAAAAAATAAATTATTTTACGTATAAATTCTTATATTGTTCTTATTTTACAACACATTAGAACCTCCCAAATTATATCTTGAATAATGATAAGACCCTTAGTAGGTATGGAGCCACTTGACAATGCAATGTAATTGCCTATATTCAGGAGCAAGTATTTTAATGTTGGTGTTGAGTCACCTGACACTTGCATATAGCTTTTCATTCATTTTTCTGAACTAATTTCCGAATCGAAAGAGCGTAATGGAGGCAAAATGTGTAAGCTGAATGTCAACCGCTACTCCATGGAGTAAAATGAGCAACTCAGATGTGGTGGTTGCGGTGGCGGTGGCGGCGGTGGTGGTGGTGGCGGTGGTGGTGGTGGCGGTGGTGGTGGTGGTGGCGGCGGCGGTGGTGGTGGTGGAGTATATAAGTAATCGCTAACACAATTCTGAATTAATCTTGTAAGACTAGTTGAGCTTTACACATCTATTATAATGTTCGAGTGTACGCGGTGCTATAAAAGCTTCTCCCGGAAAGATTCTCTTTCACGTCATATAAGAAATACACATATGCGGGAATTTTCACCAAAAAGGTTTGAAAATAGTTACTCTCTTGATCCGCTAAAAAGACAAACATTAGACACGGCCGATGACTTATCTAGTTATGATACCGGGAGGAATGATGTTGATGATGAATTTCTAAACAATAAAGTTGAAGAAAGGGTCAATCCACTTGAACAAAGAATTAAAGCTGCATCAAAAGCAATTCAAACTAAATTTAATAATTTAAGAAATCAAAATAATGTTTACACGCCCAGCGATGAGTCTAATAACAGGGTTTTAACCACTTTTAATAATTTAAGAAATCAAAATAATGTTTACACACCCAGCGATGAGTCTAATAACAGGGTTTTAACCACTTCTGATAGTGGAACTGTTATCATTCCCAAGTTAACTACAGCTCTGCAAACTCTTTTGGATATTTTATTAATCAAAGAAACTCAAAATAAAAGTGAGGATTCTAATGAACGAATAGCAATAAAACGTCCAGTCAATTCAACGGATCAAGAACTACTTGCTAAGCGTATCAAATACAACGACTCGGAAAATGCTAATGGGCAATCGAAAAAAATAAAATACTGGCATAATCCTAATACTTTAATAGATGAATTACGACGTTTATATGAGACTTCAGAGACTGGTGAAAAAATACTCAATATTATTCGGAGTTTAGAGGAAAATAAAAACATGTTGTTTAACGTTGACGATAGTGAAGCTTTAATCGAAGAGTTAGATGCTTTAAGAGAAACTACTGTCGGTCAAGAAATATTCTCTATACTTCGTGAACTTCAAAAGGCTGATGTTATTGAGCCACTAGGTGATTATCTGGATGAAACTGATAAAGAAGATGCTAGCGATTATGATGATGATTAATTTAGATATTGCGTTCAACAAACACCGCGAGATGTCACCACCGATTTATTGTCTACAGTAAATTGCTGCTTCGATTGAATTAATGATAAAGTTGTGCACGTCAGCCGCAAACACCGCTGCTACCCCGCCACCCCCACAACCACCACACAACCACCGAAACCACCATACAAGTACCACCGCCACACAAACACCACCGCCACCGCCACACAAATACCACCGCCACCACCACACAACCGCCACACAAACACCGCCACCACCACAACCGCAACACAACCACCGCATTTGTGTGTTACGTCACCACCGCTATATAATTTGCTGAGTTATACTCCAGCTTATACACCTTATCATGGTTGAAGGGTATAAAATAGTTGAACTTACATAAAATATTATCTATTTACCGGTGGTTGTCAAAGAGTTAACATCTCTTTCGTTGGAAATTATACTTTCGTGGTAAAACAATTACATTTTGGAACCATGTTAATTTACAATTCAGCGCAGTCCACCGCTAGAGAACCTAGCAAAGGACTTTCGAAACCTAAAATCATTAAACGTAAAACTTTTGAGCAACAACACATTTCACCTGAAAATTTAGCATTCCTTAAATCACTAGGTCTTAAAGTGAAAAGAACCTGGTACTCACAAATGTGCTAAATATTATTAACAGTTTGTAATTTGATGGTAAACTAGCAATAGCTATTAATAGCCATTTTCGAATACGTTCCACAAATTAACTAACTACCCCCACCACTTTTAATTATTCTATATAAAGTTGTGGATTGTGTGAATAAATTCAGTTCTACGGTGGCGGTAAAAAATGGCGTTTCTTGACATACAAGGCTATCAAGGAGCTAACAACGCATTTTATTTTAAAGAAGTTGGTATTGCTGCAAAAAATTCGGATGATATATTACATCTTATATTCGACGCACCGTTTGATTTCAACGAGTTGCCGAAGAAATATCAACGAGTAGCCAGTTGGCTTTACCGAAATTGGCATGGGATACCTTGGTCGTATGGATTTATTCCGTACAAAAAACTTCATACCATATTGAAACCTATATTAAAGAAGTATGATGTTATATACGTCAAGGGTGGTGAAAAGAAGAAATGGATATCAAGTTTGTTTGATGGTACCGAAAACCAGCCGTGGATTCTGAATTTGGAAGAAATATTTGATGTACCGAAGATTTCCATTCTGCGAGATGAATATTATTCAAGACGCTGTATGCTTCATTCAGATAAAATTTGTTCATTAGAAAATTGTATTCTTTTAAAAAATTTTTATATGGAAAATAAATAGATTTTAAGTAATATATAGATTTAAGCAATTTAATTTTTTGTATACATATTCTATAAATAAAATTAAAAAAGAAAAAATTATGTGCGTTTTATTTAATTATTACCCTGAATTCCCCTATTTTTTACAGGAAGAAGTTACTTTCGTTAACCTATAAGAGTATTAACAAAAATCTTATGAAATTTATTATTCTAATTGAAAAGCATATTTCATGATACACCCTGTATAAGAATACACCCGTACACATGCATTTGTATATTATAATTATATTATGTATTTGTGATGTAAGTTTTAAGATGATATTCTATAAATTTTTTACCTCAAAACTACTATTTTATAAAAAAATTTAGCAAATCTTAATGCTGTTATAATTTTTACATTAAACAACATAGTTAAACTATAGTATACATATTAAGAAATAATCCAAGTATTTATTGTACAGTAATATATACGAATTTATTTGCAAACATATTATTTTTTTGCTAATTAAGCAAATATTTTCCCAATGCTGATAAAAGTGATAAATTATTTTAGTTAGATTTTGTTGACATAAAGACTACAATCATTTACTAGAATTTATAAAATTAAAATTAAATAGCGATTTATTCTTTTACTATACAGGGGTGTATACATAATATACAGGTGTGTAGATATTAAGATAATTTTCATTTGATTTATAAATTATGCTGGAAATACTCAAATTTTTAAATGAGGTTTTACAATCTGATTTCAAGGTCTGCTAAAATAAACATTCAGCTAAAACAAACATTTAGATATTGGTTCTTTGTTTATTTTAAAACTGATAAAAATTCCTGGAACTGACAAGTTGAGACTTGCTTTTAAATAAAAATCCTCTCTGACTATGATGCAAACATATCATGAAATTACATCATCCTAAGTCAGCTAAAAAAATCTTAAATAAACAAACTCAAACCATATAAAGTCACGAGTTTTTATTAAATAAACATCTTATAAAGTGCTGACTCATATACAAAAAAAAACCTCAAGTACAATTGACACCCAAATTTCCGGCAGTACAGTAGCGGTCAGAAATTTGGAGTCTGGAATCTGGAGTCATGATTGCGGCTAGCGCTTGGTAGAGTGCCCCCCACAAAATTTAGCGGCCACCCCTTGGGTTAGGGTATTCCCCACATTTTTGACTTGGTAATGTACCTTTCGTTTAAAATGACGCAATTAAGGCAAGCGCGTGTTGGGGTCAAGGTTTGCACGTACAGTACGCTTCAAAAAGTGGTCGGATACCTTTTTGGTCAGGGGGGCCCGCACTTTTGACACGGTAGTGTACCAAAAATTTAAGTACAGTACGGCGTCAAAAATTTGGGGCCACCCCCGAGTTAGGGTATTCCCCACATTTTTTGACGTGATAGTTCGTTTAAGATGACGTACTTAAGGCAAGCGCGTGTTGGGGCCAAGGTTTGCACGTACAGTACGTTTCAAAAAGTGATCGGATACCTTTTTGACCAGGGGGGTCCACACTTTTGACACGGTAGTGTACCAAAAATTTAAGTACAGTACGGTGTCAAAAGTTTGGGACCACCCCCGAGTTAGGGTAACCCCACATTTTTGACGTGGTAGTGTACCCCATCTATCAAATTGTGGCCTAAAATTCAGTCTGCGCATGCGTCGTGTACTTAAATTCAGTCTGCGCATGCGTTAGGTTTGGCTGGTAATGGGTTAACACAAAATGAAATTGTTATATGTAAATTGTGATGATGCATAATGGGTTAACATAAATTAATTTGGTCGCTGGTATTGACTCACCTCTTAGGAATTTCAAGGCCAACAGTATGAGCGAGTGTTGGGGTCAAATGTCAACAACAAATTTTAAATACATGTACTCAGTACGTGCCGGGTCAAAGGTCAAGGTTTGCACATCGATACAGTTTGATGACTCATCAGTTCGGAATGTCTAGTACCGTAAAGTTACACGATTTCAAACATTGGCAAAAGGGTTCAAGTTGCTTAGTTTTGCGGTGTCACAGCTCTCTCCTAGCCTATCTACTGCTCTTATTAACAGTGGTCCAGTTTAAGATCCAATCGGTCCAAATTAGGAGACTAGTTTCTTAAATTGGACCAAATGACACTGTCTTTTTTCCCCGGGAAAATCCTTTTAAAATTCACCTAGAGCCGAATTAATATTTTTGTTTTATAACATAAAGATTGATTAAACCGATAATCAAAAATGATGGTTGTATCTCGATTGGTTTACTGGTTGTATACAAAAATGTAAAAAATGGTTCAATATAGGAGACTCTCCCCTATGGATGCATTTAAAAGAATTTAACTTTTAAAAGGTGACAAAATTGCCAAAATCTGTTGGGTAGTATTATTTTTGGCGCCTTTGTGACCGCCGGACACTGGCAGACCTCATATAACATAACTTATATCCATCTAAGATAGTTTAGCTCTCTAACAGTAAACACATTTTCAAAATCGGTGATGACGCGACGTGTTCTTAAAAAAGTTAGTTTATTTTTATTTTGAAAAATGAAACAGATATAAATATTGTTATTCTAATGATAAAAACGATAAAACATTTATTGTAAAGAAATTCAGCAAATTTTTTAATTTTCTTCAAAAGCTAGTTCACTTAGAACAATGTTTTAAAAGCTTGTCTCATGCAATTTTTTACGCTCTTTTCAATGGTGTAAATTAAAGAAAATTTTTGAAATCAGGCCAAATTTTGCAAAAAACCACTAAAAAAGCCGAAAATTTGTCAAAATTTTGGCTTCTAAAAATCGGACGTATCTGGCTGACGAACTTATCCAAGCTATTGCGACGTTTGACTTTCTCACCAAATTTCGTTGAGATTGGATGCTTCGATCTAGAGTTATCGCACAGAAATATATATATATATATATATATATATAAATATATATATATATATATATATATATATATATATATATATATATATATATATATATATATATATATATATATATATATATATATATATAAATGGAAAAATAATTCACTTATTACAGCGGGTGCCATGAAGACCTGAGCCTGGGAATATGGTAGAAATTAATTTCGAGGCCTCGAGAAACCAAAAATGAGGTTCATTAAAATTTGTATATATATACATGTATATGTATATATACACAAATTTTACCTATATGTATATATATACAAATTTTAATGAACCTCATTTTTGGTTTCTCGAGGCCTCAAAATTAATTTCTGCCATATTCCCAGGCTCAGGTCTTCATGGCACCCGCTGTATACATGTATATGTATATATACACAAATTTTACCTATATGTATATATATACAAATTTTAATGAACCTCATTTTTGGTTTCTCGAGGCCTCAAAATTAATTTCTGCCATATTCCCAGGCTCAGGTCTTCATGGCACCCGCTGTAATAAGTGAATTTTTCCAAAATGGAAATTGACTTAATATACTAATAGTATATTATATATATATATATATATATATATATATATATATATATATATATATATATATATATATATATATATATATATATATATATATATATATATATATATATATATATTTGTGTGTGTGTGTGTGTGTTTGTGTGTGTACCTGCGTAATAACTCTCGAATGAAGCATCCAATCTTTACGAAATTTGGTGAGAAAGTCAAAAGTCCTAGTAGCTTAGGTGAGTTCGTCAGCCAGATACTTTCGATTTTTAGAAGCCAAAATTTTGACAATTTTTTGTCATTTTTACTGGCTTTTGCAAAATCTGGCCAGATTTCAAAAATTTACACCATTGAAAACAGCGTGAAAAATTACATAAGACAAGCTTTTAAAACATTGTTCTGAGTGAACTAGCTTTTGAGAAAAATTAAGAAAGCTGAATTTCTTGACAATAAATGCTTGAAATAATTCACTGTTGAGAGATTTACTTTGTGAAATTTCATTTTTAATATTGAAAATATTTAAAGTTTTAATTACTTTGTCAATTTGACGAAAATACTATTCTTTTTACTTAACGCGCTTTCAGCCCTTTCGACCATCATCAGAGTAAATAATTTATGAAAATAAAATGAAGAGAAGTTATAGCTAAGATACGTAATACATATTATTAAAAGTAAATTGGGAAAAACCCATAAATTTTTGTTTCGGAACAAAGTGCACGTATAAAGTTAAAAGCAGTCAAAAAACCAGTTTGTAGGTACCGGCATGGTGGCTATTTTTACCTAATATTGTGGCTGTTCTAAATGGTTTGTTTATGAATAAATTAAACAAGGAGGTGGTGAGGACACCTATAGCAGCTGCCCTTGGCACCCGTGAGGGATATTTATCCCCCATTGGTGTCAAGGAGGCTAAGGGTTCCAGGGGTAGTTTATGCGCAATACAGTAATCTTCGGATTCCATTAGCCTCTGACTACCCAAGATCGGCAGCTTTCCTTCTCGAGGTACCACTGTTTTCACAAAAAATGCCGGATCCTCGAAAGTTCATTTATTATCCTATTTTATTATTTCGTTTCGTTTTTATTATTTTTTGTTTCCGTTATTTTTATTTCTTTTTGTTTCAGGTTTTCTTTTATCTTTGGTTTCTTTTTTGTTTTTGGTTTTGTTTTGTTTTCGTTCTTCTTTGTTGTCCCAACTTCAAGTCATCTTCGGGACCCACACTAGCTCGTGTGTGTCTTAGCGGCGTTGTTTGGAAAAGGGGATCCTGGTGACTGAGGGAAGCCGTACTTGCGAGTACGGTGGAACAACACTTCACTTCGGCCCTGGCTTCAAGCATAGACCGTGGCTGCGGTTATGCACCGGCCGCAGTAACTACGAGCGCCCCGGGGTCGTGCGTGTCACTGGGGCAATGGGCTTCGTCCCTAGGGCCCCTCATTCCCGTATCCCTGGCGTGGGAGTCCCACGTCCCTTATGAGGCTCTGTGGAGGGTGGGGAGCGGGGTGGGGGTATTTTTGTGTTACGTGTATGGGAGATACTAACTTAACTAAACAGGGCCAGTCCGGGCCCGCTAAACCGGACGCGAACCCGGCTCCGCCGCCGTCATTTGGCGTGAGCTCTGGTAGTGAGGCACGTCCCGCTACCGCGTCCAGAGTACCCGCACCGCAAACTAGTGGGGCGAGTACAGAATCCAAAAGGGGTAACCCTCCCCCAAAAAAAGGGAATTGTCGTGGGCGTCAAATTCCATTTGTCGCCCCAAGAGTGCAAGAAGAAAGTTACGTGAGATTTTTAGTGGTGAAACCAACGGAAGGAGACTTCAGCAAGATGAGTCCCTTCCAGTTGGCAAAACTAGTCAAAGAGTTTATTGGGCATGTGAAGAATGCTAAACTGTCGGGCAAAGGGTTGCTCGTAGAGACATTCTCAGCGGCACAATCAGACAAGATAGTAAAACTGAAAAATCTCGGACAATACGCAGTGGAGGTGGCTCCCCACGGAGTATTAAACTACTCCCGGGGTGTAATCAAGCATCCCTCATTAGCGTATTGTACCCTTGAAGAGATAGTGTCGGAGATGTCTCCACAGGGGTAATAGAAGCGAGGAGGCTTAAATTTAATAGGGGGAATAAATATCCGAATTCCCCCCTAATCATGTTGACATTCAATAAGACTACCTTGCCAAAAGAGGTAGTCTTAGGCCTCTTCGAAAAGATCGACGTTCATCCGTATATTCCGGCATCAATGAGATGCTTTAATTGCCAGAAATACGGGCATGTAAGTCAAAAATGTAGCGTCGAGCAACAGATTTGCGTGTGTGGCAGGCCGTTACATGAAGGACGGCCATGTGACGAGCCAATCAAATGCATAAACTGTGGGGGCAATCACTCTGCCAAGTTGAGGAATTGCCCCATCTTCAAACAGGAATCAGCCATCCAAGAGCTGAGGGCCCTGGAAAAGCTAAGCTATCCAGAGGCAAAACGGAAGCTTCTGGGCAACATGCCCCGTCGCTCGGCCTTGGATGGTTATGTACGCACTGTTGCAGCCCCCGCCCCAACAGCGGCTGAGAAGAATGGTGAAACTAAAGAAACTAAAGAAGCCATGAGACAGATGCAACTTACGATGCAACGTATGCAAGAAAGTCTCATGCGCTCTGTGGGTGTAGCTGGCCCTCTTCCCACATCAGCCGTAGCGCCAGCCAAGGTCTCTGAGGCCAAGAGGGTGTTGACAACCACCCCTCAGGGACCCATTGTGAGAACTGTGACGTCTTCTCCAAAGAAGTCACCGAAGAAATCACCGTCAGGCAGAAGACGTTACAGTGAGGGGGAGAAGGAGGTCGTAAAACCAAGGTCCCCAAAAAAGGGACCCTCCACAACCACCTCGGAGGCAGAAACCATGCTGCCTCCACAATCGACGGTGCCACTGCCACAACGACCAACGGCACCGTCCCGACCGGGCACACCCGAACGCCCCGTCACCCCCCTCCCGAGTCGCTCAGTACCAACACCAGTGAGCGACTCGGAATTGTCGACAGCGTCGGTACGGGTGTTAAACGCCCGACGTCCGACGCATATACAAACACCTCGGCTACTGAGTCCGATAACTCGGACGCCGAGGTGCGAACGACAAAAAAAAAGAAAGGCTGGCCAAAGGGGAAACCTAGGAAGTAGCCACACTTCCTAGGGAGCAACCCTACGTAGTAGCAAAAATGGCGATTATTCAATGGAACTGTAATGGTGTAAAACATCATTACTGTGAATTGCAGATGCTTCTGGCTGAGCACACGCCCATGTGCGTGTGCTTACAAGAAACACACTTAAAGCCGGCGGAACAATTTTCAATAAGAAACTATCACATCCGCCGGCACAATGTACAGCCAGATATCCGGGCGAGGGGGGGTGTTGCCATCATCATTAAAGATGGCATCCCATTCCGGGACCATCCATTAAACACCACCCTACAAGCTATTGCAATACAAATACTGAAACCGCCACAGTTCACAGTATGCTCGGTCTATTTACCAGACTTCGACTGGAATGTCGAAACCCTGACCGAGCTTACCTTACAGTTACCACGTCCATTTTTGTTACTAGGAGATTTTAATGCTCACAGCCCCATGTGGGGTTGTAGCACAAGAGACGCCCGTGGAAGACTCATCGAACGTTTTCTAGATGAGTCGGAAACGGTCTTGTTGAATGCCGGTGAAGGTACTTTTATTAATGCAAGGACCGGTGAGTTGTCGGCTATCGACTTGTCACTTTGCTCACCGGTTATGGCGCACCGTTATGAGTGGACGCTGGCGTCAGACTCATACGGTAGCGTCCATATACCTATTATTTTAAATAGTACCATGCCGATGACTCCACATTCGTCTTCGCCGAGATGGCGTCTCCGTCAAGCCGATTGGGAAATGTACGCTAATTCATTCCGTACACCCGAGCTGACTGGAGACGTAGAAGATGATGTGGAGAAAATGTCCTCCAGTGTCAATGAAGCAGCATATACGAGTATACCGAAGTCGTCCAACATTCCACCCAAACATCAAGTACCATGGTGGAATGAAGTCGTGAGTGTAGCAGTTGCAGAGAAAAAGCGGGCGTACAACGAACTCAGACGTCGCCCCACGCAGGAAAATGTGATAGTCTGCAAGCGTGCTCAAGCACGCTGTAAACGCACAATTAAAGAACAAAAGAGGCTATCATGGGAGCAATATGTTTCGGCCATTAATACCTCCACTTCAACTTCGGAGGTATGGAGAAGAGTGAGGGCCATTACAGGGAAATCCTCCCGTTCACCAATGCCCTCCCTTCTCGTCGTCGACGGTCGGAACATCACTGAACGCGCAGAAATAGCTAATTGTTTAGCTAAACACTTTGAGCGCGTCAGTGACTCCCAAAACTATGACCCGGACTTCCTGCGGATCAAGATCGAACACGAACAAAACGATCTTGATTTTTTCTCAGATGAATCCCTCCAGTACAACGAACCGTTTTCTATGCAAGAATTACTGGAGGTGCTTCGGGGATCTGGGGATACTTCCCCTGGACCTGATGAGATCCCCTACGCTATGATCCGGAACCTGCCTTATCCTGGTAAGTGTAGGTTACTGGATCTTTACAACGAAATATTTAGGCAAGGCGTTTACCCTCCGCAGTGGCGGGAAGCTACCATCATTCCGCTGCTAAAAGAGGGTAAAGACTCATCGTAACTATCTAGCTACCGTCCAATATCCTTGACTTGCTGTTTCAGCAAGGTATTGGAAAAAATGGTGAACAACCGTCTCGTCTGGTGGCTGGAATCCCACAACCTTATACCTAAACATCAATGTGGGTTCCGCCGTTACCATTCGACTACGGACCATCTTGATCGCCTCGAGAATGCCATTCAAGACGACTTTCTTGAATGAAAACACCTCGTGGCCGTGTTTTTCGATTTGGAGAAAGCTTATGATATGACCTGGAGGTATGGCATTCTCAAGAAGCTGCACGACTGGGGTTTAAGAGGTAACCTCCCTCAGTTCGTAAAAAGTTTTCTGACTGACCGCTCGTTTCGTGTCCGGGTAGGTGACACTGTGTCTGAGGCCCACTCCCAGGAGAATGGTGTTCCTCAAGGCTCCACCATTAGTGTCATCTTGTTCTCTATCGCAGTCAGTCATATTGCAGCTTCAGCCCCAATTCGTCGTTGCTTGTACGTTGATGACCTCACAATTTTTTATGCAGCCGATTCCATTGAGGATATCCAACAACGGCTGCAACTAGACATCAACGAAGTGGTGACTTCTGCAGAAGCTCTTGGTTTTCGATTTTCACCCCAAAAGACATCGGTGGTTCACTTCTGCAGAAAGCGCAACGCACATCCGGATCCTGTTCTCACATTGAAAGGATCCAACCTTCAGTGCGTCGATAGCGTCAGGTTTCTAGGACTTACATTTGACAAACAACTTACGTGGCGCCCACACCTCCAAGCCTTAGCTGCGAGTTGTCGCAGGACAATAAACATGCTTAAGTGCTTGGCAGGTGCATCGTGGGGTGCGGGCCGGGAGTTGTTGCTTCACCTGTATCAATCGCTAGTTCTGACTAGGATTGATTACGGCAGCATTGCTTACTCCTCCGCCCGGGCGTCTGCGCTTCTACTCCTAGATCCTGTTCACCATGCAGGCATACGACTGGCTACGGGAGCATTTCGAACGAGCCCTTCTATGAGCCTCTGTGTAGAGTCGGGTCTGCCTCCGCTGCGACTGAGACGTGAGCGTCTCTTGCTCAATTATGCAGCGGGGGTATATGCAACACACACGCATATCAATCACCCGACTCTATTCACATACCGTTTACAGGGGCTCTACGGTCGACGTCCCACCATAAGTCCTTGGCTGATCCCTAACGTAAGGTGTCGTTTCGACTTGACTGGTCTCAACATGGAGGAGATCAGTTCATTCGAATATCGATCCCGCTTCTACGAGATCATTAGCGAACTTGACTCTCTCTGCATATACACAGGTGGTTCCAAAACAGCTACGGGTGTGGGAAGTGCCATCGTCATTCGTGACGATCCTCACGCTTGGACACTTCCTCCCCAGGCCACTGTGTCTACTGCGGAATTATTTGCGATTTTGCAAGCCCTGCGATTCTGTCAAACATCTGAAGACAGCGCATTCCTCATTTGTTCCGACTCGTTGAGCGCATTGCAAGCGATCTGCCACTCTCATACCATCGATCCACTGGTGAAGAACATCCGAACGTGTCTCTACATGCTCCGCCAAAAGTCTATCACCTTCTTTTGGATTCCCGGACATGTGGGGATACCTGGCAATGAACTCGCCGACCAGGCAGCACGTCATGCAGCCGAAGTCGGTGAGCCACAGGACATTGCCATACGCCCAGAAGATCTGAGAGTGTGCATTAGATCCGCGATTGACCAGAAATGGCAACGTGAGTGGAACAACCTCACGGCTAAGCTCAGACAGGTGAAACCTGAGGTCCGAAGAACTCCGGCACCTGTAAATCTGAGCCGGCGAGAGAGTGTGGCCCTGAGACGTTTACGTTTGGGCCACACGGCGTTAACACATCGTCATCTTCTCGCCGGTGAGGATCAGCCAAGGTGCGCCGCCTGCGGGACGGCGCTGACCGTGAGCATATAGTTGAGGAATGTGTATCCTTTGAGCCAGGGCGCCAGAGGTTGCAGCTCCCGAACAATGTAGCCGAAGCACTTGCTTACGATGCTGTCTCTGAAAGAAAGATGCTTGAATTTCTCCGAAATTCGCATCTTCTTCAGAGACTTTAGGGGCATTACATCTCAGAATTTTAGAAAGTCGTCTCTTGACTCTCCCCCGATAGAATTTTAATTACAGTCATTTTAATTTTTTGTGTTAAAAATGCTTTTATGTGTGTCCTAATTTATTTATTTATTAATGATACCCTGTTCCAGCTGGTCTGGCAGGGTACTTTTAGTCTTTTGTTATGCCACTAAGGGCCTTTTACACCCTTAGTGGTACTGTTGTTATTTATACGTGTTATTTTGTTTTTGTTATTGTTTTTAACGATGTACCACCGAGGGCTCTTTACACCCGAGGTGGTACATCACTTGTTTTTATTATCTGTGATATTTTGTTATGCCGCTGTAGACCTGTTGTTATGGTTCTACAGCGGTATTGTTTTAATTCCTTATTGCTTCACTGGTCGGCCTGTGGTCTCCCAGTGACGCAATAAGTTTTATCTGTGATACCTTTAGTGAGATTTTTTCTAGTCGTTTGTGTGTTTCTAGTCTGGTTCCTCCACCCCGGTGCTATTTACAGCCCGGGGGGAGTCGCAGCGATGGTCTTCAGACCTTGGTGACCGGACGCTTTGTCTAGTACTTATCGTACCGTCACCAAGGACTGTCCGCTCCTGTTAAGCCCTGGGATGGCAGGGCCCATCGTTGGTTTTTATTTGTGTATGTTTGTCCGTTGTCTATTGCATTTATGTGTTCCTGTCTGTTTTGTGTATGTTTTTATCTTTATCGTCTATGGCGGCGCATGCCCTTGGTAGGCGATGCCGCCGGGTGCTGCTGACCGCGCCATCCACCGGCAGCAGTACCCCAATTTTTAGTAAAAAAAAAAAAAAAAAAACAAGGAGTGTCCAAAAATTATTGAAAGTTTGATGTAATTGTATTCGTTCAGAAATTTATTTTCAATAAAGGGGAATTATTAAGGTCATTTTGATCGTTTAAAACTTCTACTTTTGGATCACTGTTCAGTCTATTAATTTCCAGAGCCTCTAAAAGATTCAGTTTTATATCCTATTGACAAACGTGTAGAACTTTTGGTTTATGATCCGTTTTGGGGAAATGACCTGTTCCCAAGATATGTAGTCCGAAATTTGAGTTGAGCATTTGTGAACCAATGTGCTCCTTATATCTTGTGTCGAAACTTCGTGCCGTTTCGCCCACATATTTGGCGTTACACTGGGGACAGTCCAAGCGGTAGACCCCACTCTTTTTTAGTAGATCAGTTTTTTCTTTGGCGTTGTAGAGAAAACGGCCAAGGTTTCCAACTGAATGAAAAGTTGGTGATATATTATATTTTGTAAACCGGTTACCAATTTTATGTGAGATGACGCCTAAGAATGGAAGGGATACATAATGTTTTGGGTTTGGATCCATTGTAAATGAAGGATAAATTTGCTCAATGGTGACTGTGCTGTTTTTTACGGATGCGTTCATCTATTAATTGGGTTGGAAAACCGTTGTTAAGGGCAATTTGTTTTATCGTGTTTAGTTCTGTTTTTCGATCTTTTGGTAGAAGCGGAATGGCTAAAGCTCTATGAATCGTTGAACGGTATGCTGCTAATTTATGGGATCCGGGGTTAAACGAGTTAGCAAGTACCTATAGTTATATCGGAGAAAGATGGTTTGCGATAGATATTATGATGGGTGTGAGATCTTGGTCGTTTAAAAGTGAGAAAATTTTGTTTTCGTAATCTGTTTTTGGAATGATAACAGTTGTATTCCCCTTGTCTGCTTTTGTCAGTATGCGGTCGTTTTGTGTAATTTTTCCAGTCCAGTTTCTAAAAAACACATTCTTTTCTAGTTTCGCTATGTAGATGACTTCCTAGTTGGTTTCAAAGGAACAGATCGACAACTCGACAACTATCTAAAATATCTTAATAGCATCCACCCTAAAATTCAATTCATCAAAGAAATAGAAGAAAACAACAGCATTAATTTTCTAGATATTACCATTCATAGAGGCACCGATAAATTTACATATATATCTATCACAAACCATCTTCCTCCGATATAACTATACCTTCTGACTCGTTTAACCCCGGATCCCATAAATTAGCAGTATACCGTTCAATGATTCATAGAGTTTTCGCCATTCCACTTCTACCAAAAGATCGAATAATTTTTTCCGTACAAAATTGAATATGTTCGCCTGTTATACGTCGATTGTAGTGTTGAGCACAGTAATTTTTATAGGAATTTTCTCTCCGTGTAGATTCGCCCCAACTGATGGTACTCTTTACCATTATAATCAATCTATTCTCCCTTCTCTTCATCTCCCTGTTAGAGCTTAAGCCGACGTGAATATTCTGTAGGTATAATCAAATTAGAGATTAGGTATTCTATTTATATACTATTACAGGAATATAAACATGGTGTATCAAAAAATTTTAAATAACATGTAGGGTAAGAGACCCGATGACCGATCACTATTTTTAGCTGTATCATTAAATTAGCTTAAAAAAATTAAAAAATAAACAAAACGCCCATTTTTTTTTTCTTAATAAGTATGAAACCAAGTTTCTTTAATCCAATGGATATGTTTTTAAGAAAATATAACCCAAAAATTTTGATTTATTAATGTTTTTGTTTTATAATTTGTTGACGTCTATGAAAAAGCGGACAGAAAATATTAACCTCCTTTGAAAGATCAATACACTGACCCCTATGAAAAATCGCGCATTAATGTACATGAAGTACAGTACTACAAACCTTCTACTATCGAATATTTGAACCATTCTCTTCCAGCCACTTTGACACTCTATACACTACTAGGTGAGGCTCTATGTCATAGAGTATTATCATAGAGTGACATCTAGTGAAACATAGAACGTCAAAGCAAAAGCCAAGAACGGTTTAAATATTCGATAAAATAAACCACTAAAATCACAATTTCGTTTCGCTCTCTGCTGATCTTTTAAAAAAACATTGTGTAAGATCTGACTTAGCCGTTAACCATTGTGAATTTTTAAACAGTTAAATTTAGTTTATATTGTATCTGTATGTGTCGTTTCAGATCTAATACATATCATACATATTCTGTTTGACGTTTTTATTTGATAATATATAAATAACAATTTGGAAGTTTTAATTCAATATTAATTATTTTTCAATTGATTTTACGTTCTGAAATAAATAAAATATTAAAGTAAAATTATAAAAACGGTTAGTTAGGTGTTTTAAACCCAAAAATTAATTAAAAATGTTTATAAAATAGATATGCAATATATAATTCTCAAAATGCGGTACCTAACTGTAAAACTCAGATCCCAAGAAGAATCAGTCATACAAATAATATTTAACGCATATAAAATTTAATTTAGCTATCCTAATCTCTTAAGTGGACTAATAACAATTATTTGTATACTTTTATTATGCTAATAACTTTAAAAATTCGGTGAAAAATGTTACAATTTATAACTCATGTGTTTTGAATAATGATCATCCATCATATTAAAAATTCACGAATTCAACAAAAATTTTTCGATATATATGTATATATGTATTTCTTAAATTAAGTGAGGAGGCATTAAATGTGAGGTGAATTTAAATTGAAAAATAATCATTCTATTAATAATAATTTTTTTATCAAAGGTTTCTTTCAGAAATAACTTCATTAAGATATAAATGTCAAAACTGATCGGACTTATAACCCCGATCGACAATGGGGTCTTTTACCCTACACCGTTGAAAAATACTTTTTGTACGACTGAATCATAGAAATCTATTACACTGTTAAGAGATATGAAAAGTAATACTTTATGGCACTAGTTGCTAATGAAAAACAAAAAAGCACTAGTGCCATAAACAATAGCCTACATAATTAATTTTAATTTTAATTTTGTAATAAACAGAAAACTTTATTTGTATGAAATATTTACAAAATAACTAACTATAATGTTAATTATACGAATGGTTTTGTCATTAATATATTTTATTCTAGCAACTTTTTCTTCTCCTTGCTTTAAATGTAAAAAATTTTTGTTGAAGAATCTTCTAAAAAATGTGCTTTTATAAACTGAAGCGTGCTTTAACATAGGTATTTATATTATAAATTTTTCTATGCCAACTATTATATAAAAACAAATTTTTTATCTAGAATATAGACGTTAGAGATTTATAAATTTGATTTTTAAGGATAATTAGGAATTTTGAGTCGAACATAAAGTTCTTTATACAACTTGTACATAATCTAACTTTATAAACTTGCCTTTTTTATGCCGTCAAACGTGGCTTGTTCATCAAGTTTTTGATCATATAGGTACTTGTTACATAAATAGTTATTGTCTGCGATTACCATGAAATTATTTACTATAAAAAATACTATCTAAGTAAGCTATGTTTCACATACAGCTGTACGAAATTGTACATTTCACATACAGCTGTACAAACAGGCGTGTGTAAAGTACCACAGCTTATTTCACTTTTATTAATTGTATATTGTAGGTATATTATACCTATACAAAAATTACACAGGCGTGTGTAAAGTACCACAGCTTATTTCACTTTTATTAATTTTATATTGTATATTATATTAAACCTATAAAAAATTTTTACCCAGCAACAGAATGATGGCATTTTTTTAATAAATTATACGTTCTATATAACTTTAATGTGTTGTATTCGTACCAAATTTATATTATTTATTGTGAATTTTATGTTACTCGCCGATATAATACGTGACTCGGGTGTAAGGAATATTACGCACTCGCCGCTACGCGACTCTTGTGTAAATTTTTCGCTTGCGTGTAATATGCAACTTACAACCTTAACCACGTAACAGACAAAATATAATAGCTGTTAGTATTTTAAATTTTTTATATTCAAAATCAAGTTCCGTTAAAGATGAGATAATGGACGGTTAACATTTGAAACTTACAAGATGAGAAAAGAAGTCTTGTATTGCCATTGCTGTTTTCTCTTCCTTAAAGTGTTTAGTAAAATAAAATAGAAAATCATTTTGATATAATAATTTTGACATTCTTTCCGTTGCAACGGTGAAACTCCTGAAAATAAGAGATAATTAAAAATATGTGTGAAAATATAAAAATTTCATACTTATCGCTTACTGTTCAAATGATAACATAAATGGTAAAGACGTCTCCTCTTGTGAGAAACCTTCTATTCCCAATAACGTTTCTATAACAAATTATAACCAGATGATTATTAAGAATCTTACTGAAAGTAACAAGCTGTAATAATTGAAGTTACCGTATACAATATCAATTGTACATAATGTTATTTTATTCCACATATTAAACGTTTGTCCATTTTCAAGTGGTTTCAGTTTTTCCATAAGAAGATTACATTGTTTAGTAATTTTTTCTAAGTAATTTTCTTCAAGGAAACTGGCATTTAATGTAGGCAAAATAGCTTTCCTTTGGTCTTTCCTCAATTGTCCTTAAAAATATATTAAAATTTATTTATAAAATTAAATACATCAAGGGACTAAAGTGTGACTTTTGATCCCTTTAAGGGCCCTATGGTAAAAATTCACACGAGGGATAACAAAAAACACTTTAGTCCTTTGGGGTATATACTGTTTTTCGCAATTCCGGACGATTTACAATTATAAAAATAAGGAAAAAATTATTTATGTATCATTCAAATTGTAAGAAATAACATTATATTAAGTATACATACTTTGGATAAATTATTAAATTGTACAAATGCAGTATAACTGTTTATTTTTAAGTTTATTATCTATTATCAGTATTTTAATTTAATTAGTGATGCTATTTAAATTAAATTTCGCTTGCTGATTACTGACGTTGTATAAACTATATTTGCTGAATGGCTTAAAAGCGGGAGCAAGACAATTTTTAGTTGCTTGAGGCTAAAAGTGACACTTAACTTCCTATTATGAGGGAGTAAATCATGTGTTTTAGTCCTGGAATTGCAAAAAATGTATTATACTTGTATTTATTCAACCTTACCCGAGCCACTTAATAGACCATGTCCAGCAAATGCCGCTATATATTTATACAGATATGCTTTTTGTGCGGCTTTTGAACTTTTCAGTAATATTTCGATATATTTCGGATTAGTTACCAAAATGCATAATTGTGGTCCCAACCAAAATTTAAATATACTTCCGTAATTTTTAATCATATTTTCTATTTTGTAAAGAATATCTGAAAATAAAAATTTGTTTAATTATATTTCGTCCGAGAAAAAGTGAATTTACTCAAATTAAGTAATCACTCAAAAAAATTTGCATTTATCCAGTTTAAGCCTTTCAAACTCATATAATATTATGCGCCACATTAACTAATTTGTATTAAGTTAGAGGTCGCATGTTTTTAGTGTTCAAAAAATTAATAAAATACCGTAGTTGAAATCTTGACCTTTCTGAAATTTTGTAATTTTTCATTAAAGAAAATAGTTGCTTGCATAGATAAGTGCTTCCGAACATGGCCAGTATACGCGTAACAAACGATAACATTTTATAAAACCGATCTGCAGATAAATATGTATAAGAATCTGAAATTCCAACTTCCATAAATTTTTACTTCAGCAAACATT
Organism: Brachynemurus nebulosus; assembly: GCA_035578155.1. Lineage (NCBI taxonomy): Eukaryota > Metazoa > Arthropoda > Insecta > Neuroptera > Myrmeleontidae > Brachynemurus > Brachynemurus nebulosus. The sequence goes on along the minus strand of JAPWDM010000001.1, from coordinate 51,660,844 downwards.
ATGTTGTATTTAAGTTAATTCCATTTGTAAGTTTTTGTTAATTCCATTTCAATACCGATATTTAGAGGTAAAGTAAAAAGACGAAATTGTAATTCACAGCTTTTAAAATCAGAAAATCGAATTCCGTTTCTAACAATTTAGTTTGGTAAGTATATTATTAATTTAGGTGATTTAAGCACTAGATATTGGCAGCTTTCAAAGTGAGACAAGTTTTGTTTTCTATTTGTTTTCGCTAAAGTAATAATTTTTATTTGAAAGCCTTAAGGGGTAAAATAGTACCTTGTAAATTTTTTTGACCATCTTTTTTATTGCCTACACTTCCTAAACTATTCAAAAATAATATTTTGTAACTTCTCTCAAGTTTTTATCGAAACCATGTTTTTCGAGCTTGCCGTACCGCTAGCGCCTTCAATTTTCGACTAATCGACTTGAAATTTTAATTGCAGCTAGAAAATTGAATTATCCAGTGAACGGTCGTAAAACTTTTTGATTAGTGAAAATATATTGATTTTATCCCGATTTTCGGTCGATTTGATGCCGTAACAAATGGTGATACTTTTGTCCTCATCGTTTATCCCAAAAATGCTTTCTCGCTGAAATTTTTGACCTTTTTATACTTTTGACTAGCCCTGTATACTAAAAATACTTAAATTTTAACGTTGCCTTTTATTTTCATTTTTTTACACGAAAACCGTTGACTTTTAAATGATCAAAAATTTGCATATGATACAAATTTTAGATCATCTCATTGCAAACAAATTTAAAAAAAAATTATCACTCTACGATAGTAATAATAAGCAAGATATAAGCGATCTCCTGATCGGCTTTTTCTGTAACTTTCCCCAATTCTCTCCAATTTGTCAATCATCTTAGAGGTCGACGACATGGCTTTTTATACTCACGTAAGACCCCCTAACAATAATCAAAAGTCAAATTCTGTACCTCGTTCATGCACATTCAATGTCACCTAGCACCTGGGCTATACTGAATTAAATAAATTATTCAGTTTTATTTACGTAAAAATTATTAGCTTTGCTATTTATGTATAAGGAACAAATGCCTCAGAACGAAAAAACAATATAGGGTACAATGTCCAAATCTAATTTTTGACTTATAGTAAAGCCGGTTCAACACGATGCTACGAGCACCTTCCAACATTGAACGTTTGATGATTAGTCGCATCGTGTGATCGTTGTTCGAACCCACGAGCGTCCAATGTCGAACGTCGAACGTTCGCATTTGGCCATGTTTCAGCTGATGTCGGTATTATTGCACTGAGTCAAAGGCATGCTTCGAACGTTTGAAGGACAATGTTCATTGGTTTCACTCAACGCTACACGACTCGTTCATGTGAAGAGAGACAACATCAGTGTATAACATTAGAGATAACATTAGACAGATAACATCCTCGTCCACTGAATAAACGTTTGTACCAACACATCATCATATGTATGGGATCAAACATTCGATTCACCGTGTAGCAGGAACATTCGCAGCACCAACTATCGAACTTACTTGCATCAAACGTTCAATCGAACGTTGGAAGAAACGTTCATAGCATCGTGTAGAACCGGCTTAATATAAGTCCACTTATCTGTGTTGAAAACGCCGAATTTTTTGTTTAGAAATCTGACCTACCCGTCAAACGGGGTGTATAGAAATTTGGGTACGAATAGGATCAAACAAATAATTTCTTTTAATTACTATAATTTTTTAGTTTTGATGGGTAGGTATTTGATTTCATCATGAATTAAAATTAATAAATAAATAAAATAAATTTAATTAATGTTAAAACTAATAAAATTATTAAAAAAATTAAATATCAAAAATCACTAATAAAATAGCACAAAAATTGGGTTACCAAAAGTTGCTTCGTAATTTGCTTACACTGTGTTTATGTCTAAAAAGGGTGGTAAATTTAAAAAATTGCATCCTTTATTTATTCAAGATATGTAAAATTACGCCAGTTATTTACAGATATTTTGTATATTTGTCCAAATTACTAATTGGGGTGAATAGGACCGAAATTAGGGGTCACTGGGAAAGAAAGCAGGGGCAATCGGAACGCATGCAGCATGAATAGGTATCAGATCAACAGGAACTCTAGAGTCAGAATAGGAATTACTTTGGAATGACGTACCAGGGCTAACCAAAAATTTAAGAATATATATTTACATCATTATAATTCAAAATGAATACATTTTCAAGATATTGACACTTTTATGAATTTCGGGAAGATCGACAATTTTGATCAGATTTTCGAGTACCACAGCTGCAAGACTAGATTTTTTGAACTCTAATTTTTATCACGCAACCCTGAAGAGTCCTTTTGTAGATCACAATCCAAAGTAAGGGTATTATACCTATAATCTTGGAAAAAATAAATCTTTTATGCCGATTCATAAATAATTATTTTTTTTATGAGCTAAGTTTGACTGCTTATGCTGTAAAAGAGATGTACCACCTTACCCGGGCAAGTTATGTTAAAAGATTTCTCAATTATTGTAGTTTTTAAAAAGGTCTAAAATTTTCTTCGCTTTACTTTAAAAAAAAGATATGGCTATTTGACTACAAAAAAAATGTCATTTTGAAATTATTTCAATAACTACTTTCAAATTATTTCAGTTACTTTCAGATACTTTAATGCCTGCGTAAACCGAAGATAGATGATAACCGAAGACAGAAAGTAGACAGGTAGTAGATTTACATTGTTGTGCAAATGTTGCTTCCTCGTGACTACGCTAATCATGTCAAATTTTGCTGAAATATGTTACAAAAGCACAGAGAAAACCCAGAATTCATAGATAAAATTTTATGGATGAATGAAGGCACATTCAAAAAGGATAGATTCATAGATTTAAAATCTTCATAGTTATGCGATCGAAAGCCCATATTCAATTACGAGAACAAGGGTCACAATATCACTTTAAGGTAAATTTGTGAATCGGAACATTGAACGGCGAAATAATAGGTCCTTTTAAATTGGCTGGAAATCTTGATAAATTTATCACAATTTTTTAGAAAATTAACTAATTAAAATGAGCTCCCCTTTCAGCTCTTAGCTTTCATAGGGGGGCCCTACGCATGTCAAAAGGTAGCGGGAATATATATAATATATGTATATATTCCCGCTACCTTTTTTTTTTTTGAAATTAAAACATTAGAAATATATTTTTCCAAATTTTTTTTTTTAATTTAATTTTAATTTTTTAATTTTTTTGAAATTTTGAAATTTTTTTTTTCTTAATTTTCAAATCTAATAGATAAAGATGCCTAACTGTGGAAAAATTTAAAAAAAAAAATTGAATTTTTCATTCAATTTTGTTCATTAAATTTTGCTCCTTTATTTTTTAATTCTGAAATTTTGAACAAACGGTTTAGGAAAACCATTTGATAGATCGATATGCCGATTTACAGGGTTATTGGGGGTACATTGAGGTATAAAAATTCGTACAAACATTAGATTCCCCATAAATATTCGCAGGGATGCGGACGATTTTTCGCAACAAGGAAAAAAGTCCCTTTTTTCACATTTTTCAGATTAAATTTAAGGATGAGAAAAATTTTTTTTTCCTAAATTACGCGGCATAGCCTTGTAGGAAGTTTATTTCATATTCCAAAACTGCCCTTCAGTTTTCTGTCCGATCACTGGTTACTGAGATATCGATGGTTAAAGCAAAAAGGATCCTTTTGCATTCGGATACCTCCGGAACAAATCAACGTAGAGAAAAATTTAAAAAAGAAATTTGAAGCTGATGGGTGTACCATGGAAGGCCATGCTCCTTAGAAGGCCAACAATTAAAAAGTCGTAGTTATTGACATGTAAAGACACATTCCTTCTACATACACTAAGATCCATCAAACTCAAGACCACAGACGCGGTGACGAGTCCCTCGCGCCGCTATTGCGACAGTGCGACCTCACGCTTCGTAGAGTTCGGTCGTCAACGTTACAATTGTTATTCGCGCGCACAACAAAACGTAAGTTTTTAGTTAAATAACCTATTATTATCTCATATTTTTGTACTGTAAATTGTCGTATAAGGATATGTTTATGGTACTAAAGGGAAGAAAAATAGTTTTGCCTCGATTTAAGTTAAAATATTGTTAGTGTTCCTAGGAAAGCCGGTGGTTCCTTATAAAGCCAATCAAAAAGTTGACGGTTGGCCTTGCTAGGGTACATCGGCCTTAAAAGGAACATCTACAAACCATGAACATATGAACGTTGATTTTAAACATTCCTGACTAGAAGACTGACTATGTGCCATGATAAGTTTGTGATAATTACAGTACTCAGTCTGTTAGTGTCTATTATTTTATTTATAATTAATATCAAAAAGTCATAGATAATTGTTAGTTTGGCCTTCTTAGGAACAATGTGGCCTTACAAAAAACAGACCCATAAGAAGGCCATTTTAGGTAAAAAAAAAGTTTTCAATTTCATTATAAAACGCATTGGCAAGTTATTTGATATCAATACAATGCTCATTACTACTATTTTAAAATAATTTCCATTAATATGTATATTCTTAGTTCTACGATGGTGTTCAACTAATGTTCGTTAAGTTTTTAGGGCTACTCAGAGATTTTGACCTCTGAGTATCCCTCATAGTTTTGCACTTTACACATTCTAACGTGTGACCAACTTGCACTTCACCAAACTTTCTGCTGAACTCAGTTCGCCAAGTTTTTGGGGTAAAGGGGGTATTTTTCTTTATTACAAAAATAAAGATTTAAAACGTTAATTCTGGACCTAACTATTAATTATTTAATAGTCGAACGTATAAAATTAAAAATTAATTAGATTTTTTTCGTAATTGCTAATTTTTTTTTAATCTTTCTTGTTAGCAGTAAGGTATAAATAAAAAAAATATAATTGACGCCTATACTATTAGGTACATGATTATTACTGTGTCGTTTATGGATATTTAAATGATTTTAATATTACCTACATATTAAATTACCTAAATGATTTTAATATTACCTACATATTAACAGTAAATTACTATCAAAAAAATGCAAACTTTAACAATATTTTTTAAATTCATTCAAATTCAATTTAATTGCGATTAATTTTGTTATTTAAATATGTTAGTTTTTGACATTTGACGTTTTGAAATTTTACTCAAAATATACATACGTAATTTACACATGCTACCTATATATATAGTGAGTATATTCTATTTTGAAAGTGTCACACACATAGAACACTAGAAGCCAACTAACATCAAAAAAGTGTAATTCGCTTGGAGTCATTTGTAGGCCTGTCACAGCTAAGTCATGTAGTCAGTCGCTGTCCGTCACCGAACACACAGTCCATTATATTACATTGTTAGACATTGTTAGTTGAGCAGCACACATTTCTCTCTCTGGTAATACGTGTGGTGTAGTAGTATGTGTAAATACGCACACAGACGCAACCATTAAACCAATACCACTGCAAACAGTGTGTATCTACACCAATAGAGTGGGGAGATTTACGTCACAAACTCATTACAAGTGGAACAGAGACATAGACAATCTAGTTTGACCCCTTGGTCACACAGTATATAATACATGATACGTACCTACAACATATGTACATAAAGCTACGGATACACGAGACATCAAAATAACGACACATCTAAATTAGCATTATTGTGTGCAATGTTTACACTATAGAACACTAGAAGCAAACTAATATCAAAAAAGTTTAGTTCGCTTGGAGTCATTTGTTGGTCTGTCACAGCTTAAGGCATTTAGTCAGTCGGTGTCGGTCATCGAATCCACTACGATTGTTATGTATTGTAAGACCATGGTTACTTGACCTGCACGTTGCTCTGTCCGATAATACGTGTTTTGTAATTGTGTGTGTAAATACTCACACAGAAGCAAACATCAAGCCTAAACCACTACAAACAGTTTGTACTTACACAGCATAGTGATGCGAAGTGGAGGAGATTTTACGTCACCTTTCTGCTACAGTCGGAATACTAACTATCATATAGTAGTTTGGCCCGTTGGTTTACACGTTCAAGTAAATTTGCAGTCTAGATCAGGCTAGAACAGTTGTATACACTCGAGTTGCTAGACTTCTCTAGCAAATATTTGAGGTTGTTTACACAGTAGTGTCACACACGGCGAATAGAATAGTGTCAGACATTTCACACAACACCAGCACTGTCCCAATTCGATAACCATTTCGAGAAACATTGTAAAATTATGTAATTTGCAGTTTATTTCAGCTGTAGTGGCATCAAAATGGTTTGCTATTCTTAAATTAGCTGATTATTATATTACAACTCTAAGAAAAAAGTAAAGGTAATAAAATTTTGAAAGAAATATGATTGGTTAAAAAAGATGACAAGGATAAAAAAGCAGCTTGTACAGTGAAAGTTTAATTTACTTATCTCTCTCACACAAAAATGTGACAAACTAAGTCGGATTTACATAGCTAAAAAAAACTTCATAATTAAAAAAGTTAAATGAATGTATATAATTTTTAAAACTATTGATTTAGATTATAATTTAACATTTCTAAATCGTATTTTGTATTGCCATATTCTATTTTGAATTGAAAACTAATATTTTTATAAATGTTGCTGCAAGACGGCAGTTTCGTACTGAAAATAATTTATTTCATTTTTTGCTATAGTGTAAATCCAACTTGTAAAATTTTATTACGTTTACTTTTTTCTTAGAGTTGTAATATAATATTATCTCTGTATTATCTTTTGGATGCGTCTCACAATTTAGGATTACCTTGTTGGTAGTACCTTAAATCAACTTTTCTGTCCTTTTGTAAAAAAAAAATTCTACAACAAAAGTGTGTCGTGTGTCCGTACCTTTATAATGTTTTTAAAATAAATTATTTTTTTTTTTTTTGTCAAAAGATTCTTATAACATAACCTATTTGTACGACCTAACGTTTATGTAAAAAAAAAACAATATGTTTTCATCCAAATCATTTTAATATTTGCGACGATTTGGATTTATACACAAAATTTCGAATGCGAAAGGAATTTTTATTTTGGAAAAAATTCGCCCACGAATACAACACAAAACGAACTGGTATGCTGTTTTTTAAATAATAATTATTTCAACTAAGTAGTATTAATGTATCTTTTTTTTAGGAATAGTACATTACCTATCTTCAGAAATAATGTTTTTTTTAAGGAGGAGTTTTCAAAGCTACTACTAGCAAAGTAGTGAAATTAGTGTCACACAAAATTGCTTTGTTGCGTGAAGAATTCATTAAATTTCCAACAACTGACGTCGAAAAGGCGCAAGTTAAAGAAAATTTTTATAACATTACGCGGTTTCCGAGAGTGTTTGCTGCTTTAGATTGTACACAGTACACACGTTCGGATACAGTCGCCAGGTACGAGTAAATTGTAGAGCACGTCAACTGTAATTTCGATGTTTGCCGGAAATAAATAATTTCGCAAATATGAACGGCCAAAAGGAATTGGAACTGTCATTTGCTCATACGTATTTCTTACAAGTAAAGGGCCCGAGGCCGGACCTATCGATTTTGATGAAACTTAGATATGTTGTAGAACACTAAAAAATAAGCGACACGTATTTTTTTTATCGGCGGAAAAACGGCTTGAAGGGGTGAAATCGCCCTCCAAAAATTGGGGTAAAAATTTAATTTTTTAAATATCTCGAAAACAGTAAGAGATAGAGCAAAAGTTCAAATTGGCAGTATTGCTCATTTTTAAAGAGCTATTTATTGGTATGCAATTCGTTCAAATTGTGTCAAGAGGGGTGGCTGGGGGTTAAAATTTAGGGGTTAATTTTGCAAAAAAAGGATAAAATTAAACAATATAAAAATTCTGTTTACAGATTTGAAATCTACGTCAGAAAATCTAATTGACCTATTTTTGCTCAATGTCCTAATATTAAGTCTAGGGGTAGTTAACTAGGGAGTGACTGTGTCGAATAGTCGTACTACTTGTGTAGTTTAAGAAGTTCTTCTTCATGGAAAATAGTTTAAGACATTTGAAATAACGTAGAAATGAAATTTTCGATTTCAAAATTCAGTTTGAGCAACATTGGAGAGGGGGTGAGTCACCCTCTTAAATTACATATTAGTTAACATACACTCATTTTTAATAATAATACATACACGGATACATATACAAGTTGGAAACAGATTTATCGAACATGGGGCAAGTATGGTGAGAAATTTTTCTCAGGATCAATGTGATCTCTGACACCTTTTGATCAATAATATTTCATTTTTAAATCGCGTTACCATGGATCTGCAATATTTTTGTGTTTGTCAGATTAAATACCCCTGTCGCAGCATCTGCATAACATAGCGGATTTCCAAATTTTGGGGACTGGCGGATCTCATCTAAGAACTGTACCTATTTAAAATAGTTTAGCTTTCTAAGAGTAAAAGATTTTTTAAAATCGGCTGGGTAATTAGTTTTGATATTTTTGGGACCCAAGAACCCGAACGGACTTTGTGCAGCATAGTTGTATCCATCTAAAATAATTTAGTTCTCTAACAGTGAAAAAATTTTCAAAATCGGTCGGTTAGTTTATTTTTTACAATAATGGGAACAGTAAACCCTGGCGGAAATCATACAACATAACCTTTATTCATCTAAAATAATTTTAGTAAAATGTTTATCCTAACAGTAAAAAACGGGTCCTAGGGATCTCATATAACTTATGGTAGTCCGTAAGGTTCTTGTGGACATCATTTAATTACTTAATGAATTCAAATACTTTAACTTACTAACGGTGAAAAAATTTTCAAAATTTTCGACATTCGCTAAAAAAATCATTGAAAAATATTTGATATGTTTCGATCAATTAATGGTCAACATCAGCAAATAAAAGTTACTCAAATCGAAGAAAAGAATGAGTTATTTGTCCGTAGAAATTAAAATACAAATTCTGAAAACGAGCAAAGAAATATTAAAAAAACTAGATCGGCAAAACATTCTGACAAATAACACTACCCAACTAATACTCGCCAATTTGAATGAAACTTAACATACTTATTAAACTGCGAAAAATATTAAATACGTGTTTTTTTATTTCGGCTAAATACGCTTTTTAGGGGTAGAAAACACCATTCAACCTCTGTAGATGAAAACAGTTATAGCTAAATATTTTTGAAACGACATATTTTCAGAAAAAAGGGCTGAGTACCAAATTTGTAGAATTTAAAGCGATGCACTTGATAGTGAACCTGAAATCGGTTTTCAAGGTCAGTTGAAAATGATTAGCCATTGCCGAACTTTGACCATATCCTGTACCTATAAGCAGTAATTTCATGTATTGACTCAATCTATCTTCAAAGTTGATTTATAGAAAAAATTAGAAGAAAACATTTTTGTAAGTAATTTTAGAAGTAAAGTTAAGAGAAGATTTAATATCACTCTAATTGTAAGTTAAACATTAACACTATGTTATATTAGAAATTTTCAAAATTTTTTAAAATTTTTATTGCTACTCTATAGTTATCATATTAGGAATTCAATTGAACATATGATTAACTATTATTTTTCCGATTGCGATTGAGCAAGTATTTTTCAAAATTACTTCTTGATCACTTATTTTCTATCTTGCATGTGAAATTCGTTCGAATATACTTTGAACCATTTAGGGGTGAAAAGTAAGCTACTCCTTTTGAAAAATATTAAATGATTTTCAAATGACTTTGGAAGTTGACCTCAAGGTCAACTTCAAAGTCATCATCAAGTGCATCACTTTGAACTCTATAACTTTGGTCCTAAGCACTTTTTTCAGAAAATATATCGTACCATAATCCACTTCTATGTTGATTCCTGGGCCCTATTTCATAAAAGTACAATTTACAATTTACAGGTATTTTTTTTACAAATATGTAAATATTTAAGTTACAGGTATTGTATAAAAAATTATTACAAATTTGTAAGTACCGATCAATTCTACAATTTTACAGACATTTCTTTGACAATTTTACAGGCAATTCAGTTAATGTTTTACAAAGTACAGATTAAAATCTTACATAGCTTGTAAAATTGTTATTACAATCTTACGTACCTTTTAAGTTCTGTAATTTTTGAACAAATCTTAATTTTTGACTGTTTTGTGAGCATTCGTTCTTGGAAACTATTTCAAATAATAGTTTCGTATTTTCTAAATATTTTAAACATATTTCTACTTTGCGCTCTAATTTTTCTTTCATATATAATCATCCTTTGCATTTTCTATATTCATATAATGGAGGGAACCTATCCTAATTTTTGATAAAAATGAGTATAGGTACCGCATTTCGCAGAAATATATGCAAATTTGTTTTGCAGTAATTGTTTCACCGATACGACCGATACGGTTTACCATTCTAAACAGAATTAACTATATTATATTATGGTTTTACCAAATCAACTACAACTTAGCTACAGTTTAATGCCCATATTTTGCTTATAATCGCTGTGGTGAATTAATTGTTGTCTCTAACCGAACACTTTACTTTACCAAGGCTTGCTCGGTACAAAAGAACAAATAAGGCGTATGGTCAAATTAATTATCTTTTACGCGGGCACAGAAAAGACAGAAAAATTGCCTTTTGTCTCTTGGGGAAAGGTTTGGTCCATCTCTTCGGTCAAACCTTTAAGAGAAATTGGGAACACAATAAACATCTATAAACCTAAAAAAATGTCCGCTTCAACTATCTTCGATCAAAGACCGGACCCCGCATCTCTGCGGACAAAATTCAGCTTGTTAACAAATATATTCGTTTTCAACATAATTATGAAATTTTACTATAATAATAACTGGCAAAAAAGATATTAATTTTATTGATACGTTTCTATGGATATCATTTACAATTGTAAAAAAGTTAAGAATTTGTAAGAATTAATTATGCAACACCTAAAATTGTAAGTAGTGCATTACAAGCATCTGTAATTGTAAAATTGTAAAATTGTAACTTGTACTTTTATGAAATAGGCCCCTGGTCTCTTTTCCTGCGTTTCTAATATTTATGTCAATAAAAAATGTGCTACCGTAGACAAGGATGAATAGGTACGCATTCAGACTTCACACCGTATTTTTTTGTATTTATTTTATGAGTACCTAATCTTTAATACATTAAAAATTTACGCGAAGATGGTCACTTTATCAGCAGTATCCAAAAAAATTTAAAAATATTGGTGGTTTTTGAAAAATTAACAAAAATCGTATAATTTCTTCTCTATGAAAAATTGGGATCAAAAGAGACGAGAAAAAAGTAAATGGGGACAACCCGTAGGGTCGACCAAAATTGAAATTCTAATATAAAATAATTTCGAACTATTTGTATTTATACATTCAAAAAAGAAATAATAGGTACTTGATGATTTTCTGTAAAAATAAACGTAGAATCTAAAATAAAGTTTATATACCCCTGTCGTTTACCCCTTTTATATTCCTCCTATTCTTATTTTAGTTCAAAAAATAATTTTTCAAAAGACTAAGACATAATAATTAATAACAGTGAGATTCTACGTCCATTTTTCAGACTTTTGTCTAATACAGACGTTACCTAGAATTTTTTTTATCTGCAAAAACATCAGTCTACAGAATTTAATTTATTAGTTAGGAAAATAATTCCAATATGTCTCACTAACAATAAATGTCTTAAATGAGTTTAAAAAATCAAAAAGATACTGTTTATTAAATTGCGTAAAAGCTAGTAAATGCAATAACAGATATGATGAATTTATAAGGATTTTCTTGTACTACAAAATCTTAAAAATATGGGAACGCGTACTTTTTAGGCCTTCGAAGAAGCCTTATAACTTTGGTCTGTTATAAAAATTTGAGAGAGGGGGAATCGGTAATAATAATAATAAAATATAAAAAAATAATTAATGAGTTGCACATGCATATACTAGACTGGTGTATATTCACTATACTTAAAAAATAAAAACCAGCCAAAAATCATAAATTAACACTTTCACCATTATATGTGAAGAATACATAAAGAAAAAATGACTACAGCAATTTTGCGTTTTCATAAAAGAAAGCTAATTTTTTTTTTGGCATCAATTATATTGTGCTCTACGTTAGTTTTTTTGTTGTATATTAGCTCTATCGACGATCTGTCGCTAATGTCAACTTAGAGGCACGATCGTGGTCAGAGGTAAATATCTTTTATAAAATACATATTGATCGTGTTCCATTTAGATATCACAAACAACATTGACTAGTGCATTTGATGTTTCACAAAAAAACTACTTTTTTAAAAAATTTTCTTGCAATACTAACATTTTAAATGCTTTTAAATGCAATTAAAAGGTTAGTCTTGCATAAAATTGTAAAAAAAGAAATGCATTGTGTTACACAGTGTCGTGTGTCCGTAATGGAACACGACCATTTTATAACTAGGCGAGGAAACACCGTATGTACGAATAACTCGGATTACAGTAAAATGGGACACATTGTACTCTATATTAAAATTAACGTTTTGAAGAAATTTAATTAAATTGAAATATTTTTATTAAAAATTAATGCGAGAATGTAACAATACTTATGTAAGTGTATAAATAGTCTGTTTGATAATAATAAGAGTGTTCTGTGTTCAGAATTAAGAATTTTTTTAAGTATGTACCTACATGCATTATCATACAAAATCATTACCATAGCTTTGATACGTAAATTAAACGTACATACTTAATTATTTTTTTTAAAGAATTGTGTTGTTGTTGGTAGTGTGTGGTAGTGTGTACATACATACTTATTGATTTGATACATACAAACCATACATACTTATTGGTTTGAACCATAGAACATAAGAAGGAATACAACTATCTCTTTTCTGCAATCACTTATGGGCAGGTATGTGCATTTTACAGAACTATGTTGCCATTCACTTAGTAGCTATCAATGGGTTTGTTTCAATTGTTGTCATATTGTTATACACGGTGTACGTGGTATACGTACCTCACGTACATGATGCATGCCACATGCATGTTATGTTATATGCGTATGCAAGACACCCATACACACAACCATACATTGCACTACCACACACAACTCCGCGTGCACATATATGACATAGTGGTGGGGTACTTTCTGTCCTTTGGCGTTACACTGGTTTCAGTAGTATAGAGATACTACCATAGAGTAATAGAGGCAACATATCTATCTCTACACTACTGGAACCAGTGTAACATGTAAGAGATAGACTATATGTTGTATACGTGCACTTGGTTGGTACTTGTGTCTAACAAGGAGCGGATATGTACTCTTTGAGATTAAATTTTATTTAAATATTTTAATAAGTTTTAAGGCGTTTAATAATCTTGGAGTGGCTTTAAAAGTTGTTTAATGAGATTCTCTATAATAATATTACTAGTGTAGATCGTGAAAATTGTGGAAATGGAAATTAAAAGTGTTCAAGAAATATTGTCTAAGGCCCGGGATACACGAGAAACCAAAATGTCGACACAAATGCCAGACATAAATTTCTTTACTGTTCACACTTCAACAAATTTTTTGTGTCTGGATAGTGTCTGTACATAAATGTACGCAACATGTGTCTGAGCTGTTCACACGAAAATCGAATTTTAATCGATAACCTTCCCAGTGAATAACCTTAAAATGACAATATGTCAAGTAACATATGTATATGATACACATGAAAAAAGTGTAATAAACTTGTAATAAAATTATTTTTTAAACACTTGCGAATGAAATAAAATCATAAATATTGTAGAATGTTATTTAGTTATTTTTCTGTATTGACAAATTCACAAGTGTACTATGTAAAAAATGATAAATTTTAGGCGGGGAATTTAAAAAAAAAATTATAATTCTTTTTTTATCCTCCAATCTATAAAAAACGTCGTATACAATTAAATAAAAACTTCTCAACACTTAGTATAATTTAGATAATATTTATCAATTAACATTTTTATATTGAATGGAAACAAAAGTTATCAACTTTGTTGTGATGTAATTCATTTCTATACCATAAAGTAAAATTCTAAAAAATACGTTGGTAATTATGTACATTTAATTATGTACCATGAATCTATCTCTCTTCTGCGAGTGTATGAAAAAATGTCAAACCGATTTGAAAATTTATCGCAGTTGTTATGAAACTTTTATTTTATATATATATATATATATATATATATATATATATATATATATATATATATATATATTGTTATTCGCTTTGAGCTATACATACATACTAAATATGTATATCATAATGTAAGCAATTAAAGAAACAAAACACCACCAGCCAATACGTACACATCGTACATATCGTACGTATGGAACACGCTCAACAACAAACTTTTAAGTTTAGTGTCGCTTGATTACATACATATGTTTATGTACAGAATTGATGTATGCAATGTATGCAATGTCGGTCGGTAATGTCACAAGGTTGTGTGTTGACTGTTATCATTTTTATGGCTACCAGAAATTAAATTTCAATTCAGGAACTTTCAATTGATGAAATACGTGAATATTTAATAAAATAATAAAAAATGGTAATAAAATGTGTAATCGGATTTGGTGAAACATTTTAAAAAATATTTAACCAATCCAAATTCTACAGGTACATATTACGTTTTATTTGTTGTTTTGCTCCAGTCATTTAGGTTATTTTTATAAATATATATATTGGCAACCTGTAGGATTGTATGTATTTTTTTACCAATATTTTTGTTGGTTTAAAAAAGAAAATCTTGGAAGTTTTAACTTGTATTGTATTTAATTTTTTGTATTAAGTATTGGAGGTAGAAATACATAAGTCTTGATTTTGGACGACGGTACCTACTAGAGTTATAAATTTTGTCTATAAGATTTGAGGAAAATTTTGGTGTGTTTGCCGAAATTATAAATACTATTTTCTAAAAATGATATTTCTACAATTGGTGAGAAATCTCACTCACAAGGAAAGGTTTTGAACTGTCAATTCGCAATTTTGATGAAACTTCGTATACGTGCAGTACAAGAAAAATAACGGACCCGATTTTTTTCATCTGACACAGTCGCCATTTAAGAAGTGAAATTACCCCTCAAAATTAGGGTAAAATTTCAATTTTGCTAGATTACTTGAAAACTGCGGCAGATAAAGAAAAATTTTAAATTGACACAACACTTCATTTTTAGAGAGCTTTCTACTGATATATACAAAGCCAGAGTCGGACCTACTAGAGGGGCTATTTTGGTAAAATTGAGGGTAAATTTGGGGGTAAAAAAAGTTGTATAAGCGTTTTTCCTAACATCTAAAACAAAAACAATAGCCTTATCACCATTTTTTCTAAGCATTAAAAGCTGGTTTATATTCGGTTTCTATTGAAAACTCAATTAGACTGCATGTTAAAAGTGAGCAAAAATTAAACCTGCAATAACTTTTAAACGCTGTAGTGAATCTAATTTAAATTTTCACAGTCGATTAAATTTAGAAAAACCATTATTCGCACAAATTTTCATAAGACTGTCACCATTTTTAAGTACCTCCATAATATCCTTAACTTGTAGCTATGGTATAATTATCAAAATTTTTTTGCAGGTTTCTTACTAATCATACAACATGTAATGATTCATACAACATACAACACATAATTCCTGAGTAGCCCTAAATAATGCGTGTCAAACACGCACTTGACGACTTTTTTTATAGATGATAAAAATATATTGAGCATTTAATGTTTCACTCAAATGAAAGAACTTATTATGTAGTTTTAGTAAAAGCGGATGTATTAATTGTTACAACTCTATTTTTAAGTTGAACGACTGATGTATAATATTGGCCTTATTTGGAGCCGTGTTCCTTGCAAGGCCATTTGGAAGAGCTTAAGAAAACTTAAGTTTAATAAATAGTGATTAAAGCTTTGTTAAAAAAAAGTGATTTATATGGTACACAATAAAACAAAGTATTAATTAATAATTTGTTTCCTTCATTTATCCAGTAAATAAACGAATAAAACATGTTTAATCGTTAGAGTGGCCTTCCATGGTCCACCCACTTATAAAAATAGTTCAGCTGGAAAAGTGGCGACGACAACATTTTTATAAACAATTAATAAACAATAATCGATTTTTTTTTTTTGCAAATATCTCAAAAATTATTTGAGATATCCGAAATCTGAAAAAAGATTCTTAAACAGGAGCAAATTTCCTAAAAAAAAGTCCCATCCCCCGAAGCTCTACCTTTAATATTTATAATTTTAATTAACGGTAAAAATATGGTTAAAAAAGCGCGGCACTCGATTTTGAAATCTGACAGTAATATAAACAAAAATTTTTTTAATCGATTAACTATTAATATTAAAGAATAAAAAAAATCAGGTACCTACTAGCTAGACATATCAACAAACAATAATTTTTACGCAAAAAATTTTTATCTCAATTTTTTAATTAATTATGCTTTTGTTAATTAGTTAATTTTTACCAGCTGAAAGTTAACATAAAGAAGATGATAATTTTTAAATTAAAAACCTGGAATTTTTTTCCCTTCTCGCAGCTATTTTTTGAAGGCCTTAGAAAAGATCCCCGTTGGAAAAATTGAACAAATTTAATTTTTTAATTTTTTATTAACAATCTGCGGTAAGAAAAAATTAAAAACATAAATAAAGCAATTAAAAATTTTTTATTTAAAATTTTTTTTAACGTTTTGTTTTTTTATGGTAATTATATGGTTATTATATAATTTTTTAATATTTTTAACTTTAATTGTTTAAATAATTGATATAAACAAAATCATTATTTATAAGATTTAAAAAATTCTTTTTGGTGAATATGTTCCTTAAGGGGAGGTTTACTTGAGAGTCTTTAAAAATTATGTATTTTTCTAAAAATTTTTTCTCAAGAACGGAAGTAAATATCAATTTCAAATTTTGTGCACATATTTATTAAGTATTAAACTACACAAAAAAATTTTTTCAAGGAAAAATATAAAAAAAAGTGTCCATTATATAGATAGTGCAGTGTGACGATCCGAAAATCCAATGCCTTGTTGGTGGACATCTTAGCGCCGGTAATAAACCACCGAAATCGAAAAACAAAAAAGATTTATAAAATATATGAAGAGTACCGGCACCTCTACCTATAATATCAATAAATTGCTGAAAGAAAAAAACAATGGCGGATGTTTGAACTTTTGATTACGATTTTTGTCTTATTTTTCGCTCTTTAAACTAAATTTAAAAATAAAAAAAATATTCAAAGTGTATCGAACTTAGGTAGAGTTGCCGAAGAATTGAATTATCTTTAAAATAAAAAATTAAAAAAAAGGATCCAGCGAATAGTTTTTGAGTTATCGTGTCCACCAGTTCCAAAAATGTAGTTCCGAGATATTATAAAATATATATAAAGAAACGTATATTCAAAGTTTTATATTTAATACTCATTATTGCGTGAACTACGTTTTTTGAATTTTTTTTTTATAGAAAGCTGGATTTGGTTAATGTGCAAGCATCTTGTTTTTAAATTATTTTCAGTAAAATCACTTTGGGAACATATTCTACACATAATTTGCTATCAAACCTTCCCTTAAATTACTTTCAGCAAAATCACTTTGGAAACATATTCTACACATACCTAATTAGCTACCAATTTCTGCAAAAAAAAATCGATTTTTTTTAACGACTCTCAAGTAAACCTCCCCTTAAGTACCTATAAATTGAACGGACTGTAGTTATTTTTAGTCGAATTTTCTCCGAAAAATTAGATTTATACAGTCTATACGATAAGAGCTGCGAGAGGCGAGAGTAGGGGCGCTATCCGTTTTCGGACCCGTAGAACACGAATATGTAGAAAAAAAATGTCTGATATATATATATATATATATATATATATATATATATATATATATATATATATATATATATATATATATATATATATATTCCCGCCACCTTTTAATTTGTGTAGGGCCCCCCTATTGAAGTTAAGAGATGAAATTTGGTAAATGGGGCTCATTTTCGAGGCACCTCATACTATCAAAGTGGGGTCAAATTTTGGGCAAATTTTTTTTCTGACCCGACTTTTAAGGGGGTGGTGGGGGGCGGAAAAGCAATAAAACTTTTCCAAACCGGTTTTAAATAATGTTTCGGTCAATTTTCTACAACATATCCAAAATTCAGCTTCCTAGGATGATTTGGTGGGAGTAGAGGGGGGAAAAACGATTTTCGCTGGATCTAACAGGCCCCCAGCCCCCCAGAATTAACGTAGAGAGTTGAAATTTGGTGTGTTGATAAAGTTCGTACCTAGGTTGTGCTTTTTGGAGGTTTTAATATTTTACCCCCACCCCCCTCATTTTTAAGCTACAATTTCATGCTTTTTCGACGTTTTCGAAGTTTGTACCACTCGCACAGGTCACCCAAATAAACCTAGAGGGCTGAAATTTTGTGTACAGGTTAAGCTAATAGCCAGACACTGTTTTTTGGGGGTTTCAACTTTTAACCCTTACCCCCACGATTTTTACGCCAATATTTCCTTAATTTTTTTGCTTGTTTTCTAACACGTCTAGAGGCTCTCTAAGGAAACCTAGAGGGCTGAAATTTTGTACGTGTATTCAGTTAGTATCCAGCTAGTACCTTTTAGGGAGTCCACATTACTTTTCCCCCCACTTCTTCCATTTTTACATCGGAATTGAATGCTATTTTTAAATGTGTTTTAAATGCATTACTTTTATTCTTAATACAAGTAGGCGAATAGTAATTTTAAAAAATTTAAAAAAAAAGTGAATACAATTTTTTAACAAATGAAATACATACATATTAAGTAATTTGAAAATGTTATTAAAGTCACTGTTTATTTATAAATTAGGAATTTTGGATTTTTATTATTTATAAAATAGAAATTTTGGATTCTTTTGGAAAGAAAAAATATCTTCATAAAAGCCTTCCAGTTTACTATTTAAGTTCCTTTTTTAATATTTAAAAATAAAACACAAAGGCAATTGGCGGATAAGCATGGATAGAAATGCCCTCGTACGAATTGTGTTGGCTTTTTCCCTGTTAACTGCTATCTGCACAAAATTGAAATTTACTGAAATTCAGCCCTTAAAAACTTAAAACCTTTTTTTAAAGCCCCGATCAACCGGACACTCATCATCAGTTTTGAAACCACCAAAATTACAAATCGCTTGTGGACTTTCAATTATATTTCGTTTGTAGACACTCAATACCGAAGATGAAAGGAAAAATTCGACTTCCGTGATGGGGCTCCGCTGCTCACTGCGTTTTTTAATATTATCAATATTGCCGTGATTTTTGTGTATCATGGCTATATTGATAATAAAATTTATTAATAAAATATCAAATATTACCAAAAATTCTAGTAATTTTAAGGAACTGGAATATGATTTATTTGAACTATTCTTAGGAATTTTTTTTGTGAAATTAGTATAATAGTATAGTCATTTGGTTCAAATAAAAGGGATTACCTGGAATATTTATATATATGCCCAGCATATATATATATATATATATATATATATATATATATATATATATATATATATATATATATATATATATATATATATATATATATATATATATATATGCCCAGCGTATAGTTTGGGAACTAGACTTTAGGTAGGAATATTTTTTTGGTAGGACAGCATCACCATATGACTTAAGAAAATGACTTTCTTTCAAAACTTTCTAAGAAAAAATGAATTTTCAACATAACGTATAAAATGGGGATTTTCAATGTAATGTTTCATTTAACAACATGTCCTCATATTCTACAAATGTCCTCAAAAACAACTAATATATATGAAAATTTTGTTCCCATACTGTCCGCTGGACACACATACCTATATATGTCGATATAAATTTTAGTGAATAAGATTTTGGATTTCTTGGGACAATTAATTTTGAGGTCTCTAGAAACGCAAAATAATATTCACTAAAATTTTTAATCGATGGTCGGAGTTTAATTCTTTAGGTTACACGGTGTCATATATGGGTTAGTTCGACCACATTTTATTTTATGTACAATTTCGGATTTTATATACAATTTACTTTTGAACTTTCGGATTTTATATACATACTATACAATAAATTGAATAATAGTTTGGAGATTGTCCTCATATTCTACAAATGTCCTCAAAAACTGCTATATACGAAAATTTTGTTCCGATACTATCCGCTGGACACACACACACGCACACACACGCACACACACACGCACACACACACGCACACACACACGCACACACACACACACACAAATAAATAAATAAATATATATATATATATATATATATATATATATATATATATATATATATATATATATATATATATATATATATATATATAGTATAAATATAGTATAAAATATAATATTATTTTGTGTTAAGGAATTTTTCCGGCAGAGATGGGAGATTTTTATAATAGTTATATCTCAGAAACGGTGCCTCTTAGGAAAAAAGTATTCAGATATTTTTTATAAATAATTATATGATCTACAAATTTTGTCTGACCTAACTTTATGATAAAACTTATACCGTATTGTTGAAAAACGCAAAAACCCATTTTTGACACTCTTGACCTTGAATAAAATTTTTTCCCGGTACAGGATCGATGAGGACTTTTAACACTTATTTATAAGGGTGTTCCGAACATTCATACCAATTTTCAGCTCTCCCCTAATTTTTGTACCCTTGCATGTTTAAATTGACCGGTGTACAATGTTATATTTTAGAATGAAAATGTAGACCTACATTAAATACTTCACAAATTATTTAATCAATTTTTAATCCTGACGTTGGAATTGAATAAAAAAAAATAGTGTTTGAATTTCTTATTCTATTTAAAATTTGGAATCAATTAAAAAACGACATCTAGAACGCTCGTGGTAACTTTTTCAATTTCTAAGCATCTTTTTAGGGCTAAAACTCTAGTCTACTAATAATTAACTACTGTCTTCCACGTTTGTCCTACTACCTAAGAAAGAATTAATTACAATTTTACACAAAATTTGGTAATTGTATACAACTGGGGTTCCATTTTTCTTGGGTTATAAAAAAAAACTAATGGTCCGATTTTACTAATTTTTTTTTTAAATTTCTTGCATTTCAGGGGATTAGTTAAAAAAATAGAACTCGATACCAATACTAGACGTGCTGGGTAATTAACCGACTATTAATAGACGGTTCGTCTTTGAATATATAATTGTTTAATGGTAATATGTTACGGTTTTTATTGATAGTAATAAATGAAAAAATGGACGGAGTAGTACTATTGACACCTCATTTTCGGGCAAATTATAGTTTTTTACAATTGGGGCCTTGCCCGAAAATGATGTTTCAATGGTATTGTACTATTGTCCCATCATTTTTTTTACTTATTTCTATTCAGCAGTGCTCAGAATTCAAAATTAACAGTGCTAATACGCATAAAAATGGAATAAAAAAATTTTTTGTTTTTTAATTCTTACCAGTTTTTTAGTACTTCCAGTATTAATATTGTGTTCTAGTACGTTTTTTTAACTAATCCCCTATAATGCTGAACATTTAACAAAAATTATTAAAATCGGACCACGAGTTTTATTTTTATAGTATTTATAAATAAATAGGTAATTTAAACATTTTTACCTTATAATCGGTTAGTACATTCTGACCAATATTTTTACGAGTAGTTATGTTTATTTTTGTTGACTACTTGTATACTAATTAACCGTCTAAGTTCATAACAAATTGATTAAGGGTCAAAAATATCAGAAAGCTCAAAAATAACCCTCTCATGATAATACGGATAAGGATACTCAAAAGGAATTATAGGAATATGATTACTCAGTTACTTACGAAAAACAGTTGTTCCACTTTGCATTCAGTAAAAGTAGAATTTATAAACATTAAAAAAAAAAATAGTATTTACCACTTTCTTTGAAAAACATCAGTTCCAATGCGTTACCAATAATTGGCCATGCTGGTGGTCCCGGTAATTTTTTACTAAACGCTAAATGTTTACCAATAAATTTCGAGTAATTATAAAAGATTATTATAAGTTTAATTAATACAACAATCGCGAAAACAGCTAGTAAATAACCGGTATACATTCTTGTCAAATTTTGATTATTATATTAGAATTTTACAACTATTAACAAAAATTATGTTAACTGTTGATTATTCACTGTAGAATAAATTATTTTCTGACTACTTTTATACATCGAGTAAAAACCGAGGGTATCAGGCATTATGTATAAAAAATAAATACGCAACCTTTTTTTCGATAATTATAAGTTAAAAACAGGAGCGGCTTACGCAAAGTTAATTATAGGACAACTTGCACTACAGGAAAATAAAAAAAAATATATATGTATCATTACTTAAATATGATGTACTTATGACAATTTAATTAATAATTAGTCTAACATACAAAATTAGTTGTGGACCACCTACCGGATTCTTAAATTCTTACGCACTTGAAATAAATATTTTAGCGATTTAGTATGCTGTTCTGAATAAATTTATATATTTACGGTTATTGCTTTCAGAAACTATTACATAACAATAGAGATATAACATTTGAATGTTAATAGGATTTAGATTGATATGCACCCAACGCAAAGCTCTTATATATTTTTACTTAGAAAATGTTGGAGCGTTAAGGAAACTAGAATTTTGGAACATTTATGTTTCCGCTCAACTTAACAATTTTAGTTTTACCGAAAACAAGAAAGTTATAACCTTACGAGTTTTTTTACTTTTATTATTTATTCATTTTATTTTATTTTTTAATAAACTGTTACCCAGTACATTTTCTTATATATTTATTTTTAATTTAAAAGATTTTCTAATTCAATTATTTTGAATTTCGGCGGTCAAAATGTGAGAATTTTTATCTTTAATTTCTTTGTTATTCTTTGAAATTCTATTTAAGATGAATTTTATAACTTCAGTTTTATCAAAATTTATGTCACTTGAAAACAATATGGCTTTAAATAATTCACTGTTGAGAGATTTACTTTGTGAAATTTCATTTTAAATATTGAAAATATTTAAAGTTTTAATTACCTTGTCAATTTCACGAAAATACTATTCTTTTTATGTGAGATGACACCTAAGAATGGAAGGGATACATAATGTTTTGGGTCTGGATCCATTGTAAATGAAGGATAAATTTGCTCAATGGTGACTTTGTGCTGTTTTTTACGGATGAATTCATCTGTTAATTGGGTTGAAAAACCGTTGTTAAGGGCAATTTGTTTTATCGTGTTTAGTTTTGTTATTCGATTTTTTGGTAGAAGTGGAATGGCGAAAGCTCTATGAATCATTGAACGGTATACTGCTAATTTATGGGATCCGGGGTTAAACGAGTCAGCAGGTGTAGTTATATCGGAGAAAGATGGTTTGTGATAGATATTATATGTGAATTTGTTGGTGCCTCTATGAATGGTAATATATAGAAAATTGATGCTATTGTTTTCTTCTATTTCTTTGGTCAATTGACTTTTAGGGTGGATGCTGTTAAGATATTTTAAATCACCAAATCTCCAAAAAGCACAACCTAAGTACGAACATACCAAATTTCAACCCTGTATGTCAATTCTGGGGGGCTGGGGGCGTGTTAGATCCAGTCAAAATACTTTTTTCCCCCTCTACTAGTTCCAAATCATCCTAGGAAGCTGAATTTTGGATATGTTGTAGACAATTGACCGAAACATTATTCCCAACGAGTTTAAAAAAGTTTTATTGTTTTGTTGTAGTGTTTGATTTATAAGGGAAGGGCAGGATTCTTTTTATTAGAAATTTTGATAATACAATTAGGAAAACATTTGTAATTACATTTTAAATTTAACTCACATCCATTGAGCTTAGGAATTCTCAATAGTTGGGTTATAGAACTTCTGATTTAGATATTTTGAAGCACATTTCAGCGTATTGTGAAACGTTAGATTAGACTATTACTGGATCAGACTCAAGTCAAACATATTCAAAGATAGTTCGATTTAAGAAATTCGCATCTTATTTAACACTGCTATAATTGAGAAACTTAGTTAATTATTAATAAGATAGTAGAAAACAGTTTTGGACAGGTCTGGGGCCACCACCCCACCGCTCAGATTTTTTGAGTGACCACGGGTGGTGGTAAGTAACCTGGGAGGGTTCTCATGCCCAACCCAATGGAACCTAAGCGAACTTAAGAATTATACTTTTTACTAATAGATGGCTCTGCTAGTCTGGATACTAGCGAAAGTTGTACGTAAATTTAAAAAATTGTTAATAGATGGCGCTGAAAATCCTTTGAGAGTTATACTTTTTCACTACTAGATGGCGCTGAACACTAGAGAACCCTGTGAAAACCTGCCAACAGATGGCGCTGAAAACCCTTAAGTAGTTATACTTTTCACTAATAGATAAAGCTGCTAGTCTAAACACTAGCGAACTCTGCGCATAGATTGAGCATTCCCCCTGAAACAGGTTTAAACTTGCGTGTGCTTAATGCCGACACCATTACAAAATAATTTTTTAGCGTCTAAAATAATTATATATGCTAGCAGGTTTGAAATGTGTATCATAAAAATACTATTATACTTTTTTTTAATAGAAGTCATCAGAAAATAAAAAATAATCTCAGCGTTCGTATACTTATGGATGCAACTGTACAAATGATTATTGAGCATTGGTTTCGAAGGTCACTTTGTAATTAATACATACATGATTACAAAACAATTTTTATTTGCATGTGCGCGGCGTCAGTATGTCGCGACATTGAAATATCCGTCAAATCGTAGAAAACGTCACGTATTTTAACAACAAATAGTCGCCGATAGAGTAAGATGATATCTCTACGAACATAAAAAATTTTTAATTACCAGTTACAATTGGTATCGTAAAACTACAAAAAATCTAAAAATGTCACGTAGGTAATATGATGCATCTACAGTAAAACAGTTCTGATTTCCCCTTTTTTTACATAATACAGTAGAACTTGTCTTTGCGGTGAAATATATCTTAATGTTTAAAACAATCTAAAAATTTTCGAGTTATAACCAACAATACAATTTCCAACAATGGGACCGTCAACAACAATGAAAAAATATTTTTTGAGAATGAATTGGAAAAATCGACCAGAATTCGCAGAATTTTGATAACATTGGAAAAAATTTATGTGTTTTAATAAATTTTAATACTGTATTTATTGATTTAAAATTTATTTATTAAAAAATCAAAAAATAGATTTCAAAAAAAATATTGAAATTACAAAAATACATGTAAAAAAATTTTTAAAAACATGTTAAATATTAAAATTAGTTTGTAAAACTTTGTATATATCTAGGTACTCTTGTAGGTCTGTCGACGGCCACGCTTCTGTATCCACTTTCCCAGCCCAGGAGTGCTGATTGATTGGTTTTGCCTTTTTCAGTGTTGTGTGTGATCCACTTCAACAATTCGTCATCTCCTTCTACACACTTTGGACTGAAATATAATCGTGGAATGCCATATTCTTCCACAAGCTTCAATATACGTTCCAGCAGTTTCGGACGAGCATACCCTATCGCTTTCCGCATCCACTTCGTAAGATAATGCGACATCATTTCAAATCCATCTAGGCTGCCTTCACCAATTTCCCATTCATAGAATGTAAGTTTGAACGGGATATCAAAAGTTTCCACAGATGAGCCCCATCCAAGAGCCAATTTTATTTTTTTAGGATGAAAAATTTGACGATCTCTTGATCCTATGGATTGGATTATCTCTAAATCAGATAATCGGATGGCTTTATCCAACATCTTATTCAACAATCGATTTTTGGCTGTGGATTCCTGCATTGTTACAAGCTGCTGAAGATCTTCGCTCATGTCTTTTTCACTTGGTATTGCTTCACTGAAAAAATTCAAACTGCTCCGGCTCATCGTTATCATCATAATTATAAGCTGCTTCATGTTGGTGGGGGATATTGAAACTGGTCCGGCCAATCATCGTCATCATCGTCATACCATGCTGCTCCATGGTAGTGGGGATATAATATAAAGTCTTTTCTATCAATCCAGCTATTGGCGCTACTTGGGAAGCTGAGTTTAACGCCTCCTATAGGGTCGTAAGTATAACCCTTTACCCACAATTTTTTCATCATCGTTAGCGACTGTATTCATCAGTAGCTTCTCCTTCGCTCGTAATATCTTCGCTATCGCTAGCAGATGTTTTTTCATCGCTGTCTTCGTCACTGTTTGATATATACTTTAACCCTGGCTCAATAATATCACGTTTCTCCAATTTTCTAATAATTGAGACAATCCGCTTGCCAGTGTCACTTTCTTTTAATTTATTAAAATGTTTTCGGTTTTTCTCATTTGCGATATAATCTACAAAACTGGGATTTACAATATGACGCCTTTCCTTTAAATTTCGCATAGTATTAGCCATTTCTTCTCCAATTTGAGTTTGAGTCACTAAACTTCTTAATTCATCTACTAAATGATTTGGATCATCAAAATATTCTTCTTCATCAACATGTTTCGAATGATCATTATGAAGGCTAGCGTTTTTCAGACTGCAGACGTTTAGCTTCTCCATTTATTGAATTTGATGTTGAAGGTCGTTCCTTTTCTGCTGAAATGTTATCATCTTGTCCTTCGCCCTTTGCGCAAGCTCTTTAATCATTAATATTTTTAGAGCAGTTTGCAAGAGACCAGCCACTTTTGGAGTAAAACTTGTTTCTTTGTAATTATCAGGTGATGGTAAATGCTTTTGTTCATCAGATCGATTATCTTCGACATTCACCGATTGTAGAATATTATGCGAGTTTTATAAAGCATGAAATTTACTTTTGATTTCTTCTGTTGCAGCTATCATACTTTCATCAAAACTATTCAAGTTTCTTTTGGATCGATATTTGTCATCTTCAAGTTTATCTTCAATGTCATTTCTTGCCTCACAGATATAGTCGTTTTCACTATCATCATCCTCATCATTTGATTTTTACGATTCAGTTTGTCTTGAAAATCCCCTGTTCTCCGCCGTGTGCGTCTCTTTAATCGCTGACTAATTAGTGGAATTTTCAAATTGATTTATTCCATTTTTGTCATTTTTATCATTCTCGGACGAATTATGTTGAGTTTTTAAATGACGTGAGAGAATAAAATTTCGCGAAAATTTCATACCACAAAATTCACCACTATGCACAGCTTAACAGTATTACGATTACAACTTGTTAACGAATAGCTCAACTGAACTCAACAGACTAAACATTCCGCGGGTTGAGTCTTATATATACCTACGGAGTGACTCTTAGCTTGTGAAACTTTGGGATTGGCTTCTTGGGAGTGACTCTTTGGGAGTGACTCTTTGTGAGTAATTCTTTGGGAGTACCTCTTTAGGAATGACTCTTTGGGAGTAGCTCTTTGGGAGTAATTCTTTGGGAGTGACTCTTTAGGAGTAACTCTTTGGGAGTAACTCTTTAGGAGTAACTTTTGAAAAAGGCAAAACCAATCAATCAGCACTCCTGGGCTGGGAAAGTGGTCCGGATACGGGAGCGTGGCCGTCGACAAATTGACAAGATTACTTAGATATATACAAAATTTTGCAAACTAATTTCAATATTTAACATGTTTTTAAAAATTTTTTTACATGTATTTTTGTAATTTCAATATTTTTTAAAATGTATTTTTTGATTTTTTAATAAATAAATTTTAAATTAATAAATACAGTATTAAAATTTATTAAAACACATAAATTTTTTCCAATGTTATCAAAATTCTGCGAATTCTTGTCGATTTTTCCAATTCATTCTCAAAAAATATTTTTTTATTGTTGTTGACGGTCCCATTGAGGGAAATTTTATTGTTGTTTTTAAATCGAAAATCTTTAGATTGTTTTAAACATTAAGATATATTTTACCGCACAGACAAGTTCTACTGTATTATGTAAAAAAAGGGGAAATCAGAACTGTTTTACTGTAGATGCATCATATTACCTACGTGACATTTTTAGATTTTTTGTAGTTTTACGATACCAATTGTAACTGGTAATTAAAAATTTTTTATGTTCGTAGAGATATCATCTTACTCTATCGGCGACTATTTGTTGTTAAAATACGTGACGTTTTCTACGATTTGACGGATATTTCAATGTCGCGACATACTGACGCCGCGCACATGCAAATAAAAATTGTTTTGTAATCATGTATGTATTAATTACAAAGTGACCTTCGAAACCAATGCTCAATAATCATTTGTACAGTTGCATCCATAAGTATACGAACGCTGAGATTATTTTTTTATTTTCTGATGGCTTTTATTAAAAAAAAATATAATAGTATTTTTATGATACACATTTCAAACCTGCTAGCATATATAATTATTTTAGACGCTAACAAATTATTTTCTAATGACGTCGGCATTAAGCACACACGAGTTTAAACCTGTTTCAGGTGGAAGTCTCAATCTATGTGCAGAGTTCGCTAGTGTTTAGACTAGTAGCTTTATCTATTAGTGAAAAGTATAACTATTAAGGGTTTTCGGCGCCATCTATTGGCAGTTTTTAACAGGGTTCTCTAGTGTTCAGCGCCATCTAGTAGTGAGAAAGTATAAATATCAAAGGATTCTCAGCGCTATCTATTCACAATTTTTTAAATTTACGCACAGAGTTCGCTGGTATCCAGACCAGTAGCGCCATCTATTAGTATAAAGTATAATTCTTAAGTTCGCTTAGGTTCCATTAGGTTGGGCATGAGAACCCACCTAGGTTATCTAACACCACCCGTAGTCACTCAAAAAATCTGAGCCGGGTGGTGGCCCGAGATCTGTCCAAAAGCAGCTTCTGATAGTTAATACGGCGCTCTAACGGTTAATCAGGAGAGTGATCAGTTAAGAATAATTCGTAAAAAATCAGGAATTTGAAGAAACACAATAGATTAAAAATGCAATTTTTATTTTGCAAACACCACTTTATTTTAAGTTCTTAATTACTGTGATATGTTTCGGGCCACATAGCTCTTCGTTAAGAGCCATATTCGCCGAAAGATATCACAAAATTTAAAAACTTTAAGTTGTATCATCTGTAAAGCCAAAATTAAATTTTTCTGTTACGGAATAGAATACAATAAAGTTAAAGGTCAAAGCTATTAAATAACGTAATAAATTTTTACAACTATGAAATTTAATTAATATGCTAGATATCATTATCGTATTTTGATTTCCAAAGAAAAATCATTAGAAAACTGTTACCAGTTGGAAAAGTATTTGACAAAATTTGAAGATCAGCCGCCGACGGTTTAATTAATTAGATCTTACCATTTAGTTAACCCAAATGTTGATAAAAACTTGACTGTTGTCATAAATACAGTATATTAAAATACGTTCCTCCATTTCTTTAACAGTTCGTCAGTTATTGTATGAGGATATTTAATT
The DNA here is from genome assembly GCA_035578155.1 of Brachynemurus nebulosus. NCBI lineage: Eukaryota > Metazoa > Arthropoda > Insecta > Neuroptera > Myrmeleontidae > Brachynemurus > Brachynemurus nebulosus. The sequence continues at coordinate 51,631,544 of JAPWDM010000001.1, read as the reverse complement.
TTATACAATATTTAGCTTTTCAAAATAATTTATTCAAAAACTGAAAATATTTTATTAACAAATTTTAAACAATACTGACAGTTTAACTTATGTACAGTAAATTTCATAAAACTATTTATTTATTTATTTTTATTTATTTTCACCGTGAAAAATATGTCTGGATTAATTTTTATAGCGAAATAAATGGTACAAAACCTTGCATTGGTGGTAAAAATGAAAAAAAAGTGTCTGTTAGTAAATTTAATTGGTCTCAAAACGGTAGTAACAAAATATGTATTAATAATAATATAAATATACTTATTCGTTAAATTGCCTGAATAAGTAAAACTTTCTGGATTAATTTTGGTTTTTTGCAAACGGAATTTGTTGCGTAAAGCAAAAACACTCCAACTATTTACATATATTATGCTGCTGTTTTTCACTGGTTTGACAGTTAAATTGCTAGACAACAAATTTTCGTTATATAAGGTAAAAGACCCGGTAACTGACTCTGGCCCAGCTTCTAACCTTTTAAACTTTTTTATAAATTAATGAAAAAACTATATTTTAAATAAGAAAAAAAATAAATTCTTAATTTAAAGTAATCTATTCTGTGCCTAATGAATAGCAATTTAAAAAGTTTAGAATATATTAACTAAATAAAAAAAAAATTAAGTTTAAAATGTGTGTAAAAACTATTTTTTAGCTGTTTCCTAACAGTTTATGTTACAAAGTACTCATTTTGATCTGTGCAATATTCATCATGTAAGTATGAAAACTTAATTAAAAATATATGAGCAGGTTAATATTTGTTTAAAATTTATTTTAAAATATTTATAAAATACCTTAGAATGATTTTTATTATTAAAATATGAGGGTCAATTACTAGGCTCACTTCTAAAGTGGTATGCCCCAATTAAATTCTAACCAGTTTTTGTTAGTTATTTTATTATTTATAGTTATCTTCGATTAGTTTTTGTTATTTTTCATAACGTATATAACATTAAACATTCATTTTTATCAATAAAAAATTATTTATAGTAAATTAAATTTTAAAAAACTGTATTTTTTTTTATAATAAATAAATATATAATTTATTAATCTAAGTAATGATTTTAGTTTATTTAAGCTTAGTAAGTACTTCATAAGCTAATCATAATTGAATTTAAGGGTTAGAAACTTGGCCACTGTCAGGGTCAGAAACTGTCACATGAGAAATTCTGAGGGTCAGAAACTGGGTCCTTGGATGTCAATTTTTAAACATTAATTTAAATTATTAATTCAATTCAAATAATTATTTTACGTACATGACTTTATTTCGAAAACCATAAACTCGTTGATAAAATTATTAATTGTCTCTTAAGTTAAAACTTATATTTATTATTGTCGTTTAACCTCAGCTGTCACTACAAAACGGTCAGAAACTAGGCCCTTTACCTTATAAACACAAATTTATTCGAAAAAATATAAATCTCTCGTTATTTGTGTTTACAGGATATAGGTAACGAAAGTTATATGTAAAACAATTATTTTATTTTTCAATATCATCGTGGTAGCAATCGTACAGGAAACCCATTTTTTGAGCGTAAACTTATAGAAATGTACAATTTGATATCTTCCATACTTTTAAGATTAGTTTCTACGTGATACTTTCTGATAATTGATGCGACGACTGACTTAACAGTAATACCAGCGAACCATTTACCTGAGGAATATTTATCAAATGTTGAATATTTGTAAAATATCAATAAAGAGATAAATAAACTGATAATTCAGTTATTGTGAAAATACATTTTCCGTGAGTATTAGTTGTTGGATTGACGCAAAATTCAAGTAACAATTAAAAACAAAATAAATGGATATACAAACCGACACAATCCATTGGTCCTGCACTAAATGGCACGTATGCGTAAGGATGTCGTTTAGCAGACTGCTCATCAGTAAATCTTTCAGGAATAAATTTGTTTGGCTCCGGCCAAATTTCAGGATTGCGATGTAAATAATATATAAATAAAACGGCTACACATTTGGCAGGTAATATAATATTATCTGAAAACAATAGTATTTTTTATTAAACATAATATGCATAATTAACAAACATTTGAAAAATTTAATTTGTAAAAGCACTTATTAGAAAATATGAGAATATTTTCTTTTCCACTTCTCACTAAAAACAAAGTACAGGTAAGCCCCGAAAAAAACGTAAGCACATAATACGTAAAGCTTTTTACGTATCTCATAAACAACACGAGCAACCCGGTTTCAAAGAACACGGAACAAATTAATTGTGTTCTTCGGGGGTTACCTGTATACTATTTTAGATTACGAACTAGCTTTTAAATATTACTTCATCTTTAGTAGTTATCTACTGAAGATTACTAACATGTAGATGGTCATGGACGTCGGCGTTAACTGAAATCTGACTAACTACGCCACAACGCTCTACCACGTCAACGATTCCATATACTGTGTATTAGTTATCAAAATAATGTAGTAGTTAGAAGTTTCGCCCAGGGATTGTAAAAAAAAACCGGTTTACAATTACAGTATTACAGTACAAAGTATTAATTAAAATTGACATAGTGTTTGAAAAATTACCAAACTGGATCGGCTGGGACTCGAACCCGGATCTCTTGGTTACCAGCCAAGCGCCTTACCAACTAGGCCACCGATCACTTGTTCGAGTGCCACTCCAATTCAGTAATCAATCAAACACAACCTCTCTCTAATGCGAGACGCAGTTTTTTATACTTTTAATTATTAAAAGTATAATGTGCAATATTTGTGAAAAATAACTATCAATTATTTGAGAAATATCAGTACGATCATTCATACAATACACGAGGCGCGGATAAACTTGTAACTATTCAGTCAACAAAGACGTATATAAATATTGGAGTGCTAAACATGTGTATTAAAATAAATGTGTAATTTTTCAAACACTATGTCAATTTTAATTAACATAATGAATTGGCCATTTGCCAAAGTACATCGAGTGTTCTAGTATCAGTCAAAGCTGGACATTGAGTGAACATATGAATATTGGTGTATGTTTAAATACGGATAAAAATCCGCCATACACTAATAATGTTTCACAGGCACTCGATAACATTTGAAATTAAAAGTATAGTACAAAGTATATCTATTTGCAAATATTTAGTCTAATTTTTCAACTAAAAAAATTTGACCTTTCAAATGTAGACCTTTCAAAAATGTATCGTAATCCAAAGTGGTAAAAGGTTGTATATAACTCTGTACTTCTTGTTTTTAACAATAACAAATCAAAAATTCAGCAATCAACCATGTTGTTGCTACAATATACGGTTACTGGGTTAATTATGGTATGAGAAGATTGAAGAACCTGGTCTAGATGAATATCGACCGTAGAATCATGTGGAATGCGACCTCAAAATCATGTGTAATGCGAAATCGTTCTATTGGCGACGCAAAGATTCTCACTCGCGCCTCTGGTGGTAAAATTAGAACTAGCATCAAGTAAAAATTTACGTATTGTAAAACCGTCTAGACCCGGACACTTTGCACCCATCTTCAAAATAAGTAGTTTCTACATTAACCTGCTACAACAAACATTTGTTCTTGACGTCATTAGAGAGAGAAAAACATCCTCTAAACAGCTGTACCAATAAAAACTATGGATTCCAACTTTTACTATCTCATTTGACAGGATTACTATTCTCCAGTTTTGCAAAGAAATAAAATGTGTGTCTAACTTAGACATGTAATTTTCGTCATAACTGTCATATTGTTTTAATTTTGATATGTATGTGTTCAGAATTTTATCGCGCATCATTTAATGATGTTTGAAGTTATATTTGATGTATAGGTACATATATAAAAAAAATACATGCTATATACATATATCCGTTTAGGCCCGGACATTTTATTCCACTATGGCCGCGATTCGCACTGGCTGTAACTTTCACTATCCATACGTTATATTCCCGCCAGAATTACGCGGTTTATGCCTCCTTTTGGTGTAATATCGCATGTTTACTTCATAGAGAGGCATACTTTGTATTGACCCCTCTCCTTCCCAAAAAATGTTTTGAAGCCTTTGACGGGTTCAAAGACATCAGACGATATAAAACGCTGTCCTAACCCCGACGGGAGAGGTTAGTTTACATGTTATTACATTATTTAAGTAAGTGTCCGGGTCAAAACGGATTTGGGGTGTAGACCCGGACACTTACTAATTATTTTTTATTTTTTTTTATTTTTACTTATAATGAAACAAATGGGTCAGGGATATAACAAATAATATACCCTCTTTCTAATGGTAATACTTTTATTGGTGATATCTATGAAGGAAACATGTATAAACATAAAATTATACGAAAAAATGTAAAAAAAGTGTCCGGGTCTAGACGGTTTTGCGGTATACGGTTTAATGAGTGATATAAAATCTAGTAATTCACCCATAATTTGTATAGTACATTTTTCTGTCGACAATTAAACGTATACAAAAATTTTTACTTGATACAGCTTCTAATTTAAAAAACCAGGAGCGCTCGCGTAATCTTTGCGTCGCCAATATATTTTTATAACCGATGTTATAAATAAAATTATATACTTAGTCAAGACCGACTGTTTTGAACATTCCATTCTTCTTTTATAAATTTAATTTATTTAAAATATTTTTGATTTTGGGGTCCAGGCGAGAGGGTGCGGTAGGTGGGGCAACTCTCCGGGAGCCTGAATCTAAAAGGGGGGCCCGTAACTTTAATTAGGGACCCGAGTGTAAAAAGGGGGCGCGCAGCCTTGATTAGGGACCCGAGTCTAATAAAGAAGGCCCGTAGCCTTGATTAGGGGTCCGTAGAAAGTGAGAAGACATTTCTTTTTGCTCGTTAATTGTATTTTTGTAGAAAAAATGTTTGAAAATTTTTTATTGTGCCCAGAGGCGCGTCATTGATCTCGCCGGCCCTGATTAAGATACAATACGAAATGAAATAGTCAGTACAATTGTTCTCGATTACAACAAATAATTACTCACTTAACCATTTTGCATTTAATTTATTTAATAAAATTTTTGAATTGTACATATAATTAGTGCAATACAGCTGTCAGATTGTATTGTGTTAAAGAGTGTTAACAAATAAGTTTAAGCTGTGTGAACTTCGCACCCACTTTTGAAAATTTTTTGATTTAAGCGTGCACACCGTTTGTCCACTATTGTACACCAAAAATTTTCGTTTGTCTACTTTTGGTTTTCAAATGGCAGCCCAAAAATTTTTTTGCACATTTTTCTCACTGGCACCTCTAAATTGCAACAACGGTTTCTGAATCACCTAAATCATTTGTCCATCGTTTGTCCACCATTGTCCACCCAAAATTTACGATTGTCTACCCACCAGTTAATTATAATTAATTATTAAAATTTTTAGAAAGTGTGAAGTTGGCACCCCTTTTTTGGAGTTTTGCATTTTTTTAAATTAATTTGTTTGTCCATCGTTTGTCCATCATTGTCTACCAAAAATTTTCTTCTGTCCACTTTTGGTTTTCAAATGGCGGCCCAAAAACTTTTTTGCACATTTTTTTCACTGGCACCCCCAAATTGCAACGAAGGTTTCTTAACCACTTAAATCGTATGTCCATCGTTTTTTCACCATTGTCCACCAAAAATTTTCGATTGTCCACCCACCGGTTAATTATAATTAATTATTAAAATTTTTAGAAACTGTGAATAAAAAACTGTGAAAACCTTTGTTGCAATTTGGGGGGGCCAGTGAGAAAAATGTGCAGAAAAGTTCTTGGGCCGCCATTTCAAAACCAAAACTGGACAAACGAAAATTTTTGGTGGACAATGGTGGATAAACGATGGACAAACGAATTAATTAAAAAAAAAATCAAAACTCCAATAAAGGGGTGCCAACTTCACACTTTTTAAAAATTTTAATAATTAATTATAATTAACCGGTGGGTGGACAATCGAAAATTTTTGGTGGACAATGGTGGACAAACGAAGGACAAACGTTTTAGGTGGTTCAGAAACCGTTGTTGCAATTTGGGGGTGCCAGTGAGAAAAATGTATAAAAAAAGTTTTTGGGCCGCCATTTGAAAACCAAAAGTGGACAAATGAAAATTTTTGGTGGACAATAGTGTCCACGATGGACAAACGAATTTGCACGCTTAAATAAAAAAAGTTGCAAAAGTGAGTGCCAACTTCACACAGCTATAAGTTTAACCACAAAACATAGAAAAATGTCCTTAGTGTGTATATTGTGGTAATAGTAAATGCATATTATTACATAATATAGATACCTACTGATTTATAGATATATTATTCATTTATGGTGTGATAAGTGAATAATTGCTGGCGTTCCGGACGAAAATTTTGTTAGCTTAACGTTAGCTAACGGAGCTTTCACCGTAACACACCAGAGGGCACGCATTCAAAAACTTAGCATAAACATATATATTAAAATAACAATTTCTAACATGGTAACTGATTATTTTTATTCAATAATTTTTAAATGTGGCTGTACTTCAGAAATTAAGTATTTATACCGTGAAAAACCATGAAAAAATATTTAACGTGCATTCATTTTTTGAGTCAGAGCCCTCTGGTTTGTAACGGTGAAAGCTCCGTTATCTAACATTAGGCTAACAATGATCTTGTTTGTTTCAATGATCATTTTGGAGAGTTTTATGTTCTTGGGAAATAATCGATATTACTCATGTATACATATTAATTTATTATATTATAAAACTAAGTATTTAGACCAGTAACCAAGTCAATATCTAGTCCAAAATTTAGAAAAATTTTCGACCCAAGTTTTTTCCCATAAAAATTGTTAGTTTAAATGTTATTAAAAAAAATGGTTCAGTAAAAATTGATACTTATAAAACTATTTACAAAAAAATTTCATAACGGTTGTTCACAAGTTAATATTTCTTTAAAAAGTGCCCTTATAAAATTAAGTCAAATCACCTAGTCAAAAACTATTAAATTTTACAAACGAATCCCTGCTGACCTGGCTCTCCCACCTAGTAGAATTAAAAATTCAAATAACGTAAAATTATAAGCTATTTATGAGCATTCATATTTCACAAATTAAAAATTTTGAGTTTGTTACATTGAGCAAGTATCTAACATTTTTAGTTGAAGGGCTGAATCGAAATTGACTGACCGTCACCGCTTAAAAATAGAAATATCAGAGTAATCTTTGTGGTAGAATTAAGAGCTATTTATGATCTTTTGAACTGATATAGTCTTGAGTTTTAAAAGATTTCAAATATAGTATAAGACTCCAATAATAAACCTTTAAAATAAAATATGAGTTTTTTTAACTTCCCATTGGAAGTTATTGTAATGGGACTGATTTTAGGAATCGCTAATTTGGACACATCTCCACGTTTCAAGATCACTAGAATCCGAATCCATTGTTTTTAACGTGATGTCTGTGTGTGCGTTCGTTAGTTCGTCGTTCGTTCGTTCGTGAATACTTTCTTTCTCGCATATCTCGAGAACAAATGATGCTATCAACTCCGCACTGGTTTCATTAGATACGTAATTGAAAAATGAAGACCGGATAAAGTTTTCAGCAAATTCGGATTAGCGGTTTGTTTTTTGTGATAAAAAAACAGTATCAACTTTATTAACATAACATAGATATTATGGATTTTTTAGCATGTCTTTATTATATAATGGCCTAAAAACCTAACTGATGTTAAAAACCCCAGTAAATTATTACAAAATTTAAAAAAAGAAAAAAAAAACGAAATAAGAAACTTTTTATGAAATATCATTTCTTTGATGAGGGAGGTCTCTACCCTTAGGTAGAGAGGGCGACGCCCCCGGTGTGGTGCAAGCCTCTATCGGGGGCCCAGGGGAGGAGCCCCCTGAAATGAAAAAAGAATTATTTATGTATACAGTAGTTTTTAGTCTTTAAGGACACCCAATGAGAAGTTGACAGTGTGGGTAGACCTCTCCCCCCAAATTTTTTTTCTTTTTAAAGAAGCTACTCAGTAATAAAAATTCCTTTATCTTAAGGGCTTCTTCTTGGAGTTTTATACTACATTTGAAATATCGTGTTTTTGCCTCTTTTTATAATAGCTGTTTATTGAGTTCCAACAATTAAGGGTTATTTGAGGATGACGGGGCTGAACTTAAAAACTGAATCTACATCTATTCAAAACTCTTATATAACTCTTAATGCTATCGCAAAGATTAATCTGATATCTTTGTTTTTAAGTTCCGGAAAAATTAAGTCAATCTCAAGTCAGCTCCTTAACTAAAAATATTAACACCATGACAGTCACAACCTATAATGACAAAATATCCAACTGGTACACTGTTTTGGCAGTTAATACACTTTATATGGAACTGTTAACGTCTTTCGACGTGGTGTGTGAGTTAGTAAGTTTTCACCTGACGTCTTATGACGCTAAGGTGTTAAATTCGGGCATTTGTGGCATATTGTGAAGAAATATTAACCTGGTGGGAAATTGCTATAAAAATTTTTTGCAGACAATGTGATAAGCCTTAATCTTTGAAGAGCCATTCTTCTTTTAAAATTTCAAAAGCCAAGAAATTGGTTAAAAAGTAATGTCTTTTCCTCAAGTACGCCATATTCGTTTGAAAGTGAAACCTTATAATTTGTTAATGATACCTAAACTACTAATTTTATGAAAAAGAAAGAATTTTTTTCAGAATTTCTTCCATTTAAAAATACTTGGTGTCTGGTCTACCACAAAATAATTAAATTTTTCGTTATTCCTTACCATTAAGCTTAACGTCGTCAATTAGTTCACGCATAAGAAGTGGACCAGTTGGAAATAAACGTAATGTCTCTTTCATGCACAGATCCAAATAATGTAGCGATGAAAATTTATCTAAACTGATCTCAATGTCTCCATCTTTATGAAATACTTCAATGACCTCTTGATAAACTTTTGCCTAACAATAGAATTTTAATATTAGTACCTATTTACATATTTTATTTAAATTAAGGTTTTCTATATACATATACCTGAATTTGTTGGTGCATTGCAAGCATTAGTAAAAGAAAACTAATTGTTGTTGCCGTTGATTCTTGGCTCTGTAATGTTACAATAAATATTTTTATTTAAGTAAAATCAATATTAATTTATTTCTACATATAATATGGTTTTGCAAAAAAATTGCAACAATTTGCAATTATTTGTTATAATCCTGAGCCAGTTTAACGTTAAATACTTGGGAAATTAATTATTAATAGTTAATACATGGGAATTGAAAGAACTAAAACAATTTTTGTTACGAGTTTTCCCTCTGAAATTAGATTGACGAGCAAAGAACAAAAAACATTATTTTTTAGCTATTTTCTAAAAATAGTATGAATTAAAATTTCACAATATCCGTAGTCCTCACCATAAAGCAACATGTATTGAAGGTAGGTACATGCCGAATTTGAAGTTGATTGGATAAATATACCTTGAGATATCATGTCGACCATCTTGAAAAATGTAGTTTTAAGGAAAATGCTTTTAAGGTTTTGAAGTATAATACCTGGTTTCGGAACCTACCGTATTAAAATGGCTATAACTTTGAAAAATATTGAGAATTTTAAATTTATTTTTGAGGATACATTTTTAAAGGTCTATACTTTCAGAAAATGAGACAAAAAAAAACCTAATGTTGAAAATTCTAGACTAGAATACTGGCAGAGATTTTTGTCTAATTCATAAATATTCTTAAGGATCGTACCCAGGGACCGTCCCTTAATAAGTAAATGTATCTTTTTCTGCGTTTTATCATAAAAAGATCTGCACAACTCTAGTTACAGAATCCTAAGTTATTGTTTCTGCTGGACGTTCTCCAGCACGTTTATATGGAAAAAACGCAACTAACCGTTTTTTCCATATAAAAAACCCAACTAACCGTTTTTTCCATATAACGTACCTATACTACTAATTAATTTGTTTTATACAAAATTTGTCCCTTATAACGCGGTATGAATTAATCGCATTGTAGAGGAGTTGGGTTGGTTTCTTCTTACGATACTTATCTATATTTATTTACAAAATATAATATTTGAGAAAAATTGGTAACTTTAAGGGCCTTTTGAACGGTCATATCAGTTCTCGGTTAAGTTTCAGTTTCGGTCAAGCTGTCATTTTTTCCTAAGTGTAGAAAAATTAAAATCTGAAAGGAGAACTGAAATGGAGACTGAGAACTGATGGGTTAGATAGACCTACTTGTTTCAGCTTAGAATTTCTACGTGTAAACAAGTGCACCATGCCTCAGTCCGTTCGCTCACGTCAGTTCTCTTGACAATGAGGGTAACTCAGACTGTACAAAGATCTGAAACGACTGAAAACAGTGAGAACTGAACGGACCGTATAAAAACAAACCTTCTTCCGAACTGAAATGAAACGAGAACGGAAACTGAAACTGAACTGAGGACCGTTTTTATTTATAAAAACAGTTTAATAATTTTAAAATATGAAATTATGAGCTTACAATAAGAATTAGTCCATTGATAGTCTTCAAGCACTCAGTTTCATTCAAACCGTTGGAACTTAACATTCTATCCAAACTTATATTTGGATTTAACTTGATTTTTTGTTCAAGAATCTGAAAAATGAGATGGATGAAACTAATTTCAAGTGAACAATTCTGTCACCACCAGGGCCGGATTAACCCTAAGTGCCCCCCTAGGCATCGTGAAAAATTCCGCCGCCAACATTTTGTTTAAAAAAAAAAGTAAATCTTAACTTTTCTTACTTTTTTCCGAACTTTCTCTTAAAAAAAGTAACTGATGAACAAAAAAAAAGAACGTCACTTACAACTTTTGCCGCCCTGTTTCCAAAAATCTGCCGCCCCTAGGTTATGGCCTAGGTAGGCCTATTGAGTAATCTGGCCCTGATCACCACCTCTTTTATTTTGTTTTCTAAACACACCCACCTTCTTACAATGTACATCCTGCATTTTGATTAAATCTTTCAGTTCTTTGTATCGTTTAGTAAATTTACAAATAATATCACTTCTATAAAGGATATTTGACATTCGTTCAGTTACAAAATCACCAGACCTTAAAAAAGATTTATGAGAAATTAATTTATGTATATGGATAAAATGTTTAAAATACATAATATTTTATTTATCTACTTTTGCCAGGAATTTAAAAGGGGTATGTATTTTTCATCTTGACATGACATATCATCTATTCCAAGTAATGTTTCTACAAAATTGAAATAAAGTATTTTAGTTACTTATATCATTTTTTGAAATGAAAGCTATCACAAGTGAAGATTTCTTTTTAACAAAATATGATGTTTTATTCAATTATTTATTTATAACAAAAATAAATACAGGGTGGTTCAGAATTATGTACCGTAATTGCTAGAGCTGATGGTACTTTCAAAAATAATGGTACCTTTTCATCTACACTTTTTTCCAAAACTCAATAATAACCACGGGAGATACATCCCTCTAATTTATTAAAGGCGTGAAACGAAAAGCATCATTTCCTCAATATTTTCCAAATGCTTTTGAATAATGGATTGATATTTTAGGGGTACGTATTTTGCATTAGGAGGATTAAATTTATATTAACACTTCTTCCACTACTTAAGATCAAGCGCTGGTTTTGGGTGGGAGGAGTTAGTTATCACGTCTTTTCTTTTTTAATTTGCAGTTATTTAAACAAATTTCTTAACAATATGATTCCTCAGACAATTCCACGCAAAAAAGGTATACTTGTTACATTTCGATAAATAATACCGTTTTCGAGTAATTTAAAGTAGAATTATCTATTTCCAAAATATCCCCTAATCATAAGTGATGGAATAATTAGTACCATAAATTTAATTATCCTGATGTTCATACGCACCTCTAAAATATGAATCCGTTATACAAAATTGCCTAAGAAATTTAAAAAAAAGAAGTAAGTTTCGTTCCACCCCTCTAGATTTCACCCCCGCAATTTATCCACCTGATTATTGAGTTTTGGAAAAAAGTGTAGATGAAAAGGTACCATTATTTTTGAACGTACTATCAGCTCTAGTAATTACGGTACATAATTCTGGACCACCATGTATGTAAGGTCTTTTCACGAACTACGTTTTAAATTCTGAATAAAATTATATTATTATAATTATATCAAAGGAGTACGGTATGTTGTATATAACTTTTGTTATCATTTGTAGTCTGAGTACTGTCATCCGATTAATATCAGCTTATAACTATATTAGATTACTATAAAAAAATTTTGAACTTACGATTTACTATGGTAAATAAACATAAACTTATTTTGTACCAAATATTAAAAATTTCTCCATCAGAAAATGGTTTTAATTTCTCAGTCAAAAGATTGCACTGATTTGAAATTTTTTTAACACTACCATTACTCTCGAAAATATGTGATTTTAACGTAGACAGAAGAGCTGTTCTATGATCTTTTTGTAATTGTCCTTAAAAAAAAAAAACAATATCTTATTTGACATTATATTTTTAGATGGAGTGACTCAAAAACTCTGCCATTTGACCTATATGCGCTCAACATTTTGTTCTTAAAATCGTTGTTGATTGCAGTTTTATCTAAAGGGGAACCGTTACGAATACGAGCAATTTACGCACGCATGTGTACCTATATATATATTTTTTAAAATAATACAAAAAATCGTTGGAAAAACTTGATTTAATATCTGTTTTCAAAATTTACTCAAAAATGTTTATTAGTTGTCAGTAACCTCACATTCTCTACATAGAAACAGGTGTCCTATTTTTAAGAAAAAGAACTACTAGTTTTTCTTATAACATGGAAGAGAATTGCTTGATTTTCGCCCTGGATTAATTAAATTTGGGATAACTTGTATAGTTATGTTCATAGGCGGGATTTAAGGAGGGGGCAACTGCCTATCCCCCCAATATTCGTGCAAATAAAAAATTAAAAACTTGAACAAGATTTATTAAAATGATATGGCAGAAATTAGGTTAAGCATTTGTCGACCTGAAATAGTTTGCTATTCTAAGAATCCCCCAAGGTGATTTTTATATTAAATGTATTCATTGACTCCTGTTCCCTCCAATATTTTTCTTGAAATCCCACCTATGGTTATGTTTGATAACTAGCGACTATAGAGGTGATAGTGTTAAAGTATAAGAGAATGTGATGTCACAGTCGATTTTTGATCACGTGGTTGATACCTAAATAAATTACTTTTTTAAATTAATTTTTCTTTAAATTAAATAATAATATTTAGGATGAAACAGCATAATAAATTGTTGTTTCTGCCTTGATTTGTCAAACACCCCATTATAAATTTTAAATATGTATCTCATGTGTCATGTCAGAAACTATTTGGAAAGTAGACAGGTCAGTTAATTTGTATTCAAAATGCTTCCTATCAGGAAAGCTTTGGGGTAGTTTTCATTTCTTCTATTTTATATGCTTTTTGGGGTGCTGAATCCGAATCTGAGGTTTGCTAACAAAGTTTCGTGACGCAATATTGTAAAAAATGCAAAAAAATGTAAAAAATCTAATTTTTTGGCGGTTTTTTGCTTATAACGCGAAAATTATCAACTTTTTGTAAATAACCTTTCTATGCAAAATGAAAGTACATAAAATTTTCTACAAAGGGTATAGCCGGATAAGTATAGGTGAATCGGCCCCGGAAACGAATTGTTTTAATAAATATATTAACAGGATGATGAGGCTGTAAGTAATTGATATCTACAATTTTGGCGGCCAAAACTGAGTGGTTATGGAGATAACTAAAAAAACTTAAAAAATTACAAAAATTTTTTTCTTGGAAACTACTTAACATAGGAAAATAATTCCAAATCCACATGAAGGAAAACATTCTCAAGAACATTAGACATATTTATTATCGTATTAGTCTTCGTTATTAAGGATAATAACCAGGATAATATCCGTTCCAATGTTATTTTTATAGGGTTCCAATTGAGCGACCACTTCAAAAAAAATTCAGTAACTGTGCCTTAATGCACCTAATTACTGCACCAAGTTTCATCAAAATTTAAGGGGTATAACATGATGAAAAAAAATATTTTTCATTTCAAATCTGCTGAGCCGTCCCTCCAGTGGGTCCGACCCTGGAATTATATATTATATCAATCGAAAGTACTTTAAAAATAAAGTGTTGTGTCTCATGAAGTGTTCATCTCCTATAGTTTTCAAGATAATCACGAATAATCGAAAAAGGTATATTAAGATATATAGACTATCTGCCACTGACAGAAAGTTCCAATAGTAACTGTATTGTCGTTTATGTGACACCGCAGGTACTTCATATGTATAACTTTCCTAGCTCAAGACAATACCGATGTGGAAATATAATAGAAAATTGTCAAAAAATGTCCTATAATAGGATTTTTTAATATATAGAATATTAAAATCCAATGAGCATTATATTCTACATATTAAAAAAGCCTAACACACCACATTTTTTGGCAATTTTCTATTATATTTCAACAGTGATTTTATTTTTATCAAGGAAAGTTACACATATGAAGTACCTGCAGTGTCACATAAACGACAATACAGTTACTATTGTAACTTTCTGTCAGGGGCAGATAGTTTATATCTTAATATACCTCTTTCGATTATTCTTGATAGGAGATAGAAAAAAACACTTCATAAGATACAACACTTTATTTTTAAAGTATTTTCGATTGATGTATATAATTCCAGGGTTGGAGTCACTGGAGGGGCGGTTCAGCGGTTCACTTGACGTCTTACAAACGAAAAAACTCTAACAAAAGAGAAATCAATGTCTATTTTGTTTTATTGATAAAAAAAGACAAACGGCAGATACCGTTGGACTTTTGTAAATTTAAACTAGTCTATCGTAGTTATGAACGTATGTAATTATATTATCTTAGAAATAGGGTAGATATTTTACTTTATAGTCCTTTTTATACATAAGTAATATATGTAGTACCAAACATGGCATGCATTTGTATTGAAATATTACTATGTTCTACCAACTAAAATTTTTCCATAAAAATATATGTTATAGACTACTAAGAGATAAATTATTGAACAAAAAATGGTGAGTGTCGCTAACGCGTAAGTGCCAAAAAAAATTTTCTTAAATTTAAAAATTTAAAAAAATTAGTATAATAAAGGGATATAACGTTAATTTTTTTTTATTACTTCGTCTAAAGTGGGTACACAATATATATTAAACTCAAATAAATCGGTTCAGTAATTTCGTCAAAAAAATTTTTTTGAAAATTTTTGTCTGTTTGTGTATTCATAAACTATTAGCCTCGGAGGGTTGAAATTTGGCAGGAATGTATCTGGGGCTAAGAAGTATTATTTCCTATAAAAACAATCAATTTTGCGTCAAGGGCCGTTTTCCCTATCTTACCCGGCTATGCCCTTTGAAAGTGACTATATGGTATTCAATATTTGATATTAGTAAATAAAAGCACTTTACAAAATACCTCTTTTATTGAATATAAAAATTCTTATGACATGTTTCGGTCAATATGGCCATTCTCAAAGGTGTGAGAATGGTCATATTGACCAAAACATGTCATAATGACCGTTTGAGAATGGTCATATTGACCGAAACATATCATAAGAATTTTTATATTCAATAAAAGTGGCATTTTGTAAAGTGTTTTTAAATAATAAACAAATACTTTACTTTGCAAAATACCACTTTTGTTTCTGAAACTGTGACAATATTGTTTCGAACCGTTAGTTCATTTTCAAACAGAATCGTTGTCACAGTTTCAAAAATAAAAGTGGTATTTTGAAAAGTAAAATATTTGTTTATTACTTACAAATATGGAATATCACAAAGTAACGCTCAAATCTATTAATATTATAAAGTGTTTTTATTTACTAATATGAAAAAGAGAAAAATATATAAAAAAAAAAACTATAAAATAAAAAGAAAATTTTATAGAAAATTAAAGATATTAATTTAGAAATTAAGAATTTAATAAAACAAATCAAGTCCAGAGACGTTAACGAAAAGAGGAATCAACTACAAGAAGAAAAAAAAAGTTACAAAATCATATCTACTGAAGCTGAAATGCTTGCTTTCAAGAATAATTCAACATTAAACAAGAAAAATTATATTTTCTAAAATTATCCTTAAAATATTTAAATCAAGTTACTAATTTAAATAAAAAGTTTTTATTTCATTAAAAAGACTTTTATTATTCTCCTACCTATTTAAAAATGAGAAATGAAAAAAGTAATCCTAAATTATGTTAACAATAAACAAAACTAAATAATAGATAGAAATGTTACAAATAATAATAAAAAAAAAAGCTGTAGAAAAAAAAGTGTTATTTTAATTTGTCCCACTTTAGGTCTCCTCTATGTCCAAGTATACATTCCAACGTATGTAAATATAAAAGAGGATATTAGATTTTTTTTTAAATAACTATTTGCTTCAAAAAAACATAAATTTTCTATTGCCATTTAAGGGGGGCCACTAGTGTGACGTTTTCAAAGAATTGTAAAAATTTTTTTGCATGTTTCGATAGTCTACACCTTTAAAAATAACATATTAAAACTTCAAGTGGATATCTTAAATAGTTTTTAAGTTACAGCCATCCGAAGAGCGGATTCTGATTTTCATTGTTAACTTTGAGGTATTGAGAAATGTATAGAGGTTGATAGTGCGGGTGTTTCTGGACGTGCCTGCCCGTAACATGTTGTGGAAAAGCTAGACCCTGGCACATTTAAACGACTCATCTAGCTTTACTAGGACCGTTATAGTAAGTAGGTACATCGTAAATAATTTTAGTAAAAATTCTCAGTGATTAAAACTAAAAGTTAAAACATAGAAAAACTAAATTTTTCAAATTTGCTGCAGTTATAACTCGAAGACAAATCATCCGATCGAGTTGATTCTTATTGCATTTTCTTTTATATATATTTCTCCGTACCATGAACCTCCAGTTTTCCGATCGAATATTAAATGTAATTTTTGCAGGCCAAAAATCATCAAATTTTCGCGCAAATTTTGAAACTTTTTTTAAAAAACTCCGTCATTTTGTTAAATTTCAACTTTTTTTCTTCGATTGAGGTTCACGGTACGGGCAATACCTTCTAGTTTAATAGGCTTTTTGATTTCTTTAATTTCAAGCACTGTGAAGGTCGCTATCACTGCAGCAGTGGGGAAACTTTTTTTCGGAGCCTTGGGAGATCGCGAATAACTCATTGAATTTTCAATTTTTTGATCCAAAAATGTTATCATGAATTTATTATATATCAACCAATATATGCTTAAAATGTTAAAACATTCCATACAGTTTTCTTTAAAAAAATTCCCAAAAATCATCTTTTTTCAGCGGTCACACTAGTGGTCCCCCTTAAACGTTTTTATAAAAAATTTAGTGGTAGAAAATTCTCTCAACGAAGTGTACGCTGGATCTTGGTCTGTTGGATTTATGACAAAAATAATGTACTAACATTTCTTTGAATATTTTCAGGGTCAGTATCTACTATCTACCTATATAATTATATAGATTATGTATGTAAATAAGGCAATATTATTTTTTTTTATATTTTCCGTTTTACGAACTCATTCATAAAAATATATATTTTAATATTGATGTTAGATATTGATGACTTATTAGTATAATTATTAATTAATTTAAAAATTATAGTTTCTAAAAGTTGTTAAATAGGCAGTCACTGTTTCTGGTTACAGTGTAATTATGCAACACAAGTTACATTAATATCAAAAGTCTGACTTTAAAAAAAATTGTAGTTTGGACCAAATTAAATAATGAGAAATAAAATAAAAAATCCTACCTGATCCGGTTATAAGCCCTCTGCCAAGTAAAACTTCTAAATATTTATACATAGATGATTTTTGTTGCGATTTAGAATTTTTTAATATTATCTCTATATATTTTGGTTCAACTATTCCAATGTTTAACTCTGTACCTTGCCAAAATCGGAAAATATTACCATTTTTTTCAAAAATTAATAAAAGTTTGCTTAACAGGTCTGTAATATATATTTTTGAAATATGAATTATTTAAACTAATTACTTGTAAAGAATCAGAAACTTACCAATGTTTCCATTTATTGTGATAAAATCCAAAGCATTACCAATTATTGGCAGCGCTTTGGGTCCTGGTAATTTTTTTGCAATTATTAGATGTTTGATTTTCGTATTCATATAATCATAAAATAGGATAAGTAAAACCATAACTATTAACAGTTGAACACCAAGAATAACATTGATATTTTCAAACATGATAAAGTAAAAAATACTGTAATTTTGTGATTTAAACAAAATCTAAAATAAAGTGCGCATCTAGTTGCGGGTATCTTACTTTTATAAACTACAATGTAATCACTTTAACGTCTATAATTTTTAAATACAAAGTTCAAGCAAATTTAACAACTTTTAATTATTACAAAAAAAGAAAAAATAATAATAGTTTTAATACTGTATTTTTTGTTCGATTGTAAAGGACTGTTTTTATAATATTTGATAAGTAAAATAAAATTCACCAAAGTGTGTCGGACACAAATTAAGCCTGTAAGTTTCTGAGTGACTAGAATTTTTCCTTTCGAAATGTAGAATTTTTTTAGGCATATTTTCTTTGTTCATTATAAAAATTGATAAAAATACAACATTCAACACTTGCACATAACATTTGTATTTTTTCTAGGAAAAGAATAAATAAGTCAAGAAATGCATGTTGTTCTTGCACAAATAGTGTTCCGTACAATCAATGATTTTTATGAATTGAATGTAATATGTAGCATACGAATGTAGCATACGAAAATAGAGAAATTAATTTTTCTCAGGAATAAATTTCATTCCCTACTTGGTCTGTTTTCACTTAATGAAAAATTGAATAAAAACATTTTATCATTGAAATCGTGTTTTAATAAGCTTTCTTTTGATAACTTACTCAATGCTCTTGGAGAGAAACTTTCCCCCAGTTTTGAGACTATCCACTGAAATTAACCACCAGAATCGAAATTTAACTCTGCATCTGTAATTGGACCACCTTAGTATCGTTGCGCTAAATTTTGAATGGTTTCAGAGAAAATCGTCTGTGACAGATGGGTAGACGCCTGTGACATCGAAATGACTGAATAAGTGTTTCGTTTCGCCAATTTTGGTATGGAACACTAAAAATTATAAACTATACTTATTTATCTACTAATTTATTTTGTGGAAATATTGTAATAATAATGATTATTATTGTTTTCAAAAGTAATTTGCTTTATTCGTTTTTAAACGTAAATTGTTAGGCCGGAAATGAGTGTAATTTTTCTATATATAACTTATATACATATAGTGTAAGTATTGAGTAAATGATAGAGTTCATGTTTTAAAAAATCGCCATGCGCGTGTTGGACCTACCTTATATTAGGGTTCTTTGTGATGCGATCGTCAAAAAAATATATAAAGAAGCGACAATGAGAAAACCTAACTTTTTTTAAAAAATTTATTCATTATAATCTTACATCAGTATAGCAAAATTATTTATCACATACCGAAATGCAGCTTGGTTATTTTTAAACAATAATGCAATATGTGCATAAAAATGTGTTGAGATACTCGAGACGCGGCGCCGGCGAGAGGGTAGGACAGGTGGGGCAATTGCCCAGGGGCCCGGGTCTAAAAGGGGGCCCCGAGACGTTGTTAGGGGCGAAAATGTGGAGGAGATTTTATTTACATTATTTAGACTAGATAAGCACAACACTGGTAAAAGGTAGCAATGATAAGATGGTGCTTGTAGCACTATTGTATAAATGCAGTAATATATTAATCAGTTTATAAGTAATCATTATTATATCAAATGTCATTTTATCCTAACTGGGTACTCAACTTATCTAGTCGTCAGGGTACCCAGGGAATAAAGTAAGAAATTTGCAACACGTAGAAAGTAAATTTTCTTTTTTGTCTGAATACAAACATTTTTACTTTAAATTGAGGACAACATAGATATTTATTCATGAAAAATAAAAACCTATTAATAATACGTCTGTTAGCATTTATTATAATTTGAGTTTTCGCTTAGTATCACCAACATACCAGATTTTCCCTAATCACCTTCATAGACCGAAAGATGTAGAAATTGACAGACGGACATTACGAAATTTAATATAAGGATTTCGAATGTTTTTCTTCGGATCTCTAAAAAAAGTAATTACGACAGGAAAAATATAAGGAAATGTAATTTGTACTTTTTTAATAAATCTATACAATTTAATACTTGTCGAATTTCACACCGATACTCTTGACAAGGACCACTGAGGATACGTAATATCGAGATGGAAATTCCATATACATAACTATAATTTTGATGTTTGTAATTATAAGTTTTATTTAACAGAATATAAACAAGGTCAATCTTTGCAATAATATCTTAATTTTCGAGTTTTTATTTATTTATTTTTATCAGCGAAAATTTTTGATATCAGCAATATAAGCAAATTTTTGATTATAACCCGCAACCTAAAAAAGATAGGCCTTCAGTTACTAAATTATTAACATGCGGTATCTAGCAGATATAAATTTAGATCACTGGAATTCATATCTGCTATGTATTCGGAAAGAATTCAACAAAATTAGATTCTAGAGAAGTTTTTAAAGCTTTAAAATTTATATCAATTCTAACCTTGTCTAGATAAAACTACTAAGTTCAACGATTCTAATTGACTGAGAAATTCAATATAAACTGCATATATTATCTGTTGCCATTTGACGATTAAATGCCTAATTTTGTGAGTAAAACTTAAACTGGTGTAAAAATTTAAATTTGACTAGGTACTAATCGAAATAAGTGCAACATATTAGTGTTATAAAATGACATGAGAATGATATGAGTGAGAAGAAAAACCTGACAACGCAATTGTAGGATTTTCCCGTTCAGTTTTTATTTTTAGACACCTGCTGAATTTGGATAAATCACGAAATGGCGCCATTTCATGAAGTTCCTAACTGATGTCAACTTCTATCGTTTGACAATTTGGCTAGTCATTGATGTAGATCAAAGACGCAATAAATAATATATAGTATGAAAGGGCCAGTGATTTATATTACGTACGAAAGATATTACGTACACGTTAAAAAGAGACAAGTAGCATGTAAATTACCAATATATATTTCTCTTTCTGAGATACCCTAGACTTTAAAATTGAAACATAGTCAGTTATGTTTATGTTAAAAAAATTTTTTCTAAAGAAAATATTATGACAACTAGTTATACTTACAAATGTAAAAATCCAATTAAAAAAAAAGCACAAGGAATAACATTTCACCGGTAAGATTTTTTTGACATATTTTCGACATAATTATATTAACCGTCTCTAAAAAAAATATTTGCATACATACGTTGTATGTTAAATAATAATTTAGTATTATATATTAAGTATGCAAAGGATGTAAAGCATGATAAAGTCCACTTAAAAGAAATTGACCACTTTTCTTACGTGAATTCAATAGTAAATGTAGTCAACTTATTTAAAATGAATTTCTACATACATAATTATATAAACACTTAATTTTGTTGCCGCCACTGTCTTGAATTAACACTAGTTTTGCTTCAATAGAAAAATGTTGTTACAGGTCCTTTTATAATACATAATATATATTCTTACGTCTTTGGTGTAGACAAATCACTCTCATAGGGTAACTAGATTAAGTTAATCAAGGTATAATTTTATAAACAAATGTATATTTGGAAACTACTAATAAATTTCTAACACTGACTGACTGACTGACTGACAGACAACGCACAACCTAAACCGTTGGGTTTAGAAGAATGAAATTTTGCATAGGAGTTCTTTATGTAACGTAGGTGAGCACTAAGAAAGGATTTTTAAAAATTCGTTCCCTAAGTGGGTTTAATAGGGGATGAAAATTTCTATGTAAATTTGTTATTTTTGAAGTTGGTGGTATATAAAAATATGTTATTATGGCTATTAAAATAATTAATATATTATTGAATAAATCTTTAACACTGACTGACAGACAACGCCCAGCTTAAACTGTTGAGTTTAGAAGGGCAAAATTAAGCACAGGAGTTATGAAAATTGGCGTTTAGGCTTCTATTTATAAATAAAAGTCAGTTGTTTCTGGAAATTTATTCTCTAAGCCGTTAAAACAGAAAATGAAAGTTCATATGGCAAGTTCATCATTTTTGAAGTTATAAACGTGGATATTGATTTAGGCTTTTGAAAAACATTAAAAGTGAGCAGACAGTGAGTATCTAATAAAAGGATGTTGTCGATGGGAAATCCTATCGGGCATACGATTAGTTTAAACGGTGTTTATACATAATTTCGACAAAGGGAAATTATATAAAGAAAAGAAAAATATTTTATTTAATGCATTTATTTATTTATTAGTCAATATTAAGTTCTTCGCTTTTTATATTTAATTATTTGTGTATCTAGTGGATACCAAAAAATGTTTTAATCATATTGTTTTATCCACACCTATCAACATGCATTTATCCACACTCGAAAATATAGTAATATTTTCCTTCTGACATCTATTTTATATCTAAAGTTCGTCGTCAAGACCCCACTGTACTTGATACATTGCGTAGGGTACGACTTGTATATTGACGGAACCCTAATGTACTTATCTAATAAATTAGATATATGTGGAATGTGGTTTATTGTTAGTGGATAAAACATTCGATTACGACTCAGAAGGGCCTGGGTTCTATTCATACGTCGCGCCGGAGAGAAAACATATATCTCTTTTACTATTTACAATATTGTCTATCTTTTATTTTACATAATGGTTAAAAATTTGAAAAGACTCAAGAAGAATTTAGAAGATAACAAAACAATAACTCGAATTTGATTGTATAAAGAGGTACAACGACCAGTAGAGAATCAGCCTGAAAAAGCAGTTCTAAAGATAAATTCTGAAAGGTAATCGTCGAAGTCAATTGTGGAGAGGATAGTGTGTCAGTTAGTAGAGACAGTAAATTATAAGTTATAACAGGTGATCATCAAATAGATTTGGACATTGGAACCTATAGTAGACACACTTAAGAATTCATTGTTATACTCGTTGATTAAAAAATGTTTTTATAATAATAAATTGTTGTTTGTGGGCCAGACTTCTTGATATTTATTTCTACTTTTTGGAAAGTGTTGGGTGCTACCACAGAGTTTTGAAATAAGGAGTCAGAATACCTACCATAACAATTTATCCATTTTAAAGATGAAAATTTTTCTTTTGCTTGTTGATGATATATGATAGTAGGTATAATCATAAACAGTTGTCAAAGTCTACACTTAATATTGTAGAATGTTTAGTATTGATTTTTCGAATTGTCTAGTAACATTAAATTCTGAACCACCATATATTTGAACATAAAATATTAATAGTTTTGCCTAAATTTAAATTACTTTTTTTTATATAAAAATTTAATAGGAATTTCATGAAATGATGCCATCTCACGAAATTCCTGTATATAAATAGGTACATCATGCTCTGCTTGATTATGCGATTAGCTATCGACACACATGACTTATTTCAAATTATAATCACTTAATAAGCTATTTCGACATATGCGTTAAATTGTAGGGGAGAGGTGTGTCAATAGTAACAAAAAAAATATATAGGCTAGTAACTTTGTATTTATTAGTCACAGAGAATTAAATTTTTGGTACAAGATACGGGCATTTTTCAGGTTTTGAATGAGCTGTACAAAAATACTCTATGTTGACTAATAATTAAAATAACCGCATTTATGTGGACCAAAGTGTAATGTTACAATCGTCACCAACAGAGGATCAATTGTTACAGGGCTTAGGTTCAATTGTAACACTCATTATTTAGTTGAATTTACGCGTTAGTTATTATAATTAATCCAGTTTTAAAAATTCTTCCTTACATATTGAGTAAGGAAGGTGACAAATAGCATAGTCTCAGGCAACAGCTGTGAATTTTTTCTCTTTCTATTACTCTTTTAATGGAATTCATATATACATCATTGAATATAGTTTCTATCCTGGTTTTTCGTTTTGCATATTATAAGCATTTTTTTTAATCCCATTAATGGAAGATTTTTGTTTCTGCTTTATTATTCCGATTCATACCTAAAATTTAAAGTTTAATTTTGTTCAACTAAAATTTTTTGTCAGTTGTACATGGTACAATCGACACTACTGAATTTGTTACAATTGTTCCACCGCTGTTTCATTTTATAAAAAAAATTCATAAAATGTTAATTAGGATTAAAAAAGCTAAGCTACCTATCTGATAATATTATTTGATTGATTGTGTTTGCAATAAAATCACTTTTCTTCCAATTGATGGGCTATATTTACTTCAAAAATCAAAAAATTGTTAACGCACTCAAAATTTACGATTAGCTTGTATAAAGACATTTGATATTGCTGAGAGAAAACCGCCGGATGATATTAACTGAAAGTTTTGTCCGTAAAGCACAACTTTAGAAGCCACTTTATGATATGCAATACTCTTCAATAGGATTGATAGATGTCTCGCAAATTTTGAAGTTACAATTGACCCTCTGTTACTGCTGACACACCTCTCCCCTAAGTTTCACATCTAACTGTATTTATATTAAAAACATAAACATAGTAATGATTGCACAAAAAATTATTAGTATTACGATAACATATATAGTTAATTTGCATAATTAACTACCTTAAATTAATTATCATTAATAAATCAACAAAAATAATTACAGGTTAAATGCTGCTTTTTCGTTCTATAGGTGATTAAATCAATATAAATTATAAAAATGGTAAGGTAAAGTCGCCAAATATCGTTCCCTTTTTGAAAAACAGTTGTAGAAAAAAGAATATTACAGGCAATTAAATGAACTGTCAAAAATTAGTTTAATTATTCCTTTATTCGTAAACGTAAACAAAAACGCGTTAATTTTGTAACAAACTCTATAAATTTAGCTTAAAAAAAGGTGCAAATAAATTTTTGAAAATAAATTTTTGGGTTCCTAATTTCGTCCCCGGGACATTTTGTCAGAAACTATATTTTTTACTGATTTTTTGGAACTTTTCATATAAGCTTTCAAAGTAGCTCTTGGAATGATAATTATTACTGCCTTTTTATAACCCATTTCCTTCGTTTATACCGGTTTAATAGCTTTTATCGTTGCTTCAGGATCGCACAGATTAAGAATTTAAAAAAAAAAAAATATTGAACAAAACACAGATGAGACAGATCAAGCCTACATATAAAAAAGTGTAATCCGAAAGTTGCAATAAGTAGCAATTTAGCCCACTACTGATTTAGTCTATTACTGACCGTCGTGGTATTCACGTCATAATAAATATCATGATTTTTAATCAACTCGTAAAATTTAAACAGAAAAAAATATGAAGTGTGTCGTATTTAAGTGTAAAAATTCTATTGAATAAAAAATTTCTCAAAATAAAGGGATATCTGTCTTAAAATAAATAAATTGATTTTTAATTGTTGACTGGTGGTAACATACGGTGGCCATGATAGTATATGATATATCTATGCGAACTGCATACATCATCATCAATATAATTATCATACTAACACATTGGTATATTCGTGTCCATACATCATGTGTTTTGATCGTATGTGTGCTGTGTTACGTCTCTCGTTGATTACAGTGGGCACAATTTGGTAGACATACTAGTTTGACCCCGTGGAACAAAAATATAAAATAATGTTTTTGCAATTCTGAATTAGAAAGTTAACTTTATAGTTGCCTGTGATAGTGTCAAAGTGGCTTACTTTTTTTCACACGTAATAAATAGTATCTACTTTTTATTACACGTGAAAAAAAGTAAGTAAACAAATTCATTTCTTTAGTAATGATACAATTCAAGTCATAGTCATCCATGAATACTTAATTCAAAACAAATATGTTAAAATAATTTTTTTTAATGTAGCTGTCAAACTTTTAAAAATTTGTGGTTACTTTTTCCATTTTTCGTTAACTTTTTAAATTTTATTTCAGAATTGCACAAAATATTGTATGCAACACGTGCAAAATGAGTACAAAAGACATCTTCATTTTGCAACTTATGGCATAAAAAAATCTCGACAGTTGAAACGAAATTATTGAAGTGAAATGAAATTATTTAAATATCGTCCCGGGGATGATATATGGTCCCCGTAGGGGGACGATATTAGGAATTTTCTATTTGTTAACGGAACCATTCCACGGAAGCACATGGCATAACCTAAAATTTTTCGTATCGCTTTTTATCACACGTAAATAACGTTCATCTTGACTAAACTTTAGCTTCAATAAGTCAAACATGTCAATATTTTATCAAATTCGAGAAAATTTCAATAAAAACTCACCTTGAGCAATTTTTTTCCTTTCTTCAAAATCTTGCTGTAGGGGTAACGTTTCACCCACGCTTTTTTACAATGATCGGCTGAGGCAATTAACATTTGATTTGAGATGTAAAAACGAAATGATATTATTTTAAATGGGAGAAATGGAAGAGGAAGAAATTAAGTTCGGGGACGATATTTGGCGACTTTACCTTATATTATTCAACGAGTGAGTAATAGCCATTGCACGCAAGTAGAATACTAGTAGTAGAATACTATACTTTTACTAGGACTTTTTCCTTTTTTGATTTAAATACCTATCTGTAGTTTCATTAAAGGTTTGTATTCGTACCTATGAAAACGGTCAAAACAAAATACATATAACTTACTTTGTTAATACATACATACACGTTACTAAGCAACATATTATATGAAATGAAAAGTTAATAGTAAATATATTGTTCATAAAACAACTGCAAGCCTAGTGAATAATGGTTAATACGGTGATTTCATTAGTCGAAAGGTATTGAGTAATGGTTACTTCTCCACACTTGTGAATAATGTCTAACTTTTTCAACAATTAATAGATGTATAATGAATGTGTTCTCCAACAGGAGTCGAAAAATTACGTTACTACATATAAGAATTATAAGTGATTTTTGCATATATAAATTACAAAATTAACATACTTAACTATTATTCATATTATTGCTGGTTAAAATCACTACCTAACCAATGTCAATCATATTTTTTATGAGACCATCTGGAGAGCTTTGTCTAACAACCAAAAAAAGTGGCGCAAATCGGTCCAGACATGTCAGAGAAATCAGTGTACATTGTATATATAAAAAAAAAAAAAATATACAGATTGACTGAACTGAGAATTTCCTCCTTTTTTGATGTTGGTTAAAAAGTTACTGGCACAATTTAAAAAGCAAAGTGGTAAAAGGATTTTCACCTTCATTTTCTAGTCTAATTTAACGATATCCTAAACCATGTTATACGTAAAACAAATGTTCATCCGTATTTCACAATACAGCAATACAGGAAAGTCCTTCAAGAAATTAAGAAGAAATAGTTCTTTTGTTGTATATTAATTAATATCTACATCTTTAGCAGATACTTTTTTAAGCTCTTTAAATATGTGACATTAGATATACCTGTGACGTCGTTCGGGCGACGGGTTCATATAAAATCAATGAGAAGTATCCTTATAAGGGTTATAAGTATAATAATTATAAAAAACTTGCAAAATAGGGAATATAAATGAACAAAAATGAATGAAACAATGAAGAAAGAGGAAACGTAATAAATAAGTCGCTGTAAACAATATTACTGAGGCTAGCATTTATTCTGTAAGTGTTGACGCAGGTAGAAAGCTATCACCAGACCAAATTTTATCAAAATCCGCCCGCGTCGAAATATTAAACCTGCATTAAACCTACATTACTGCTTTTAATTGAATTAAATAGGGTTAAAGTAGTTTCAGAATTACATGTAAAAAAAGCCTACATTAAGCCTACATGTTGTCGCAAAATGACAGATTCTCCACTTATAGTGTCAAAGTAGTATCTCTACTGACCCTACAATACTGCTCCTTGACCCTTAAAATCAGATGTTGTGAGGCTGAAAGGAGGTTCTTAATCGTATACATACAATACACTAATACATATACGCATACGTACATACATACATCCATACACACATATATGTGTACATTCGTACGCGTATGGATGTATGCATGCACGCATGCGTACAGATATGGTTTTAAAATAAATACAAAAGTATTTTATTATTTTACGTTTATTAATTTTAAGTATATACATTAAGTACAATTAAAATTAAAATCATTTAACCCATGTTTTACGTATTTTAAACACCATTTAAATGGTAATAATTTCTTTTTAATATTATTTTTTAATAATAATAATTCTATGTATATTTGACAATTAATTTAACTATTTGATTCTTGTTATTCAAATATAAGCAATTAAAATGTAATGGTTTTTCAGTTCTTTCACAATTATAATTTTTAGTTCATCTCAGTTTTTTCATATAAACACAAAATTTTAATTTTTCATCTCACCCCAGGACTTGTTCTGTTTGGAGCGTCACCACAACAAGCTAACAATTATTTTAAATGCACCTCAATTTTTAACAATTAAAATGTAACGTTTTTTTTAATTTTTTCACAGTTTTCACTTCTAGTTCATCTCAGTTTCTTCATATAAACACAAAATTTTAATTTTCACCTTATGAATTTTAGAGTTCATTTACCCGGTTCAAATTAAAATTTACACTTAACATTGATTCAGTTTTAATTATCAAATGATTTACGTAATACTTTGTGAGGTTGTTTACATTTAAATTGATACAAAATAAAGAAATAATTACTACACATATTTGACAATAAATTTGATACACTTTATTAAATTCGTTTTAAAGAAATCTAGTTCGTCGTTTCTTCAAATAGCTGAAACATATTCACGTGCCTTATCGGCCATTTCCGTCGTCTGTGTCGTAAAGTTTCGTTTATGTCTATTGTTCATCTTTGTCAATCATTCCGGTATATAATGTATATGCATACATATATACAGTGTCTTTTATAAAGTTCGCACAGTATGGGAAACTTTTTTACTAATAAAATTTTTTGAAAAATATTCTAGCAGGGTTAGTTATTGCATCAGTTAAAATGAAAAAATAGCTAAACTTATCTTATCCCAGTTTGCAATTTGACAGGAAACCGGAAATTTCAAATCTGTGATATATAAACAATAACATTGTGTCCTTTGAAATATTAAGGAAATTTTGACATCGTATCAAAATTTGATATGATAAACGTATTACAGTCTGCAAAAATAAAGGTCAAAAATCTGCTTTTCCAAAATACGACTTTAAGTGGCCCTAAATACAAAAAAGTTCATGAATTCTAGCAAAATAAAAATTATGCCGTTCTTTGAGATCTGTTTATTCATTAAGTCACAACTGTCATTAATGAAATGAAATTTTCGTAACGAGGAGGTATCTTGACTACTTACTGAAAAGAAAATAAAGCAATAACAATTGCTCATGCCTGTTAAAACTAAAAATGTTACAAAGCACGTCTTTTTGTGACCAGGTTAATTTTTTCTATTGAAAGACCAATGTCTACGGCAATATTTTGATGATAATTGTGATTTTATGAATATGCAGACTAGGCAATTTAAGTGTAGTAAACATATTCTGATAGCTAAATATTATAGTATGCAAGAATAAAGCTCAAAAATCTGTTTTTTGAAAATACGGCTTTAAGTACCCCTAGATTCAAAAAATTTTATGAATTCTAGCAAAATACAAATCATACCGTTCTTTGAGATCTGTTTATTCATAAAATCACAATTGCCATCAATGAAATGAGATTTGCGTAACGAGTATTTTGACTACTAACTGCAAAGAAAATAAAGAAATAACAATTATTCATGCTTGTTAAAATTCCAATATTACAGAGCGTGTCTTTTTGTGACCAAGTTAAATTTTTCTATTGAAAGATCCGATGTCTGTAGCAATATTTTGATGATAATTGTGATTTTATGAATACGCAGATCTCAACGAATGGTATAAGTTTTATTTTGCTAGAATTCGTACAATTATTTTGAATTTAGGGTCAGTTAAATTCGTATTTTGGAAAAGCAGATTTTTGGGCTTTATTTTTGCAAACTGTGATATTTAGCTTTCGGAATATATTTACTATGCCTAATTTTGAGACGATGCCAAAATTTCATCAGGAGGTAATCAATAACTTTCAAAGGATTATCATTTTTCATAATTCACAAATTTGAAATTTCCGGTTTCCTGTCAAATATTAAGCGGGCGGTAAGATGTGTTTAGCTAGTATCTCATTTAAACTGATGCACCAACTAAGCCCACTAGGATATTTTTGAAGGAATCAATAATAAAATTGTTTCCCATATCATGCGTACTTTATGAGAGACACTGTATATATGTATATTATTTTTCCCATATATTTTTTTAAACTAATAAAATGTTTTGAGACTACATCGAACCTGCTCAGACCTACTATTTAATTGTTTATAAAGTGTTAAATAGCATTAAGATAGGTTTATGGACGGTTAAGTAGCTTCAATGTAGGGTTATTATTTGTAAACATTGTGTCTGTAGGTTCATTAAGAGTCGATATAGGTTCACTTAGGGTGAATATAGGCTCATTTAGATGTTAGAAGGGTCAATGCAGTGTTAAAATCTTGACTCGGGCGTTCAATAGTTTTGCGCAATGTGTTCACATGTTCAAAGTGGTTTTTGTATTTTTCCGAGAGAGAGAGACATTTTCGCACAGTCAAAAGTGCTGATCAGCACCGTCCAATAATTTTCGCGTGATGCGTGCACATGTTTAAAATGGTTTTTAAATTTTCCCGTGGGAATGAGATTTTTTCCCGGCATAAAAAGTGTCCTAGATGTTTGTCCAGGTAATGAGTTATCACCACACCAAATTTCATCAAAATCCATCCAGTAGTTTTCGTGTGATGCGAACACAGACAGACAGCCAAAGAAAGCTAAAAATCGCTGTTTTGATACCTAAATCGATAACTATCTACAGTACCAGTACAATTTCCAAAAAATATTCCATGTACAGACTCAGTCTCGTTACAGTTTTATTATAGACTGTATAAATTTTTTCAAGTTTTAGTTAAGTTCAAAAGTTAATTTCTTATACATATTAAGAAGCCAGCAATGAATGAATGAATGAATGCTGTAGGTGGGTCGGGATTCAGAGCTCCCGATGCACGTAGGCCACCAAATACGGGCCCATTGTATCCCACGGCATCCAAGAGGGACTAGCTAGTGCCCAGTCCCTCATACAAACTCAGGATTGCACTACAGTCTGCAGTCCTGATATCCTCGGAACTCAGTATTGGAGATCTCAGATACTTGCATCTCAAGAATGACAATGCTTCACAAGAGCATAGAACATGGGACGAAGATTCGTCCTCCAAGCCGCACCTTCGGCAGAGAGGACTTTCCACTAATCCCATGATATGCAGGTGCTTTCTCAGGACGTTGTGCCCCGTGAGTATACCTGTTAAACGGCTCAGCTGTACCCTGCTTAGAGATAGTAATTCCTTTCTCCGTTTTAAACTGGGCAGTACTATAAGCTCTCGGGCCTGTCTGGCCGTTTTACACACTTCCCAGAGATGGGCGTGCTGCCTTTTGGCCCAGTCATCCGCAGCACACTTCACTTTCTGGAATGATATTCCTAGGGCCGGCTCTGGATCTATTAAAGGTTGAGTCGAGCCTCGTTTAGCTAAATCATCTGCTCTCTCATTTCCATCTATTCCCGTATGGCCTGGTACCCATACCAAGGTCACTGGGCAATGGACCGAGAGTTGATCCAACGTTTCTTGGCACTCGTGCACCAATCTTGACGTTGTCTTAGCGCCATTAAGGGCGTTGAGAGCAGCCTGGCTGTCCGAGCATATGATTACGCGATGTCCCTTCCAGCCGGGCTTACTTTGTATCAATTTCGCACAGGCTGAAATGGCAAACACTTCAGCCTGGAAAACCGTTGATTCTTTTCCCAAGGGGTAGGTTAGTCGGGTTTGGTGTCCGAAAACGTCCGCACCTGTACCTTCCGCCATCTTGGACCCGTCGGTATACCAGACTAGTCCTCTGACGGCTGTTGGGAGAGCATTGCTTTCCCACTCTTCCCTGGATGGAATGATCACATGATAGTTGTGATCCAAATTATATTCGGGCTTCATTGTGTCACTTACCATTTGAGTGATGTCAAGCGACTTCTGAAGCCCAGATAAAGCGGCCGAATGCCCTTGCCCAGGATATTTGAAAGACCAACACCCGTTACTCCAGAGTCTGTAGGCGCACAGCCTGGCCTGCCTCTGCACCTCTAAATGGAGCGGATACAGTCCCGTCAGCGCCTCCAGAGCGACCAGCGGCGTTGTACGCATCGCTCCCGTGATGCCCAAGCACGCTAATCTTTGAATTTTATTCAGTTTTGACCTAGCACTGGCTGTTTCAGTACCAGACCACCAAGCCAAAGAAGCAAAGGTAAGCGATGGCCTAACGATTGTTGTATAGAGCCAATAAACCATTTTTGGTTTAAGGCCCCATCTGGCCCCAACAGCTCTTCGGCAGGCCCAAAAAGTGCTGTAGGCCTTAGCTACCTTGTTTTCAATGTGCTCCTTCCAGGTTAGCCGAGCATCGAGAGTAACTCCCAGATACTTGACCGATCCCGAAAATGCCAACCGTTTCCCAAAAAAGAGCGGCTCGAAAATACCATCGAGCCTCCTCTTCCTTGTAAAGACAACAAGGTCGGTCTTCCCAGGATTAACTGTTAGATCGACCTCTCTGCACCACCGTTCCACGATGCCAAGTGCTGTCTCCATGAGACCAGCTACTGTGTCAGGAAAACGTCCGACGGACATAATACATATGTCATCAGCGTATCCCTGCGCATAAATACCAATATTACTGAGCCTGATGATTAGCTCATTTACCACCAGGCACCAAAGAAGTGGGGAAAGGACCCCTCCTTGTGGGCAGCCCCTTGGTGTGTTAACCTTGAGGGTGCAGTCGTTTAAACAGGCGACCGCTTGCCGCCCCTCAAGGGAAGCCATTATCCATCGGGTCAATGTATTATCGACCCCATGTTGACCTAGTCCCCTACAAATAGAGTCCAGGGAAGTGAAATTGAAAGCGCCCTCTATATCCAAGAAAGTGGACATAGCCAATTCCTGTTGATCCAGCGTCTTCTCCAGCCGCACAACCAGCTGGTGAAGAGCTGTCTCAACTGATTTACCAGCAATAGTAATCAACATATAAGATAGAAGAAGCCAGCAATAGTAATCAACATATTAAAAATTTCAAATAGGTGGTCGATCCCTGTTTATAAAACGCGAAGTTGTGTTATTGATTAAAATGTATTATTGTATTACATAAATGAAATTAATTAACTAATTATTAAGCAGATTAAACTCTAACATTGACAATGAATTTATCTAGTTCGAAATTTGCATTTGAATTTTACTTATTTGTAAATTCATGGCTAATGGATTATTTATTTGTATATACATATGTACATATGTATATATGTATACGGGATGTCAATTTAAAAACGAGCTAGGCCTCATATCTTTGGAACTGTAAAAGATAATTAAAATTTCTCGAAATCGTTTCTATAAAATTAAGGAGGAACCATTATAACCTACATGGGAATCCTTTATAACCAACCTCTAAGGCTCCAGCCACCTCGAATCTATTTTTTAATTGTAAGACCTCACTTGTGATACATCACTAGAAAGCTCTTTAAAAATACTATTAATTTATACCAAACCTAATGTTAATTTATCGATTATCACTAGTTTACACGATTTTTGTCCTTGAAATGAAAAGTGTTTTTTCTTAACGAGTGAGGTGTTCTGAGTTTCAAAAAAAAATTATGAAAAAAATCCAGCACGTCATATTTCAAAAATATTTATTACTTTTTATTTAGGTACAAGAAATGATGTTACAAAATGAACTACCCTTTTTTTTATCTTTTTTGTGTCTCTTACATTAAACCTGGAATAGTTACATAATATAGTTCGGTCCCAGTATTCCTCATAATTTTACCCAAAAATTTTCAAGTCCTACTGAAAATGCTCGTCATCCTCACTATTGACGTTTCCGATATTTTCAGGAAAGAAATCGAGATGTGATTGCAAGAAACAAATTTTCAGGGACATGTTGACATTGTCAACACGTCCCTGAAATCGGCAACCCACCCGTTGAAAATGATGTAATAAATCGGCAACTAATTTTCGATAATTTTCTTTTTTTGTTATCTAGGAACTTTTGGATAACAAGTCATAATGAATTCCAAACAGCTTGTTCAGTATTCAAAATATTATCTTCAAATATTTCATCCTTTAACATTTTTTTTATTTACGGTCCGATGAAAACACCTTGTCTAACGCCTTGACAACATTTTTAACTAAACTTAATTTAGCCCCTAATTTTATGTGAAGTGGCAGTGGAATAATTTTTTCTGGGGGTATCAAAGACACTTATGTTTCCTATTCATTTTACAAGGGATATCTCCTGTTGAGAGACCCGGATTTTGAAATAACAAAAACAAACTTCTTTGAGTGATTCTGCTATGAGATTTCATTTCTTAGATATAATAAGTTTACCGCAAACGTAACAAAAATAGTCAGGATACATTATAGACAATCTTTTTGACATTTTCGAAATAAATATTTATTTAACTGAACGTCAGACTGTATCGAAATTTAAGAATAAATTCAAAACAAACTTGTGAGTAGTCGAAAATAAAATGCGTTGATAATTTGAAACTGTGACGTGATAAAAATAAAAGACATGTATGTTTGTACTTAATTGCTACAGTTAAATAGAAGAATACAAAATTTAATGAAAGGACAAAACCGTATTTTTATTATTTTGTAAACTAGGTTGTAGGTTGTAAACTAGGTGTAAACTCAGAAGGCTAGAGAATAATCATTTTGGGATCTGACCTATAGATTATTTTCCTTCATTTTTAATATTATTTGTTATTGTAATGTTTCTTTGTGTATTTTGACTATAATTTGTAAAAATAAACTGAATTAGAAAATGATACATAATTTGAATTAATAACATTAACGTAGTTGCTCTGAGATAGTCAGGTACAAAAGTATATCTCAGCAAAAAAATTTTATTTTATCAAAAATTAAATAATATATTATTAATATTCTTCAGTTATTATAATTGTATACCACTTATTTTTTTTGGAATTTCCGCGCGCTTATGTTGTAGCAATTTGAAAAAAAAATTTGTTGAAAAAGCGTTGTAAAAACGTTGTAAACTGGTGTTTTTAAATTATATTTAAAAAACGGCGTGCTAACTTACTTTAAAACGACCGTGCTATTAAATACTTAGTATTTATTAGCACGGTCGGTGTAACTTCACACGGCTGTAGAACGGAACGATAGAAGAACCAAACATACATAAATCTCCCCGTCCATTTTTTTCGTTGCGTTCTATAAAGAATGGTGGAGTAATACATGTGTTCGAAACTTAGAATGGAATAATAAAAATTATTCTCAACACAGCTCTTTTATTAATTTTTGAATGTACAAAAAATATTTCCAAATGAAATAGTCGTCTTGGAAATTATATTTTCAAAAATAGCTTATTCATTTCCTCTTATGAAATGTTAACCAAATTCCTCCTAACGGTTTCATTATGAATGAAGCTGGATCATCCTGTAACGGTAATTTGGTGCGACAATGTAATCTAATTTCGAAATTGCGAATAATTGCAGCAATTCCCACTTTTATTTGCGTTAAAGCGAACCGCATACCTGTAAATCATAGTGGAATTAATACGAATCTTCTCAATATTTAAAATAGTATGACGTCATTTTAATTACCTATGCACTGTCGTGGGCCTTCACCAAAAGCTAAAAATGTATTTTTGACAAAATCTTTTTTACGTTCATCGCTGAAACGTTCCGGATCAAAAGTATCTGGATTAGGGAAGTACTGCGGATCTCGCATTATTGGATAAAATGGAATTAAAACACGTTGTCCAGTTTCAATTTCTAATTCTGGCATGCCATCTTTTGCCGGTGGTAGTTTATATGGTGCAGTACATTTTTTTTGTGCAAACGTTCCGGGTGGATGTAATCTCAACGTCTCTGGAAAGTCAGATTGATTAGATCCTTTAAGAGTTTAAGACACAAAATATAAAAAAAATCATGGTAATTAATAGGTATGGTTTTACTAAAATTCTCTTGACTTACAAACTCACTTACATACTGATTTGCGTATATGAGCAAATTGCATTCGGTAATCAAATTAAGTATTGTAGGCGTTTAAGGGGAGATTTGCTAAAAAAAAAAGAAATTGATATTTTTTCTTTATATAAGTATGTTTCTTAAGGTGTTAGGAATATTCTCCTAAAATTTTATTTTAAAAAATGAGAAATCAAAAAGTTATGGGCAATGGGCATTTTAGTGCGCGTACTTTACTATAATTCAGTTTAAAAGAAGAAAAAAAAACTTTAAATGCTATTTTTTCGAAAGTACGTTTTTTGACATGGTTCCTCATGTATTTCAAAAAGTATTTGAGATGTCGATATAAATCAAAGTGCATATTATTCCTCGATATCGGTATTTTGCCGGGAACTAGGATCTTTTGGTTCCGTAATTACTTTCAAAATGGCGGTAGTTTATAGTCGAGAAAAAGCGGTGATTTTTGAAAATTTATTTTCAAAATGCAATTTCCCGTTGGTATTTCATTTGTTTTCTTAGATTCTAGTTAGTGCCATAACTGTATATGTATATTTTCAGAAAATTCTTGATTTTTTGATTTTGGTTCACAGGGGTGTCGACTTCAAAACCATTTAAACTCAGCTCATTTTTGAATTTAATTTTTTTTTTGTAATCTCAAGACAATATGTAGAAACAATGTTGTATATTTAGTTTTTTAATAAAATATTTCTTTGTAAAAAAAAAAATAATAAAAAAGGTCGATTTTTGATGTTTTTTTGGCGATCTCCCCTTAAAGAATATTTAATCACTGACAAAATAGTCTCGAATAGTACACTATTCGAGAAATATAAATTTCGTTCATTTTTAAATATGTCCAGAGAAAGTTTCATCGAGTGTGAGTTCAAAGTACACGGAGAGAAATTTCCTATAAAAATTACTGTGCTCATACTACAATCGACGTGTAACAGGCGAACATATTCAATTTTACGGTAAAATTATAAAAATTACAATAATATAACTATAATTTTTATAATTTTACCGTACAAAAATTGGATATGTTCGCCTGTTACACGTCGATTGTAGTATGAGCACAGTAATTTTTATAGGAATTTTCTCTCCGTGTATATCTAGATTCTAGACCAGTTTGTATACACATAATACAGTTACTATAAAAAACATTTTAATTTTTAAGTATTGAAACGTTTGAAGGATGTTTTTGTTACCGCTAATGAAACATTTGAAGATATTTCTTTAAAATATTTTTTTTTTTTTATATTATAGATTATTAGTTTGATTTGTGAGAAACCATTGGTTTGCAAATAATACTCCAAGTTTAAATTAATCCGAGTAGAAATTAATTAGGGCAAGCCCTAACTCGATTCGGCCCGGATCAGCCTCATCAAGGGCATACCCTATTAGGTTAATCGAATAAGGCCCTGACTAGGGCGGGATCAGGATAATCCTATTAAGGATTGCCCTACTTGTTTGATTTGGCCCTGACCTCGTTTGCCTTATTAAGGCCCTATTATATGCTACTACAAAAAATTAAGGGAACAAAAAAAAATTGTTAATTTTTTAGTGATTTTTGAAGGGCTGTATTTACGTGAAAAATGGTCGTATCTAGATGAAAAAAAAGCATTTTGAAGCTCCAAGATTCTAGTTTTGAGATCCTTCGTCCAACAAATTTTAAGACTGAGAGTTATCGAGCAATTCTAAGGAAAAACACAAAAATTGAAAATTGAAAATTGAAAAGTTTTGCTCTTTTTTTTGGTCTACGGGCTTGAAAAATTTGTAAATTCATGGTATTGACTTGCTAGCCTGTTTATTCAGCTTCAATTTCTTTTTTTAAATTTTTCTTTACGTTGAATTGTTCCGGAGATACCTATCCAACTTTGAATGCAAAAGAATCCTTTTTGATTTAACCATCGATATCTCAGTAACCAGTGATCGGACAGAAAATTGAAGGGCAGTTTTGGAATCTGGGATAAATTTCCTACAAGGCTATGTCACGTACTTTAGGAAAAAAGAATTTTTTCATCCTTAATTTTAACCTGAAAATTAAAGCATCAAAATTGAATGAATAAAATTTAATAAAAAATTCAATTTTTTTTTGTTGAACTTTTTTCACAGTTCGGCATTTTTTATCCATTAAATTTGAAAACTAAAAAAAAAACGTTTTTAAGTAAAAAAAATTTTTTTCTTAATTTTCAAATTTAATAGATAAAAATGACGAACAGTAAAAAGAGTTAAAAAAAATTGAATTTTTCATTCAATTTTGCTCCTTTAATTTTTTTTCTGACATTTTGAACAAACGGTTTAGGAAAACCGTTCGATTGATCGATTTGTCGATTTTCGGAGTTATTGGGGGGTACAATGGCGTATAAAAATTCGTACAAATATTAGTTTCCCCATCAATATTTGACGTAGAGAAAAATTTAAAAACGGAAATTGAAGCTTAATAAACAGGCTATCAAGTCAATACCGTGGCTTTACTGAAAAAAAAAAAAAAATTTTAAGCCCGTAGACTGAAAAAAAAGAGCAAAAAATTTTCTATTTTCAATTTTTGTCTTATTCCTTAGAATTGCTCGATAACTGTCACTCCTAAAATTTTTTGGACGAAAGGTCTCAAAACTAGAATCTTGGAGCTTCAAAATGCTTTTTTTATCATCTCGATACGACCATTTTTTACGTAAATACAGCCCTTCAAAAATCACTAAAAAATTAACAATTTTTTTTTGTTCCCTTAGTTTTTTGTAGTAACTGTTGGACCGGCCCTGATCTCATTTCCTTATTAGGGGCTTACATAGAGTACAGAGGAAACCCTGCTATCTCTATACTAGTGATACCAGCGTAGACAAAAAACCCTTCCATTTCTTCCCACTATATTGTGTAGGTACACGCTGTTTGTATTTGAGTGAGTTTGATGTTTGCATGTGTGTGAATGGTTACACACACACAACTACATAACACGTACATGCGGACAGAGATCCATGCAGTGTAACTAACAGTCATTTTAACAATACATTACAATTATCGTGCATTTGGTAAGCGTCACCGAACGACTACATGCCTTAAGTTGTGACAGACAAACAAATGACTCCAATCGATCCACACTTTTTTGATTTTAATTTGTTTCTAGTGTTCTATGGGGCCTTAATTAAACTTCCCTGATCCGGCCCTGATTT
Source organism: Brachynemurus nebulosus (assembly GCA_035578155.1). Taxonomy (NCBI): domain Eukaryota; kingdom Metazoa; phylum Arthropoda; class Insecta; order Neuroptera; family Myrmeleontidae; genus Brachynemurus; species Brachynemurus nebulosus. The sequence continues at coordinate 51,592,376 of JAPWDM010000001.1, read as the reverse complement.
TATCTCCTTATCAGGACCCTATTATGGTTTTCCCGATCCGGCACTAGTTTTGTCTCCTATTAGTGCCCTATTATGGTTTTCCCGATTCAGCTCTGATTTTATCTCCTTATTAGGGCCTTGCTATGGTTTTAAATATCCTGTCCTGATTTCCTTTTCTTAATACAGCCTTAATTAAACTTTCCTGATCCGGCTCTGATTATATTTCCTTATTAGGGCCTTTTTATGGTTTTCCCGATCCGGCCCTGATTTAATTTCCTTAGTAGGGCCTTAATTAAACTTCCCTGTTCCGGCCCTGATTTTATCTCCTTAGTAGGGCCTAATTATGGTTTTCACGATCCGGCCCTAGTTTTGTCTCCTTATTAGTGCTCTACTATGGTTTTCCCGACCCGGCCCTGATTTTATCTCCTTTTAGGGTCTTATTATAGTTTTCAAGATCCGGTCTTGATTTTATATCCTTATTACGGCCTTATTATGATATGTCTGTTCTTGTCCTGATCCCGTTTATCCTTAATATAGGTATCTCAATTAATTTTGGTTTTAAAAATGAAAAAAACATTGTTTGTATAAAGTAAGTCGTCGGCCTAACTTGTTAAGCTGCTAAGTCCACTTTGGACCAAAAATGACTTTTTAGTATCATTGGAAAGAGCAAAAAATTCTCTATTATGTGATAAAATAATAAGTATATCAAAATTCTATAACAATCAGTGTCACGAAATACTGCTAAGCTCATAAGAGTAAATTCACAAACGGAATACCTGATAAGTCCGAGCCGGCGATTATTTTATACCGGTACAATGTAAGCAACAGGTTTTACTTTGGAAAATATATACAATGGACATCCAATGGTACGTACTCCGGAGTGACGTCAGCAACTTAGTGAGGTTCTCCCATAAAACACTAGAAACCAACTAACATTAAAAACGTGTAATTGGCGCGGAGTCATTTGGAGTCGTGTCACAGCTTAAGGCATTAGTCAGTCCGTGTCCGTCGTCGAACCAACAGTGCATTATATATACATTGTTACCATTGTTGGTTGAACACGTTGAACAGCTCTCTCTGGTAATATGTGTATTGCGGTGGTGTGCGTAAATACGCACACTACTAAAAAACACCAAACTAATACACTGCAAACAGTGTGTATCTACACAAATAGAGTGGGGAGATTTACGTCATAAACTCATTACAAGTGGAACAGAGACATAGACAATCTAGTTTGACCCCTTGGGTTCTCCTCTCACAGATATGTTATCGTTTATCTGTGTTGGTGAAAATTTGCGTACCAAGCCAGAGTCAGGACCGTACGTAATATTGTCTGAGGATCTTGTAGTCGCTAAAAATTTTAAAATTTTATTGCATAAATAGGTGCACATGTTCTGCATTTATGTAATATGCAAAATAAAATTCTAGAATATTCTAATCGTTAACTAGCAGAAATATCAAAAAATAACTTCACTATTGATTTCACAGACGTAGATACTTCACTAAAAATGAGACTAAGCAGTACAGTTTGACAAAAATTCTAGAATTTTCTATTTGTCAACTAGCAAAGATATTGAAAAATCAATTACACCATTTAATTGGTCCTTGAAAACGAGGCCAAATAGCATATTTTTATAAATATTCTGGAATATTCTATTCGTCGACTAGCAAAGATATCAAAAAACAGATGTCGCCATTGAATTGGTCATCAAAAAAGAGACCAAATAGCAAATGTTCTAGAATATTCTATTTGTCAACTAGCAAAGATATTGAAAAATCGATTGCACCATTTCATTGTCCAATCAAAAATAAACATATACAAACTAAATGTTCCATTTTGACAAACATTCTAGAATGATCTATTCGTCAACCAGAATAGAATATTTTAGAACATTTACCAAAATGTAATATTTCCTCTTTTTTTGGATGACCAATTAAATATAGTGCTACTGATTTTTTCGATATCTTTATTAATCGGCGAATAGAACATACTAGAATTTTTGTCAAATTGCGCTGCTTAATTTAATTTTTAGTAACCAATTTAATAGTGAAGTCAGTTTTTTGATATCTCTACTAGTTGACGAGTAGAATATTCTAGAATTTTTGTCAGCTTCCGCTATTTGGCGTCTTTTACGCTAATGAATTCGATGGTGAAGTTGATTTTTCAACATCTTTGCTAGTTTTCTAAAAGTTGCCACATATATTCATCAATATAACATTGGATTCAGTTTATCTATACAATCGAATTTTAGGTGTAAATTGTCTCTTAGAGTAGTTTTGTTTTAAATAAATTCAGATAAATAATGGTTACCAACTCCCCATATAAAAGTTTGCCGACGCTCCTGATCTTCCGATTTTACGTACTTCCCCTTAAATATGCAGCGACCACTACGTACCATTGGATTTCTGGTGTCACTAGATTACAGTCAGGTTTGCAATACTTAAATGGTTAATAGTTAATTCCTCAAGTCACTCAAATTTTTTATTCTTGACATATCACCGAGTATAAAAGTCATGAAATATAAAAAGAATCGTCTAAAAAATCAATTCTTTTCATGATTCTCTTATATTTTACGACTCTTTTATTTGTTTTAAGAATATAAACTTACAGGAAACATGGTCAACTGAATGAATAATGCCATAAGTTCTGAGTTACTTGCACTGGAGTTACTTGCACTGAGTTTTCAAAGCGAATTTGCAAAAAGTGGAGAATTTTTCTTTACTCATTCGATATTTTTAGTTTATAGAAAACTAAAAATATGGGGTTTAAAAACCCTGCTTCCGCTTGTTGTAGCATCATTGCTTTTGAAGATATCAATAGTTAGAATTAAAAGTGCCGTTTTTCATTTAAAAACAGATAACTCCTAAAATAATGATTCCAAAAAGTCTTTTATATAAATAAATTAAAGCTAAATGTACGATCTATGAAAGCAAGACACACTTGATTTCAAAAAAATTTCGGTACCTACTGCACTACTTTGAAGTAAAAACAAAAATGCAGGGAAAAAATTTTGAATCCCAGCATTAAAAAGTAAATACTTAAAACTTTTAAAGAGCCTCCGACTGCTTTAATTTTTTATTCATTTTTCTTTTTCTGTATATTTTCATCTTGTTTGCACCGTTTTAGTTTGCTTTTTATGCAGTCGGGTTTTTTGATTTTTTAATTAATATTTTTATTTATGGCTTTTTAGCGTTATTAATTATTTAGAAGAAAAAATATATAAGTACGCATACGAGATTACAGCGACTGGCGGCCTAAATTACCAAGAATTTGATACTAAATTTTTGTTTTTATACTAGCGCTAATATACTAGCTTTTGTCTACGACTTTGTCCGCGTAGCGTCATTAAAGGTTGATTAAATGTTTTCGTACACTTATTATGTCGTCATCGACTCTACGCGGATAAATTCATCGACAGAAACTAGTTTCCATATAAATTTTCAACCCTTGTCCTACCGCCCTAGTATATGAAATTTTAAAAATCTGCACTTGATACTCGCTTACGTTACTAAAAACCCCTGTGCAGAATTTCACGTTTCTAGACTCAATGGTTTTCCATATAAATTTTCATTCCCTATTTCATATCCTTACGAAATAAAATTCCAAAAATCCCTTCTTATAGCTCACCTACGCTAAATAAGGAAATCCTGTGCAAAATTTCACGTTTCTGAGCTCAGTAGGTTTTTTAAATAAATTTTGACCGCTTATTTTATTTTGCAAATTTATCCCTTAGGGGGTGAATTTGCAAAACCACTTCTTGGTGCTCGCCTACATTATATAAAGAACCCCTTTATAGAATTTCACATTTCTAAACTCAACAGTTTTCTATATAAATTTTCATCCCCTATTTTAACCCCTTAAGGAGCGAAATTCTAGAAATCCACTCTTGGTGCTTGCTTGCGTTACTAATGGAACCTTTTTACAAAATTTTACGTTTCTAAACCCAGTGGTTTCCTATATAAATTTTCATCCCCTAATTTACACCCTTAATGGATAAATTTTTACAAAAATTCTCCCTCTTAATACTCATCTACATTACTAAAAGACCCCGATGGCCCTGTGCAAAATTTTACCTTTCATAAATTTTCATCCCCTGCTTTATATCCTCAGGGGGTGAATTTTCAAAAATTTTTTTTTGGTGCTCCCCTACGTTACATAAAGAACTCGTCTGCAAAATTTCACGATTCTAGACCCAATGGTTTGCTATATAAATTTTTCATCCCCTATTTAGGGGATGAATTTTGAAATTTCATGTAGTCTATAGCACACTCGAGATTAAGACGAATCAAGAGATACCTTCTTTACCAAAATCCGTTTAGCCATTTTGGCTGCAGGTTGCGCCACAGAAACAGACATAATTAGAGGATACATACATACTTTCGAAACACATTACTCTCCTTTTGATGCAGTCGGGTAAAAATAAGGTGAGTGAATTTAAATACCCTAACATAGGTCATAGGAGAGGCTTCCTGATCAGGACGAGAAAAGGCTGTTTGATCAGAGCCGAAGCAGGCTTCCGCATCAGGGCCGGAAGAGGTTGTCCGACTAGGACCAGAACAAGCTGCCTGATCAGGGCCGGAACTGTAAAAGCGTTACATTTTTTGTCCGCTACCTTAAGTCCGGTAAACCGGTATGTAGCCTGATCAAGGCCTGAAGTGAAACAGCGTTACATTTTTGGTCCAGCTCTCATATAGTTTTCCTGGCCAAGGCCCTACCTTAAGTCCGGCAAACCAGATCTGGGCCCTATTCCAGCCCTAAAGAATTTTTACTCGGGAAAGTCCAAATACAGCCTTGGTCAAATATCTACAGAATAAGCAAGCATTAGCTTATGTTAGTTAGAGAATAAATTTCGAAAACCAAAACGTAATAGCATTCGATATAAGAATATTGACTAGTGCAGACGTATAATTGTTGTGCGATTGTTTTTATTTAATTATTACATGAACCTGTTATATAATTTTTTTGAAAACACCAATTAATTAAATAAACAAGTGATATAAAAACACAGCTCGCTACTGCAAATACAAGCAGTAGTGAGCATTAATTAAAATTCTTAATTAACTATAATAATCATATGTAGTATACCTACCAAAAGAATGGAAAATGGCTCAAATCGTACCTGTAATTAAATCACAAAAATCTAAATTTCTAATCGAAAATTATAGACTCATCTCATTTATAGACAATCTTGGCAAAATGTTAAAAAAAATGGCAAGACGACTTATGTGGTGTCTAGAATCGAAGGGTCAAATTACCAAATTTCAAAATGGCTTCTATCCGAACAGATCAACACTAGACAGTTTAGTGATAATGGACACAGAAAATAAACACGCTTTTATATGTAACGAACAAGTTGTTGCTATTTTCTCAGATATAGAAAAGGTATATGATACGATCTGGAGACGGAAAATATTAAAACAACTAGAAATATGGGGATTCGAAGAAAACTTACCGCTCTATATTGAAAATTTTCTTAGTAACCGTAAAATAAGTGTTAAAATTAATAACAAGACATCCAGTATAAAAACATTAAATAATGGGATCCCACAAGGATCAGTATTGAGTACGCTATTATTTAACGTAGCCATTAATGATATTGTGAATAGTAATGATCAACTGAAAAAAATTAACTTATATGCAAATAACATAGCAATTTATGTTAGATCTTCAAACAACCGTTTAATCCAAAACACGCTACAAAAAACTCTATTTAATTTACAAAAATGGTCAAATAGAAATGGAACTAAATTTTCATCAACGAAAACTAAATTTATGACTTTCAGAGAAATATAACGAACAAAATGATATTAACTTTACAATCAACAATGAACCAATTGAAAGAACACACCGTCTAAAACATGTGGGACTTGTTTGGGACACGAAATTATCGTGGAACTTTCATATATAGGTCATATAAAAAATAAATGTACCGTGTCTCTCTAAATGATTGAAGTGCCAAGGTCATAAGAAATGTGTACAAATAAAAATATTGCCGCTCTTCATAAAAATGATCGAAATTATATTAAAAAAATTCTATTGTTAAATACGAGTATTTTAGATAAATTAGATAATTTTGAACAGGGATTTCTTATGTAATGTAGGTGAGCATTAAGAAATGATTTTTGGAAATTCATCCCCTAAGGGGGTAAAATAAGGGTTGAAAATTTTTATAGAAATCTGTAATTTTTTTAGATAGAAATATGGAAATTTGTGTTAGGTTACTGGCAGTTACAGTGCTTTTAAAAATTCATCCCTTAAAGGGGGATGAAACAGGGGAAGAAACTTTAAATGGAAGTCTATCACCAAGAAACGTGAAATTTTGAACAGAGATGATTTGTTATATAACGTAAGTGAGCATTGAAAAGGAATTTTTGGAAATTCACCAATTTGGGTGTAAAATAGGGGATGAAAATTTTCATACGAAATTTGCAATTTTTTGAGTTAGAAATATGGAAATTGGTGTTAGGTTACTGGTTTGAAAACAAAAGTTTGTATTTTTAAAAATTCATCCCTTAGGGGGTTGAAATCGGAGAAGAAACTTTAAATGAAAGTCTGTCATCTAGAACCGTGAAATTTTGAACAGGGATTTCTAATATAACGTAGGTGAACACTAAGAAGGGATTTTTGGAAATTCACCCCCTAAGGGGGTAAAATAGGAGATGATAATTCTCATAGAAGTTTGTAATTTTCTGAGTTAGAAATATGGAAATTGGTGTTAGGTTACTGATTTGAACACTAAAGTTTCAGTGCTTTTAAAAATTCATCCCTTAGGTTGAAACAGGGGAAGAAACTTTAAATGGAAGTCTGTCGCTTTTACAATTAGAAATGTGGGAACTGATGTGGTATGGTTTGCTGGTGATGTTAAAATTGTTAAAAATTCATTTTTAAAGTGTAAACCCTAATCCTTATCCTAACTAATATTACAAATGCAAAATTGAGTGTTTATTTGTTTGACTTGCTTTTACGCTTCAACGACTTAAGAGGGGAGTTCACGCCAGAAACGGCTAATAAACTAATTTTTTCCGAATCTATTTTTTTGTTTTTATTTCGTTCTGTGGTCCTTTACAAACACGAAGATATATAAAACATGGCCAAAAAAATTTTTTTTCAAGTAGAAAAATATTTATTTGTGAGCCGCTGCACAGCCAAGTTGCTGCTCTTTTGCAGATAACACTCCCCCCCCCCCCCGCGATTTGATCAGTAATATTAAGTTTGGTGTGTACACGAATTATAGTATGCACTGAGATAATGTTCTTTTATTTGTATGCCTTTGTAGACGTTTTAATAAACAGTGAGTAAACCGCTTCTTTTGTTATTATTTTTGTTTTTTACCGTTTCCCGACAAGGAAAATCATATCTCAAGTTCTAGAAAAGGTAGAGACTTAATTTTTTTTTTATTTTGTTCATAAACATATTGCGCATAAAGTGGAGTATGCTTTTTCCATTTGAACAATTGTAACTATTTTTAAACATTTTTTTAAAATGAAAAATTGGGTTTTATAATTTTTAGAAATTTGGGATTACAATTTTATAGTAAATTTTTTAAATTACCGGAAACCCATACTCAGCTTTATGGACAGGTCCTTTAGGAATAAAATAATGAAAAAATATTTAAAAAATATTCATTACTTTTTGAGATATGGCGTTCCTTGTAAACGCTTAAAAACTTTTCTATTTTAAACCATTCCTAATTTGAAAAAAATCTCAACAAGCAAAATAATCATAAATAAAAAAGTTGCTTTTTTATTTGAACTCCTTCCTTAACCAGTCAACGTGAAACTATGACAATTATGAGAGTTGACTATTAAAAAGCGGGTTATTGGTTTCAAACTTCGAATATTGTTAACAGAAGGGTTGGAAAAGAACATAGGCGACTTTTTACCCTGGAAAAACATCTCAGTCCTGTGGGAAATCTCATTTGTGTGAAAAAATATATTTTAAATGAAACAAAAAAGAATTTATCAGAACTCTGTTTGTTAGCAGTTAGAACGATATACAGCGATAAACATAAGTTTTTACACCGAGAAAGTATCTGATTCCCGAGGGAAAATGTATTTAAAATGAAATAATTAAATAATGACAACTGACTGTTAAAAAAATGGAAAATTGATTTTAAATATTGCATATTGTTTACAGCGGGGATAGAAAGGGACACAGACTACTCTCTACCCCGAGAAAATATCTGGATCCTGTGAGAAGTCTAATTCTCGTGGGAAAATATATTTAAAACGATAAGAGGATCACTGACTTCATTCGAACTTTGCATATTGTTAAAACAATGCTATAGTCTATTTTTTACCGGGAGGAAACATTTTATTTCTGTGGGAAAATGAAAGTACATTTTATACGTTTGAACTAGATGTCATAATTTAAAAAGCCACGAGTGGAAGGGCTGAGCGTGTTCCAGCACACACTACGTCGCACACGTATGGATACACTTTGAGTCAAGGTTTGTTCATACTTTTGACTCGGTGGTGTACTTAATGTTGTGGTATGCTGCCGTGTTAAAAGCAGGGGCACCGCTTGGGTTAAGATGTGCCCATACTTCTGAGGACGTAGTGTGTGCTAAGACCCGCTTAGTCCTCCTACTGCCACGCGGGCGAAACCGCGGGTAAATGCTAGTTAAATATAAAAATGTATTTATATACCGTGTACGACACAATCTAAATATTTCATTTCTTGCATAACACCATCATACGTCATTTCACCATTATTTTTTTCAATTATTTCCTCAATTTCATTTTGCAGTCTCTTTTGAACATGCGGGTGTGAAGCAATTTCGAAAAGTACATTACTCATTGTAATTGAACTAGTTTCAAAGCCATCTGTGAAAAATGCTATAAGTTGTGCAGCTATGTGGATCTCATCAAAATCTATAAGTAAGAAGAAAATGATTAAATACGAGTAGGTATATTATTTGAGGCATATAGTATTTAGAGTATTCTCAAAAATTAATAAATTTTATTTTTGTGAGAACATACCGTATTCCTGGTATTTTCTTTGTAAATCAATCATAAAATCCATAAAATCGTTGTAGACTGCATTATTTTTTTTCCGATATTCTATTTGTTCTTTGACTAATTTTTTGAAAAATTCACCCACCTCTCTTGGAACAAACCTAAAATATGGATCTAGTTTAAAAGTCGAAGTCTAAAAAATGTTTTGCTTTCGTTTTTTACGTAAAACCAAAGAAATTTGCGATTGTAGGCGATGCGAAAAATAATAAAAATGTCAATGTTGTTTTGAAATCATCGGTATCGAACATTTTACGACCCATTTGTCTAAATTCGGAATTTGGATCATCGAAAGATTTCACTTCTAAACTCATGGCGCATGACGCCACTGAGTCTACTGTGTATTTTGAACATAGTTCTTTTGTCTGTAGACCTTTTCCTTCCAAATTGTCCTGATCATTTGCAATGAAGTGAACTAAACGTTCTGCTGTACGGACCATTTGTGGAAACATCATTTTCATCTTCAATATGAATTTAAAAAAAAATTTTTTTCTTTTTATTGCTTATATTTTTTTGATTATAGTTATATATTTACCCGACCACTACTCAGTCCTGGGCTCACTTTTGATCTCACTGCTTTCCACTTCTCACCTTCCAAGATAAATGGATTTTTTGCCATGTACGGATCGTTTCTCTCATCCAAGTTTACACCATTTGAATTAAACGAAGAAAAATCTTTAATTAAAATTGTTCGTATCAAATCAAGATCTCGGATAAAAATGAATGGTTGCCTCAAACTAAAGAAGCCAACATATTTGTAGTCAGAAAATTTGCTGAAAGCAAAGAACCTCAGATAGATTCCATTCAAATTCACTGCCATGATCTTCAGGGCCCATTTTAGCTTCTTGCCGCCCCTAGGCTGCATGAAGCCCGCCGCCCCCTACCCAACTAGATAAGGAAAGAAGTTGAATACAGTATACAAGTACAGTCGCATACTGTGCTTAAATGTTTCATAATTTATCAGTTTTTAATAACAATTTTTAGCACAGTAAAACAAAATCATTAATGAATTTTCTGGTTAAAAATAACTACGGGCTTTAAAGTATAATTATTATCAGTTTTTTTTTAATACCCTTGTTTTATTCCAATTATTATCTTACAGTAATGTTTTATATATATATGAAAATTGATTCTAAAAATCTCATCTTTCTAACAGTATCAGTTTTATTATATACAGGCAATGTGTTGCAAAAGTGCTCGGAACAGCGCTATGTCGACTTTGCCGATTAATCGACAAAGACAGCCGGCAAGCGGAAATACTTTGTCGATCAATCGACAATCGCAGCGCTAGAGTTAATAGTAATAATTTTTAAAGACACATTATTATAATAAAACAAAATTGAACATCGACTGTTGACACTGAACGAAAACAAATAACGGAAAAACTTTCAACGACGATCGCAATTTAACTATATCTTAGAATTCTAGATATGTTTTTAAGCAGGCCTGCAATATTTTAAATAAATTTGTCTGTTAATGAATTTAAAAAAAAAAAATTATCAAAATTTGCCGCTCTAGGCTACAGCCTACTTAGCCTATTTAGAAACTAGGCCCTGATGGTCTCTACTAATAAATATTAGCGTAAAAGTTGGCGATCGGGTTTATGAAAAAACTTGGTTTATCCGAAAAAGCAACAAAGAAATTAATTACTATAAAATTAATTGCCGTAAAATTTTAATTACATACCTACATACGAAGGTCAAGAAAATTATATTTTACAAATAAACTAGCTAAGTTTTAACATTAACATACTTACTGTATAATAAACCTTGCACCTTAGTAAGCATTATACAAGAAACAAAAAATTCAATTTTGCTCATTCTGAAGATGGTGCAAAAACTGAAAGTCAGCTCATGCTTTTTGTGAAAAAGTGATAAAGTATTAATATTCTTATGTTTTGTTATATATGCAGATCTTCACAAAGTTAATCACTTAAATATTAATTATTTAAATAATGAACTCTAATAAATAATGTAAATTCCAAAGAACGTGATATGCTTTCACAGATTTCGCGAATCCCATACACCACAACTGCAGGGAAGCATTATATTAAACATTTTAATTATGATAATACTTACTCATAAACTTCCATGTGAATGTGGTATATTGGTCTTTTCATAAGAAGTGCATCTTTAATATTACCGAAACCAACTGTGGGCGGCAAATATGGTAAATTTCGTTTTTCCCAATAATCGTAATTCCATGTTAAATATAAATATACACAATATAATACGAATATTACTGTAACAATGCCTAATAAGATTTGTAACATATTGTGCAATTATTATTTTTATTAATTAAATCAATAAAGTACTTGTATGTTATATACTTTGATTACTTAAGTACGTTCGGATACTGTTTTGATTATTTTGACAATTGCAGACAGCTAGAATTAATATTTATACAATGGAGATTTGAAGGACGGCAGTATTATCAGTATCAGTAATGAATAAAAAACAATTAGCAGATTTTATTTAGTTTTATCATTAATCGCAAATGTTATATCTGGACGTAGCTACGTTGTTGTTGTAAAGCAAGGAATAATTGTAGTTTTCAAAATTACTTATTTGTCACACATAATAGTGTAGTCAATGATTATATGATACTTGAGTGAACAACAGGGTCGGCGAAACTATTTAGGGTAGTGATATTGAGCCGACAAGCAATTAGTTTATTAATCGACTAAAGTTGTTTTTCAGACAAATTTAGTCATTAGTCGAAAATATCGAACGAACAATAGTCGACTAATCGAATTCATGAATAGGGTAACCTATGTAATTCTTGTTTCTATGTGTCTAACTCTTTCAAAAAGGATATTAAATTTTATTTTGAATTTAATTATTGACTATTAATATATTTTTTAAGAAAATGAAAAATATGACATGTCACAATGTGTCAATCACGTAAAAGTAAAAAATCGTACAAATAGATAATTTTTTTAGTTTTTATTATTTGAAATACAATAGATAACAGAAAAATTAATAAAATAGTCGTTTTTAGCCATTTAAAAAAAAATTAATCATTTTAGTCATTTAGTAAAGGGTAAAATAGTCGACTAAAAAATGAACAGATGTAAGCAAAATTAGTCGACTAAACCAATTAATCGACTAATTATCCGACATCTCTGATTTAGACGAAATAGGCGATCGTCTAGGACGCTAGAAAAATCGCATTGCCTTGAACACGTGTTTGGAAGAAAGTGCAGTCTGCAGGGTTGTCGGGTTTGTTTTCACCAATCCATACAATCTAGGAGCTTCCTAAAAAAAATAAATAAACCAGAAGCAAAAACTAACTTTAAAACCATAACTTATTTTGGTAAAGTATCAGATACAATTAAAAAAATTCTAGCACAATCAAACATAAATATAGCATTTATATCAGGCTTTAATCTAGGAAACTTAATATATAACAATAAAACAAAAATTGACAAAACTTAAAAAAACGGGTATCTACAAATTAAACTGCCAAGGTTGTAATGGTTTTTACATCGGTCAAACTGGCAGAAACTTTGAAAACCGAATAGCAGGGCATTTCAGGTCATAGAAATAAGAAATCGGACTCTGCTTTTGCGACGTATTTAATAGACACCGGACACACACCAGAACGGGAAATTACAGTGGTAGACGAGGCAAGCAAAGGACAGAAGTTAACAATCCTAGAAGCAATAGAAATAAATAAACATAGCTCCGATCACCTTTTAAATGATTACACCGATATTTACAGTTCAACTTTATTTTCAATATTATAACTTATTTAAATTTTAATTTCTGTTTAAAACTGTATTCACTGTAATATTATCTTTTTGTCATTTTCAAGTTCAGTCTTTTGTCACGTGTTTGTTTGCCTCTTGTCACATGTAATGTAAACTTGTTTTTCTTGATTTTTGGATTTCCCTACTATTCCCACCCCTTGCACTTCCATATCACATACCACTTCCCCTCCATAAGTATAGGTAGATAAAATTATTGTATAAGCAATATATCGAATGTAATTTTTATTCTGTTTGAAAATGAACTGACGGTTCGAAACAATATTGTCACAGTTTCAAAATAAAAGTGGTATATTTGCGAAGTAAAATATTTGTTTATTATTTACAAAATGCAAAATAGCTAAAAGCATTTGAAAAACTATTTTCCCATTTATAAAACAAAAGTTGTAATAAATTAAATAAATGATCACTATTCTTTATTTTCGAGCAATAGTAAATATGAACTAGAATTAATATAATAGATTTTGTGCACTTATTAAAATAAATGTTACATAGGTAATACATTCTTGCCCTTAAAAAAATAAATAGGTAAGCATTAGATGTGAAGGGCACAGGGGAAAAACGATCATAGTCACAAAAAGTAAAAAATGACAAAATTCATGCTGTTATGTTGGCAGTATGCAGAATATTGACCCCGTGCTAATTTAACACGTTAAAATCAAACATAGTCCGTGATATGCAGGGGAAGAACAAATTTTTTTGCTGAAAAATGCGCATATAATACATGACTCAATGTCAAATTTCACGAAAACGGCTAGCCGTTTATTTTCTGTTGGCATGGCGTCTTCTAGCTTACTATATTATTTACACTTTAAAGTTTAAAAACGCTCCCCTGAAAAATTTACTTTTTGTGACTATGATTGTTTTTCCCCTGTACCCTTCATGTGTTACATAAAATAAACATCCGTACACTTAAAAAAATATTTTGAGCAATTAAAAATTTACAAATGCACTTTTATAACTTTACTACCATTATCTTATTCAAAATGATCCTTAAAAAAAACCACTTGCCCCATAAAATTACTAAATGAGCATTAGATTAAGCAAAATATGGTACGCATATTGTTTATATGCATTATACGGTCACAGAATACGTGGAATAAGATTATTTTCGGTTGTCGAAAGATAAAAATGTTAAAAATGTATCAATAAAAACAAATATATAAACGAATCAAAAAAAAAAAAAAAAAAAAGAAAAAAAAACAGAAGGGTAAAAGAGGTTTAGAATCAGTTACTTAACTATCTCCTCTTAACATAGTTGCTCTGAGATAATCAGGTACAAAAATATATCTCAGCAAAAAATTTTCTTTTATCAAAAATTAGTAGGCGAGAGTAGGGGCGCTATCCGTTTCCGGACCCGTAGAACACGAATATGTAGAAAAAAAAATGTCTGATATATATATATATATATATATATATATATATATATATATATATATATATATATATATATATATATATATATATATATATATATATATATATATATATATGTATATGTATATATATATATTCCCGCCACCTTTTAATTTGTGTAGGGCCTCCCTATGGAAGTTAAGAGATGAAATTTGGTAAATGGGGCTCATTTTCGAGGCACCTCATACTATCGAAGTGGGGTCAAATTTTGGGCAAATTTTTTTTTTGACCCGACCTTTAAGGGGGTGGTGGGGGGTAACAAAACAATAAAACTTTTCCAAACTGGTTTTAAATAATTTCGATCAATTATCTACAACATATCCAAAATTCCGCTTCCTAGAGTGATTTGGAGGAAGTAGGGAGGGGGAAAACGATTTTCGCTGGATCTAACACGCCCCCAGCCCCCCAGAATTAACGTAGAGGATTGAAATTTGGTGTGTTGATAGAGTTCATACCTAGGTTATGCTTTTTGGAAGTTTTAATATTTTACCCCCACCCCCCTCATTTTTAAGCTACAATTTCATGCTTTTTTGACGTTTTCGAAGTTTGTACCACTCGCACAGGTCACCCAAATAAACCTAGAGGGCTGAAATTTTGTATTGGGATTGAGTTAGTATCAAGGGGGTGCCTTTTGGGGGTCTCAACTTTTAACCCTTACTCTCACCATTTTTATACCAAAAAGAACATCATTTTTCTTGTTTTTTAACAGTTTCGTTCGGGTCAAAATCTCCCCAAATAAACCTAGAGGGCTAAAATTTTGTGTACAAGTTAAGTTAATAGCCAGCCACTGCTTTTTGGAGGTTTCAACTTTTAACCCTTACCCCCACGATTTTTACGCCAATATTTCCTTGATTTTTTTGCTTTTTTTCTAACACGTCTACAAGCTTTCTAAGAAAACATACAGAGCTGAAATTTTGTACGTGTATTGAGTTAGTATCCAGCTAGTGCCTTTTAGGGATTAAACATTACTTCTCCCCCCACTTCTCCCATTTTTACATCGGAATTCAGTGGTATTGTAAATATGTTTTAAATGAATTACTTTTATTCTAACACACAGTAGGCGAATAGTAATTTTAAAAAATTAAAAAAAAAATGAATTTACTTTTTTAACAAAAGCAAATACATATAGGTAGTTGCATACATATACATATTATATTACATATAGGTAATTCTATATGTATACATACATATAGGCTGACGAGCACCAAATCAGAGAAATTTACTACTTTAGTTTTGTAAACTACTTTAGTTAGAACTAAAGAAGTATTATACTATTTTAGTATTTTACTACATTAGTTTTGCTTGGAGAGTTCATTCACAGAATACTTCTTTAGTTTCAACTACTTTAGTTTTCTCCAAATACTCTTTTAGTTATTAGAAATGTGTGATGTAACATAAAAATTTTATCAGAAAAAGATGGAAATAATGATTTGGGTGGCATCCACTATAAACAAAAAATCTTTAGAGAAAAAATTTTTTGTTTCTTAGTTTCCTTTTTTTCTGAAAATTTTAAAAATTAATAAAAAAATGTTATCTCTTTCATTTTTTCTATATGGTGCGCATCCCCCCCATTCTCAAATAAAAAGCTTGATTTCTTACACGCCTGTTTTTTCTAACTTGAGCAGTTCGTACTATAGACTCAAACGTCAATATCTTCATTAAAAACACCATTCATATTGCCAAAATACAGTCAACACCGATTATTCGGTGCAGTAATGGGAGAACAAGGACGGACAAATCAAAATCATGGTTAATTCAAAATTAAACTGAAAAAAATTTAGTCATAAAAAAGTTAATTAAAAAAATCAAAAAACCAGACTGCGTAAAAATCAGACTAAACGGTGGAAACAAGATGAAATAGAGGAAAAGAAAAATGAATAAGTAATAATTGTACCAAGTTAAATAAAAATATCTGATGCCTCTGACGGCTTTACTTTTTAATCAGTTTACTTTTTCTCTACTTGAATTGTGTTTAAAAATTATTTAGAAGAAAAAATATATAGGTACGCATGCAGCGCGTGGGTTTTCACATTCAGCCTGGTTAATTTGCCCCCAAATAATTGGAAACTGACTGTAATATTTAATATCATTTTATTATCATATTACCACATGTAATTAAAAAACCCCAAAAAATGTTCAATTACGAAAATAAACCGAAAAGAAGACACAAAAATGCACGTCACCAATGTTTTTTAAAGATACTCTTTTACATACTCCTTCTAGTGGGTAGGAGTATATTTTGGCTTTGTTTACTCTCTTACTTACTACTTTAGTATTATACTCCAGAGTGGTGCACACCAGCGATTGTTTACTCTCAAGAGAATATTTTCAATACTTCTTTAGTAAAATACTCCACAACTGAAAATACTAGATTAGTATAGAAAGTAATTGAAATCGTCAATTTTTCACTCTTTTAGTAAAATACTAAGTTAGTTACAAAATCTCCTGGTTGGTGCTCGTCAGCCATTAAGTAGGAATTTTGGATTTTTATTATTTATAAAATAATTTTTTATTTTTATTTTTTATTTATTTATTTATTTATTTTTTTTTTTTTGAAAGAAAAAATATCTTTATAAAGGCCTTCCAGTTTACTATTTAAGGTCCTTTTTTAATATTTAAAACTAAAACATAAAGGCAATTAGCGGATAAACATGGGCAGGAATGTCCTCGTACGAATTGTGTTGGTTTTTTTTCTGCTACCTGTTTTCGGCACAAAATTGAAATTTACTGAGATACAGCCCTTAAATACTTAAAACCTTTTTTTAAAGCCTCGATCAGCCGAACACTCATCACCAGTTTTGAAACCAACAAAATGACAATTCGGTTGTAGACTTTCAATCACATTTCGCTTGTAGACATTCAATACCGAAGATGAAGGGGAAAATTCGACTACCGTGATGGGGCCCCGTTGCTCACGGCATTTTTTTGGATTTCCGCGCGATTGTGTACAGTGTGTGATTATATTTCAAAAACGGCGTGGTCAATAACTTTTATTTCTTATTAAATATGGTTTGTAATTTTGTATTAAATAACATTAAATTTTTATAAAATTCCTTTGACATGTTTTCATTTTATTCAAAAGAAATAGAGTTTTCCCATAAGAGCTCGTGTTAAAATTACAAAACTTTAAAATCGTTTTTCTTAGAATTGGGGTGGTCAATTTTTTTTCGATATGGGCTCGTATTATTGGTATTGGATTAAATAAATATCTAGGGAAATTTCGTTAAATTCCTTCGAAAAAATCGATTTATCAACCAACTACTTTAATACAGTGATTTATTGATTAAAATTAAAAGCTATTCTTACTATGTTTTTCGTATCAATGAAGTAGTTTCATAATTCATATGAAAGCTATTCATAATTTTAAATTTCAAAATAAAAAACGAATATTATGTAAATTATGGTCGTTTATCATTACTATGTTTAAAGCTGACGAAAATATTGAAAATAAAAATTTCGCTTTGCAAATGAAGATTACCAGAATTGATATTTTTGTTTACAAACTGTAAACTTCGTAATAGTAGTATAATAAAAGTAATAATAGGGCATTTTCAATTATTTGAATCATTGTTGAAATATAGTTACGTACTATTCAAATTGAGTTACTATTCAAATTTTAATTTTGGTATTATTGACTACCCAACAAACATTCAAAATTTTACATTTCAACCAAACATTTCCAAATTCTGTACAGAATTAATTCCTCATATTCCGTTAACTCCATTCGCCAAACCAGTCTAATCTGACAGTTGTCATACTTTAACAGCGTATCCAATTTCCAAACCTTCTAATCCTTCCATAGACCAGAGATATTTTGGACCTTCTATAGCCCTAAGTAGTTACTTTTGGACCTCGGATAAAGGTAACTTACCGGGGCGGTTCTAGAAACCTCCGGCGGTAGGGCGAGCAACATCTGGTCTCAAACCTAACGACATCTACTGAAATTTTGTCGGAACCGACTTAACCTAACCTAACCGAACCTAAGAATTCAAAATTTCCCTAATAGATGGCGCAGCCACCTTCGAGCCCTGTAAATTCACTACTAGATGGCGCTCGTAGTCTGGATACTAGCGATCCCTGTGCGTGAGTTTGAAAAATTGTCAACAGATGGCACTGAAAATCCTTTTTGGCAGTTAAACTAACCATTAAAAGATGGCGTCGCTAGTCTAAACCACTGCGAACTCTGTACTGAAAACAGGTTTATACAGGTTTTCCTCAACTTTGGACAAACACTTTTTTTATTTTAATAAATTTATTTTAAAAGAAATATTTTACAATAAATATTTAAATGTTTTTACAATAATATATTTGTATATGGATATAACATTTTCCATGGCGCAACATTTTCCATGCTCCGGCATGATGGCCGTATCGAGGACTAGTGTATGTTGATGTTATGATTCCCAACTTGGGACAAATTGTTATTTCTTCAAAGTTCATGATGGGCGCTGATGGTAGTAGTCGTTTCAAATACCGCGCTTTTTCTTCACCTTTCACATAGATGATTCGAGTTCCGTGTAGCTTGTTTATTAAAATGTATTGTAGTTCCTCGTATTCAATATGTCCATCCATCCAGAAAAACCCATGATGATTTTTCAGCAACCAACAAGCTGTGCGCTGGTCTTTTTCACTTAATCCACAAAACGGTATTGGTGATGTGAGTATATAGTGTTGTAGTATATAATCTTCACAATAATTTTCTTCGGAAGAATCGAATTTCAACACAGCCAATTCCTTTATGTAGAATTTCCCATTTGTTGCATTTGGAAATCCTTGGAAGTCAACAATTGCTGTGTCGGTCTTCATTGTGCGTTGTCTAGAGTGAAACTGGCTGATTTATAATCGGATTGCGGTGTTTTATACATATTTTGTAACAATATTTGTCAACGGACTATATTGAACCACACGATCATGTAGTAGAAGACAGAAAGCTGATGTATTCTCTGGCACCTCCTTCAACGTTTTAAATTAAATTCGAATATCCACTGGTCCACTTTTCAATGTTTCGTTTTGATGAGAAGAATCGACGAATATGATTGGAGCGATATTCTGGAATTGCGTTTTGCTTAAAAGCGGTTCGTTCTTCTTACAATCATAATATGCTTGTTAGAATTTCGAGTATATGTGATATGCTACTGCATATTTATCATTACTGAAATCCAAATTCAAATCCATGTACGGGTATTTCGCAGAATTTAAATAAACTTTAACGTCTGAAAGTTCGCAGTGATCAAAAATACAGGAATCTTTATCTTTTTTATTTCGTCGATCCGTTTGTAGAGCGAATATAATGTAACGCGGTTTCTGCAGCTGACTCGATGTTTTCACCTTCCAAATGTTTTGTCTGGCCGTCGGAATCGTTGGCTATATATGCACATCCCATGATCGAAAAGCAATTGTAATATCTTGACTATTTTCCACATATTTCAACAACTTCAGTTTCTGTTCATCTGCAACAGTAACGTGTGAAACCATCCATTGAATTTTATATATTTATATATTGTATATGGAAAGTAACGTCATCCGTTGGTGATATAACTGCATCGTGATCCGTCCGAGTCCGAGTCAGAATTAGTATAAATCTGTATAAACCTGTTTTCAGATAAAAATATACAATCATATTATGATAAAATTTATTTTTGCATATTAGACAGAAATCTCCGTTATTAATATCAGCATACCTTCTAATGACGTTAGCTGATAATTTATACGAGTTTAAACCTTGTTCTCAGATAAAAATATGAATTAAGGTATAGAGTTCCCAGTGGTTCAGACTAGTAACGCCGTCATTTAACTATCAAAAAGGATTTTCGGCACCATCTATTGATAATTTTTCAAACTTACGCACAGGGATCGCTAGTATCCAGTCTAGCATCGCCATCTAGTAGTGAAACTTGGGATTTACAGGACTCGAAGGTGACTACGCCATCTATTAGGGAAATTTAAATTCTTAGGTTCGATTAGGTTAGAAAACATTTTGTTTGTTTCGATTAGGTTAGAAAAAATTTTGTTAGGTTGGGTTAGGTTAGACCAAATTTCCTTAGGTTCGGTTAGGTTTGATCAAGTTCAGTTGGGTTCCGTTAGGTTAGAAAAAATTCTCGTTCACATTACTCCACCCACCGCTGGAGGTTTCTAGAACCGCCCCGGTAATTTTACCACCTCCCGAGGTCGTTCAACAATTCGGGAGGTGGGGAGGTGGTGCTGACTTCGGCCAATCCTTACTACTGCCCTAAAAAACGATTTTAAAGTGACGTTCATTTTTTCGCGATCTCAATAACATTTGGACAAAATATGTGTACAGTCAAGAATCATCCAGCTGTTTATTGCTGACCCGTTTTTAGAAATTCTAACGTACAATTTTAACTTCACTTTCATTTTCTCCTGGATCTGGGTAGTATTTGAACAAAATTTGGTCGAAATCTATCCTACCGTTAATTTTGGGCTTTGTCTAAAAAATCGTACAACTTTAAGAAATCCTGACTTTGTGAGAGACTTGAAAGACTTTATGAGAGGTTTATTCGTATTACTTTTGCTCTACTTCTTGTAATTTTATCTAAAACAAATCCGAAAAGTATACGACACTTATTTTATTCATATGCATATACATACATATAAAGAGCAGCCATCTTTTTGTTACGGACATGACATTTTCTCGAACTTTACACGCCTTCTGATAAGAAAAAAATTTTTTTCTTATCTTAAAAAGTTTTTTTTTTTTTTTTTATAAATTTTCAATACTAAGCAGGTAGACAAATGTGTACACAATATTTGTACTGAATATAAAATACATAACATTATTAGTTTTAATGCTAGTGCTAATAAAGTTTGTGTTACGAACGTGACAAAAAGTACCTTTTTGTCGCGTCCGTAACACATTTCTAGCATTAAAACTAATAGAGTTAATGCTAGAGCTAATAAAGTTTGTGTTACGGACGTGACAAAAAGTACCTCATACACATCTCTAGCATTAAAACTAATAATGTTATGTATTTTATATTCAGTACAAATATTGTGTACATATTTGTCTATCTGCTTGGTATTGAAAATTTATAAGAAAAAAATAACTTCTATTTTTTTTTGTTATGAGAAGGCGTGTAAATGTGCGTGAAAATGTCAGGTCCGTAACTAAAGAATGGCTGCATATTGAAAGGCCGCCCTTAGCTCGAGGTTCTGTATAAACAGGATTTTCCTTACAGGTTGAAGGTTTTCTACACCTTCGCGATGTTATTCCTTTACTAATTTGTCCCCAAGGTCGTAACAGGTTCTTTGGATTGGTCGTACAATTACTTGACTACGCGTATTGGTGAATCATAAATAAAACTGTTTTAATTTTTGTTTTGTATTTTTCGTTATGATTTTTGATTAGGTGATCACTAAAAATTGTTTTAATTTTTGTTTTGTATTTTTCGTTATAATTTTTGATTAGGTGATCACTTCATTTTTTTTTTTTTTGCGGGTTTTTTGTCGTATTTTTGTTATTGATCTTATAAATAAAACACTTGCGTTTTAATTAAATAAATGTAATTTGTTTATTAATTAATTAGTTGAAATAACAAAAATAACAATAATACAAAAATACGTTGCAACAATAACGATTTAATATAAAGTTAACTGTAAAGCGTTTATATGAGAAAGTGGACCCTTAAAAAATGTTGTTGTTGTTACAAGTAATAACAAAATTAGAATGATGTTAAAATTTACAATGTTCGTTATAAAATTTCTTATTTTTTTTCTTATTGAATGTTCCATAACATTCGATTAGAGTTGCGACATATATTTACTTATATAAAAGAGTGAGATACGTAATTCACTTAAGTATTATATTACAACTCTAAGAAAAAAGTAAACGTAATAAAATTTTACAAGTTGGATTTACACTATAGCAAAAAATGAAATAAATTATTTTCAGTACGAAACTGCCCTGTTGCAACAACATTCATAAAAATATTACTTTTCAATTCAAAATAGAATATGACAATACAGAATACGATTTAGAAATGTTAAATTATAATCTAAATCAATAGTTTTAAGAATTATATACATTCATTTAACTTTTTGAATTATGAAGTTTTTTTTAGCTGTGTAAATCCGACTTAGTTTGTCACATTTTTGTGTGAGAGAGATAAATAAATTAAACTGTCACTGTACAAACTACTTTTTTATCCTTGTCATCTTTTTTAACCAATCATATTTTTTTCAAAATTTTATTACCTTTACTTTTTTCTTAGAGTTGTAATATAATACATATCTTTTCTTCTTGGAAACCACCCCTAACATGTTCTCCTCTGACCAACCAAATTTGTCGTCAGGGTACTACTACGTCATCGTGTTCTATCTCTCTTTATTTGAGAGAAAGACACTATAATACGGTACTTGACTATATTTAAAATTTGTATTAAATCTTAAATAATTCTATGCATTATCATTACATATGTCCAATTTTAATGATGAAACATGAAGAAATTTGATAACTATTTAGAAATTTTATTTTGAAAATCGCCATTTTTCAACAAATATTCAAATTAGTGAAAACGCGCCATTTCTTGAATATGACGTAACATTTTGTAGCTAGATATGTCGATTTTGATAATTTTCACCGGTGAGGTGAAATTATGTTTCCTTCTGACTATTTCTATTAGCTCATATAATACAGTAATAATAATCGGCCAGAATTCTAATAAATGCTTGCTTTTATTTATGAATATAATCAAAGTTTTGAGGTTAAAAATACTGACATTCGCGTTTAGTTGCTTCAAACTGTGACGTCACTATAGTGAGATTTTTTTCCCACCTTTTTTTCATTTAAAATTGGAGAGTTATTTTTTTTGATTTTTTTTTACAGAATCTGTCGAAAATAAAAAATCACTTAACTGACATGGAAAAACAATGCTTTTAGAATATTTTTGTAACTTCAGTCAAGTACACTATTTGATATACTCAAATTTTTATACAATCGACACAACATAGGTGTTTAAACTATTATCGACTTTATTAGAATATCTGATTTGACTGTTTCCCTGATAGTCTAAGATCCCGCAGCTGATTTCTGCGGGTATCTGTTTTTTTAATAAAACTTAATTTAAATGAATCCTCAATGGCAATATAATACATTGCTCCCGGGTTGCCTATCGAAAATTAGCCGTAAATACCTTTAATTAAGTATATTGTAATTCATTTTTTTGAACGAATTCCAACTATAATTTTTTTAAATGAAATTAACATCATTTGAAAGAAAATGATGTGAAAAATGTTAAAAATAATGGTTGCCAGCACTCAATCGGCCGCTACCTCTAGGATGCTAGATGTTAACGGGCATATTGTTGTTAATAATTTGAGGTCACATGTTTTTTGAGGAAATTATATATACTAAATTAATGTTTTATTTTTTCTGAACACGACAATACATGATTGCCTGTGAAAAAATAGCCGCAAGTTGTGGTTGCCATTATTTTAATTAATTACTCTCTTATGGCATCTTATCTACAGCTATTGAAAAATAATTAGGTATACATATTGATCAATCAAGGCAATGAAATTACACAAAGTTCCTAATAATTAATATGGACGTATTTTATTGCCTTGATTGATCAATATGTATAATATTTTTTTTTGCTATTAAGGATTCATTTAAATTAAGTTTCATTAAAAAAACAAATACCTGCAGAAATCAGCTGCGGAATCTTGTTCTATGAGTTGATCTCCAAGATTTTCATTGCTTTGGAAACTACCGATGGAAATTTATTTGAAATTACCCAGCGCCTGTTCCATGCAGCGTTACAATATGTATCATTTGAATATTTTTAAGTAATTAATTTAACTGTCAGTAGATAACAAGTCGGGAGCGAACTAAACTACGACCCTTTTACAAGATAAGATTAAAATTAACCGCGGGAGCGAACTAGTAGGCACCCTTTTTACTGCAAGGTGTATGTTTAAAAAGAATAGCTGAGAGGTTAAATCAAATTTTAAAAAAAAGTCATTCTGGGTCAGTTCTGGGTTAGGTGAAATGTTTCTAAAAGCGCAAGTTAACAACAGAATATCCGTTTACCCCGAAATGCAACGTTGTGTAGTCACTGTAAAAAATAATGCACAAAATATAAAATTATATTGCTCAAAATGGTAAATAATAACGGTCTTAAAATAATGTACAAAATGTAAAATATTATTGTACAAATAGTGATTTTATTATTGTCTTGAAATATAGGGTAAATATAATGCACAAAAATATAAAAATCTAATGCTCACAGTGTTAAATCTATTGCTCAAAGTGTATAAAATAATGCGCACTTAAATGATAGCCATAAATTTTTGTGAAAATTTCGTCTACTTTTAAATTAAAAAGAGAACTTTTGTTCAAATATTGACATAAAAGTTTGGTTCACATAGAAGATAATAATATAGAGTACATTTGGACTAAAAAAAAAATCGGTCGAGTTTTCGAAAGTTTTTGAGTGAAATTTTCCGCCAATTCTGAAAATCTGTACCTGTAAAATCTGTAAAATCTGTACAAAAGTTTTACCTAGCAATGAACAAATATTTATTTTTATTAAATTCTAGTTCTACATAATTTTATTATAATGTATGGTATTATATATGGATGAAATTTATATTATTTATTGCGAATTTCATTTTCTGTTACAACATGCAGTTTTAGTGGGTGAAATGACGGCAATATATATCTCAATTTTTTTTAACAATAAAGCAAATATTGATTTAAAAACTGCTAACAACATCGATTAATACATCATTAACAAATAGAAAAATATTTGAAAATATGGAAACTATAACTGTATTCCAGAAGCGGTATCCATTAAGAAAATGACAACGTTGTTAACAAAAACATTTTATCAAGGTATTAAAGGGCCTAGCAGACTTGCCATACATGGAAATTGCACTGACGTCTTTGGACATAGTTTAACATTTTAAATATTGCTTCATTGCCCAAAGTACTGCTACTCGTGATTTTAGATCTCTGCTTTCACTTATAAGGGAGCTATGGGGGTAACAACCCCTAACGATATTTTCTTTTTTCTCAGAAACTATGACAGATATTTGAATGAATCGAACGCCAAAAAATAGACATTAATCAGCTCTATATTTGGCATTTTTTTATATATTTTTTGATTAATTATCAGAAGTGTAAAACACTATATTTATTATTTAAGGGTTTCTTTTTTTATATGAACCACTGGAGATACACCAACCAAATAAATATTATAATTATAATCATCTGAGAGTCTGCTCTAACATATTATAAAAACAAAAGTTTGCATTTGGTGGAACATGGTTAAAAGTAACAACGAATATAATTATGTAATTGATATTATATTTTTATCACCTTAAGTCACATCTACTCTATCTAAATTATACATATGGGACATTCTTTCTGAACGGGAGACTCCATACTGTTCAAAATTGGTGTTACTTAAAGTAGGTCTAGAATAACTCAAATTAAAGATTATGAACCCTACTTTTCAAATATGAGTGGCAAAATTGACCTTACACAATAGTGCCATCAATATGGCGGTTGGAAAATATAAACGCATTTTTTTGTGAATAATAAACGTTCTGTAACGTTTTAAAAACTTTTTCATAAAACTTTTTTTAGTTAAAGATATAAAGTTTTGTTTAACGTTTTGAGGACAATTTAAAAATATATACAGGCTGATCCATTTAACCTGGAATTTTGTATATTCCGAAAAATAAACTCTTAGGAAAACTGTACCTGACAAAAAAATAATATTTCTCTAGAGGGCATCTTTCTGTCCTAAAATAAGCCTCCTTTCCCTTGTGAGGAGGAGCGGGGGGCAATTTTGAAATCTAAAATAGAAACCCCCATTTTTTAAAACGTTACAGAACGTTTATTATCCACAAAAAATTGAGCCGCCAGCCGCTCTATTGAGGGCATTATTGTGTAAGGTCAATTTTGCCACTCATATTTGGAAAGTAGAGTTCATAACCTTTAATTTGAGCTATTATAGACCTATTTTAGGCAACATCAATTTTGAACAGCAGCGGGTCTCCCGTTCAGAAACAATGCCCCATATGTATAATTTAGATATATTAGATGTAATAAGGTAATAAAAATATAATATCAATTACATATTATATTCGTTGTTATTTTTAACCATGTTCTACCAAATGCAAACTTTTGTATATATAATATGTTAGAGTAGACTCTCAGATGATTATATAATATTTATTTGGTTGGAGTATCTCCAGTGGTTTATATAAAAAACCACCCTTAAATAATAAATATAGTGTTTTACATTTCTGAAAATTAATCAAAAATATATAAAAAATACCAAATATAGAGCTGATTCATATCTATTTTTTGGCGTTCGATTCATTCAAATATCTGTCATAGTTTCTGAAAAAAAGAAAATATCGTTAGGTGTTGTTACCCCCATAGCTCCCTTATAAGTGAAAGCAGAGATCTAAAATCACGAGTATCAGTACTTTGGGCAAAGAAGCAGTATTTAAAAGGTTAAACTATGTCCAAAGACGTCAGTGGAATTTCCATATGGTAAGTCTGCTACACTCTTTCGATATAACTGTTTTTTAAACATTTTTAATTAAGTCCTTTTAGTAGAATAAAGAGTAGGGATTAGAAATTTTCATAATAAATAAGTAGTATAAATTTGATGTTGATCGAATTGACAGTTTTTTAGTAATCGTGTCCACCGCCAAAAAATACGATTGTATGATAATCGTGCTTACGGGATTATAGGGGTCTTTCTTCGCAAAAAAAGAGAAACACTGTTTTCGGTTTTTTTTTTCGCAGAATAAGAAAATACGATTTATTCTCACTGTAGGCATATTATTATGTTGAGATACTTAAAAAAAAATTTTCATGAAAAAGAAATATGAAAATTAGGCCCTTGGCAGCTAGTTGTCGAAAACTGTAGGCAGAGTAACTCGTGAAATTCCTATTCGAAATCAAAAACCAAAATTTTGTCTATTAGTAGGTGTTTATTATGGCTTGTACTTGAACGAAGGGTTTAAAAAAAAAAGAAATTTCAATTTCAATTTTCAATTTCATTTTTTCTTTTCATTAAAATTTTTTTAGGATATCCCCAATTAATATATAATAATATGCCAAAAGTTGAAATAAATCATATTTTCTTATATTGCAAAAAAAATACCCCTGTCGCAGCATCTGCATAACATAGCGAATTTCCAAAAATTGGCGGATCTCATCTAAGACCTGTACCTATTTAAAATAGTTTAGCTTTCTAAGAGTAAAAGAATTTTTAAAATCGGCTGGGTAATTAGTTTTGGTATTTTTGGGGACCCAAGAACCCGAACGGATTTTGTGCAGCATAGTTGTATCCATCTAAAATAATTTAGTTCTCTAGCAGTGAGAAATTTTTTAGAATCGGTTCGGTAGCTTAGCTTATTACTGGCGTTTTCGAATCTGCAAGATCCCGGTGGACCTCATTAAAAAATCAGCTCGACCGTATATTCTAGGCGGACTTTATATATATATATATATATATATATATATATATATATATATATATATATATATATATATATATATATATATATATATATATATATATATAGGATATTTTACCTTTCTAACAGTAGAAGTATTTTCAAAACCCTTTGTGTAGCATTCTACACCGCATTTGCATCCGCTGGACAATTGTGGATCTCAGATAACACAACCTGTCCCTATCTAAAATAGTTTACCTCGGTAATAGTAAAAAAATTTTCAAAATCGGTCAGTTATTTTATTTTTGACACTTTTATGTCCCACTGACGCTGTCGGACCTTAGATAACGTAATCTATATCTAAATAAAACAGTTTAGTTATCTAACAGTGAAAAAATTTTCCAAATCGGTCGGTTAGTTTATTTTTACCACTTTTGGGTCCCATGGACCTTGGCGAACCCTACATAACGTAATGTATATCTATCTAAAATAGATTAGTTCCTAACAGTGAAAAAATTTTCAAATCGGTCAGTTAGTTTATTTTTGACACATTTGGATCCTATGGAGCCTGGCAGACCTTACATAACGTAATCTATATTTATCTAAAATAGTTTAGCTCTGTAACAGTGAAGAAATTTTCAAAATCGGTCAGTTAGTTTATGCTTGACACTTTGGGGTCCTATGGACCCTTACGGACCTTACATAATGTAATCTATATCTATTTAAAATAGTTTAGCTCTGTAACAGTGAAAAAATTTTCAAAATTGGTCGTTTAGTTTATTTTTTACAATTATGGGATCAGTAAACCCTGGCGAAACTCATACAACTCTAGTACTCTAACAGTAAGAAAAGGGTTCTAGGGATCTCATATAATTTATGGCAGTCCGTAAGGTTATTGCGGACATCATTTAATTAATTAATTCAAATACTTTAACTTACTAACTGTGAAAAAATTTTTAAAATCGATTGGGTAATTAAGTTTTGGCCTTTTTAGGTCCCGAAAACCTTGACGGATCTCACATAAAATACCTTAAATCCATTGTTTAACTTTCTAATATTAATAATTATTAGTGAAAAAATTTTCAAAATCGATTCATTTAAAATTTTTTTCCGTGCATACATATGTACAATATGTACATATTATGTTGTTTTGTTTCATATTTAATAATATTATATCATAACATAATGTTCAATTTCGTGTTGCTTTAAAATTCAAAAAAAAAAAAAAAAAAATCTTCATTACATAAGCTTAGAAAATCTGCTTAATTTTTATTTTTCAACTTGAGACAGAACTATGCTAATTATAATGCAATAAATGAGAAACAAAGCTTTCTATATTATAATACATGCATGTGGCTAGATTTCAGTTGTTCTCACAAAATTCTTTAAAAAAAATGAAATATTTTTAAATTTTATAAAGAACTGAGACATAAATATAAATTACTTATCAGACTAACAAAGAGAGAAAGTTAATACAAACCTGAAAATTTACATTTTCTCGAAAAATACTTAAAATAGAAGAAAATTATAAGAATATTTTCTTCATAATTTTTTTTTGGTTTTTCAACGATCTAAAAATCGAACTGTCTAATGATAGGATCGAATGATAAAAAATGATAAAAAATGGCCAGAGAACCTACTTCTGGGCATCCGATGTGTCTGGTTAAAGAACTTAACCAAGTCAGTTTGGATTTCAGTCCGCACACAAAATTTCATAAGCATTAAACGTTTCGTTCGAAAGTTATCGTGGCGACACACACACACACACACATATATATATATATATATATATATATATATATATATATATATATATATATATATATATA
Source organism: Brachynemurus nebulosus (assembly GCA_035578155.1). NCBI lineage: Eukaryota > Metazoa > Arthropoda > Insecta > Neuroptera > Myrmeleontidae > Brachynemurus > Brachynemurus nebulosus. The sequence goes on along the minus strand of JAPWDM010000001.1, from coordinate 51,562,928 downwards.
TAAATCTCATGTCACAATGTTGGGCTACGATAAACGGCGGAACTATTGAACCAATTTTGGCCAAATTTGGTAACTATCTATAATTTGGTCCAACTTAAAAGATAGCTGATAGTTTTTATCTCAATTATTGACCTTAATATTTCCTTTAAGTATTTTAATAACAATATACTATTTTGTACTTAAAATCTATATAAATCTGAAAATATACATACTATCGTATTGAGACTAAAAATAGCTTGAAAACTGAGGTATGGAGTAAGGAGGGTGTTCTGCATATTTAACTATAGTATATTATATTATTATATATCTATGTATTTAATATTATTCGGAGCTATTCTACAATATTTTGAATTGCTTATAGTATTTTAAATTAATATTTGCTTAGGTTTATCAAAAAATTATATGACAATTTTATTTAATTGACTTATTTGTAAGTATGTATAAAATAATTATCAATAAATTAAATAATATATTAGTATTTTGTTAAAAAGTCACTGGTTAACTATAGAGATATAAATCTGCTAATTTATTTTAGAAAGAGAAAAGTAATAATAAAAAGAGACAAATCAAAGGGTTGGCCATGATCTTTTTTTAGTCTCAACACGACTGTACGTATGTTTGTTATTGATTGTTGTTTCCATAGTTTCAAAGTATGTACTGGCAAAAATTTGAACATCTTTTACAACTGACATAAATTAATAAAAAAATTTTACTATTTATTTAAATAAATAAATTTAAATTTTACGAGTCGTATGGCGAGCGGAGCGAAGCATTACATGGAATTAACCTTTCATAGAATTTTGAACTGTTTAGCGAGCGAAGCGAGGCACTTTATAGGTGAGTCGTATGGCGGGCGGAGCGAAGCATTACATGGAAGTAACTTTTTATAGAATTTTGAACTGTTTAGCGAGCGAAGCGAGCACTTTATAGGCGAGTCGTATGGCGAGCGGAACGAAGCACCACATGGAATTAACCTTTTATAGAATGTTGAATTATTTAGCGAGCGAAGCGAAACATTTTATTCTCGCGGCTATTCTCAATCCCATACAATTTAAAATTGGCTAAACTATTTTCAGCTTTATTAGTAAATATTGATTTGATTGTATCAAAATCATAAGAAAAAATTAATTCAATCAATTTTAATTACTGAGTCACAGCAACGCGTGTTCGGGTCAGCTAGTATATATATATATATATATATATATATATATATATATATATATATATATATATATATATATATATATATATATATATATATATATATATATATATATATTCGTATTCTAAGGACCTCAAAACATACATATTTCTGTTATGGTCCCGGACTTAGGTCACACCTGCTCTAATAGCTGAATTTCCAGTTTTGGAAATTCGCTAAAAATTGAAAACACAGTGTTTTCTTTTTGCTAAGATAAAACCCTCGTAACCCCAAAAGTTGCAAGTTCTTTTTTTTTACATCATAGTTGATGTTGATCATTTGAAAGTCTATACACAATTGCTCCAAAATTAGCACACGGCTAAACATTTCAAACCATACAATAGAGTAGCACAAGTTGACGTATCGCTTATATTTTACCGAGTAGTAGATGGAGCTGGAGTGGTAGGAGCAATCACAGGTGCTACTCGAGGTAGTACTCTATAACTAGCTATAACTTCGGATCTAGTGCTCTGATTTTTAGGAAATTAGGTAATAAGCTTCTTAATATAGGGTAAGTGCGGGAGAGATGCCACAGTAGCCATAGTTGATCCATTGATTGATAGATAGCGCTATTAATGGATTATATGTTTAAAATAATTTACTTATTTAAGCTGTATATGGCAACATTTATGATTAGCCTATCGGTTTAGTAATTATCCAAGCTTTTATTATTGAAAAGTAAGTTTTTTAACATAATATTTTACCAAGCATTTAATTGATTAGAATTTAAGAATGTATATTTCATGGTGTTAATGAAAATGAGTTTTGTTATTAATTTAGGTATATTTTAAAAGTACTGTATAAAATTTTAGTTTGGAATTCCGCACTATGCTTGCTATAGCAACATGCGGCATCTATCCCAACAAAAAGGAGAGATGTCGCATTTAAAGTTGGTATAGATGCCGCATCATATTACATGTTAAAAACATAGACTTATATACCTTAATTATGCAATTTTTTTTTGGACTGTAAATTATGCCACGTAAATATAAAAGATCCATTAATGAATCAGGAAGAGCTCTCATATTAGTGAAGATAACGAAAATAATGATGATTGCCTGTGTATTGAATGTTTTGAAAAGTACTCAGAAAAAAAAAAGAATTTTGACTGGTTAAGATGTATAAAGTGCCAAAAATGGTTACATATGGCATGCATAATGTATGGAGATGTGTGTAAAATGCAAAATTTTTAATATGAACTATGCGACGTCTCACTTTTTTTGATGCGGTATCTCTCCCATAGGTGTGGGACAGACGCCACTTTGCAGGCTCTACAAAATTGTTAATTATGAATCCTTTATGACTCAAAATTTAAAACTATTTATAAATAATTTTAAAGAACAATGTTCACATTTATTATGTACCAAATTTCAAATCAATTAAATGCATACTTCAAGAATTATCAAGTGTTTTTAATATGTGCGGCATCTCTCCCGCATTCACCCTAATGTACTAATGTAATATATGTAATGTAATTTTTCTAATCATTAAAACTGTATAATATAAGCCCTTAAAATAATATCGAATCACCCAATTAAATATATTTCACTTACAAGTAAAGGTCCCGAGGCCGCACCTATCGATTTCTATGAAACTTAAATATATTGTAGAACACTAAAAACTAAGGGACAAGTATTTTTTTTTATTTGCGGAAAAACGGTTTGAAGGGGTGAAATCGCCCTCCAAAAATTGGAGTAAAAATTTAATTTTTCAAATATCTTGAAAACAGTAAGAGATAGAGCAAAAGTTTAAATTGGCGATATTGCTTTTTTTTAAAGAGCTATCTATTGATATGCAATTTGTTCATATTACATCAACAGGGGTGGTTGGAGGTTAAAATTTGGGGGTTGATTTTTCAAAAAGGGGTGAAAAATAAACAATATAAAAATTTTGTTTAGAGATTTGAAATCTACGTCAAAAAATCTAATTGACCTATTTTTGCTCAATGCCCTAATATTAAGTCTAGGGGTAGTTAACTTGAGGGTGACTATGCCGAATAGTCGTACAATTTGGGTATTTCAAGAAGTTCTTCTTCATGGAAAATAGCTTAAGACAATTAGAATAACGTAGAAATGAAATTCTCGAATTCAAAATTGAGTTTGAGCAACATTGGAGAGGGGGTGAGTCACCCTCTTAAATTACATACTAGTTTATATACACTAATTTTTGCTATTAACACACTGATAGTGGGTAAAATAATGTCACAATAAGTGGTTCTGAAGTTGGACTATCATATGTAAGGTCTTTATTAGTCTTTATAAGTAGGTATCTACTTAGTTTTTAGTGTTCTACAACATATTTAAGTTCCATCAAAATCGATAGGTCCGGCCTCGGGACCTTTACTTGCTAGATATAACATAATTTATTTAAATTAATACGGACTGACTATAATTAAGTTTTCCTTGCATATAATAACGATATTTTTTAGTCCCGCCCCTATGTCAGTTCCAAGAAATTATATTTAAAAGAAATATTTATTTTCGCTTATGGAAGGTTAGCCAAATACCCCCTAATGGTTTCATTATGAAGAAAGTTGGATCATCTTGTAACGGTAGCTTTGTGCGATGATGTAGCCTAACTTCAAAATTACGAATTATTGCAACGACTCCCACTTTCATCTGCATTAATACAAATCGCATACCTGCAATGCATGGTGAAATAAATGATATTGTTTTCGAAATTTAAAATATAATATTTAATTACCAGAACACTGTCGCGGACCTTCACTAAATGCTAAAAACGAATTTTTCGCTATATCTTTCCTACGTTCATCATTGAAACGTTCCGGATCAAAGGTGTCTGGATTAGGAAAGTACTGTGGATCTCGCATTATTGAATAAAATGAAATTATAACACGTTGTCCAGGTTTAACTTCTAATTCTGGCATGCCATCTTTTGCTGGTGGCATCTTGTATGGTACAACACATTTTTTTTTTTCAAACACTGCTGGAGTACGTAACCTCAAAGCTTCTGAAAAAACAAATTATTACTGTTGATGAGCCATCTTAAGACTGATACTAGCAAGGAGGGGTCACACTGTGTGGGTCACCGATTTAACCGAATTTCCGTAAAGAGGTTCACTAGTGTAGCAAATCTCCAAAGCCCTAGGGTGCAGCACTTCGAAATAATGGAGCAATATTTCTTGAAAATTTTATTATTACCATTAGTACAAGTTCCAAAAATTAAGCGCTATTCATATTTGCTTAGAGAAAAACGAGAAATCTCATCTTGTGAAGTTACAATACAAATCCACTTACTAATCCACCATCAATTATTAGCAACAATTTTTCAAAAAATAATCAAATACCCATGGTTTGCGAAGCTTTCCCACTAAAGAGACATTTTTTAAAACGTAAATGAGATATTTTTTTCGCTTGATAAACTAAAAAAGAATTTTGCTTGCTCAGATGTTGCATTCATTTCTTGTAGTAGATACCAATTAAATTTATGTTTTATTTTTGTCTCTACGATGACTGTCATCCAAAAAAACTGTACATTTGAACAAGAAAATCAATAAAAACTACTATTTTATTCCTGAATATCCATTGCATTTTATCATTTTAAAAAAGTGTATTCCATAAGTAGAATTCCATAAGTCTATGTTATTTATAATTCGAATTATGTTAGCAAATGAATATTTTTTATGAAAAAAAAAAAAAAAACTAAATACGCTGCTCACTTCGCCAAGAAAACTTTCATAAGTTCGAATTTTTGGAACTTGTACTACTAGTAAGCCTAAAATTTTCAAGAGATATTTCTCCCTTAATTCAAAGTGTTGCGTTCTAGGGCTTTGGAGATTTACTACACTAGTGAACCTCTTTAAATACACGGAGACTCGGCCAAATCGGTGACCCACACAGTGTGACCTCTCCTTGTAAGATATCAAATCTCAGAATTCGAATAAATGTCCGCCACTCACATTCTGATACATCAGGAATTCAAATCAAGCTCTCTAAGAGATTGGGAAGTACTTTTAGCCCAAAAATGAGAAACTTTGAAGATAACAGTGATTCAAATATTTGGAGCTGACTTTAAATTCTTGTTTCAAATAACATCCATGTCTACATCAAACTAAATTGCAGATTAAGATTAAATATGACATGGCTGTTCGTAAGGCTATGCTTATTTGGGAAACTTATAGCAATAATATAACATTACCTATAAGTACAATAAACTAGTGCTTGTCATTAATAATGTTAGGGGTGTGACGAAACTAGAAATACATTTTATATACTGATAAGTCCCACCATGCTTTTATTCTAGTTGCAGCATATTAATTTCAAGTGTGTTAAAGTAAATGCCAGTGGTATCATTTATAAACAAACCAGACAGGTGCATTAATAAATAAAAAACAGGTACATTTTATGATAGACTGACTTCAGAAGCACTTCGAAAATTTAGCATATGGAATAGCTGCTGCTATAGATAATTTTTTGAAGTCATTTAAGTCGTAGAAATCTTGTCCGCGTTATAAAAGACTTGACTGTAATATTAAAATACCTCTGTCGTAGCGAATTTCCTCCTACTAACTTATTTTAGTTCAAAAAATAATTCTTCAAAATACTACAAGACACAACTAATAAGACTTTTGTCTAATATAGACACCAGTCTATAGAATTTAACTTATCAATTAGGAAAATAATTCAAATGCCACTGAATATCTTAAATAAGTTTAACAAATCAAAACGACACTGTCTTGTCGTCATTAAATTGCGTAAGATCCGACACTGAGTACCTATTTAAAAGTGGTCAAATGGGAGTGAGTTAGTAAACGCAATGGCAGATATGACGAATTTATAACGATTTTACGAAATTAACGATAGGAGCAGATAATTGTCCTACCGACTGTGCCAATTAAGTTCACTGAAAAATAGTAGTTTTTAAAAAGAATTACAACTTTATTTAAATTAATCTTTAATTGCAAACAATAATTATTATTACAATAGAAATTTAAGTGTGTGATATAGTCGACTCTCGTTAATTCGAAATTCAAGGGGCTCTTAAAATATTACGAATTATCGAGAGAGGTTCGAATTATCACAGGTAACAATTTTAATTTTTTCTGTCTCTTTCTCTCTGCAGCTTTGAATTGCCGAGTGTTTGACGCCGATATATATATATATATATATATATATATATATATATATATATATATATATATATATATATATATTTGTTATTCCATGTGAAAGTTACACATTTACATAAATAATGAAAATTAAATTTAAAAATACGTACCGTGTACGACACAGTCTAAATATTTCATCTCTTGCATAACACCATCATACGTCATTTCACCATTATTTTTTGCAATTACTTCTTCAATTTCATTCCACAATTTCTTTTGAACATGTGGATGTGAAGCAATTTCGAACAATGTATAACTTATGGCAACTGAACTAGTTTCAATGCCGTCTGTGAAAAATGTGATTAGTTGCGCCGCTATATATGTTTCATCGAAATCTATATAAAAAAGGGAAAATTATTAACTACTATAATAATATCTGTGAGATATAACCGAAAACGTAGAAATATAATTATAGTATGAAAGGACAAATACAATTTATATTTATATTTATACATTAAAAAGAGACAAGTATTATAAATAGCATATGAAATATTTCTTTGTTTAAGATACCTTGAGTTTTAAAATAAAACTGAAGCATACTCAGCCATTTTTGTGTTAGGAAATTTGGAAAAATAATGTTATAAAAGATAGCTATTTTCGCTTTTTAAATTGCTTTTTACATTATGTTTCTTTACAGAAAGTATTATGACAATTTGTTTTGCTGACGAATATGAAAAGTTTATTAGAGAAAAAGGAGAAAGAATAATTATATTTCACCGGTAAACTTTTTTGACTAATTTTTGACATATGTAACCAGTCTGTCTGAAAAAATATTTGCGTAATACACATTATATGTTAAACAATAACGTATAATTACATACCAAGTACGTAAAAGATGTAAGGCATGATAAAGTTCATTTCGGAAAAATTGACTACCTACTTTAATTCAAGAGTAAAAGTAGTCAAATCAATTAAAATGAACTACGTACACAAATAAACATCAAATTTCGTTGCCGCCACTGTTTAGAGTTAGCACTATTTATGTTTCAAATAAACAATGTTGTTATAAATCCTCTTATAATACATATTATATTCTTACGTTTTGGCTATAACATTATAGAATGCTCCCTTACAGAGTAAGAAGTTTTGTCTTTAGGGAGACAAGAAAACATACCGTATTCTTTGCATTTTTGCTGCACTTCAATCATGAAATCCATAAAATCATTATAAATTGCGTTATTTCGTTTTCGATAGTTGATTTGTTCTTTAATTAGATTTCTAAGGAATTCATCTACATCTTTTGGAATCAAGCTAAAATATAAAAAATAATAATTTTAAAAATACTAAAAGCAACATTTTTTTTTGTTTTTTTGGCGAACAGTTACTTACGTGACACCAAAGAACTTTGCAATTCTAGGTGACAGAAAAATTAATAAAAATTTTATGTTTGTTTTGTAGTCATCGGTATTGAAAATTTTACGTCCTATTTGTCTAAATTCAGAATTTGGATCATCGAATGCATTCACTTGTAAACTCATGGCGCATGAAGCCACGGAGGCCACTGTATATTTCAAACATATTTCTTTCGTTTCGACACCTTTCCCTTCCAAATTATCCTGATCATTTGCGATGGAGTTAACTAAACGTTCTGCTGCACGAACCATTTGTGGGAACATCATTTTCACCTTTAATGTGAATTTAACATATAAGATTTTGATTTTTATTATTTTGATTATAATTTTATATTTACCCGACCACTACTCAGTCCTGGGCTCACTTTTGATTTCACTGCTTTCCATTTTTCACCGTCTAAGGCCGATAGATTTTTTGTCAAAAGTGGATTATTTCTTTCATTTAATTCTACGCCATTTGAATTGAACGAAGAAAAATCTTTGATTAAGATTGCTCGTATTAGATCTAGGTCTCGGATGAAAATAAATGGCTGTCTCATGTTGAAAAAGCCAACATATTTATAGTCAGAAAATGTTCTGAAATTAAGAAAAATTATCTGTTATCAAAAAACTTAGGACCGTGGTTCTATATGCTAGCAATAATGACCAGTTTTAGTATTCTTAATCGCCTTTTTAAGGGATCCCGCCTAAGTTAGAAGAGGGACAAGGAGATAAATGCATAATAATTCTCAACGGGCTTATGTTTCACTTGGTTATATTCAACGTACTTCACTTACTTACGTTGCTTATACCCGTCGTACTTACGATGCTTACATTTTTTAAAAATCTGCATTACAATACGCAGCGCCCGATATAGCTTTTAGCCGCTTCGGGCAAAAGTAATATTTGCCGCCCCTTACAATGACACCATATAAATCATAAACATATTATCCTAGAGATGGTACAATTTTTAACTGACGTACAAGAGGAGGTTATCCATTTGACTCGTATGCATGTAATATTGTCAAAATTGTATGATATTCACGTACCGTAAAACCGTCTAGACACTTTTTTACAGTTTTTGGTATAATTTTATGTTTATACATGTTTCCTTCATAGATATCACCAATAAAAGTATTACCATTAGAAAGAGCCTATATTATTTGTTATATCCCTGACACATTTGTTTCATTATAAGTAAAAATAAAAAAAATAAAAAATAATTAGTAAGTGTCCGGGTCTACACCCCAAATCCGTCTTGACCCGGACACTTACTTAAATAATGTAATAACATGCAAACTAACCTCTCCCGTCGGGGTTAAGACAATGTTTTATATCGTATGATGTCTTTGAACCTGTCAAAGGCTTCAAAACATTTTGTGGAAAGGGAGAGGGGTCAATACATAGTATGCCTCTCTATGAAGTAAACATGCGATATGACACCAGAAGGAGGCATAAACCGCGTAATTCTGGCGGGAATGTAACGTATGGATAGTGGAAGTTACAGCCAGTGCGAATCGCGACCATAGTGTAATAAACTGATGTGTCCGGGTCTAAACGGATATATGTATATAGCATGTATTTTTTTTATATATACATTGAATATAACTTCAAACATCATTAAATGATGCGCGATAAAATTCTGAACATATACATATCAAAATTAAAACAATATGACAATTATGACGAAAATTGCATGTCTAAGTTAGACACACATTTTATTTCTTTGAAAAACTGGAGAATAGTAATCCTGTAAAATGAGATAGTAAGAGTTGAAATCTGTAGTTTTTATTGGTACAGCTGTTTAGAGGATGTTTTTCTCTCTCTAATGACGTCAAGAACAAATGTTTATTGTAGCAGGTTAATGTAAAAACTACTTACTTATCAGACACTACTTATATATCAGACAATTTTCTCTTCAGAATCGTGTTCTACGGATCCGAAAAGGGATAGCGCCCCTACTCTCGCCTCTTCCCGTTCTTATCATATAGGCTATATAAGTCTAATTTTTTCAGTTGAAAAATTCGACTAAAAATTACCGAAGAAGAAAGAAAAGATTGTGAACTTACCACCAAATGGGGCTGTGATTGATCGCAACAGTCTCAGTTTAAGCAAAATTTTGAGCACATTTTAGACAGTGATTCCCAAATACTTCAAAGTTCACTTGTACCAATAAGACTGATAAGGAAAGTTGGCAACAATGAAAAGTTTTATGGAATATATGCTCTCCCGCCTTACATTAAATACAAATTAAACAACATTAAATACAAATGAAGGAAAGTTTTATGTAGATAATCAAGTGAAGGCTCTTAAAACAACTGAAATTACAGCTTCGAATGGTGTTTGTGTACAATGTGATGCTACATTTGCGAACTTGTGTCAAAATAATTTAATATTTTAAGTAGGAGAAATGAAGAAAACATTCAAGCAGTAAGCTTCGAGCTATCTATTCTGCATGCTAGAATCCGATTCTTCGAATTTCTTTTGCGAATTTATCATACAAACTGCTTGTAAAGAAATGGAGAGTAACAAGTGAAAAAGATAAAAGAATCTATAGGGGAGACAGGGGCTAGTATTAACGGGGGTAAGTATTAACAGGCCATTTTCCGCCAAACTACGGCCGAAAAAATTAAGTACGTCCGGTTGCTGTCATCAGTAGATGACCACGGACACGTTGTGACCAATTAGTCTTCGGCCGGTTGCCGCAAAACAAAGTTGTGAGTAAGGCGTAGATTTTATTAGGTAAAAGAACATTTTTAAGTCGAGTGTTTTTTGATTTGAAGCATGATTGTATACCTAAAAGAGACTAAATTTATTTCAAACGGTAGCATATTCCATCTGGTATTGTATTTTGTTTAAATTTTACCGCATTATCAACGTATTCTTTTTGAAAATTTAAATTTGTAAAAAATTTACCTTCGGGGCAAGTATTAACAAAATGCATGGGGTAAGTATTAACATGTTAACATTTACCTCGTTTAAATTTTATGCAACAAAGACTATGTTGTTAACTTCCCTATAAGGAGGTTATTGTGTTCATCCCGATTTCAAAATCCAAATATCGTCATTTTCAGGTTTCGAGGTTACCAAAATTTTTTTCGTGACATTGCCAAATATGTTTGCATGTATGTGTGTGTACATATGTGAGTGTTAAATTTAAATGGTTTTAATTTTTATATCTTTTCTGCAGTGATCAGAGGAAGAGTTTTGCTTGATCTGAGTTATCATATATTTCAAGAATTATAATAATGTTAAATAAGACGAAGACTAATTTTTTAATAAGTAAATATTTTTTAATATAGAAGATATTAAACGATTGTGGTTGTCTATCGAAGACTGAAAATTTACCAATTTTTGTTTCGTTATCAAGGTCAAAGAGACGTAATTTGCTACTTAATAAGGACTGACTAACTATTGCTTCAGAAAAAAATTAAAATAATGATTAACTTTAACTAATTAAGTAAAGATAAATCTAAAATAAGAATTTTCTATGTCAAATTAATTCCTTTCTAATAATAAATACGTTAAATATGATACTTTGTTTTATTTCCTATAAGTACATATCTACAAAATATCATAATCGTATTAGAACTCTAATGTTAATACTTACCCCAACGTTGTTAAAACTTGCCCCAAAAGTAGGGTAAGTATTAACAAACACATTTTTTAAGAAAATGGGTTTTTCCATAGAAAGTACAAGGAATATGTAAGTTTTTTTTATCAAAAATTATAGACAGATAGTTGATGCTTCATAATGTTTACAAAAAAAAAATCGCTAACTAGTTTCATTTCCGTTTAATATGTAAAAAAGTAAAATCTGTTAGTACATGCCCCTGTCTCCCCTACTGAAACAAAGCAGAGGATACAAAAGAATTTTAAGGGATGGGGTTGCAGATTGATATTCATAAACCTGACTTTGGGAATACTAACGATGAGAACACTTCACGAAGATTTTTCCAAGACCCTGATACATCTGCGCGCATTACAGGTATTGATATCACTTTGATAAAAAGATTCTAAGTAATACTAGAAGCTTTGAGCAGTGGACATATGATTGATGTAGAAAAATTTTTTGCATATGAATCTAATCCATGGGGCCAAAGTGATTTCAGAATTAATATTACCAATTGGTAGCCTATCAGAGGGGGCTGCAGAAGCCCGTAATAAACATTACCATTTATATAGGCTGAACTTCGCGAGGGTATTTTCCCGAGAAATGTGCAACAGAGACATTTTGAATAGGATTTTGCTAACTTCTGACCCTTTGTTGAGTAGCTGCAAGCCAAATTCAAAAAAGAAAAGTAAACCATTTTGCAGTGAAACCTTGCAACTATTTACTTCAGTAGCCGTAAAAGATAAAACCACGGAAGAAACAGAAGATGACGATTTTAACTAATTTTATTATATTTTACTCTATTTTATTTTTTATTTAATAATAAAACGTTTATTTACTTCTAATTTGTATTTTTTACCAAGTGATAGTACAAAATACATTAATATAATTTTGGCCAGAAATCAGACCTAAATACTCCTCTGTGCAACAGTTACGCTGAAGAGTGTTATAATAAAATTGAGTCAGCTTTTAAAGAAAAGCTCAAATTGTAGGACTGGGAAAATGAAAATTCCTCATACTATTGTAGATAGTATACAGGGTGTTAGTCAATAAGTGCGAAATATTTCAACAGGTGATTGTTGAAGTTCTTTTATGAAAAAAGTTCATATAAACCCAGGTCCAAAAACGCTTAGTTTCCAAGATACAGGGTGTTCAGTTTCTCGTCTTTTTTAATATTTTCTTAAATATTTCAAAAACGTTTTGAGATATTGAGACAAAATTTTGGACACGCTATGACAGGATAAATTCCCATATTCTAAAGCACACAGAATATTTCCTTTCAAACCAGTGGCGTCCGTACGGATGTACGTCATGTAATGATATAAAAATATGTCATGTGATGACATATTTTTGAAGAAAAAAAAGGCACGCAAATGATTTTTTTCAAATGTTCCATAAATTGTTGACAAAAATGATCTCTTAGTATTTTATCGCTCATGTAGTCGTTTTCAAGATAAAAAATAATTTCCAGTAACTGTTCCTACCACAAAACCCGTATGGACTATCTAGTAGCCCATCTATTCTGTATCTTGGAAACTAAGCGTTTTCGGACTTGGGTTTATATGAACTTTTTTGCATAAAAGAAACTCAGCAATCACCTGTTAAAATCGTTCGTACTTATTCACTAACACCCTGTATAAAAAGATATTAAAACAAACGCAGAAGAGCAAGAATATTTAAAATTTAACGTTAGTTTTGATATAATTAGAGCAATTACTCAATTGCGAATGGGACATGATCTGCAAACCTGTATATTTTCCAGCACTATTAATTCAATTAAAATTAAATTGAAATAATCCTTGTAATATGTGCCGAAACAGTAATGATATTCTCTGTCACTTCCTAATAGAATGTCCAGCCTTTGAGTATCTTAGAGAAAAATTATAATCTGTCTCCAAGTTTGTTTAATAATAATTGTGTTAATAATTATTAACACAAAACGCAGTACAAACCAGCCTACATAATTTGTTAAACATAGGTAGGTAGCATACAAAAACTATACTGTATCTGGTCATATCTGAATGCTTACTACAAAATTGAATGTTTTTAATCTAATTGTAAATTATAATTTTAAATATATTTTATGTCAAATTTTTAAGTAGTGTATATAGCATGTTTTTGTAGGATAAATTCTAAATGTTATTTTTATATATTCAAATCTTTATTTTAGAATTTTTAATGTATTTTTAAAAGTTGTGCTTATTATAAATTGAGTCGTCGAACGGCAAATTAGTTAAATCCAAAAAAAAAAAAAAAGACAAAAAAAAAAACAACAGATTTTAGTTGCTATGGATACTTCAGTTCATCTGCTATATGTTCATGTTGGGCAACAAATCAACAATTCTAAAATAAACTCTATCCCACTGAAAATAAATGAAGAATATCTCAAATGACCACAGTTCCAAAATCAGTTCTGTCCTTTAACAGTTTCAAAGTAAGTTACATCCCACAGACAATAATGGCTGCCCTCTAGATGTAGTAGCAAAACCAGTTTAATCCTTCACTAATCTAGTACATGTACTTTAGTTTCAGTAGTAGAGTGACTATTTTTGCAGTATTCTACAAAGACATAAATTATTGTCATTTTTACTACATAAAATTGTTCTAAAAACAGAAAATATGTATGTTCATTCTTTTACCTTCTACCAGGTTTTTGACTGCTTTTGCATCTGTTAGCAATTTCAAAATGATTGACGCTTTATTTCCAAAACCAGTTATATCCAACTGAAAGGTCCAAAATAAGTTACGTGGGTTTTATTTATTTAAATATAATTCTTGGTGCTTTCCCTACATTATACAGATTATTACTAGATATCAACATGAATTTAATACGTTTTTTGACAAAAAAAACCATGCAGTGATTTATTATTGTAATATAACTAACAGTTTCTACTGAATAATTCGGAATCGTTTGAGATGCATATAGCTGGTTTTGCCGTTGGACGACTCTATTATAATTTGTAAATCTTGCCAATCATACGACATAAATTCTATGATATATCAAAGCATGCTGCTACTACTACTACTACTACCTATTAATTCATTTTTACTTTTCATATAGTGACGCCGGAATTTGATAAAAAAAAAATAGTACCGACTAGTATTTTTTATTCCTATTTAAATTTTTAATCGATTGAAAAAGAAAAATCAGCCACCACAACGCTCTTGGTTACTTTTTGTTAAAAATTTGGGTTCATTCGTCCGCCTCATAAAACTAAATATTAAAGAATTGATATGTACTTACTTATATACTTCCAAATGTATATGTTGTATTGGCCTTCTTATAAGAAATGCATCTTTCATATTACCAAAACCAATTGTAGGTGGTAAATGTGGTAAATTTCGCTTTTTCCAGTAGTCGTAGTTCCATGTCAAATATAAATAAACACAATATATTATTACAACAATGACCAATAAGGTTTGTAACATGTTAATTGTTGTTATCATTAAAGAAAATATTTGTATATTTTGATGAGTTAATGCGTTCGAGTATTGTTTTGACCATTTATGACAAGTGCACACAGCAGAGTATTAATATTTATAGAGCAGAAATCTAAACGACGACGGCAGTACTGTCAGTTTCAATACGAAATGACAAAACAATTGCACAAGTTTTATTTAGCTGTATCATTGTAGTAACGATTATAGTGGGAGGTGGAAAAATAATTGTTGTGAAGCACAGAAATATGACTCACAATTTTTTTATTTTTTCAATGTCAGCTTTATTTTTTGCCACTGTCAGCATGGGAGAAATGAACGTATGTGGGTGGCTCCAGGAAAATTTTCAAAAATTAGTTAACATAATCAGTCCAAAAAGACATATCCGGAAAGCTCACTGAATGTAATTCACTGTCAATTTCGTTGACAGCAACTTACCTACTTGCTGCTTATCCAGCCTCGCAATTGGTCGGAGGGAAAGTTTATCGACTCTACGATTATAATTTATTATTACAAGAGAAAATATTATATAGCGTTCTTAAAATCACGGATCATATTTTACCCATAGATTAATTACTTGCTTCGATAAACTTTTAGATAATTATATAGAATTGGAACCACTGAGTATAAAGAGGGAGAATTTTTGTCAAAATCTATCCACTAACGGCCTAAAATAGGAGATGAAAATTTATAGAAACAATCGCTAGGTTCAGAATCGTGAATTTTTGCACAAGTTTTCTTTTAGTGACGCAAGTAAGCACCGGGAGAGGATTTTTGGAAATTCGTCTTCTAAGGGGTTAAAATAAGTGATGATAATGTATATAGAAAACTGTTGAGTCTATATAGAAATGTAAGATCTTACACAGATGTTTCTTATATAACACAGGTGAGCACTAAGAAGGGATTTTTGGAAATCTGTCCTACAAGGGGAGAAAAAAATAGTGGATGAAAAATTCTAAATTCTAATTCTTTAATAGTTAAAGGAGTGCCTAATAATGTGTATAAGGTTTCAGATCGATTGCATATAAAGTTTCTTTAGAAAAAAATTATTGTTTTAGCTTCTAACCCTGAATAATTCCTTAATATTTTCCATTCCACATATAATAGATAGGGTTCTCCATACTCCATTAGATTTCTTTCTTCAGGAAGCTTTATCAGTAATATAGGTCATTTTTTTAAAATATTTACTAGGTCCTTTTCATCACTATCGTCAACCAATTACTTTACTCGATATCTTTACAAATTATTTTTAATGTTTATGAATTTATTGTTAATTATAATTATATTCAAGTTCATACACTTCACAGTAATTAATTTTTTGCTACAATTAATTACTGCTTTTTCATAATTATCGGCAGCTAATAAATGCAATCGAATACGTAGGAGGGCTTTGAATAAATTTTATGTTTTTCAAAACTGGCCTGTATTTTTTGTAAGAAAGGTCACAAATAATGAGAAATATCATGATTTATATTTTACAAAAAAAAAAAAATTAATTTGCTAGTTCCACTGGAAGTAGGTCAGAGGTTTTCGTGATCTGTCGTAATCTGTCAATTACCTCCCTCTTTATACGCACCACTAAATGTCCGGTGCAACGGGAGATTAGCTAAAAAATACTCGGTACCAACACTGAAGAGGCTAGGAAAGTTCCACCTATTTGTGGATATAATAATAGAATTAATGGTCCAATTTTGAGCGATTTTTGTTCTGAAATGTTTGGCATTGCGGGGGATGAGTTAAAACAATGCTAGAACTGGATACCAATATTCGAAGGGCCGGGAAACTTTTGCTAAATTTGAATAATTCACATATTGGTAGAATAAAGTAGATGTGGCAACACAATCGAAACTTCATTTTCGGGCAAAGGGTAATCTATACATATAATAAAACTGTAACGAGACCGTTTGTGTATATGGAATATTTTTTGAAAATTGTACGGGTACTGTAAATAGTTATCGATGTGGATATCAAAATAACGATTTTTGAAATATTTGTCTGTCTGTCTGTCTGTCTGCCTGCCTACGCATCATGAAAAAACTACTGAAGACGGATTTTGATGAAATTTGGTGTAATGATAGTTTGGTGTATGATAATTATTACCTGGGTCCACATCTAAGATACTTTTTACACCGGGGAAATGTCGCATTCCCACAGGAAAAGAGAAAAACCATTTTGAGTATGTGCATACATTACGCAAAATCTACTGAACGGATTTTTATGAAATTTGGTGTGGTAATAACTTATTATCTACATTAACATTAGTATACTTGTTATTACGGTAAAATGTTTGCCTCCCTCGGGAAAATAATAAAAATCATTTTGAGCATGTGCGTGCATTACGCAAAACTATTCCTCTATGCAAATGCTTTATAATTATTATACTTATATACTTTTCATTGATTTTATGCGCGAACGATATCATGAGTACAGCTAGTTATTAATAATTAAATTTCATTAGTAAATTGCCTTTTGCCCGAAAATGAGTTTCAATAGTGTTCCGCCGTCCATTTTTTTCTATCAATATATGAATTCTTTCAGATTTGACAAAAGTTTTCCAGCGTTTTCAGTATACTGGTATCAATTTTTAGTATTTTTTATAATTAATATCCTGTAAGGTCGAACACCTAAAAATAAATCATTAAAATCAGACCATCAGTTTTGTTTTATAGCCGAAAATATGTGGTCCCAGTTGTAAATTATTACCTAAAAGTTTAGCGAAGCAAATGAGGAATTTGTGAACGAATAAAACGTGATTCCTAATTTTATGAACACTGTATTTCTATTGTAATCAGAAATCATAATCGTAATTTCGATGAACTTTCTTTTCGACGAATTGGGAGGCGGTGAAATTTTTAGTCGGTGAAGTTTCTGTCGATGAATTGAAATCGGTGAACTTTCTGAACATGTCTTTGGACTGATTATATTTATATATTTACTATTTTTTGAAAATTTTAATCTGAAAACTTCAGCTATTATAGCGGTGATAGCATAATTTTAAATCTTCTTTGTTATGATGAGACTTACTGAAATGCGTATTTGTTTGATTATTGCTTTAATTAGATAAATAAAGCTTATCAATGTTGCTATCGTTTATATAGACTTTATGAAAATTTTAGATGAAATCATGTTATTTATTAAAGCGCATTTATTAGTTTTAAAAATATGCCATAAATGTACTGGGTCGGGACTCAAAGTTAAGTTTACAAAAATTTAACCGAAATAACTTTGCTTCTTTCGTCTGAAGACCTTTTCCTTCCACATTGTCGTGATCGTTTACAATGAAGTCAACCAAACGTTATACCATACAGACCATTTGTGGAAACATCGTTAGAACCAGGTTTGCCAACTTTTCAGTTTTTGATAATTGGACAACGTAATTTAGAAAATGGGAAGGGGATTTCCATAAAAATAAATACATATATTGCAATTTAGAATCAATGCTTTTCTTTTATTAAATTTACAAGCCCGTATACCGGAACGCGATCATATGTACGAACAGTTTTGACATTTATATATTACTGAAAGAAACTGATAATAATTTTGACATTTGTTAAATACAGTATTTTGATCGTTTATTTACGTCTGATACTTAAACCATTCTATGTTTTCTACTTTGACATCTAGTTGTCACTCTATGTGTCATATTACTCATATTACACATCTGTTTCTATATCAGTTCCCAACTTCTAATGTCATTAATATTTCTCTGTTTGGATATAGATGTTGACATTTTGTAAAATAGAAACATTAATAAATAAAAAATTTTGGGTTGTATTTTTTTAAAAACATATTCATTGGATTAAAAAAAACTTTCTTTTATGCATATTAAGGAAAAAAAGTGGGTGTCTAATTTATTTGTCAATTTTTATAAGCCAGTTTAATTGCACACCTAAAAATAGTATTCCGGTATAGGGGCTGTTACGTTAGTGTTCTCCACAAGGTTTTTTATTTTTTCAAGAAACAAATGTATAGTACCTAGTTAAATTAAATTCTTTCATTGTGTCGTATTATTTGTTCAAAATATATTTCTAGGTCATTTTCGTCACTATCGTCAACCATTTATTTTAATACAAATTTTTTTAAATTATTTATGAATTTATTGTTAATTATAATGATATTCAAGTTCATACATTTAATAGTAGGTAATTTGTTGCTGTAAATAATTATTACTTTCTCATATTATAACTATCGGCTGCTAATATATTTGAATATGTAGGAAAGCCTTGAATAAATTTTAAAGTTTCCAAAACTGGTCTACATCTTTTGTAAGAAAGGGCATTAATAATGATAAAGATTGTTCCCTTTAATTTTGGGCCAAAATCTACACTTTAATAAAATTTTAATTTCCATTAAGTTCCACTGGAAATAGGTCAAAGGTTTTGGTGATCTGTCAGTGAGTACCAAAATTATTGATTTTTGGAAGTCTGTATTTCAAGAACTATTAAAGTTAGATTGATGAAATTTGTATAATAAGGATGATTTCGAGCATGTTATTGTGTAGGTAAAATTTTAATTCGCGGTATATCAAATAGCACAACTTGAGTTTGAATAGATTCCAAAGTGTCTTCAAATGTTTTGTGTAAATATAGACAATTTTGTGTGCACGTACGACTTGTGAGAATTTGTCTACGCGCTACCGCACTTATTAGTTTAATTAATTAAATCTATTATAATAAGGAATTTTTGGAGTCGGGAATTTTGGTTTTTTTAATTAACTTTTTTATTAGGTTTGAGTAGAGGGAATTTTTTATGGAAAAGGGGTGCTTATACACTGGAGAAAGCCCGATTCCAGTCTCCTCTTTCCTAAAAGAAATTTTAGGAAAGTGGAGACTGGAATGATTGATTCTCTCATATAAGGCAGTGATATATTCTTCTTGGGCGGTCAATTGTCTGTGTTGTTCGTGATACAGTTATTATTATATGTACGGTGAACGAGTTTTCTTGTTATACCAGCAATAAAAGATTGAGGAAACTTGTTTTTAACTAAGATGTTTTACCTATACTTGTATTTTATAGATAATTTATGGCCCTATTAAGAATACTGTATGCAATATTGTGTTTTACATGTACTGGATGATTAGAATGCCAGTTGTTTAATCTGGACGAACAATAAGGTTATCGATGCCGTATAGTCCAAAACCCAAAGTTTTTTTATTTTCTTCTACTGAACTTTAAACTGTCAGAGAATGAATTGAATATGTCAAGAATATGCTGCGTACCGTCATAAGGTACTGCTAGAAGTATACCATCAACATACGGTACAGTAAAATCCAATCTGTCCAGGCATTCGTCAACTAGCAGATCCATTACCATATTACATGCATAGCTACTTCCCTTTATAGGGAAACCATCCAACTGTTCAAGAAGGCCATCAGTAAGCCTACCAAAAACGTGTCTATGTTAGTGAAAGACTGTGTCCAATTTAGAAAAATACTAGTGGGGTAGTTGTAGCCAATAAAAAACAATAAATTTTTGATATAACACAGTGCCGATAATTTATTCCAAAAATTTTTACCAGGTACTCTTGCTGGAAATTATATCTGAGACATATAGTACGATTTTATAATTCTTAATCTTTACTACTTACATATTTATAATCATTTAAGTTTATAATCAATTAATTGACCCGGACAAATTACATGATAACTAAACGGTGGGTAAGCCTGATTAGAACCCAAAGGTGGTCTATCAAGCAAGACATCAATTATTGCGACAAAATTGCTAATGTGTGCTTAATGATACGATTACATTAACAACAGAATATACATAGATTTTGTTATATATGTATTTAATAGGTGCATTGTTTGTAACAATATAATATGCTTACTAAAATTATTTGTGTGTATGACCATACACCCCAATAATTTTTTTAGTCTTCAGACACCATTATTTTTAGTTATGGTTACTAAAAAACGTTTATTTGGTGCCGTGTTTACTCTAAATGTAGTAGAAATTCAGTTGTGATAACTAAAAATTTGTTTCAGTGTTTTCTTTTCAATTTCAAATATTATCGAGTGCTTATGAAACACTACTACGTATGCCGAACTTTTGTTCGTATTTAAATATATGCAGCATTCATGTTTGCTTAAATGTTTGCTTAATACAAGAAAAAAATTTTACTTATAGGTAATAATTAATAGATTTATTTTACCTATATGAGATCTGCACCGATCCTACGAATTCAAAAATGGATAAATTGTTTTAGATCTACGACGCAGCTATGTTACGGGAAGTCCATCAGGATCCCAGGATTTTGAAATATTTTTTATTATTTGAGAGCCAAACTATTTTAGATTAATGTAGGTTAAGCTCTATGTGGTTCACAGGGGTTCTTGGGTCGCAAGAGTGTTAAAAATAAGCTGCTTAATCGATTTAGTAAATAAAAATAATAAAGTACTTACAAATTTTTGTAACACAACGTTTAATAAATGTGGTTGCACAAATGAACAATTTTTTGATTCTGAAGTGGAGGTTAGTAACACAAAAATAGACAAAAAACAAGAAGATTTTTTAAAAAATGAATACATTTGCGAACTGAAAGATAAAATAATTATTTTAAAAGAAAACAACAAACTATTATAGGACAAAATCAAACTAGTAGAATTAAACAATGAATTAATAAATATTTGCAAAGTAAATGACACTTCACCGGTTAATACTAAAAATAAAAAACAGAAAAATATCAATTATGTAAATACCAAAATTAATAATTTAACTGTGAGTGATTCTAATGTTGATACTAATGTTATTGAAACTGAACCAAGGCCTTCAACGAGCGCGGTCCTGGAGACCAACATAGTTGGACCCGACGTTGCTGATATAGCAAGAAAAATTGACAAAGATGCTTCTAAGCATCCTAAGAAATTTACAAGACATCAATCTGAGATAGTGATTGGAAAAGGTGACGTTAAAGAAGGTGAAGGTTTTCAAGCAACTGAAAAGAAACTATGGTTGTATGTCGGAAGAGTAGCAAATGGCACTGAAAAGGAAAAAATAGAAAGCCATCTCCGCAAAAAATTTCCGCAACATACATTTGAATGTGAATATTTAAATAATAAGCCCGATAGCAAAAATTGGAGTTACAAAGTCGAAGCTCCAGTGGAACTGAAGGACAAGTTGTATGATCCTTATTCTTGGCCAATGAATACTGTTGTAAAAAGGTACTTTTTTCGAAGAGAGTCCGCCACATTTTAACAATACAAAAAAATTAAAGATTCTCCATTGGAATGTTCAGTGCCTTCGTAAAAAGGTAGAAGAAACTGAATTATTATTGGATCAAATACAACCAGATGTAATTTGTTTAAATGAACATTGGTTGACTGAAAATGAAATTAATTACTTTAAGATTAATAACTACAATTTAGGATCCTCTTTTTGTAGAACCAATTCGATACATGGTGGTGTTGCCATATATATTTCAAATAAATTAAGTTATACTGATATTGATGTTTCACATATTGTTAAAGAGTCCGTGTTTGAGTGTTGTGCAATTAAATGTGTAACTCCAGAGTTAGTAGTTTTGTCAGTATATCGAACACCGGATAATAAAAATTTTGATGAATTTCTCATAAAAATGGAAGAACTTTTAATAAAATTAGTAAAATACAAATGTCCTATCTTTATCTGTGGTGATTTTAATATAGATATATTGGGGTCTACTGATTCAAAAAGTAAGAAATTTTATAATCTGCTTATATGCTACAAAATTTATGTAACTGTAAATTCACCCACTAGAAAAACAAATAAAACAGCTAGATGTATTGACAATATATTGACGAATGTAAATAATAAACATATTAGTACGGAAATAATTGATACATGTTTGTCAGATCATTCGATTGTTATTATGTACTTTGACATTAATTTTAACTTAAAAAATGAATGTTTTAAATTTTTGACTAGAGATTTCAGTGTTGGAAATCATCTCATTTTTGATGTTTTATTATCTTGTGAAAGTTGGGATACCGTTTTTAGCTGTGTTGATCCTAACGATAGTTTTAATGAATTTCAAGAATTGTTCCTCTATTATTTTAATATAGCCTTTAGTAAATTTACAAAAATTATAAAATTAAATAAAAATAATAATAACAATAAAAACTGGATGACGCCTGAAATTAAAAATCTATCTCGAATTAAAAATAATTTATATTTTGAAATAAACGATACAGCGAAAGTAGGTTTAGATACAACCAAACTAAAAGAAGATTATAAAATAATTTGTAAAAAATTATCTGTTTTAATCAATGAAACTAAAAAAAATGTTTTTACTAATATTATAAATGAAAATTGTGGTAACAGAAGTAAAAAAATTTGGGATTTAATTAAAGAAAACAATACTGCAGATAAAACTGAAAACGGTATACCAAATTTCATGAATGTAGATGGCAAAATTATTCACAGTTTTAAAGAAATGACAAATAGTTTTAATGATTACTTCACTAATGTACACTCTAAGAAAAAAGGGTCAAAAACGTGTAAAATAACTTAAATTTAGAGCAAAATTACTCCTCGCTCTGAAAATATGCACTATTATTTGTGTAATATGAAAAAATTGGTGTATTTTTATATAATTACTGTTTTTTTTTTAATATTACACAAATAAAGGTGTAACCTTGGATTTTTACAACGTTTTTGGTTTATTTTTACACCACTAAATAGCAAAACCCATGCGCGCGCATATGATTTTATGTATTTTAAAATTATCTGTTAATGGATTGCTTGCTGTATTATTTATACGTACATAAGTAATATTCTTAAAGGTTAAAAGTTATGTTTTCAAATTAGCTGAATTAAACAAAAGTATTTTTTGATAATATATATATTTAATGTAATTATAACGTGTATGATAAATTAATCTTTAAATATGTTGCAAAAACAGTGTTATAGTGGTGTACTGGTGTTTTGTTTTCATATGCATTGTCAAAATGGCTTCTGGAATAATGTGCAAAGAATACTGTAATATAAATTTGTTTGTTTCCAAAATGCTGTCCTGATGATACATTTAAAATATTTCAGGTAAGTTAATTTTTTTAATTTTGCTTCATACAAATAGTTATGTAATTTGATAAAAGTTTATTTTACAATTTGACTAATAATTTATTTTGGGGGGTTCTCAATTTCTGTGAAAATTAAAACATTATCTACAATTCAGATATCTTTCATTCAGATATGTCTAAAAAATTATATAATGCTTGTAAATTGGTAAAATCTGTAGTGATAAAAGGATTATACATATTTTTTTACTAAAATTTATTGACTTGGGAAACAAAATACCTACAACTATTTATCAAATTTTAATCAACAGAAACTCTAATTAATGTAGGTATATAATATTTCGTTTTTTTGTCATCGAAGATGACGTATTAATATCGTTGTGTGATTGAATTGAACACGTGATTGAATAATTATAACATTTAACAAACTACTACATTAGAGTTAACAAACAACTATAGAGTTAACAAAAAATCATAAATTAACACTTTCACTGAGATGCCCTTACTTACAAGTAAACGTCCCGAGGCCGGACCTATCGATTTTGATGAAACTTAGATATGTTGTAGAACACTAAAAAATAAGCGACACGTATTTTTCTTTATCGGCGGAAAAACGGTTTGAAGGGGTAAAATCGCCCTCCAAAAATTGGGGTAAAAATTTTTTTTTTTAAATATCTCGAAAACGGTAAGAGATAGAGCAAAAGCTTAAATTGGCGATATTGCTCCTTTTTAAAGAGCTATCTATTGGTATGCAATTTGTTCAAATTGTGTCAACAGGGGTGGCTGGGGGTTAAAATTTAGGGGTTAATTTTGCAAGAAGGGGGTGAAAATTAAACAATATAAAAATTTTGTTTACAGATTTGAAATCTACGTCAAAAAATTTTTATATTGTTTAATTTTCACCCCCTTTTTGCAAAATTTACCCCTAAATTTTAACCCCCAGCCACCCCTGTTGACACAATTTGAACAAATTGTATACCAATAGATAGCTCTTTAAAAAAGAGCAATATCGCCAATTTAAACTTTTGTTTTATCTCTTACCGTTTTCGAGATATTTAAAAAATTAAATTTTTACCCCAATTTTTGGATGGCGATTTCACGCCTTCAAACCGTTTTTCCGCCGATAAAGAAAAATACGTGTCGCTTATTTTTTAGTGTTCTATAATATATCTAAGTTTCATCAAAATCGATAGGTCCGGCCTCGAGACGTTTACTTGTTAGTGCGTGTCAAGAACACGCACTTAACGAATTTTTTTTTTTTTTTTTTTTTGCTTTACAGTAATATAAATTCATAACAGGTTTAAATTGAAACGACGTATGGAAATCGAGTTTTTTAAGTAATAATAACAATGGTAATAATAATAATGGAATTTAACGTTCGTTTTTTAGACAATGGTATGTAACGGACGTCACTCACATCATTATTTCTCAACTTTATCATGATGATATGGGCGGAGAACAAGAAAAGCGGTATAAAGATTTGGCAGGTGTCCGTCTACAACCGTCTTCTTAAGGACGATGTCGATATTCATCTGGAATTACGATGCGAAATAGCAGAAAACTTTCACCAGCATATAACCGGTTACGGAATTCAAACCCTCAGTCTACCAGTTCGGAAGTGCCAGTGCCTAAGCACGCCGGGTTACTTTGCTAGTGAGTTTTTTAATCAAAATTTTAATATCTGTACATTCATTAAAATAACCTAAAAGTAATTGTATAGCAAAAACGAAATTTTCTTAATTTTAAATTGCTGTGAAATAGTTATTGAAAAAAGAAAAAATAAATAAGCAAAAATGGTTATAAAATTAAGTAACCCTTATTTTCTGATTTGTTTAGAAATCGGAATTGGTGAAGACATCTGTGAAACCGTAGCATACATTTTCCCTGAAGTTCTAGTAATTGCAAGAGTCAGCAGAATATTGGGCGGAGGACAGGAAAAGCGGTATAAGGATTTGGTAGGTGTCTGTTTGCAACCATCTTTTTAAGGACGATATCGATATTCACCTGGATTTGCGATGGGAAATAGCAGAAAACTTTCACCAGCATATAACCGGTAACGGAATTCAAACCCTCAGTCTACCAGTTCGGAAGTGCCAGTGCCTAAGCACGCCGGGTTACTTTGCTGGTGAGTTTTTTAATCGAAAATCTAATATCTGTACATTCATTAAAATAACCTAAAAGTAATTGTGTAGCAAAAACGAAATTTTCTTAATTTTAAATTGCTGTGAAATATTTATTGAAAAAAGATAAATAAAATAAATAAACAAAAATGGTTATAAAATTAAGTAATCCTTATTTTTTGATTTGTTTAGAAAAAGGAATTGGTGAAGACATATGTGAAACCGCAGCCTACATTTTCCCTGAAGTTCTAGTAATGGCAAGAGTCAGCAGAATATTGGGCGGAGGACAAGAAAAGCGGTATAAGGATTTGGTAGGTGTCTGTTTGCAACCATCTTCTTGAGGATAATGTCGATATTCATCTGGAATTATGATGGGAAATCGCAGAAAACTTTCGCCAGCATATAACCGGCTACGGAATTCAAACCCTCCGTCTACCAGTTCGGAAGTGCCAGTGCCCTAAGCACGCTGGGTCACTTTGCTGGTGAGTTTTTTAATCAAAAATCTAATATCTGTACATTCATTAAAATAGCCTAGAAGTAATTTTGTAGCGAAAGCGAAATTTTCTTAATTTTAAATTGCTGTGAAATAGTTATTAAAAAAAGAAAAAAATAATAATCAAAAATGGTTATAAAATTAAGTAACCCTTATTTTCTGATTTGTTTAGAAACTGGAATTGGCGAAGACATCTATGAAAGCACAGCATGCATTTTCTGCGAAGTTCTAAGAATGGCAAGAGTCAGCAGAATATTGTTTTTCTTATATTTAAGTATTGTTTAGTTAATTTTCTTAAACTATATTTTTGATATGATGTAACTACAATTTTAATCCATAAGTTTTTAATATTATCATTGTAATCTAATTACAATTAAATTTTTTATAAGATATTGCTTAAATAATTGTGTCTGCAAATCGTAAGCATTGTAAAAAAAAGTCATATCTCAAAATTTTGACCAGTTTAATTGGCAGTTACACTGCAAAATAAAGATTACCTATGTTCATGAAAGCAAGTAAACGTTCATAATAAAACTTTTATAATCTTACTTTTTTGGAGTGTTTATTTTAAAATTTACCAAAAAAATTATTATTTTATCATACGACACACTTATATAGAAATTTAGACATAATAAGCAAAATATTTAAGATCTCGAATCTTTTTGTATATAATTCCAAATTATTCTATACTTCATATTATTATAAATATTTATGTAAAAAAACCATCAATAATCTTTTTTGATTCGTTATTTTCAATTAAGTTGAATCAGTTTATTTTTTTCAGCACAATTGAATCACTCATACTGATTCAGTTGAATTGAATCAGAATGAGTGATTCAGTTGGATCAATATTACACTTTTCTGGGTGTAAACATTACTATATAAGTGTGTAAAATTACATTTTCAGGTGTACAGGCGTGGTTTAAAAATACATTAATATGATGTAATTTTACGTTTAACTGCGCACTATTGCGAACTGAATGTGTAAAATTACATCTTGTTGTGTAGTTAATACACAAATAAAACGTAATCTATTACACACCTGGACCGTAATTTTACGTACGACATGTGTAAAACTACACATATGAGTGAGTAATAATTACACCATGATGGTGTAATTTTCACCTTCGTACATTACGGTTTGTAATGTTACTGTCATTATAGAAGGCATTTAATTGCCTCCTATAATAGTAGTAAAACGGTACATTTTTTTCTTAGAGTGTAACTCAGCGTCTTCATTTAAATGAACCTAACATGAATAGTGGTCTTAATATGGTTCCGAAATCAAATAATTTGTTCTTACATCCCTGTGACGAAAGCGAGATTGCTGATATTGTTGCTAAGTTGAAGAATAAAAAATCGGTTGGCTGGGACGAGGTACCAGTTGATATCATTAAAACATACTCAGCCTATATTATAAAACCGTTAGCTTTCATCATTAATAACTGCATGGAAACAGGAATATTTCCTGATAAGCTAAAAATATCTATTATAAGACCACTTTATAAGAAGGGTGATAAACATTGTATGGACAATTACCGACCTATCTCACTTCTATCAAATTTCTCCAAGATATTTGAAAGGGTAATTTATAACAGAATTATAAGCTTTTTAGATAAACATAACATTTTATCAAACAATCAGTACGGTTTCCGTAAAAATTACTCTACACAGCTAGCAGTCTTCAATGTAACAAATAATATAGTGAGTACGCTTGATGGAGGTGATATTTCTGCGGCTGCATTTGTTGACTTATCTAAGGCGTTTGATTGTGTGCATTATAATATATTATACAATAAACTGGATCGATATGGAATAAGAGGTATTCCTTTAGATTTAATCATATCATATTTAAATAATCGATTTCAAATAGTTAAAATTCGAACAAACGTTTCTAATTGTCAAAATGAATTTAATTCTGACAAACAACAAATTAAAAGAGGTATTCCACAGGGCAGTATTCTTGGACCATTACTGTTTCTTTTATATATTAACGATATTACAAATGAGTTACCAAATGCTAGTTTATTTGCTGATGATACGGCACTGTTATTTGGTGTTCCCAGACACGATATTTTACTTGACGAAATTTCAAATTGTTTTTCAAAAATGGTGAAATGGTTTACAGACAATGGACTTAAAATCAATATTGATAAAACACAGTGCATAAAATTTTCTTTAAGGAAGAATGAATCTGTTGATAAATTGATGATCAGTACCATAGGTGCTGTGAAAACTATCGATTCTACAAAATTTCTTGGCTTGGTGATTGACAAGTGTTTAAGCTGGGAACACCATATAGAATATGTGGTGAATCAAGTGTCAAAGTGGGTATATTTTTTCCGTCACGCAACCAGAATAATGCCTTGGGAAATTCTTTTAAACGTGTATTATGGTTACATACAACCTATTTTTCAATATGGAATTGTAATGTGGGGAAATTCTACACAATTCAAACGTCTCTTCATAACGCAAAAAATGTGTATAAGAGCTATGCTTGGTCTTTCACCTAGAACGACATGTAAGCCTTGTTTCAATAAATTGGGTATTTTAACGTTGTACGATCTGTATATATTGGAATGTGTATCCTTTTATAATAAATATACATATTTATTCAATGAGAGTATTCGGACTCATTCTTACGAAACTCGAGATAAAAATCTTCATAAAATTAATTTATATAAATCAATGAAATTTTCAAAGGGTACATATAACACAATACTGAGGATTTGCAACAAGCTACCCAAAAACTTTATGACATTGTCCATCAATGTTATTCGTAAAAAATTAAAATTCACCCTCATTCAGAAGAATTATTATAATTTGGAAGAATTTTACAATGATGATATAATTCTGTAATTGTAAAAATTGTAATATTTAATGTGTGACGCTATCCATATTGTATTTCAATGTTACGGAATAAAGACATTATTATTATTATTATGAGAAAGTTTAACGAGATAACGCGACTGCACTTCAAAAACCCCCAGGCGGAGGAAAAAGTGTCCGTGCAGCGTACCAGGTCAGGTACTTCTAGGTCAGGTACGTAATGTCCGTCATACAGCATCCCCTTCCTGGTCTTCCCTACCTAATAAATCCCCGAACCTCGCTGCGAAACCATAACAGTGGGAGATTCGAGGGCAGGTCCAATGGATGTTCGAGGACCCGCTCTAAACGGGGCATGGGGTTCAAAGGTGTTCATGAACTCCCGGAAAAAGTCGTCTCGTGCGACCGAAGCGTGCGGAGCGTCCCGATGATAACTGCTTTTTGCATTGACGCCGCTAACATGTTGGCGTGAGATCTACAAGCCGGAATGATGTTAAGATTGCGCACAAAGGAGTTATGCATACCCCCTAGACATCCGATTATAAGTACGACCAAGCGGATAGTATAGCCCGGGTACAGTTGTCGCAGTTTATATATTAGATCTTGATATTTAATCCTTTTTTGCTCCTCCTTTTCGACTATGTTAGTTTCCGCCGGAGCAGAGAACTCGATAACATACATAGTCTGAGATGTTAAATCTTGGAGCACAACATCAGGCTTATTAGCGGTCAATTGCCTGGTAGTTGCAACCGGCATATTCCAAAAGATCTTGCACTTTTGGTTGGCAACAAAGGATTCTACTTCCGCAGGATCGTAGGGCAAGACTGGTGTTTTGTCAACTTCGTAATGATGACGAAGATAAAAGTAGAGCACACGCAACGCTGCATTATGGCGATGGATATAGGTGGATTTAGCATAATAAGAACAACCTGAAGTCAGGTGCATTAAGGTTTCCGGGTATGCTTTGCATGCCCGACACGAGGTATTCGAAACCCCTTTATTACCCATCACATATTTTTGGTGTGTTAAGGTGTTCCACACTCCATCTTGAGCTGCCATGATAAAGCCCTCCGTTTCCGATTTAAGTCCATTAGCTCTCAAGAAAGCCCAAGTGAGTTCGCTCGAAAGGCCAAGGTTGTCAAGATGACGGTAGAACATACCCTGGTGAACTTTGTCGCGATGCTGATTGAGCAGATGTTGTTGCTCGGCTCTCTTGATTGCCGACTTTTGGCGCGACTGTGATAGTGAAAGAATGTTATCATCACCGTCGCGATTACGCGGATTGAAGGCTAAGCCCAAGATATCGGCGGCACGTTGCGCTGCTGTGAATAAAAATGCGCCTACGCCAGCAAGCTCGTGATCCCTGACGAGTTGCAATAGCGGGTCTGAACTGTTAAGTACACGACAAGCTGTACCTAAGACTATACGGTCATGTAAACGTTCGACTGACAGGAGCCCCCTACCCCCTAGGTCTCGTGGGAGGTAAAGTCGTTGTGTCGATGCGCGTGGGTGCAAACTACGATTGATGTTCATTATTTTTCGCGTGTCTCGGTCTAGTTCCTCCAATTCATTCACATTCCACTTAATTGAGCCAAAAGTATATAAAAGGATGGGTATGGCTAACATATTTGTAGCGCTGGTTTTATTCTTCGCCGACAATTCGGAACTCCAAATTTGTCGGAGAAGGCGCTTATATCTACTACTTAAGGCGGCCTTCATGTTCTTCACGTCCTGGATGTGACTTTCGCCAACACCAAGGTACTTATAGGTCGCTCCTTCATCAAGATGTTCTATGATGCTTCCATCCACTAATTGGGCGTGTGAATCAAAATTCGGAACTACACCATGCTTACAGTGCACCACCGCGCATTTGTCCAGTCCGAACTCCATACCGATCGCGTGCGTGTATTTGTGTGTTAATTTTAGAGCGCAGTTGAGATCACTCTCCGACGAGGCATACAGTTTTAAGTCATCCATATAAAATAAATGTGTGACTTTATGCTCGCGATTTCCTACCGGGCCACACAAGTACCCGGGTTCCTTTCTCAGGCTGATTGACAGGGGCAACAACGAGATGCAAAACAAAAGTGGGCTGAGGCTGTCTCCTTGGTATACGCCTCGTTTGTATGTCACCAACTCCGTTGACACAACGTGTTCACCGGATGTTATTGTGAACCTTGTTTTCCAGAGCGGCAACAGGTGTTCAATACATTTAATAATGTCGGGGTGGACTCGCAGACAATGGAGCAAATAGATAATGAGCTCATGCGACGTTGTGTCAAATGCTTTTCGATAGTCCACCCAGGCCATGCTCAGGTTGCGTTTGTGCTGTCTAGCGTCCTGACAGATACATCTGTCGACCAGCAAGTTGTCTTTGCAACCCGACATTCCTCTTTTTGAACCTCGTTGTTCATAGATCGAACTCCACACTGGTTCAATCGCCTTCAAGATGCGTTCGTATAGAATGGAAGTGAACGCTTTATACACAGTGTTCAGGCACGTTATCGGTCTGTAGTTCTGTGGTTGTGATAGGTCTCCTTTTTTCGGTATTAGGACCGTTCTTCCCTCAGCGAGCCACGATGGTATTGGCTCACAGTTAAATAACCAATTTGAAAATATACGGGCAAGGTGGTGGTGGGTACTAGTGAGCTTCTTCCACCAAAAATTCGTTATTCCATCAATGCCCGGAGCCGAATAGTTCTTCTTGCCTTTGAAAGCAAGTTCGACTTCCTCTTTATCAACAGATGTTATAATGGTATGAGATGGCACTTTGCCAAGCTGTTGTTTGCAGTACCATCTAAACTGGCTGATGGGAATACAGTCCAAGTCAGTCTCTTTAGTCGTCTCATATATCCCCCGCCAATAATCTTCTATTGCGTCGACCGTCGGTGGTTGCTCCACAACAGGGCTTTTAGATGCGAACAGGCGTGAAGGGTTCGAGTTAAAGATCTTATTTTCCCGAATACACCGTTCACGCCGGGCTACTTTCTTCTTGGCCAGGGCCAATGCGCGTATCTTATCCAAATGTGTCTGTTTGATGGTCAACAGATTGCCCAAATTTATCGTGTGATAGCGGTACCTTAGTTCTCTGGCAAAAGCCCGTACCTTTCGCGTAAAACGCCTGTTGGTCTGAATATATTCTATCACACATTGGATACGCGATACCAGCTGTCGTAGTGCCCTCACCTTGGTGTCAATTTGTTTAAGACGAATACGTGCCTTCTCCTCTGCAGTCTTTTCCTGCTTAGAGCATGGGGTCAGGACACGCATCGCTGCATATACTGCGTTGTCGACGTCGGTGAGATCACTGGATGGGGATAAATGATCGTCCAAAATTTCGTTTAGTAGGGTCAGTTGTTCGCACTTTACATACGTCCGTCTGTATTTGGGACGTGGTCGTTTGTCAAAGTTTAAATCGGTATCGAGAAGATCGCGAAACTGTTTTCTTAAATTGTCTGAGACAGAAAGGGATTTATTTAGATCGGCATCATTCTGTGTGGGAGTTGAACTTGTTCTGGTGTTAGACTCTAGCACAGTATTTGTGTTGGCTTGATTTAACAAGTCCGTCTGTGCCTCAGTAACTACGCTGCCACCGAAAGTTACCGGTTGATCCCGCTCTATGATGTTATTGGTCGAGCTCTCACCGTTGACCGCAGAATCCTGTTCAACTTCCACCACTGCAGTTTCAGCAACCCTAGCTTCTTCGCGAGCTTCTCGATTATCGTCATGTCCGGTAGGTATGTTTAATTTTATAATTCGGGCTACATGGTCACGCAGATTTTGTGGCGTTAAATTAGAGTGTTCGGGATGCATCTGGCACCATATGGCGTGCATCCTTGCCATGTACCCTCTCTTATTTGGCTCACTTGGTGGCGGCACGTGAGCAAATCTCTCCTCAAGCTGTCCGTCCACTCCAGGCGCACGAGACGAGAAGATGAATTTTGACTGGTTCCGCCTTTATTAGCGGGCCCACCCGAGAGACCCGCAGCATGACCAGCCTTCCTAGTTCTTTTACCGTCTGGAACTAGTAGAAAACCTGTTAGGGGTAGTTAGCCCGTTAACAGAGACCACCATTTAGCGCTGGTTGACTCCACGCACCAGGTACCAGAAAGTATCTGGCCTTAGCTCGGGGACCCGGGAGCGCTACTTCCCGAATTGTCGTAGCAACCAACTACCGAAGCAACCGGGTGTTACAACAAGCCCCTGGGGGTTTATTATTATTATTATTATTATTATTATTATTATTATTATTTTATTTTGAAATTTTTTTTTATTATTTGAGAGTTAGAATAGATAAACCAAGGCTATGTTATATGAAGTACGACAGGGTCTTGGTGACTCAAATGCGTCAAAAATTAACTACTTAACCAATTTTGAAATTTTCTTCTGTCGTAAATCTTTGGAAATGCTGCGACAGGATTATTTTATATTTTACCGTAAGAGTGATTATTATTAATAATATAACTTTATGTGCTTTCATAGGTATATTAGTACGCGTACTAGTTACATATGATGTAATATTTCCATTATCATTTTCTAGTACCGTAAATGCGGGTTACTTGAGCCTAGATTTGCAAATCATCTGATAATTTCAAAAATTGAGCGTAACTGTTATATTTATTTGGGATAGGAAATTCAGTATATTAATCTATATATGACTACGGTTAGTTTATTATATAATATGGATCTTTTTTTAAGGCTCATAAATTTTATAGCTTTTTAAATTTTGGGCTCAAGTCAACCTCAAGATCGGGCTACTTGTGCCCAAACCTAAATTTCCAGGTGATTTTCATTTGAAAACATTTTGAGACCATGTAGGATGTTGGTTACTAATTAAAACATTGTACAAACATATAAGGAATTTAATTTATTCAATACTCTTATCGCAGCATCCTGCATAACGTAGCGAATTTTCGTTTACAAAAATTAGTTTTTCTCGGAAACTAGTTGACATAGAATAATAGTTTAAAGACCTTTTTTGTGTGATTTTTTCTCCTCGTTTCAATACTGTAAAAATTTTTGAATTAGGAGAAATTTTGGAAAAAAGTTATTTTTTTTCATGAAAATTTCCAAAAATAACATGTTTTGGGCATCGGACGTGCCTGGTTAACGAACTTGTCCAACAGATTAGGACTTTTGGGAATTTATATATATTAATAATATATATATTATTAATAATGGGCTCAAGTTACCCTAATTTCAAGGTTATTTTACTGATTTATCAAAACCTTAATTCAAAAAATTAACGAAATGGTTGGCATATGAACATATCTGAATTTAGTTTAGTAATGAACAAAATATTAAAATTATACACTTACCTTCCTTTGTTGGCTACCACAATTATTTTTACAGTTAAAAGTTAGCAACGTAACAAAACATCAATTTCAAACAGAGAGTAAATAACACTTGCCTCACTTCTAGTGTCAATTTTCAGAACTTAAACACCGTAAGCCTACTGTTGTTACCTATTAGCTAAACATCTAACTTACTTCTACTACTGACTAATATAAGCACAAAACAGAAAATAATACTTTTTCAGTTTTGGGCTCAAGTTACACCACAGGGCTCAAGTAACCGGCGTTTATGGTATTTTCCACTCTTTTCTTTTTTAACGATGATTTGCTGCCTACCAAGGGACCAAATTAGAATGTCTATCAAACTGTTCCAATTGTCGCCAGTGGGTGACGTAAAATCTTTCCGCTATGTTGCGTAGGTACACACTGTTAGCAATGGTGTTGGTTTGGTGTTGGCTTCTGTGTGCGTATTCACACACACTACTACAAAACACCTATTATGGGACAGACTAACCTGCCCAATGCAAGTAACAATGTCTAACAATGTATTACAATGCACTGTGCGTTCGGCGACGGTCACCGACTGACTACATGCCTTAAGCTGTGACAGGCCTACAAAGGGCTCCAGGCAAGCTACACTTTTTTGATATTAGTTGGCTTCTAGTGTTCTATGCTGCCTACGAATATAGTTTCGGGTTTAGACATACTACATAACATTATAGTAATGTTGATTACAACAGTTGCTGGGATATTCTTCTATTACTGTTGTGTGTACGTACTATTTGCTATTACTTACATGTTATTTTTGAGGACCGACTTTAGGATCCCAAATTTTTTTTAAATTGGAAAACTGTTTTATGTATTTAAATTATAAATTTTACTAAGGTTTAGGTAGATACTCTAAAATTAATTGCAGAGGTCCGTGGCAAGTTAAAACAAAAAATGTATAAGAACCACGAAATTGAATTCGCTTCTAAATTACAAAAACTTTTTTCTTATTAGTAATTTTAAAATTGATAACGACTGATGACGTCAAGAAATGATAGCACACATTTTATTGTATTACTTGATTTAAAATTTATTGCTTAAATTAGAACTGATATGGTAAACTCCTTGGATACTTATATAACAACAAAGAGGGATAATTGTCCGAAAATTATCCGAATTAAGGTGAATTTTGAACATTTGGCTAGTATTCGTGTGGTGGTACACAATAATAAAAGTACTATAAAAAAAATCCCCATTTTAGCGACCGTAATTTATTTTATGTAAGCGAGATATTTCCACAAAACACATTTTCGCGACCTTTGACCTTCAATATCTAACGGCGCTCACACATGATCTCATAAGACTTTTGAGGGGACATTTAGGATATAGGATTCCAAAATAAAGGTGTATACGAAAATCCTGTTTATTTCGTTTCATTCCGAAGTTGACTCCTTTCTTTTAACTTAAATGATTGGGCTAATGGGACAATGAACTAAGCTTATTATAAAAATAAGTTTTATTCCTATTTTCAAATATAAAAAATTATCATTTCGTTACAATTATATCTCAGAAAAAAAGAAATTATTATCGTTTATGGAATGTTAGCCAAATCCCTCCTATTGGTTTCATTATGAAAGAAGTTGGATCATCTTGTAACGGTATCTTGGTGCGATGATGTAGCCTAACTTCGAAATTGCGAATTATAGCAACGATTCCCACTTTTATTTGCGTTAATGCAAATCGCATACCTGCAATGCATGATGAAGTGAACGGATATTGTTTTCAAAATTTAAAATATAACAATTATTTACCAATACACTGTCGGGGGCCTTCGCCAAATGCTAAGAACGTATTTTTCACTATATCTTTTTTACGTTCATCATTGAAACGTTCCGGATCAAAGGTGTCTGGATTTGGGAAGTACTGTGGATCTCGCATTATTGAATAAATTGGAATTATAATACCTTGTCCAGGCTTAATTTCTAATTCTGGCATGCCATCTTTTGCTGGTGGTAATTTATAGGGAGCAATGCATTTTTTTTGTGAAGACACTGCAGGTGTACGCAACCTTAAAGTTTCTAAAAAAACAAATTAGTATTGTTAATAATCCATCTTAAGACTTATACTGAGAAACAAAATTTCAGAGTTTGAATACCTAAATACCCGACACTCGTATTCTAATACACCCCCAGTTAAAATTAAGTTCTCTAAGAAATTGGGAAGTACATTAGGCTAAGAATGAACAATTTTTAAAATAAGTGATTCAAGCATTTCGAGCTGACTAAATTCTTGTTGCAAATAACGTCCATCTCTATATCAAAAACTAAACTGGTGATTAAAGATGACATGACTATTTGTAAGGCCATGTTTACATGGGCTATTTGCACCAATAATATAACATTACCTGTAAGCACACCAAACTAGTGCTTGTCATTAATAAAGTTAGAGTGCGGCAAAACTGGAAAATATTTTATATACTAGTAGGTCCCACCATGCTCTGCAACTCTAGTCACAGCATATTTCAACTGTGTTCAACTAAATGTCGATAGTGCTTATTGTTAGCGATTTTATTTAAAATATTTTGTAATATTAATTAAAAAATGGAATTCGTAGACCACAATCAAATTAACTGAACAAAATTTTAGACCACGCATAATTTTAGGACCTATGTCTTCAACGTATACGTAATATATTGAAAAGATTACTTGATGTGAATTATAACTTATATTACGTTAACAAAATACCAAGAAAACAAATTTA
Source organism: Brachynemurus nebulosus (assembly GCA_035578155.1). Classification (NCBI taxonomy): domain Eukaryota; kingdom Metazoa; phylum Arthropoda; class Insecta; order Neuroptera; family Myrmeleontidae; genus Brachynemurus; species Brachynemurus nebulosus. Next base: position 51,525,743 of record JAPWDM010000001.1, on the reverse strand, counting down.
ATAAATTTAAGTAAAAAAAATAGTTTTTTAAAGCAAACTATTATTTAAAAATGAACTAAAATGTATAAAATAACTTTTGAGTGAAGTTTGAAGCAATGTGCAACATAATTTATAAAAGCTTGAGGCGTTTAACCATAAGTTTTGTAATTACCGAGGAGTAAAGTAGCTACTCACGTCTTAAACAAAAATAATTAATAATATCGCCTCAAGATTTTATAAATTATGTTGCACATTGCTTCAAACTTCACTCAAAAGTTATTTTATACATTTCAGTTCATTTTTATTTAAATAAAAGCTTGCTTTAAAAAAACTATTTTTTTACTTAAATTTATTTTATACTTTTTAGTCTAATTACAATTATTTTTGAAAGTGAAACATAACTATGGAAATTAAAAATTGCAATGTAAAATCATGGGACAATATTTGATAGTTCGAAATTAAAAAAATTTACATAAGACTAAAATTCAGCAATTCTAGTTTTGAGGAAATTTAGGACAAAATTATTATATAATATTGCATTGTCATCCAAGTTATACACAGACGTAAAATTTGAAATCCCAGCTCAATTGGAAGTTGTCTAAATTTTGATTGCAAGATTTGATTTAAACAAACATACTGACATTGTGAGTTAAATAAAAGCTTTTAAAAATGAGACATGGGATCACATTAAAAAACCTAACAGAAAATAATTTCCGTTGTTATGACTGATTCGGTACAACTAGTAACAGTTTCACATGTCAGTTTGTGTAATTCCGACAACTACTTGTGTTCAGTGGCATCTGTGAACAGCGAATCTAAGTCAAAATAACAACAACTGATATGACGTTCTTAACAAATGAAGTAAAATTAGACATGCAAACTTTAGTTACTGTAGATATTTGAATATAAAATTGATAAAAAGGAAGAGACAGAAAAATGAGTACGGATAATTTTGCTTCATTTTTATACGTGACGTCATACTATTTTTAGTTAATTTGATCTATACTGATCATTAGTGCGGCTAAAATCTGTGTTACACTCTCGTATTTAAACTACTGCAAGCAACAACAAACAAACATGGGTCCAAACTATTATAAGCCAACGTAAAGAAGACTTCTACGGTTGTGGATATTATGAAATATGTATTTTTCCCGCATACTGTCCATAAAAGTATATGTTTTATTTTATATTGTTTACAATTTATTGCAATTAGTCTATTTCCCTCTTTTCTTCACTCGGCTATTAGAGTTCAAGTCAGTTTGAACAGATCGTACTTTCTCGGTACAGTAGGTACAAAAATAGTCAAAATAAATTCAAAAGTACGTACCGTGTACAACACAATCCAAATATTTCATTTCTTGCATAACACCATCATACGTTATTTCGCCATTGTTTTTTGCAATTACTTCTTCAATTTCATTTCGTAGTCTATTTTGAACATGCGGATGTGAAGCAATTTCGAAAAGTACGTAACTCATTGCAATTGAACTAGTTTCAAAGCCGTCTGTGAAAAATGCGATTAGTTGCGCCGCTATATATGTTTCATCGAAATCTATAAAAAAAAAAAATTATCAATTGCTGGTATAATATCTGTGAAGTATACCTAACATTAGAATCCCCTCGTAAATTAATAAGTTTTGTTTTTAGGAAGACAATAAAACATACCGTATTCTTTGCATTTTTGCTGTAACTCAATCATGAAATCCATAAAATCATTGTAGACTGCATTATTTCGTTTTCGATACTCAATTTGCTCTTTAATTAGTTTTTTAAAGAATTCACCTACATCTTTTGGAACAAAGCTAAAACATAAAATAATAATTTCAAAAACTACTAAAAGTATAAATTTTTTAGCGTACAGTTACTTACGAGAAACCAAAGAAATTTGCAATTGTAGGTGATAGGAAAAATAATAAAAATTTTATGGTTGTTTTGTAGTCATCAGAATTGAAAATTTTACGACCCATTTGTCTGAATTCAGAATTAGGATCATCGAAAGATTTCATATCTAAACTCATGGCGCATGATGCCACTGAGTCTACTGTGTATTTTGAACATAATTCTTTTGTCAATAGACCTTTTCCTTCCAAATTATCCTGGTCATTTGCAATGAAGTCAACTAAACGTTCCGCTGTACGGACCATTTGTGAAAACATCATTTTCATCTATAATGTGAATTTAAAGGCTTAAACTTATTTGGTTCTTATTATTTGGATTATAGTTGTATATTTACCCGACCACTACTTAGTGCTGGGCTCACTTTTGTTCTCACTGCTTTCCATTTTTCACCTTCCAAGATAAAAGGATTTTTAGTCATATAGGGATCATTTTTTTCATTTAACTCAATGCCATTTGAATTGAACGAAGAAAAATCTTTGATTAAGATTGCTCGCATTAGATCTAGATCTCGGATGAAAATAAATGGTTGTCTCATGTTGAAAAAGCCAACATATTTATAGTCAGAAAATTTTCTGGAAACAAGAAATTTATCTTTTATCTAAAAACTTACGACCATCGGCCATGGTTCTTATCCCTAGCAATAATGATCAGTTTTAGTAACGGTGATCACCTTTTGTAGAGATCACGTCTAAATAAAAAGAAAGGCGGCGGTTTCAAATATTTTTAATATTAGATGCAAATGGACTTAATTAAACAAGATGTTGCTATCGAATCTTTCTCTTTATCCAATGCTAGGTATATTCCCAAAGTACTATAATGCTATGTATATTTGAAATTGAAATCAATAAGTATAAACAAAATAGAAGTGTCTGTCTGTGATTTTCGAATTTTTAGGTATTAGTATATTTTCCAGTTAGCAAATTTGACATATATATATATATATATATATATATATATATATATATATATATATATACCAAATATAACTTTAAAAAAAATTTTTGTCTCTCTGTCTGTCTGTTTGTACGAACAATTTAACTCAAAAACTATTAAAGCTATTAAGTTGAAATTTACAGGAAATATAGATATTAACCTCCCGATCAATCTTAGCAACATTTTAATGTAATCTCCCAAATGGTTATGTACAGGATGATTCAAATAGAATTTTCATTAAAAGTTTATGGTCTTCTAAGTAAATTAGATTTTTGAAAATTTTGTTACAGAAGTTTTCAATTATGCAGATTCTAACTAAAATATTTTTAAGTTGCTGCCATTTCCGGTCATATCGGAAGTTGAAATCAATTTTGTTATTTGAAGTGTTTTTGACAGCAAATTTGAATGCGCTTAAAATGAAGCCCAAAAATTTGCTTTTCCAAAATTCGACTTTAAGTAACCCTAAATTTAAAACTGTTTTATTAATTCCAACAAAATAAAAATTATACCAATCTTTGAAGTCTGCTTACTTATAAAATCACAGTTATTATCAAAATATTGCCGCAGATATTGGTCTTTCAATGAAAAAATTTAATTTTTGTCATAAAAAAAAACACGTCTCTGTAACATTAGAATTCTAATAAGCATGAACAATTATCATCACTTTATTTCCTTTGTAATTTGTAGTAAAGATATGCAGAACGCTAATTCCATATATCAAAATCTTTTAAGAATAATTCAAATAAATGACCCCAGTCCTTTAAAACTGCTAGAAATTTTCTTAATATTTCACTAGTTATTTATTATTAATATTATCAATATTGCCGTGATTTTTGTGTATCATGGCTATATTGATAATAAAATTTATTAATAAAATATTAAATATTGTCAAAAATTCTAGTAATTTTAAAGGACTGGAATATCATTTATTTGAATTATTCTTAGGAAATTTTTTGTGTCAAATTAGCAAAATAAGTATCTTTGCTACTAACTATAAAGAAAATTGCAGGAACGTGTTTTTTAGTACAATACTAAATTTTTCTATTGAAAGATCAGTATCTATGACAATATTTTGATAATAAATGTGATTTTATGAATAAGTAGATGTTAAAGAATGGAATAATTCTTATTTTTCTAGAAATTGTAAAATTATTTTGAAGTTAGTACGACTTAAAGTCGCATTTTGGAAAACCGAATTTTTGGGCATTATTTTTGCAGATTATAGTATTTAACAGTTCGAATGTGTTTACTAGACCCAATTTTGATACGTTGCCAAAATTTCATGTGGAAGTGATAGATAACTTCGAAATTATTACCATTTTTCGTAATTACACATGCACCTCTTTAATAAAAATTTTTGGTTCTAGTTTTTGGTGGGGATTGCTATCAACGATTCTTAGCACAGACGGCTCATTAAAATATTTTAACAGTATGCAAATTATTAAATAATGTTGTTACCTAATTTATAATTCTAATACGGCTAAGCAAAATGAATGTATTAAACGAATGTATATTTACAAATAAACTAATTAAGTAATTACATAGCTAGAAAATATTCTTTAGGCCTGTTAGAATAAAAAAAGATATTAATTAAAATCATTAACTAATTTATCAAGACATGTTTATATCTTACATGATTATAAACAGCCACTGTAGAATACCGATAAATACATACATAATTATTTTTATTGTATGTTTGTTTATATTTGATGTCATTCATATATCATTCATATACATATGTACTGGACTAACCGCAAGTATTTTATACAATGTCAATAATTTTTGTCTTTTTATTTGATATGTTAACAGTGTTAACAGATCAAAACAATTTTTAATTGCTTGAACAAAAACAGTAACAAAAGATATGTATGTATATATGTACCTCATTTCATTAGATTACGTAGATAGATAAGATTAATTATTTATACCTAGTAAATTAAATAATTTGGTGCAGGAATATTTTTTTATTTCAACATAAATTTCTAAATCTACGAAATACTTAATAATGAAACAGGACTATTAATTATAAAAACATCCTGGAACTGTGAATTAATAAATTTAAATAAACTCATTAATAAGAAAAAAAAAATAAAAAAAACTGCAAACCAAGTTTTGTTGTTATAGGACATAGGTATACTGGTATACATAATAACAGTAAATTTATTTTAAAGCCGCCACAGAAATAACAGGTAAAATATTTGTACTTTTGTAAACATAAACATGTTTTTTTGCGACTTTTTGTTTATATTAAAGAGAGAGATAAATTAATGAATTGCTGTTAACCGGATTGCTTATATCGAGGCTGATGAGTAACAAATTTGAAATTTCTGATTTCCTGCCAAATAACAAGTAAGGGGGTGAAACCTGTTTAGCTACTTTTTCATTCCAACCGATGCATCAACTAACCCCACTAAAATATTTCTCAAAATATCAATAGTAAAAAAGTTTCCCACATGGTGCGAACTTTATGAAAGACACTGTATATAGGTCTTACAATATTAATGTATATCGTTTCATTCAAGCCAGTTATAATATTGCGACTGAAAATATGCAAAAAATATAATGTTTGGAAAGTCAAGAAAGTATTAAATTAGATATTTGAGTGTTGATACTTACTTATAAACTTCCAAATGTATATGTTGTACTGGCCTTTTCATAAGGACTGCATCTTTCATATTACCAAAACCAATTGCAGGTGGTAAGTGTGGTAAATTTCGTTTTTTCCAGTAATCATAGTTCCATGTTAAATATAAATAAACACAGTATATTATTACAACAATGCCCAATAAGGTTTGTAACATGTTAATTGTTATTATTATTAAATAAAATACTTGTGTATTTTGATTAGTTTAAATGTGTCCGGGTATTGTTTTGATTATTTATGACAAGTGCAGAGAGCAGAGTATTAATATTTATAGAGTAGAAATTTGAGCGGCGGTGATATGTATTATTAGTATCAGTACTATGTGACGACAAATAATTACGTAAATTTTATTTAGCTTTATCATTGTAGTAACGATTACACTGTGAGGTGAATAGATAATAATTGTTGTGAAGCACAGAATTATGATTTTCACAACTATTTATATTCTTGTCAACATGGGAATAATGAACGTCTTTAGACTCATAATATTTACTAATTTTTGCAAATTTCTATCTGGGAACTTCTTCAGCTGTTATAGCGGTGATAGCAAAATTTTAAATCTGCTCTGTCACGATGAGACTTGCTAGAAATGCGTCCCTTACTTGGTTAAATATTACTTTAATTAAACAAATAAAACTTGTTAATATTGCAAGCGTTTATATGGATGTTTTGATTTATTAAGCTACATCTACTAGTACCAAAAATTTGCTATAAATGTAGGTTTTAACCAAAGTGTAAATTAAAAAAATATTTAACCATAAGAACTTTGTATACTCTGATTATTTTAAAAATTAAATACATCCTAATATTATAACACTTAAAACCATCTAGACTTATATCAAAATATTAGTACGCCGTGACAAAAGTTTGAAGGACATTAATATTATCAATGTAATAATACTAAATAGACAGATATTGGATGATTGAAGGCAATTATGTATGTAAATTTTATATTGGCGATATATTCATAGATGGGTGATTCTATTTTTTAGGTCCTTCAAAAACTATATACAGAATGAAGATACTGTCATTTATTTTATTAAAATAGAGTTAATAACTCCTATTTAGATGACCTACTTACATTTATTTTAATTTTTTATTTATTTTTTTTTATAAAAATGGTGTCAAACTTTTATTGCAGTTCTAAAACGCATGTCCCTATTACGTATTGCTTGGAACTATAACGTTTTTTAAAAATAAGTTTACTGAAACCACACAATTTTATAAATAAAAAAGAGAGTTAAATTGTTACGCATGATAATAATTAGAAAGTTAAATTTTATTTATCTGCAGAATTTTTTTTTTTTGGCGTAACGAAAAATTGTCGCGAAAATTTGAGTATCCTTCGTCACAACTGCCAAATATTGCTATAAAAAAATAGGTGAAAGGGTCATGTTTTTTGCTGAAACGAAACGCCAAAGGCCATAGAACATAAAGCGAAACTCAAATCAAGTGATTGACATTGAGAGCTTATCATTTTTTTTTACATCAAGCAAGAAGATCGCCTGCGTGTGTTTATTGAGTGTATCCTTCGTCACGGCTTTTTCTGGTATGTATTTAACGAATTTCAAATCGTTTTTACGTAAATATTATTTGTAATAATGTAAGATTTGCGATAAACTCAAGTTTTCGATCTAAATGATCGCTGTTTACGATTAATAACGATTTTGTTGGAAAATTGTATCCTTCGTTACGGTAGAACGTGACGATGGAAGATATGAAAGTGGCGAAGGATACGGTAATAAAATAAGTATATATTTATTATATTAGTGTTTGTTTGTATATCAACTAAATTTTTTAGTTAACTAAGTTGATTAATTTGGTCAACTTTCCTAACCAATCTTTTTTGTATCATAAAACACAAACAACCCAACACACTCTTCAATGTTTCGCAAATCAGACAAAAAAAAAACTTTTTTATTTTTTTAATTGATATTAGGAGAACATAATATAAATATTATTTAAATAATAATTAAATTCTATTATTTAAATTTAATTTAAACATTTTTGTCTGTCTGGATTCAGTAATCCGCAAAAAAATATTGGTTTTAATTTGAAACCGCGCTGCTGGTCTGCAGATACCGAATCTATGATAATTTTCCTACATTCTAGTCGCACGAAATCTACTAAATGGCTTTCTCTATTTTTTTATGGTTGAGACCTAAAAAGTAGAACCACCCAGATACATTATTGAACATCTGTGAGTTGGTATTGTTCTGTTTATTTACATTTCCGCAGATTGTTCTCTTTTCAAAAAAATATAAACAATATAGGTATGACAAATTAATAGTATTTTACGATGTAAGTGTGGTAAGCTGCCTTTACTGATCGAGAAAATATTGCAAAAACGAGACGTTTACGTTCATATTATACATGACATCATTATCTTGTAAATACACAGTAACGATGTTAATATAATAATTAAAAGATTGCCATTACTTTTAAAACAGTATAATATTTAATATATTTTACTAATAATTCTGATTTCTACATAAAAACATAAACGATTAATTGATTATTTTAAATATTTGTTTTATTTGATTCAATAATCAATTCCTTAAGAATGCTATTCAGCTATTTGATCAGTTTATTTTTCGACTACGTAATTGTTCACTAAATCATTTTATTTTTTAGCGATGCTTAAAGAATATTATAAATTACTATAAACTGAAAACAAAAATTGCTCAAAGGGCATAGCCGGGTAAGATAGGGAAAACGGCCCTTGACGCAAAATTGATTGTTTTTATAGGAAATAATACTTCTTGGCCCCAGATAGATTCCTGCCAAATTTCAACCCTCCGAGGCTAATAGTTTATGAATACACAACCAGACAAAAATCTGGCCATCTTACACGCCTTTGTACTGCGCCATCTTACACGCCTGCCTATTATCAACAAAATCATCCTGTGGCAACCATTCACGCGCACTGACACGAATTAAAGTGATCAAACTTCGTGACTAACTTTACTAGCAACAGGAACATTTATAACTTTTAACTTGTTCCGACATAAACCGTAATAAGACATTCAAATTCGAGAAAAATAATATCAAATCGTACTAAAAATTTTAAACTTATCTGGAATATTGGGATTATGTTGTAAACCAATATTTTTTGTGGGCAATTACAGATACCCGAACACTTCAAACCACGATTAAAGTTGGTTACAAATTTCGTTCCTGTTTCGAGAAAACAGGAGTGCGCACTCTTACCGACCTTACCTAAGCAAATAATTAGAATCATTTTAAGCTGTTTTTACTTACCGAACTCCTATTTACTTATCGCACTTCTATTTTACATACCGCATTTTTATTTCTTGTTTTCCATGGATATAATAAACAAACGTTCGAGAAATGTAACTTACTAACATTGTCAACAGCATCGGCAAGTACATAAAAATACACGATCGTGCAAAAAGTATTTTCCGTTCGTTTACTTTCATTCACTGTGCTCAGACAACAGCACCCAAAGGGAATTTAGAAAATAAAATATAACATAGTTAACCATTTTTAATCCTAACTAATATTATCAAAGTGAAAGTGAATTTGTTTGTTTTCATAGCTTAACCGCTTAGCTATAGTCGATTCTAAAATTTGTGCAGTGATAACCTCAGAACAGAGAATGTCAATAATAATACTGACCGTTGTGGGTCGGGATTCCAGGTCTCGTCGCACGTAGACCACCAAATGGGCCCATTGTGCTCCACGTGACCTAAGAGAGACTAGCTTACACCCAGTTCCTCATAGAATGTCAGGAGTGCCCTGAAATCTACTCTCGTGATCTCTTCGGGAATTACTAGAGGAGAACCCAAGCACCTAACAAGGAATGTTACTACGCTGTTTTTTATCTCGGGAAAATTTTTTATTTCTGCGGGCCCAAGAAATAGTAACAGCTCTCAATAATGACACGATACAAGTATACTCTATATGTATTAATTTGAAACACCAGGCAGGCTAAGCCGCGGGTAAATGCTAGTATTTTAAAATGTTTAATTCTTTTATCTACGACTACCATAAAATTGCTTGTTTATTGTACAAAATAATATCTAAGTAAGCTACGTTTTACATACACCCATATATCCAACTGTACAAAAAATGGTCCTTTACAAGCATGTATACTAAAAATAACAACGCTTACTACAATTTTATTAATTCTTATAATTATTATATATTATACAGTGATATACATAATACATATTATGTTAAAATCTGTACAAAAATTTTACCTACAACTGATTGTTTACGTTTGTTTTTAATAAATTTCAAATACTACATAATTTTAATGTATTGGTATTTGTAGATTTGTACCAAATTTTTGTCGTCGATTGTGAATTTCATGTTAATCGTAGATAAAGTATAGTACGTAACTCGGTTGTAAGGCATATTACACACTCGCGCAATTACGCACTCGCCGCTGAGCGGCTCTTGCGTAACTTTTTTGCTCGTGTGTAATATTCAACTTACAACCTCAATCACGTAATATACTATTAATAATAAAAATTGTTTTCAATTTAACAAAGTTTATTTAGAAGCAAGAATAAAATTTAAAGTACCTACATGAATCACATGAGTTAAATTATTTATTTCGGCATGGTTACGTCACAAATGTGTCTAATGGTGATTGCCATTTTATGTTGTCATACTTATAATAAATATATGCCCTATGTAAAAAGTACCTATATTAAAATGTCCTATATTTGACGAATTTTTTAATTTGAACGAGAAAACGCAGAGAATTAATCTACTGATGTATTAAAAAACTTTATCGAAGCTAGGCCATATGATGTACATGACTTCTTTTTTTTAAGAATGTTCCGTTACCTAAGCTTTTTTCTTAAGTTTTATTTACTAATGTAATACATTTACCTTTGATTTTTTTTGTGTTTGAGAAAATATAAATAAAACTTATAATGTTAGCTGTTTTTTTAAGAAATATATTTCTTAATTTAATGAAGATAACAAAATTTTATTGTCTTTCCTTATTATATTATGTATTTTGTGCTCGCTTATGAAATGTTACCCAAATACCGCCAACTGGTTTTAAAAATAATCCTGTGGGATCCTCTTTGAAGGGAACTTCAGTGCGGGGGTGCAATCTAATTTCAAAATCTCGAACTATTGCAACAATACCAACTTTGATTTGTGTCAAAGCAAATCGCATACCTAAAAAAGAATTTCAGAAAAATTACTTGTAAGTTTGAGATAACTATCTATCAATTTTTTTGTAAGCAACAAAACAATTTTCTTACCAATACATTGACGTGGACCCTCGCCAAAAGCTAAGTATGTGTTTTTAATAATTTCATGTTTACGTTCATCGTTAAATCGATCCGGATCAAAATGTTCTGGATCAGGAAAATATTGTGGATTTCGCATGATTGCATAAATTGGAATTGAGACCATCATTCCAGGTTCAATTTCGATGCCCGGCATGCCATTTTTTGGTGGCGGTAATTTGTACGGTGCAGTACATTTCTTTTGAATTGCAGTTACCGGAGTGCATAATCGTAGTGTTTCTGTAAACAAGCAATAAATTATCTTACTATTAAAAGTATTTAAATCTATTTACGGAGAAATTAGCTGAACTCCTACCAGTTACTACGCAATCCAGGTATTTCATATCTTGCATGACCCCTTCATACGTCATTTCGCCATTGTTTCGTTCAATTATTTCTTCAATTTCTTCGCGCAGTTTGTTTTGAATATGTGGATTTGCTGCTAGTTGATATAATATGAAACTCATTGCCACAGAACTGGTTTCAAAACCATCCGTGAAAAATGTTATTATTTGTGCTGCCATGTAAATTTCATCAAACTCTACAATTTATTAAAAGTAAAATGTTAAATTTTTTAGTTACATTGATTTGTTATCTTTTGTAAAGTTTACCAAAGTCTTTGGATTTCTTTTGCAATTCGATCATATAATCCATAAAGTCGTTAAATACTAAATTATTCTTTTTTCGATATTCTATTTGCTCCTTAACTAATTGTAGAAAATATTCTTGAGAACATTTTGGAATGAATCTAGAATTACGAAAATGTATATTTTTTGAGTTTAACCGAAAGTTATTAAATTATGACAAATACTGCTAATTTTTTACCCGAATCCAAGAAAATTCGCTAATTTTGGTGACAGAGCGAACACAAAAAATCTCAGTGTGGTTTTAAAGTCATCAGTATCGAAGATTTTCTTTCCTTTTTCTCGGAACTCCGAATTTGGATTGTCAAATGATCTTACATCAATACTCAAAGCGACCGATGCCACTGAATCGACTGTATATTTTGAACATAATTCCTTAGCGTAAATTCCCTGTTTATTATCTTGATTTTTTGCAATATATTCCGATAATCGTTGGGATACTTGGACCATTTTTGGAAACATCAGTTTCATCTAAAGACAGAAGGCCAAAAAATTAGTATTTTATAAAGTAATATTTCAGAGCAAATAACTGCTTAATTACCCGTCCACTACTTAATGCTGGTCCAACTTTTGTTCTAACTTGCTTCCATTTTTCACCTTCTAAAAGGAATGGATTTTTCGTTATAAACGGATCATTTTTCTCATCCACTTGAAAGTTATTCGAATTAAATGAAGAGAAATCTTTGATCATTATGGTTCGAATTATTTCTACATCTCGAACAAAAATCCACGGTTGTCGAAGAGCGTACAAGCCAACATACTTGTAATCAGGGAACTTACTGAGGATAAAATTACAAATTTGAGTTGCAAGCTAGAGATCCTATTTTTTTTTTAATACTTACTTATAAATTTCCATATGAACCGCCTGTTGTGGCCTACGCATAAGGATTGAGTCTTTTAAATTTCCAAAGCCCGGTACAGGTGGTAAATGTGGTAAACCACGTTTTTGCCAATAATTGTAGTTCCATGTTAAATATAAGTATAAACCGTAAAGTACGATAACAATACTTATTAAAATTGTAAGCATTGTGATTTGTCAGTGAGAACTTAACAAAATACGCACTAAATTTGTTAATATTTACAAACATTTTAATCTTATTTTATATTTATATATATATTTCTGTTATCTCACAGACATTGTCTCGGTAATTAAAAAACATGAGATATTATCACGATTGCAATGGACGTCACTCTCATACGTAGTTACGGCGCTAATGACTTAACAGTTAGCTTATCAATACAAAATGCCATGTCTGATATTTCTTGTCTTAAACTGATAACGTTGTTTGTAGAATATTTGATGATTTTCCAAAAATTTTTTGACGGAATGTAGAAATCCGATTAAAAATATGATTATGATATACGTACAGTATATCTTCGGATTGAGTTAACTAGACATTAGAGGATAAATGGCAATTTTTTAAGGTTCCGTAGAAAAAACTAAAATTCGGAACTCTTATAGTCAATGTCCGTCCGTCCCACAGTGGGGCCAAATCCCAAAAACCTGGCCAGAAGTCAAAATATAAAGTTCCGGTAATTTTTAATGGTGGGTTAGGTAAGAGTCCGAAGGTCGAATTTTAGACTTTAGCGCGCCCTATCTTTTATATCTGCTACTGTAGGACAATTGAAAGGGGACTCTCAATCGAGGTAGATGCGTCGTGCAGTGAACAAATACTTCAACGCTATATTCAAGAGGACGCCAAATCTCTAAAAATCAATCGATTTCAATTTTTAACTTCCCATAGGAAGTTATTGTAATGGGTCCGATTTTACGAATCGCTAATTTTGACATATCTCCACGTTTCAAGGTCACTAGAATGCGAATCCATCGTTTTTAGCGTGATGTCTGTGTGTGCGTTAGTTAGCTCGTTCGTTCGTTAGTTCGTTCGTTCGTGAATTTTTTCTCATCTCGCATATCTCGAGAATAAATGATGATATCAACTCCAGACTAATTTCATTAGATGCATAATCAAAAAATGAAGACCGGATAAAGTTTTCAGCAAATTCGAATTAGCGGTTTGTTTTTTGTGGTAAAAAAACGGAATTAACTTTATTAAGATAACATAGATTATATGGATTTTTTACCATAACATTATTATATAATGGCCTAAGAACCTTCCTTGATTTTAAAAACGCCAGTATTTTATTACAAAATTAAAAAAAAAATAACGAAATAGGAAACTTGAAAAAATTAGTTTTTTGCCAAAATATATTTTGTCTCGCATATCTCGATGTTATCATTTGCTTAATAAGGGTGGAACCCCCACCCTTAGGTACAGAAGGTGAAGTCCCCGGTATGGTGCAAGGGGCAAAGCCTTTATCGGGGGCCCAGGGGAAGAGTGAATTATTAATTTTATGTACAGTAGTCTCTAGTCTTTAAGGACACCCAATGGGAAGTTGACAGTGTGGGTAGACCTGTCCCCCAAATTTTTAAAAGTGGAATCAGTAGCTGAAAACAAGTAGAAAATCATTATGTAACACAAATTAATAATAATATTTTATGCGATAACAATAGTCGAATCATTTGTACGAAAATTTTAAACATGTAGAGAAAAGTCTATAATTTCTTCAGACTTCTGCGACTTGACCGATCGCATGTTGTGGATGGAACTGTTATTGAATGGAAAAAATTAAAACTAGCTGCCTCTAGCTGCCTTTGTGCCATTGGTGTGAGTTTTTACAATATAAAACATAGTTTTCTAAAGTTCGTACATTAATGACGTGGAATCATTTATTTTTTCTAAACGTTAAAATTTAATTGTAAAATCTTTTTCGTGAAAGAAAAACTATTAGCAAATAACATAACATAAAACGATAATGAAAATGAAAAATTTACTTAGATAACTTAGAAAATTAATACTAAACTAAAATAAAAATATTTAAAATAAATAAAGCTGCAAAAATAAAATTAAAAGCACAGTAAGATATTTAAGCAAGCACAACTAAGCACTAAACACGAATGAAGAATATTTAAAATACCCCTGTCGCAGCATCTGCATAACATAGCGAATTTCCAAATCTTGGGCACTGGCGGATCTCATCTAAGACCTGTACCTATTTAAAATAGTTTAGCTTTCTAAGAGTAAAAGAATTTTTAAAATCGGCTCGGTAATTAGTTTTGGTATTTTTGGGGACCCAAGAACCCGTATGAATTTTGTGCAGCATAGTTGTATCCATCTAAAATAATTTAGTTCTCTAGCAGTGAGAAATTTTTTAGCAACGGTTCGATAGCTTATTACTGGCGTTTTCGGATCTGCAAGATCCCGGTGGACCTCATTAAAAAATCAGCTCGACCGTATATTCTAGGCGGACTTTATGTAATATATATATATATATATATATATATATATATATATATATATATATATATATATATATATACATATATATATATATATATATATATATATATATATATATATATATATATATATATATATACAAGGTGGTCCAGAATTATGTACCGTAATTGGTAGAGCTCGTAGTACGTTCAAAAATAATGGTACCTTTTCATGTAAACTTTTTTTCAAAACTCAATAATAAGGGAGATACAACTCTGTAAAGGGGTGAAACAAAAACCATTATTTCTTAAATATTTTCCAAACGCTTTTGAATAATGGATTGATATTTTAGGGGCACTTATTTTGCGTTAGAAGGATTAAATTTATGTCAACACATATTCCACCACTGATGACTAAGGGGTGGTTTTGGGTGGTAGGTGTGAGTTATACGTCTTTTCTTTTTTAATTTGCAATTATTTAAACAAACTCCCTGATAATATAATTCCTCAGACAATTTCACGCAAAAAAGGTATACTTGTTACATTTCGATAAATATTACCGTTTTCGAGTAATTTAAAGTAGAAGTATCTATTTCCAAATTATCCCCTAATCCTAAGTGATCGAATAATCGATACCATAAATTTAATTATCTTAATGTTCATATGCGCCCCTAGAATATGAATCCAGTAATCAAAAGCGCCTAAAAAATTTAAAAAAAAAAGAAGTCAGTTTCGTTCCACCCCTCTACATTTTACCCCTCTGCTTTATCTCCCTTATTATTAAGTTTTGGAAAAAAGTGTAGATGAAAAGGTGCCATTATTTTTGAACATACTATCAGCTCCAGCAATTACGCTACATAATTCTGGACCAGCCTGTATATATACATATATACATATATATATATATATATATATATATATATATATATATATATATATATATATATATGTATGTATATGTATATATGTATATGTATATATGTATATATATATATATATATATATATATATATATATATATATATATATATATATATATATATATATATATATATATATATATATATATTCAAAACCCGTTGTGTAGCATTCTACGCCGCATTTGCATCCACAGGACAGTTGTGGATCTCAGATAACACAACCTGTACCTATCTAAAATAGTTTACCTCGGTAATATTAAAAAAGTTTCAAAATCGGTCAGTTATTTTATTTTTGACACTTTTAGGTCCTACTGACACTGTCAGACCTTACATAACGTAATCTATATGTATCTAAAATAGCTTAGCTCCCCAACAGTGAAAAAATTTTCAAAATCTGTCGGTTAGTTTATTTTTGACACTTTTGGATCCGATGGACCCTGGCAGACTTTACATAACGTAATCTATATTTATCTAAAATAGTTTAGCTCTGTAACAGTGAAAAAATTTTCAAAATCGGTCGGTTAGTTTATTTTTACCACTTTTGGGTCCCATGGACCCTGGCGGACCCTAAATAACGTAATGTATGTCTATCTAAAATAGCTCCCCAACAGTGAAAAAATTTTCAAAATCGGTCGGTTAGTTTATTTTTGACACTTATGGATCCGATGGACCCTGGCAGACTTTACATAACGCAATCTATATTTATCTAAAATAGTTTAGCTCTGTAACAGTGAAAAAATTTTCAAAATCTGTCGATTAGTTTATTTTTGACACTTTTGGATCCGGTGGACCCTGGCAGACTTTACATAACGTAATCTATATTTATCTAAAATAGTTTAGCTCTGTAACAGTGAAAAAATTTTCAAAATCGGTCAGTTAGTTTATTTTTGACACTTTTGGGTTCTATGGACCTTGGTGGATCTTACATAACGTAATTTATATTTATCTAAAATAGTTTAGCTCTGTAACAGTGAAAAAATTTGCAAAATCGGTCAGTTAGTTTATTCTTGACACTTCTGGATCCTATGGACCCTGGCAGACCTTACATAACGGAATCTATATTTATCTAAAACAGTTTAGCTCTGTAACAGTGAAAAAATTTTCAAAATCGATCAGGCAGTTTATTTTTGACACTTTTGGGTCCTATGGACCCAGGCGGACCTTACATAACGTAATCTATTTTTATCTAAAATAGTTTAGCTCTGTAACAGTGAAAAAATTTTCAAAATCGGTCAGTTAGTTAATTTTTTACACTTTTGGGTTCTATGGACCTTGGTGGATCTTACATAACGTAATTTATATTTATCTAAAATAGTTTAGCTCTGTAACAGTGAAAAAATTTTCAAAATCGGTCAGTTAGTTTATTTTTGACACTTCTGGATCCTATGGACCCTGGCAGACCTTACATAACGGAATCTATATTTATCTAAAACAGTTTAGCTTTGTAACAGTGAAAAAATTTTAAAAATCGATCAGGCAGTTTATTTTCGACACTTTTGGGTCCTATGGACCCAGGCGGGCCTTACATAACGTAATCGATATTTATCTAAAATAGTTTAGCTCGGTAACAGTGAAAAAATTTTCAAAATCGGTCAGTTAGTTTATTTTTGACACTTTTGGGTCCTGTGGACCCTGGCGGACCTTACATAATGTATTCTAAATCTAACTAAAATAGTTTAGCTCTGTAACAGTGAAGAAATTTTTAAAATTGGTCGTTTAGTTTATTTTTTACAATTATGGGATCAGTAAATCCTGGCGAAACTCATACAAGTCTAGTACTCTAACAGTAAGAAAAGGGTTCTAAGGATCTCATATAACTTATGGCAGTCCGTTAGCTTCTTGCGGAGATCATTTAATTAATTAATTGAAATACTTTAACTTATTTAACTTACTAACTGTGAAAAAATTTTTAAAATCGATTGGTTAATTAATTTCTGGCCTTTTTAGGTCCCGAAAACCTTGACCTCACATAAGATACCTTAAATCCATTTGAAATGGTTTAATTTTTTAACATTATTAATTATTAGTGAAAAAATTTTCAAAATCGATTCAAAATATTTTTCCGTGCATACATATCTACATTGTATATATTTTGTATTTTTTTTTTCAATCTCAAATATTATCGAGTGCTTGTGAAACACTACTACGTATGACAGACTTTTGTCTGCATTTTAAACACACGTAGTATTCATATGTTCACTTATCGTTCAGCTAAACTGAAACTTTAAGCACTCGACTTCCTTGGTTAACATAACCAAAAACCACATATGTAAATTAAAAATCACAAAGTGATTGAAAAAATTATCTGGATCGGCCGGGAATCGAACCCAGGATCTCCTGGTAACTAGCCAGGTGTGCTATCCGTTACACCACCGGTCCTTTGCTCGGTAGGCGTCCGATACAGACAACATTCAACCACCTATGTGTATGTACTCTCTATAATGCGAGAAGCAGTTACAATTTTTCAATCTCAAATATTATCGAGTGCTTGTGAAACACTACTACGTATGACAGACTTTTGTCTGCATTTTAAACACACGTAGTATTCATATGTTCACTTATCGTTTAGCTAAACTGAAACTTTAAGCACTACGGAAGTCGAGTCGAAAAATTTGAGCTTTTCTTTAAATAGTTTTTTTGACTTATTTTGTTGAGAAAAAAGTTTTTTGAGTTCATAAAGTGCCATTTCGATAGGAAATTTAATTCTCTACAAAAAATCATATCATGTGTATTTACGACAAATGCATAGTTTTTGAGTTATAGTTAAAAAACGTAAGCGTCGATAAGTTTACGCCGTTCGTAAAAACGCATGCCTAAATTTAATAGCACTTTGTGAATTTATCATCTTTGGGGTACAATTGAACATATGAAGCAATAAAACACCTGTTACGAATTAGTTCCTTATTCAACTACATAGTCAATAGCCTATAACAATGATTGAGAGATACATCATATACGGATAAACTATTTAAATAATTTTTAAAAAAATTGCAAAAAAGAAAAATTGTTTCCTAGTTGACGGTCAATTCTTCTATTTTTCCTTAAATAATTATGTTAATATTAAATCTTTTGTCCTAAACAGATGAAGAAGAAAGTGTTTGAGAAAAAATGACATAATTTTGTAAAATTTTACGTATTTACAAATATCAATTACAAATATTATGTATTTACAAATACATAATTTTGTAAAATTTTAGTACCAAAATATGTACTTATTAAATTTAAATATAGGGTGGGAGTGCTAAAAGTCGGTCACTTAAATAATTAGTGAACATGCAGAATTCTGAATTTTGAATTTACGCATATTTTTGATTATCTCGTTAAGTACTTTTAACGGCTTCAGTCTCTTATCTGGCTTCACATTTCACACTTCAATAAAAAAAAAAAAAAATTGACCTTTTTCGAGACCGTAATAAATTTTATGACTTTTTTTGGTAAAAATATTTTATCCTTTTAAATTTTTCAGTATTTTTAAATTAAGTTAAAAAAAAGTTTAAGTTCAATATGGATTTATATGTGACGAAGCAAAAAATCATAGATCCTTGATATTGCTTGCATTAAAGTTGGGAATTTCAAAATGCCAATTAGATTGTGAACTTTATTTTATCGGCTGATTTTTCTGACATAGCAGTAATTTTATTAGGTAAATTTAATAATTTTAATAAATAATTTTTTCTTATTTGAAATTGAATTAACTATGATAGGTAAACTAAGTAAATAATTTATGATAATTTTTATAGCGTAATGATTTCCATAACAGTTAATAATTTAAAATAATTTTCTTTTTCATAACATACTTTGATGTTACATATGTTACGTCACAATACGTATGTCTGTAGCAACGTAACAAAATTACACGTCAGTAGTTAAGGGTTAATTATACATATAACTTTGTGTGCATGCACGGGACCTAATTTTCATACAGCATATTATTATTTTTAAAAGCCACTAAAGGTAAATGAAAAAATTACTGAAAATTATTCAACACAGAATAATTATTCCACTTACCAAAAGCGGCCTTTAAAAGACCTTGTCAAGTATGAAAATCCGCCGTGTGTTAATTTATAGAGGACAGATCACAGAAGGCAAACGAATAAGCAGGGAGGAATACAAACAGACAGACAGACTGGGTAGACTAATGGACAGACGGACAAAAAGACAGAAAACACAAACATACAAATAGGAGAAAATGGATATACAGACATTGACAGACAAAGGACTAATAGACAGACAGATGGGACCGACTGACAAACAGACAAGACCGATTAACAGACAGACAGGACTGGTAGACGGACAGACAGGATTATTATACAAGACAGACAGGATAAACAGGCAGACAGGATTTGACGGGCAGATAAAAAAGACAGCCAGACAGACAGGATAAAATTAAAATACAGACAGACGAACAAGCAAACAGGAATGACTGACAGACAGATTGTAGGATTAAACGGACAGACAGACACAGAACATACAGCCAGTTAATAGGACAGGACTGACATACAGAGAAGACACACGGTAAGACATGACAGACAGACGGGGCAAACAAACAGACAGACAACCAGGAAATTTTATTGTGGAAAAAAGTATTTTATTGCTTCTATATAATTATAAAACAATTCTTCTGAGGTAGGAATTATGCTTCTCCTCTTCAGTGAGGACAAATGTACCCTGTGACCGCGGGATGCAATTCATATGTTTTTTTACGTCCGAAATTTTCAAGTCCACACTGTAGGTAATTATTACAGACAATTGCAAATCCCTAAAAACTAAGTATATATGTATAGTTTCAGGTAATATTTTTCTGAGAATTTGAATATAGCGGAAAAATCAAATTTTAATCCAGTTATAGGACAGTAAATAATTACTACATTCATTCTTTGGGAATTAAATTAACTATATAATTACGAAAATATCAAATATTATTAATTAAATTCTGCCCCACCCCGTTTTGAAAATGTGGCTATGTAAGTAAATTGTTCAAAATTGGTTTAAAATCGCACTACAAGTTTTTCAAATTTTCAAAGGATCTCTGATTTTTTGCTGTTATTATAATTAAATAATATTGAATCCCACAGGAACATTTAATCGGGATAAGATTACACTATGTGTTAGATCAGGGTAAATAGTGTCTCTGTGTGTACTATAAATTTCATCGACTTCGATTTAGTTAGTTGGATGTGATTTAGCAGTTGATTTTGTTTCCACCAGGAACCTTCAATTGGGATAAAACTATCCTATGTATTATTATTGCTATTGCATTCACTATGAATTTCCATAATCATTTCAGCACATTTTTATAATATAACTAAGTCTCACCCGCGGCTTCACCCGTATTGAATTAAGCCCCCCCCCCTTTGTGTCTCCCCTTCTTCCTCCGGAAACCTTCAATCGGGATTAAACTATCCCAACTAAAACTATTTCAAAATTATTACTATATAGGTGTTCATAGTAAATAACGTTTGTATATTAAATTTTATCAAATTCGATTCAGTCATCCTACAAGAACCTTTAATCAGGATAAGATTAGCCTATGCGTTAATTCAGGATTAATCATGTCTGTGTACAAAATTTTATCAAATTCTGTTTAATTATTTGGACATGATTTTGGAATTTCTTTTGCATCCCCTGCGAACCTTAAATCGGGATAAAACTATTCTACGTGTTATTAAAATTCTAGCTACATATGCTCATAGTAAATAGTGTCTCTATATTTTATTTAATCGAATTCGGTTCAGTCATCCTACAGGAACCTTTAGTCGGGATAAGATTATCCTATTTGTTAACTCAGGATAAATAATGTCAGTGTACCAAATTTCATCGAATTGAGTTTTGTTTTTTGAGGTGTGTTTGAATAATTGTTTTTGTATCCCTCAAGAACTTGCAACCGGGATAAAATTTAAACATCGAACAAATTTAAACATCTAAACATCCAAACTTTCACATTTATAATATTATTTAGATATTAATTTTTAGTTAAGTTACATATAAACCGATATAGAACTTAAACTTTTTTTTAACGCAATTTAAAAATACTGAAAATTTAAAAGGATAAAATATTTTTACCAAAAAAAGTCATAAAATTTATTACGGTCTCGAAAAAGGTCAATTTTTTTTTTTTTTATTGAAGTGTGAAATGTGAAGCCAGATAAGAGACACAAACCCTTTTAACTATCACCTTTCTAACTAAAAGGAGATTAAATTTCTAAATTAATAGACAATTAAAATAATTTAATTTTTATCTTTAAAAATGTATTTCCCTTAAGTCGGCCACCTGTGCCCTAAAGCCGGCCAAAAATGTGCCTAAGATCGGCCATCTGGATTTTTCATAATATAAATGAATTACCCGATTGTAGTTTATTATGACACTAATAGGCCAGTATAAATAGTATTTGAACAACAAAAAAATTCGTTACAGCAATCTGACAGCGGGATATTGTAGAACAAGACATTATAAAAGAGGGAAAAATAAATCGAACCGGCAGCCGCTATCCGGGGTGGAATGGGGTGTGTTTTTAGGGGCTGAAAACAGTTTTTCGCTAATTCTGGCTAGACCGTGCATCCGACCAAAAAAAGTTAAATATAAAAGTTGTAAGGAATAAAAAGATCTACAACTTTTAAACTTACCATTTTTACCCTAACCTCAAAATTTTTCGAAAAAAATGCGAAAAATCGTTTTTTCGGTATTTAATTTTTTTCTTTGACAACAAAAACTTGATGAAGCTCAAGCTTTGGCATAAGATACCTCTATTTATTTCAAAGGGGCAGTAATTTTTTCGGAGGGAAATATTAAGAGGTTGTTGTAAATTTTAATTTTTTTAAAAAAAAGAACCACCTTTTAAACTGCGATTCCTTTTAAAACCACGCCTCTTACAGAGTTCTGTTTTGGCTCACTTACTCGTTGTTACGTCTACTTTCGGTAAATGGTAAAAAAAGATATACTGCAATGAAAAAAATGGCGGGAAAATTGAAAAAACCGAAAAAATTTTTTCCTGGTAATTTGCATATTTATCATTGAATAATTGTTATTAAATTAATAAAATCATTTTAATTTTTTTATGTTTATGTAAACGACGATCATTCGGAAATACATTTATTTTTAGCTTATGTAAGTAACAAAAAAGTATTTTTTGACTTCTACTATCGTCGCATATGGGATTACTATCAAACACAAGAAATGGATCAATGTACTATAACTGAAATAGTACTCAATGAAAGTTTCGTAAATACTGTTGAATTGAACGAAGAAGTACAACCCTCTGCGAAGAAAGCAAGATTAGAGAAAAATATATGAAGGAGAATGCATATAGGTAGGTACCTACTTTTTTCAATTTAGTTTTATATATTAAATTTTTTACCGCATAATATTAAATTTTTTCACCGCATTTGTGAATTTCATGTTGTTAATATTTATTAGCTAAAAACAGGAGGGATCTGCTTCAATTTTTTCATGATTTATTATTTTTTATAAATTTCTTTTTGTATATAAATACTTGCAATATAAACTTGTTCAGTGCAACATTCAAATATTGTCTTATAATTAAAAACAACTCTGCGAAACCCGTATATATCGTTGTAGATCTATTACATTACTTATTGTATGATTATATTCGGTTTAGTAAACTAACTGATTTCGAGTAAAAAACTAAAATTGTTCTTAAGTGTATATTGGTAATGTGCATTTCTTATGTTGTGTTTGATAGTAATCCCATATGCGACGATAAACTTACATACTTACATAAACTAAAAATAAATGTATTTCCGAATGATCGTCGTTTACATAAACATAAAAAAATTAACATGATTTTATTAATTTAATAACAATTATTCAATGATAAATATGCAAATTACCAGGAAAAAACTTTTTCGGTTTTTTCAATTTTCCCGCCATTTTTTCCATTGCAGTATACCTTTTTTACCATTTACCGAAAGTAGACGTAACAACGAGTAAGTGAGCCAAAACAGAACTCTGTAAGAGGCGTAGTTTTAAAAGGAATCGCAGTTAAAAATGTGGTTCTTTTTTTAAAAAGAATTAAAATTTACAACAACCTCTTAATATTTCCCTCCGAAAAAATTACTGCCCCTTTGCAATAAATAGAGGTATCTTATGCCAAAGTTTGAGCTTCATCAAGTTTTTGTTGTCAAAGAAAAAAATTAAAACCGAAAAAACGATTTTTCGCATTTTTTTCGAAAAAATTTGAGGTTAGGGTAAAAATGGTAAGTACAAAAGTTGTAGATCTTTTTATTCCCTACAACTTTTATATTTAACTTTTTTTGGTCGGATGCACGGTCTAGCCAGAATTAGCGAAAAACTGTTTTCAGCCCCTAAAAACACACCCCATTCCACCCCGGATAGCGACTGTCGGTTCGATTTATTTTTCCCTCTTTTATAATGTCTTGTTCTACAATATCCCGCTGTCAGATTGCTGTAACGAATTATTTTTTTTTTTTAATTATTTCTCCTATTAGTACTGGCCTATAAGGAAAACGTTTAAGGAAAACTATTCTAACATTATAATATATTATTAATTTAAATTTATTATATACAGAATTATAAAAGAACATTTTTAAACATTTTTTAACAAATATCAATAATTGGTAATCATGATTACAAACTACATTTAGAAAATGTAATCGGAGATTTCCGATTAAATTACATTTTTTGAATCATAATTTGTAATCGTTTTTGAATTACAAAATATATCATTTTATTACATAATTACGATTAATTTTGCCTAAGATACCTATAAATATGAATAAAACTGCAATCTAAATTAAAGCAATTTCGATAGTGAAACAGTTAGGTTAAAGAGTAAATTAAGGTAGGGTTGGCAAATAAATTGTTTATTTTGTTAATTTGAGGTCTAACAGAGCCTAAATTAATCAATTGTAATCAATTTATGATAAGTAATTCGATATCGATAATTTTTGATAACGAAAAGTAAGTTTTAATATTCACAATGCGTTTAGAATACCCACAACTTGCTTCGCTTAAGCCCCCAAAATTTCGTTATTTTTTCGCTACGACGCACCGTTTACCAGATATTTACAATCAAAAGTTTACGTTTACGCAAAATTATCGAAAGCTAATTTTTTCGAAAATATTCTATCTAAATCGATGAGACTAAATCGATGGGTTTAATAGAGCCTAAATTAACCAGTTATAACCAATCTATGATAAGTTACGCGGTATCGATAATTTTCGATAACGAAAGGTAGGTTTTGACAGTATCAATGTGTTTGCAATACCCACAACTTGCTTCGCTTAAGTTTTCAAAAATTTCGTTATTTTTTCGCTACGACGCACCGTTTACGAGATATTTACGATCCCCTGACCAAAAATGTGTTCGATCAATTTTTGGAGCGTACTGTGCTTATTTTGTGTACGTGCAAACCTTGGCCTTTGATCCCAACACGCGCTTGCCTTAATAGCGTCATCTTAAGCGAAAATTTTACTCGACCGCTAACGATAAATTTTGTCGGGGCACTGTACCAAGCGCTAGATTGTAAGCTCCAATCATGATTTTAAAACTAACTTCAGACTCCGGGGTCCAGATTTCAGACACCAGAGTCCAGATTTCAGACCGCTACTGTACTACCGAAAATTGGGTGTCGACTGTACCTCAGGGAAATTTTTATATATAATTAACCTTGAAAAACTTATTAGTTCTTAGAATTTTATCAGCTTAAAATAAGTTTAGTTTCGCTGAATGTTTATTTTAGCAGACTGTAAAAACATACTTATTTCGAATTTGAAGAAGTGTAACCTAATTTAGTACCCTCAAATGGGATGGAATTGAAAATCGGGGGTGAGATTTTTCACTAAATCAAATTTTTGAAATTGAATATAGCGTCAGAACTATAGGTTAGAATGCGATTTTCCCGACCGATAATGGAAGAAATAAGATGGCTGAAAATACCCTATACACGTCAAGTTCAGCAGTCTCATATAGTTAAAAGAATATAGTGTATTAAAAGAAGTCGTATTTTTGGGTGAAAGTGAACTTTTAAAACTTTATCTGATAAGTCAAAACCAAAACACAGTTTTTATATTTTAATAAAATACACATAATTGTTGATGATTTGTAACCATCACATGCTTGGCTGTACATAATCAGTTCAGTATTTTTTGTCATATTATTGCGTGGGGTGAGATTAATCATATACATGGGGTGAGATTGTTCAATCATTGTATTGAAAGATTAATTGCATATAGCCGTATACGATGTATCAGACCATGTTTTATACTCTTTAAAACTGTTAAAATTTATTATAAGCATCAAACAAACTTTTTTACAATAAGAATTTTTTTGAAAATTTAAAAAAAGTGGTGGTCAAACAGTTGTTTAGGGCCGTGGAAAAAATGGCGGGCCCTGGGACTAAAACCGTTTTTTAAAAAAACTTCCTCCCCAAAAAATAGGCGATCAACAAAAAAAAGCCCTTAACTTTTTTTTCTGGCCTTCTACGGAACGCTACGGTCTCCCTTCTTAAGCCCGGGCCGCGAGGCTGTAACCCCGGCTACACCACCCTCTTGTCGGGCCTACTCTTAATGAAGAAAGTGCGTTTTCAGGGCTGCGAATTCGTGTGAACAATCTCACCCCAAAACCAGTATGAGATTGTTCATGGCTTATCTGCTTCCTATAGACTATGTTTTGGCATGTAAGGTCACAATATTTTGTTGTCAAGGTCCGTATTACCATACTCTGTATATATAAACCCATTTTGTTTTGATTGTTTTTTATTTCTGTAAAATAAAGACCAAAATATGTTTTTTTTTTATCAATTCCATCCCATTTGACGGTACCTCATGAATTTTAACATATAACCTACAACGTTAGTAATTTTTTGTTTAACAAAACTTCTTAGAATTTTAACGACTTACAAAAAATCTTGCCCCTTATGGTGCACAATATTTAAGAATTTGACTACAGCACAAAACTATTTCTAGCATAATTTATAAATCAAACGAAAATTATATGAAATTTCATAGAAGGCTCATTTATACATAATCTTATTATAAACACATAAATCAATAAATTATAAAATAAATTATCAACATAAAAAATATATATAAAGTTGTGGATTGTGTGAATAAATTCAGTTCTACGGTGGCGGTAAAAAATGGCGTTTCTTGTCCTACAAGGCTATCAAGGAGCTAACAACGAATTTTATTTTAAAGAAGTTGGTATCGCTGCGGAAAATTCGTATAAAATATGACATGTAGTGTTCGAGGCACCGTTTGATTTCAACGAGTTGCCGAAGAAATATCAACGGGTTGCACGTTGGCTGTACCGAAATTGACATGGGATACCTTGGTCGTATGGTTTTATTCCGTACAATAAACTTCATACCATATTGAAACCAATATTAAAGAAGTTTGATGTCATATACGTCAAGGACAGTGAAAAGAAGAAATGGATTTCAAATTTGTTTGATAACATCCAACACCAGCCGTGGATTTTGAAGTTGCAAGAAATATTCGATGTACCGAAGATTTCTAATCTGCGAGATGAATAGTATTCAAGATGTTGTATGCTTCATTCAGATAAAATTTGTTCATTAGAAAATTGTATTCTTTTTAAAATTTTTGTATGGAAAATAAATAGATTTTATGTAATAAATAGATTTAAGCAATTTAATTTTTAAAATCGCGGACTTTCAAGAAAAATCTTTTTTGAAAGTCCGCCATTTTGTTATTTTTCGATAAAATTTCCTAATTCTGGTTCCGACCAGAATGACATATCTATAGATTAGAATCAATTAAGAATTTTTGATTTCGGAGGTCCCCAAGAGTCAAAATCACCCGAGCCATCAAGGTGTGTTTTTTCTGTGGTGCCAACGTCAAGTCATAATAATAATAATAATAAAACAAAATTTAATTTATTCAAAAAACTTTTTTTTTGTTACATTAAGATGTAAATAAAAATATATTAAAAATTCAAAACTTTTCATTTGTTCTCCCCCCCCCCCCAAAAAAAAAAAATGTTTCTAAAAATAGGCATGAAAAACAGCGCAAGTTAGCAGACTACTACCTTAAAACAAATACTATACACATGTTAAGATAATGACTTGTAGTTTAGTTGTAATTTAATTGCTTGAATAAAACTTCTAATTTTCACGGTTAGTGTGGAATGAAAAAGGCTGATTTTTACCCAACTTCCTTTTGGAGACTTTGAAAATTGTTTAAACTCGCCAAACGCTTTAAAAACAAAATTATTGTTGATGAATTGTTGACCACAAAATAATTCATAGGTCTTAAATAAATTTTCATTAAATGTGAGAAATAGCCTTTCGTACGGTTTTCGTCCTTACATATTGAGTATTGACCTTTTTTGAACTTGAATATTTTCCATAACGGTTAACTTAAAATGTAAACATTATAGTTCTTCGGTTAATACTTAAAAAACTTTATTGAGACTTTTAGCTACATAATCTGCAATGTGGCGGTAGTATTTAAAGAATTTGGCATTAGACAAAGAAAAATTTCATACTTTTTCAAGTGACTTGGGTTTGACATTGTTTATTTGATTTTCTCCTTTATGTATTAGTACATAAAGCAGGTGCCCTAAATTCAGAGAAACAGAGTCTAATAAAGATTAAATTCAGCCTGTTGTATTAAACTTACGTTTTCAAGGCTAAGGTATAGTATAGATTATTTATCCACTGTAGATTCATTCGTTGTATGCTATGATAATAGATTATGTTGAATTGTCTTTTTATTTCAACTAATATTGTATATTGTCGAGGGACGGCTGTATGGCACATTTCTGGGCATAGTAGCTTAAGGCACCTTGTAAAATTTGGCATAGTTCTTGGTAAAAACTAGTATTTACCGACCTCTGGTCCTGCTTATTTAAAAAGTTGAACAAATTTTCAAATTCCCTGTTAATTGACAATAATTTAAATACAAACATATTTCCCTTCTGAAGTCACATAACTGATCATGTCTTATCATGTCCCCTTTGTCATAAATTATTTCTACATGGCTCCTTTTAATCTGCCTAAACCTCTGCTAGCTAATTTTTGCTCTATTCTAAATATTTAAAAAAGTTTCCCATGTGCGTCCACGACAATTTTTGAAAAAATAGTATTTTACAATATAAGTTCGGTAAGTTGCGTTTACTGATCGAGAAAATGTTGCAAAAACGAGACCCGTAGGGTCGAGTTTTTGCAATTTTCGAGATCAGTAAATGCACTTAACGCATCGTGTATTGTATAATATTTTTTGCACGATCGATTTAAAATAATTACAGAATAAAAACATGTTAAATAAAAAATAAATTTCGGATAATATAGGTGAAATTTATATTTCTATGTTATGACATAGAATGCCATGAATAAATATTATAAATATTCATAACAACTAATACGAATCTCTGTAGTGACAATTGACAACTATATTTGTAAATAAAAAATTAAGTGTCAATATTTCACTGGCGTGAATATCTTTTTTGAATTTTCTATTAAAAAAATTGACGAAAATAGTTTATTAAATTATAATATTAGTGAGAATAATGAAACTGATGAAGCATTTTATTTTTAGCTGCAAATTTATTCTCGTAAAATGAAAAGAAGATTATGAAAACCACAGAAAATTTTAATGATTGAACGACCTTTTGAAATATCAATAAAATAAGAAGATTAATGCCAACAATAATAATAATAATAATGTGCAAACCTAGTGAAAATTTTCATATTAATCGATATATTTTCCCAATTGTTCAAACTGTACTTTTAATTTCAATATAAATAAATAATTACAATCATTTTTGAGCTGATTTCACTTACCACACTCCTATTCACTTACCACGCATCTATTTCACTTACCGCACTGTTATTTTTTGGTTTCCATGGATATAAAAAAACGTTCGGGAAATGTAACTTACCAGCATTGTCAACAGCATCGGTAAATGCATGAAAATACACGATCGTGCAAAAAGATATTTTACTTTATTATCCAGGTTACTATTATTGTTAATAAATGAAGCATTCTGTAATTGATGTACATACCTAACTTTTATTTCAATAGATTTATCAAAGAAAGTCTGTAGGAGAGAAGACATCAGTATTTTTTAAGGTTAACTTAATTTGGAGACGTACGTAGGGGAGGGCCGGGCAAAGTGGCCAGAGCGGGCAAAGTTGCCAGTAGGCATTATTTTGCTGTTCGGTGCTGCTATCTTACAACAATCAGGTCAGCTACATCATTAGAATGCCATTAGTGTTCTAGCGAAGTGTGGAGACTAAAACACTGTTACAACTGATTTTATAACAAAAAAATTGAATTTTACTACATCTGATCTAAATAAGTGCTAAATTCTTTATTTATTATCTTTTTATTAATATCAGGTAATGTTTATTAATTACTTCTATAAAGAAAAGTATAATTTTAGGTGTAGTTTCATGTGCCACATACATTCCTAGTTTTAGTTGTTTTCCTTTCAAAGGTGTGTTTCTGTAATGGCGTTAATGCGGGCAAAGTGGCCAAAATATGTGAACATTGCCATTAAAGAGAACTGTGAATCTACGAATAAGTTACTTTTACCTTTTAAATTTCAAATAGCTCTACCAAGAGCCTATGGTCTTTATTTACTATAGTTTTACGCACTCCGTTTATCAATTTTTATTTTTACTTTGTTTAGTGAAAAACTTGAAACTTTTTTGTGTTGAAATATTTACTAACATTATAAATAAACAATACCTCAAGCTAATAATTAAATTTTGTTACTCACACAGTCTTCCTCAGCCTTATGCTGTCAATTTCGAGCAAAGTAGCTGCGAGTGGCCACTTTGCCCAGCCTATGCGGGCAAAGTGGTCATTTTGTAACATTTTGTAAAAAAGTGTATAAAAATTAATAGGGGCCAACTTAAATATTTTCAGTTATAGTATTGCAAACTACATTAAAGCTGCATTCTACTGTCAAAATTTCAATTAATTCGTTTGATTATTAGTCACTGAAATAGTCAAAATTCCCTTAGAGTGGCCACTTTGCCCACCCTTCCCCTATATTATAAATAATAATATACATTACAAAAATTGATAAATAGAAGTCCTTAATCATGATTGTTCGATATCTCGGATAAAAATCCATGGTTGTCTTAAAGCGTACAAACCAACATATTTATATTAAAGGAATTGGCTGAAAATTAAAAAAAAATGCTTATCTAGATGCCGAATGTATCATAATGTTAAATTGTCTTCCCCTAAAACTTTTGGACATAAATCATAATAAGACTCCGGCCAAACTTTGTGTCTAAATAATCTAAAATTTTCAATAAGTTTTTATTCGTTCGTATGCACGTTTTGTGTGATAAGTTTCATCACGAAAAGAGCGAATGACATATCGTATTCACTTAGCAATACTTGATTATAAATTTCTACATGTATGGTTTGTTGTGGTCTCTTCACAAGGAATACATCTTTGATATTACCAAAACCCGATACAGGCGGTAAATGTGGTAAATTCCTTTCTTTCCAATAATTATAATTCCATTTTAAATACAAGTAAACGCTGTAAAATATCAGAACTATACTTAATATTAACGTGAGAACCATTATTTAACTAATATATGTAAGTAAAATTAAATAGATGGATCAAGTAATTCAAATGTACAAGCATTCATGTCATACATATACATACATATATAGGTAAGTATAATTCGTCTAAATTTTATATTGTCATATAACTACATCTAATTCTAAATGTAGTATTAACTACATCTAATTCTAAATGTATCAAATCATTATCAAATACGTCATTAGAGCCGTCGCATACCAATGATGTGCGACGTAATATGTGCGTAAATAGTATTAATGTGTTAACTTCGCAATTTGCTTTGAAGCAATTTACTGTCGCCTGTATAATTAATAATAATTGGCAACTATCATATGTGTTAGTATACGCATTTATTCCATCAATATTTTTATATAAAATTTTCTCAATGAGAAACAACTCGGGACAGGATTTCTCCACCACTCAATACGTTCTTCTTTATACTTCTTCTTTGAGGTTGTTGGCTTTGGCGATTTTTATTCAAATTAATAATATATTAATAATTATTTATGCAACAGGTTACAAAATGAAGGCATTTTTTTCGCGAGTCATGTGTTTGTTCAACGATGTTTCTCGAGTTGGATAGTTAAAAGAGTGGAAAAAACACCTATTTTGCGCATGTTGCATACAGCATTTTTTTTTTGTAATTCTAAATTTAAAAGAAAAATTAATGAAAAATGGAAAAATTACATTACTACATTAAAAATAAATATTTTAACATATTTATTCTAAACAGTTTTTTGATAACTATGATTTCTGTTGTAACATTACTGCAGAAATAATCTTTGATCGGAAATATCTCGTAAATGATGTGCAGTAGCAAAAAGTATCGAAAATTTTGAAAGTTTAATTAAAGTAAGTTACAGATATTGCAAACATATTACGCCTGCTAAAATGTAGTTTTCCTTATCGAAAATTATCGGTGGTAATTATTTAACGATATTAATGGTATTTTCGTTGAAATAGTATTATTTTAATACTATTTCCGTTAAAAATTGTCATGTTTTCTTTAATACACGCTATTCAAAAGTTATTCATTATCGATAATTTTCGACAACGAAAAGTAAATTTTAATTGTCACAATATGTTTGAATTATGTTATATAACTTGCTTTAGTTAAGTTTAGTTGCTACGATACACCATTTACGAAATATTTATGATCAAAAGTTTACGATAACGGAAAGTACCTATACTTTAAAAACAGTCATTATAAAAAAAATATAATTATGATGTCCTGTTATTCAGGTTAACTACTTTTCTTTAAAATATAGATTTGAAATTTGTAAACTACATACAATACTTTCTTTCCCCAAAATTTTGCAAAATGAACCCCTATATATTATTCCCAAGCCACCTATTATATTGATGCAATTTAAGCAAATTATCAATCGGTAAACAATATTTTTAAAAGAAAAATTGGGTTGATTTAAAATTTTTTAAAAGAAAAATTGGGTTGATTTAAAATTTTGCTCATATGACCAGGAATTTACGGGATACGAATTTTTCATTATACGCAAGTTTGCCATAAGTTTTTGAGAGAGTTAATAAAAGACATAATAAAAAAAAACTAATGTTGAAGGGTAAGCTCACAGTTTTACACACACTTGTACTTACCCAATTGCCTATGATCAATAAAATCATTCAAACTCGAGAAATATAATCAAACTGTGCTAAAACCTTCAGATTTATTTCGAATATGGAAAGTACGCTGTAAACCGTTATTTTTGGGTAAACAATTACTACAGATACTCTAACATTTCAAATCACGATTAAAGTTAGTTACAAATTTGGTCTCTGGTGTGCGCAATCGTACATCGCTCTGTCTTGCATATTATACAATTTTATTTTCTGTATTATACCTATTACACATTGATATAATTTTATTGACCTTGATTTAATAAATTTGAACCTAACTAATCATTACTTTTGACGAACAAGTAAGAGTGACTTGCAGCATGTTATGTTTATTGACTTAATTAGTAAATATTATTTTATAAATATTATCATTATTTACACACTTCACACCAAAATGTATGCAATATTATGTATTTTTAACACCTTTATATGTATAAATAAAGATAAAGATACCTTAATTCAATTACGGGACAAGAACAGTAAATAATATTTTATATTCTATCAAAAATATACAAACATTTTTATTTATGTAATTAAGTAATAGACCAAACACCAAGTATTTTTAAATGAAAGAAATGCCGACACAAGTTTCTTTTGTTTCTTTTTCTTTATTTTTCAATAAAATTATTAGCTTAAGTAGTTAGTTGTTATTAATAAAATATTAAGTTTTCTTGCGAGTACCACGTACCTTTTTTCGAGTACAGAGAAAGTGAACCATTACCTACCTTCATTTTTTTGAGAAGTAAATGCCTACTTTTTTTATCGAAAGTATACAAATATTCATTTAGGTAATTAATAGATCAGGCACCACGAATTTTTAAATGAAATAATTCCGACCAAAGTTGTTGTTTTTTATAAAATTGTTAACTTAGGTGTCGTTAATAAAATATGAAGATTCTTACCTTCAACAAGCACCGCGTAGTCCCCTTTGAGGAGTGAAAAGCGGTGAAAAATTACCTTCTGATTCTTAAAGAATTATACTACATTTGAAATATAACCCTTAACCGGTAAGGTGAATTTTTATAATACTCACGGTAAAGTGATGTCTGAGAGACATCAATAAATTAACATACCGCGGGCTGGTCACATAGATAGCCAAAACTGGAGACCACATGTATATGCATGTATCAAACACTCCCCTTACGCCAGCAGGGTAAAATTTGCCCCAAAACCATAAAATAATATTAGTGCAGTAAAAGCGTACTTTGACCGTGCATTTCGGGTAGGCAGCAATTTTTTTTTTGGAAGTTGTAGGGGGGTCAGTGATGAATGTAAAACCGAGTTTTCGGGATCCGCGGTGGTGTCGTTTAGCCGCCATCTTCGAAAAAAGGTCGAATTTTATTTTTTCGAATATCTCCAAAACCGTAAGTCTGACAAAAAATTTGTAAAGACCTTATTTACAGATAACTTCATTTTCTACAAAATTTGTTATAAACTTTTTTACATAACTTTAAAAACAAAAAAGTTATCAGCAAAAAACCATGAAAAATTTAGGAACGAAAACTTTTGAAGCCAGATAACTTTTCTATTTTTGACCCGACAAAAAATATGCTTCTTATCTTTTTTATAGAGTACTTTTCAAAGAAAAATTTGAGGTATTAAATTTTATCATCCGACTTCTAGTTAGGAAGTTATAGCTCTCCAAAAGTAGGTAGGTAAAAATTGTAACTAAAAAATCGTCTATTCTTAAGTGACATATTAATTTTAAAATACAATTATTTTATATTGTTTTACATTTTTGGCTAGTATGATTTTATGAAAAAATAGATATTACATATTAACCTGAAATTTAACACCTTTCCGCACCACCTGTGGCGCTTAAAGCCCCTCTCTTGTAATATTTCTTTTAACAGCTTAAATCCTCATTCATAACAAATCTCATCCATTTTAGCGAATTTCCAAAACTGGAAATTCAGCTTTTACGCCAGGTGTCATGGTGCGACCTAAGCCCGAGACCATATCAGAAATATGTTTTGAGGTCCCTAGAATACGAAAATGATATTCACTAAAATTTATATATATATATATATATATATATATATATATATATATATATATATATATATATATATATATATGTATCCGCGCGATAACTCTCGAACGAAACGTTTAATGCTTATGAAATTTTGTGTGCGAATTCGATTTTCCAAATCGTTGGATGAGTTCGTTAGCCAGACACGTCGGATGCCCAGAAGTAGGTTTTCCGGGCGTTTTTTGTCAACAAAATGAGTTTTTTGCCAGAATTAAGCAGTTTTTCAAATTTTTTTTTACACTAAGCCATTGTAAAAGGTAAAACGCATAAAAAATGTTTTTATACCGTTGCTCTAAATTACTTACTTTTCGAGAAAAACTAGGAAATATGTCGTTCTCCATTTCACTCGCACTCGCATTCTTTTTTTTTCTGTCTCATTTTTTGCGAGCTAAATTCGAAAAAAGCCGCTTTATAAGTAGCGTGTCATGATTTTTTTAATCAAATTTAACGATTCGGCTATATTCTATTTCTCTGTCAGTTAAATGTTTTTATAATGTATCTCTGTTCCATTTTTTTTTACAAAAAAAATCCCGACGATATCTGTTATGTGATATGATCAGAATTTAGATTATATTTACACCTTCCTAAAATTAATAAGAGTTTGCTTCAATCGTATAAAAATTACGTTAAATCATATTCAAACAATAATATTTTTACGTAATTTTTTATCCAATTGACAATACAGTTATGATTAGAATTGTATAATCAGAGCATTCTAATATTAAATAATTTTGCACATTCAATTTTTTTTTTTAACAAAGAAAAATTTTTTTAAATTTTGACACATTCTTTTATAAAATTTCGATTAAGATATATTAAAAAATTTTAAAGTGAATCATTTAAAAAGAGTTAAAAATAAATTAAAAAGGAAACATTTCTCTATTTTAACATATTTGTAAAGAAAATTTTACAGTTTACTTACAGTTTTTTGAAAAAATGTAATAACATTTTTACATACAATAAAGATTATATTTGAACGGTAGGAAATCCACAAATTTTTTTTTATTTCTTTAATTAATTATTAAATTTGGTTTTAGAAGAAAATCTTCGTCTAATTCGCTCCAAGCCGAAAGTATAGCCACTAATAAGGACATTCCACTGTTAAAATAAATGGAAAATATATTGAAATTTATTTAATGAAAGCCATTCATACACATTTTTAAAATATCCTTTTGAATTATATAACAAATAAAATCTGTGTAAAAAAATCTAATTGACGTGTTTTTTCTCAATTTACTAATATTAAGTAAGGCTCGTTAATTAGGGAGTGATTGTGTTAAAATTTTAATATAAAATATGGTAATTTTAACCCTCTTTAAAAGAACATTTCGATTTTAACAATAAAAAAATTTTAAAAAGTGTTTTTGTTTTTCCCGGATTACCAAAAACTGTTCATAGGCATATCTGTGACTAAAGTTGCCTCCCTTTCTTAAGAAAATAAAGTATTTTTAAAATTTTGTGCAAAAGAATAAAACACAATTAACGAAAAAAAAGTACGCGTTTCCATATTTTTAAGATTTTGTAGTACAAGAAAATCCTTATAAATTCATCATATCTGTTATTGCATTTACTAGCTTTTACGCAATTTAATAAACAAAAGTCTGAAAATGGACGTAAAATCTCACTGTTATTAATTATTATGTCTTAGTCTTTTGAAAAATTATTTTTTGAACTAAAATAAGAATAGGAGGAATATAAACTTAGGGGTAAACGACAGGAGTATATAAACTTTATTTTAGATTCTACGTTTATTTTTACAGAAAATCATCAAGTACCTATTATTTCTTTTTTGAATGTATAAATACAAAAAGTTCGAAATTATTTTATATTAGAATTTCAATTTTGGTCGACCCTACGGGTTGTCCCCATTTACTCTTTTCTCGTCTCTTTTGACCCCAATTTTTCATAGAGAAGAAATTATACGATTTTTGTTAATTTTTCAAAAACCACCGATATTTTTAAATTTTTTTGGATACTGCTGATAAAGTGACCATCTTCGCGTAAATTTTTAATATATTAAAGATTAGGTACTCATAAAATAAATACAAAAAAATACGGTGTGAAGTCGGAATGCGTACCTATTCATCCTTGTCTACGGTAGCACATTTTTTATTGACATAAATATTAGAAACGCAGGAAAAGAGACCAGGAATCAACATAGAAGTGGATTATGGTACGATATATTTTCTGAAAAAAGTGCTTAGGACCAAAGTTATAGAGTTCAAAGTGATGCACTTGATGATCTTGAAGCACTTGACTCTCGTGATGCACTTGACTTTGAAGTTGACCTTGAGGTCAATTTCCAAAGTCATTTGAAAATCATTTAATATTTTTCAAAAGGAGTAGTTTACTTTTCATCCCTAAATGGTTCAAAGTATATTCGAACGAATTTCACATGCAAGATAGAAAATAAGTGATCAAGAAGTAATTTTGAAAAATACTTGCTCAATCGCAATCGGAAAAATAATAGTTAATCATATGTTGAATTGAATTCCTAATATGATAACTATAGAGTAGCAATAAAAATTTTAAAAAATTTTGAAAATTTCTAATATAACATAAAGTTAATGTTTAACTTACAATTGGAGTGATATTAAATCTTTTCTTAACTTCTAAAATTACTTACAAAAATGTTTTCTTCTAATTTTTTCTATAAATTTGCGCCTATTTTTTCATTTCGTCAGGTTTTTATTTTTTTTATTTTAGAAAAATAACGCAACAAATCAATTTTGAAGATAGATTGAGTCAATACATGAAATTACTGCTTATAGGTACAGGATATGGTCAAAGTTCGGCAATGGCTAATCATTTTCAACTGACCTTGAAAATCGATTTCAGGGTCACTATCAAGTGCATCGCTTTAAATTCTACAAATTTGGTACTCAGCCCTTTTTTCAAAAAATATGCCGTTTCAAAAATATTTAGCTATAACTGTTTTCATCTACAGAGGTTGAATGGTGTTTTCTACCCCTAAAAAGCGTATTTAGCCGAAATAAAAAAACACGTATTTAATATTTTTCGCTGTTTAATAAGTATGTTAAGTTTCATTCAAATTGGCAAGTATTAGTTGGGTAGTGTTATTTGTCAGAATGTTTTGCCGATCTAGTTTTTTCAATATTTCTTTGCTCGTTTTCAGAATTTGTATTTTAATTTCTACGGACAAATAACTCATTCTTTTCTTCGATTTTAGTAACTTTTATTTGCTGATGTTGACCATTAATTGATCGAAACATATCAAATATTTTTCAATGATTTTTTTAGCGAATGTCGAAAATTTTGAAAATTTTTTCACCGTTAGTAAGTTAAAGTATTTGAATTCATTAAGTAATTAAATGATGTCCACAAGAACCTTACGAACTACCATAAGTTATATGAGATCCCTAGGACCCATTTTTTACTGTTAGGATAAACTTTTTACTAAAATTATTTTAGATGAATAAAGGTTATGTTGTATGATTTCCGCCAGGGTTTACTGTTCCCATTATTGTAAAAAATAAACTAACCGACCGATTTTGAAAATTTTTTCACTGTTAGAGAACTAAATTATTTTAGATGGATACAACTATGCTGCACAAAGTCCGTTCGGGTTCTTGGGTTCCAAAAATATCAAAACTAATTACCCAGCCGATTTTAAAAAATCTTTTACTCTTAGAAAGCTAAACTATTTTAAATAGGTACAGTTCTTAGATGAGATCCGCCAGTCCCCAAAATTTGGAAATTCGCTATGTTATGCAGATGCTGCGACAGGGGTATTTATTTGTTTAATAAAAACGCCCCTTTTTTTATTTAAAAGGACAATGTTTTACAAAATTAAATTATAGTAACTCGGGAGGTGCGGGTTCATTGGTGCACTGTATAGGGATGAACATTCGTAAGGTTCTCCTCCAGCCCCAGTATTCTGGATTTTCGTATCTTGCCAACCACGACTGTACTTGGTGATACACTCTGAATGTGTGCATATGAGCTGCATCTTGTGTGGGCGGGAGCGAGGCAAGATTAAATTTACTTTTAATTGTTGATTTCGCAAATCGTTTGTACCGCAATATATTGATCGATTCTTCATGCTTATCACCGCCATACAAAGCAATAAAAAACCGCTCTCCAGCAGCACTCAATAAAATTGGGTCTACTTCTTCGTTCTGAAATAATTCTACTCCTGAAGCCAGCTCTGAATTTTTTTCAAGAGTATATATAAATTTCATTTTGCCCATATTGTAGGTTGCCGATATTGTATCGCACCCAGAAAAAGCATGAATAAATAAAATGTTATTACTTACTACATCCCCATGCTTCAAGCTCGATGTAGAGTAAATTTTATCAGGCGTGTTGCCTTTTTTTGGTTTAAAGAAAAAAACATTTGATTTGTTACGCCCAAAACCAACCAGCAGTATATCTATATCTTCAGCAACGATTGTTATGGAGTCGTACAAATCACACTTCTCCAGAGCAGAATTTACAATTAGTGAATCCGCGTCTGCTTCTGCTTGCTCGATATTATAGTCCCATTCCAGCAGTTCTTTCTTTAGAAGAGTAATTAAATTTTTCTTGTTATTTTAATTTGAAAGAAATTTTTCTTGTGGGATTGTCGAAATACTATTGCTACTGCAAATTATATCTGCACAGTGTTGCTTTTTCCACCTCCGAAGACGTTCCCACGATTTGGTGCCAGCTATGTTTGGATCGTCAGAGTAACCATCAAAAACTATACCTACCGATGAACCAATATTTTCTCCAAGCTGCACGGGCGCACTAAGTGGTAAAAATTCTTTGAATAAAGAGGATTTCATGCTTTTCCGCATACCGTCCTCTGTAAACAACGATAATGGGAAAGGTGAAAGTTCGTATTTAAAGCATTCTTTTATATCGCCGATTGACTGCTTGGATATACATATTCTTTGGAAAATAAGCAAAGGATTAACTACTATTGGAGATTTATCCACTTCAATAGATCTTGAGACTGCGCTCAAAGGAAGCACTTTATTTTTTCTTTTGAAAGATAAATTACTGAAATTCTTGTCAATATTTTGAGAGATCATGGCTTTTCCAATTTCAATTGCACGGTCACAGTTAATATAAACTGGGGCAATAATGCCAGTAAAAACTGATATTAATTCCGATCTTTCCAAAAATGGGTCATAAGATGCCAACCAGTTATCCAATTTTTCAACATCTTCGTTATCTCTGATGACTCGTGTATCTCTGTGATCGACGTGTTGTTCCGAATATTCCAAGGAAACATTACAGAAATTTTCTATTTGCTCGTAGATGTCTTGCAATGATATCATTCCCAGTATCCAGGAAGCAAGCGTATTTTCAGATACTCCACGATGAGTTAACCCACCAGACGTTTTCATCATCCTCAAAAGTGTTTGTTCAATGGTTTGGTCGGACATTATTCCACTCCAGAATTTGTTTGTCCGTCTGATAGTGAATCGGCCACCAGAAGTATAGTCCTCAAATTCTTGTGAAGGCATACGTTTGTCTAGTTCTTGCATATCTTGTAGGTAGAGTTGAGCTGATTTTGCGTACAAGAAATGCTCACTAGAGTGAAATACAGGGAGCATTTTTTGAACTGAATCTAAATGAAGGGTCCAGTTACCAGATCTTTCAGCTTCAATGAATTGTTTTAAAAGCGTGATCATTTTGAAATACTGTATCCAGAGCCTGGCTGTTGGTCCTTTATGTTCTAACATTGTAACAGCATTTTCAAATTTAGTAGCTATTTCCTTAAATGCCGTGATTTCAGCTGCTTGTAAAATCTGTGTTTTATTACTTACAATACTGTCCATTAAATCTCGTTCTTCATCAGTGAAATCAATAAATTCCATAATTTTTTTTGCCAAAGACAAGTGCACCAAAATGTGACCTCGTACTGCTCTTGCGTATGCGTGGCCAGACATAATATTATTAACACAATTATCAGCATAAATTAGTTTTAGCAACTCTTCTAATCCACTACCAGACATAATGTACCCAACTGAACCAATAATAATAGTTTTATTTATTTACATACCTCACTTACCTTTCTTTACAGCGCGCAAACTCGATAACTGTATGTTTAATAATAAAAATAAGTACGTCAAATTGTTCGTTAAGAAATTTCCTATGAAAAATATAAGAAGCATTAATCTTGTCGGGTTGAAAATAGAAAAGTTATATGGCCTCAAAGTTTTCCACTCCTTAATTTTCCACAGTTTTTTGTGAATAACTTTTTTAATATCGATTTCCTGACAAAATGTTCCAAATAAAAATTGTAGAAAATAAAATTTTCTATAAAAATGGCCTTTACAAAATTTTTGTGTGCCTCACGGTTACAGAGATAATCGAAAAATTAATTTGGACCTTTTTTCGAAGATGGCGGCTAAACGGCAACACCCCCAGTCCCGAAAACTCAGTTTTATATTCACCACAGGCCCTTCTATGAATTTCAGAAAAAAAATTGCTGCCTACCCAAAATGCACGGTTCGATCGTTTTGAGCGACGCTTTTACTGTAGTATATACAAACGTTCAGTTAACAAAAACAAGCAGGAAGGAAGAAAACTGAAAGAATATATTTGTATACGACTCACAGACATCACCTTACCGGTTAAAGAATAATGTAATTTTTTTCATTTTGTAGTAGCTCGTCTTTGAGTTCCAGTAGTTAAATGTTACCTGAGAGTTAAGGAGGTGAAAATCGAAACAATATCAGTAAGAAAGCTCGTAAATAGCTCTTAATTCTATCGCAAAGTCAACCAAAAGTCATCGAAGACTTAAGAACCTTCCCCCGCCGCCAAAAAAAAAATTAGTACTTTTGCGTTATATATTTATAATTCTGCTAGGTGGGAGGGTCAGATCCAGAGGGATATTAACTTTAGAACTTTAGAAAAAATATTAGCTTAGCCGAAAATAAGTATAAAACTTTTTGTAGACAATTTTTTAAGCGTTGTATTAGGCCATTGTTCCCGTAAGATTGAAAAAAAAACCATGAAATTTTTCAGAAACTAATATTGCAGTCCTTCTTCTTTCTCAATAGTGGTAGAGCAAAGAACGTGATTCTTTAATTTTTTCATAAATTCAATTGAATAAAACAAAAGAACGGCTGGATGGATTAAATTGAAACTCTGTGCGGTTTTTGTGGATACATTGAGCTGTAGAAGGCACACTTAACATTAATGGTTTTCTCGATATTTTTAATTCAGCCCTTAATTTTCCCAAAAACACTTTTTTTCTTAATTTTTTAAGTTCGTGTAGAGTATGCAAAATTTTTTTTTCAGAAAAACAATGGCTAATCCTTTCAGAGAATTTATTCAAGTTTTTTTACTTCTGTGGGATCATTGGCTGCTAAGATATCGATGGTCAAAGATGGAATAATCCTTTCCCATTCAAAGTCCGATATCTCAGCGAGAAGTGGTCGTATAAAAGTCTAAAAAGAACCAAAATAAAGGTGAATGTACTATCCGGTCCATATAGTGGTTACATCACAATAAGTGGTTTCGAAGTTGAACTATCGTATGTAAGGTTTTTGAAAATTTTTTGAAATTCATTTTGAAAATATCGTTATTTTCGGTATCGATAAGTTTCGATAACGAAAACTATAACATCCATTGAAAAACAAACCTTATAAGAACCTTACATACGATAATCCAACTTCAGTACCACTTGTGGAAACATTATTACCCACTGCCAGTGTGTTAATAGTAAAAATAAGTGTTAGTAAACTAGTACGTAATTTAAGAGGGTGACTCACCCCCTCTCTAGTGTTGCACAAACTGAATTTTGAAATCGAAAATTTCATTTCTACGTTATTCTAATTGTCTTAAACTATTTTCCATCAAGAGGAACTTCTTGATCTACCCAAGTAGTACGACTATTCGACACAGTCACCCCCTAGTTACGTTACCCCTAGACTTAATATTAAGACATTGAGCGAAAACAGGTCGATTAGATTTTTTGACGTAGATTTCAAATCTGTAAACAAAATTTTCATATTGTTTAATTTTCACCCCCTTTTTGCAAAATTAACCCCCAAATTTTAACCCCCAACCACCCCTGTTGATGTAAATTGAACAAATTGCATATCAATAGATAGCTCTTTAAAAAAGAGCAATAACGTCAATCTAAATTTTACCCTATCTCTTACTGTTTTCGAGATATTTTAAAAATTTAATTTTTACCCCAATTTTTGAAGGGCGATTTCACCCCTTAAAACCGTTTTTCCGCCGATAATAAAAATACGTGTCTCTTAGATTTCGACGTAGAATAACATATATATTTCAGCGGCATTGAAATCGGAGGCGAACACCTGGGACCCTTTCCTTGTTAGAGATACTTGTTGTAATGTGTATTTATAATATATATATATATATATACATATATATATATATATATATATATATATATATATATATATATATTTATATATATATATATATATTCATATATATATATATATATATATATATATATATATATATATATATATATATATATATATATATATATATATATATATATATATATATTGAGAGTTGCAATTTTTATTACATCCAAATTTTTATGATAGAAATATAGAAATGGAACTGGAGAAGGTTCTTTTCGTGGATGTAATGGAAATGTAACCAACCAAAACACTATCGGTTGAAGTAGCCTCAAGTAACCTCAAAGAACAATTCAAAAATTTAACTTTTTTTACTCATTCATGTTGTAAATTATTGCATTAGATCAGTTTTATCGAAAAATTAATATATAGTCTCATTTTAAAATCTATAAGTTTGTATCAGAGCTCGAAAACCATAAGAGCTATAAAGGTTCTGACTATAGCAATCGATTGCCCCCGTCGATATCTTCAACTCATATTTGAACAATTTTTCGATTAAGTAAACGGTTTGGCTGTAATAAAAATGGCAACTCTCGAAAAACTCACACGGTATATACAGGCTTAGTCAAAACGGAAACGGTGAAAAATCTCAGCGGGAAAGTATTTTTGGGATAAATGATGGTGACAAAAGTTTCAGAAAATTGAACGGCGCATCCGATGGACTTTGACCTCAAGGTCAAGGAACAAGGTCATATAAAGATCAACTCCGTTTATTTAAATGGCAACCCTAATTTCCGACCTCGAACTTCCAAAAATGGAAAGAGCCGAAAATTCTGCATCCGAATGTGACCCTGGAGTCAGTGAGCAATGTGAAATTAAGATCAAATGCTGACTTTTACTGTAATTTTTAATTGAAGATTCTACTATAATTTTTTTAATTTTAACGTTGGGCAGTAGGTGCAGACAGGATGTAGACCTGACAGTTAGTATAGCCAGAATTTAGGCCTACGCAATAGGTACAGGTAGAATGTAGATGTGCGCAGTAAGTGAAGTAGGTAGGAATGAAGTTGAAGGAAGAATGAAATATTTCAAAATTACCCCATCAAATTGTAATTTTAAAATATTGGACTCTATAGGCTAGCTTGTTCGTCTAATATGTTGTATGGCTACAATTTTAAGTATTAACTTTGAAATATTTCATTTTTTTATTCTTCCTACAACTTCATTCCTACCTACTTCACTTACTGCGCACGTCTAGATTCTACCTGCACCTAGTGCGCACGTCTACATTCTGACTATACCTACTGCGCTGGTCTACATCCTGTCTACATTTACTATGGAACGTCAGAATTAAAAAATTACAGTAAAAATTTCAATTAAAACTTATAGTAAAAAGTAGCATGTGACCTTAATTTGACCTTGATCACTGACTTCAAGGTCAT
Organism: Brachynemurus nebulosus; assembly: GCA_035578155.1. Taxonomy (NCBI): domain Eukaryota; kingdom Metazoa; phylum Arthropoda; class Insecta; order Neuroptera; family Myrmeleontidae; genus Brachynemurus; species Brachynemurus nebulosus. The sequence continues at coordinate 51,481,214 of JAPWDM010000001.1, read as the reverse complement.
AGTCGAATACTGAATTTTCTGCTCTTTCTATTTCCGAAGTTGAAAAGGGGAGTTGCCATCTAAAAAGACGGAGTTAACCTTTATATGACCTTGATCGTTGACCTTGAGGTTAAAGTCGAGATCACCATCGGATGCGTCGTAAAAAATTGTGAAACTTTTGTCACCATCATTTATCCCGAAAATGCTTTCCCGCTGAGTTTTTTCACCGCTTCCATACTTTTGACTAACCCTGTATATATACCGTGTGAGTGGATTTAAACGAAAAATTGTCCAAATAAGAGTTGTAGATATCGACGGGGGCAACCGATTGCTATAGTCAGGAGCTTTATATTTCTTATGGTTTTCGAGCTCTGATACAAACTTATAGATTTTAAAATGAGACTATATATTAATTTTTTGATAAAACTGATCTAATGCAATAATCTACAACATAAATGAGTAAAAAAAGTTAAAATTTGAATTTTTCTTTAATTTATCAGTTAAGCGGTAAAAATATGCATATGTACGTGAGGGTACTTCAACCGATAGTGTTCTGGTGGTTACATTTCCATTACATCCAGGAAAAGAACCTTTCCCAGTACCATTTCTATCATACAAATTTGGCTGTAATAAAAATGGCAACTCTCATTAAAATTTCCACAATTAGGAAAACGGCAATCTTGTGCTGGTACAGTCTCATTCCCACGGGAAAATAGAAAAACCATTCTGAGCATGTGCACACATTACGCAAAAATTATTGTTCTATGCAAGTTCTGTATAATTATTACACTTATATACTTCTCACGTCGCGGGTACAGCTAGTCTTCAATGTTATTAAGTAACTGTAATAACATGATTTTGAACTCTGTATTAAGATACCATATAATAGCATATGAATTAGGACCCTTCACCCTTATATTTGTTATTAACTAGCATTTACTCGCGGCTTCGCACGCGTGGTTTTTGAAATTATAATATTATGTTAATACGTATAGAGTATACTTAAATCGTCTCACAATTGAGAGTTGATTTTTCTTTGGAGAAATTTCCCCAAAAAGTAGCTTGTAACTATCTCTGTTTCCCAAGCTATCTGTTTGCAAAGTTTAAAGTTGATTGGTTGAATGGTTGAGTGGTTGAGGCGTGAAAGCAAGCCAAACATACAAATAAACTCACTTTCACATTTATAATATTAGTAAGTACTAGTAAAGATATATACACTACACATTACTCACTAGTATGCATTACAATATCAAATTATATCCATGTGGAGTTTCTGACATGGTTCTTTCCGCAACTTGCCTATAGATCAAATTCAAATTATTTACCCAGTTAAGATTCAAGTGGGTAAAATTTCAGATATGAAACATTTTGCTCCTTATTAATTAATAATTACCTTTGCCGCATATAAACAAACTTACCTCTTGTTTCTGCTTCATTATATGTATATATTTTTATTTATTTATTTATTTTTTAAATAATATTTATTAAAAATTTAACTAATTTTTTATTATTACAAAAATGTGAATATTTTATAAAAATGAACATACGTTATTAAAATAGGGACCAACATACATATATAAAAATATATTAAATAACTTTTGTATTTTAACTTTTAAAATCTAGCATTTTTTCGTTTATGAAATATAAGCCAAAGTCCTCCAACTACTTTAAGCATAAATCCTGTCGGATCTTCTATTAATGGCTGTTGTGTTTTGGAATGTACGCGAATTTCAAAATTGCGAATAATTGCGACAACTCCGACTTTTATTTGTGTTAGTGCAAATCGCATCCCTAAAAGTAAATTTTCGAATTCAACTTGATAAACCAAAATCAAATTATTATTTTACTTACCGATACATTGCCGAGGTCCATCGCCAAAAGTTAAGACAGTACCTTTAACTATTTCTTGTTTACGTTCATCACTGAATCGATCCGGATCGAATTCTTCAGGGTTTGGAAAATATTTTGGATCCCTCATTATTGAATAAATTGGTATAATTATTTTTGTACCTACTTCGACGTCTATTCCTGGAATGTTATCTTTTGGCGGTGGAAATTTGTATGGAATAATACATTCTTTTCTTAAAAATGCACCAGGTGGTCGGAGTCTTAAAGTTTCTAATTGAAAATAAGAAAATAAATAAATGGAAATTTTTATAATAAACATGGTTAGCAATTTTTACCAGTTATCACACAATCCAAATATTTCATCTCTTGCATAACTGCCTCATAGGTTATTTCATCGTTATGCTTTCGTATTACGTCCTCAATCTCTTCCCGTAATTTCTGCTGGACGTCTGGATGTGCAGCTATTTCGTACAGGATAAAACTCATAGCTATTGAACTAGTCTCGAAACCGTCGGTGAAGAAGGCTATGATATGTGATGCCATATGAACTTCGTCAAAATCTAAAAAATATTTAAATTTTAAGAAATAACATTAAAAAAAGTCATAGAACAGAAAATTGGGTGGTAATCGACAAACATACTGTATTCAGTACACTTTTTCTGCAAATCAATCATATAATCCAGAAAATCATTATAAAGTAAATTATTTTTTCTTCTATGTTCAATCTGTTCCTTTATTAAATTTGTAAAAAACTGCCCAATTTTTGGAGTAACCATCCTGTAAAAATGTTAAAATGATACCTTTTGAATTTATGGTAAATTAATAAGGCACTTACCCCAATCCAAGTAAATTTGCTAATGTTGGATTAAAAGTAAACAAGATAAATTTTAGTGCGGTTAAAGGATTATCTGAATCCAAAATCTTCCGTCCCATTTCACGGAATTCGGACTTCGGATTTTCAAAAGATTTTACATCAATACTCAAAGCACATGACCCAACTGAATCAACAGTATATTTTGCACACAATTCTTTTACAAAAACGCCCTTCCCTTGATTATTTTCTGGATCATTTGCAATGAATTCCAATAAACGTTTCGATACACGAAGCATTTGGGGGAACATAAATTTTATCTAAAAATTACCACTGAATTTATAATTTATTTTGCAATTACAATAATTAGTAATTTTAATAAAGGGATTGTATGCACTTGTTTCTTTATCTCTTTACTCAGGGACCTTGTTTTCCCACATTTCCCAAAATGTTATATATACAGGAAAAAGAGACCTAGCTTCAGAGCAGTGCCTCGTTCCTTGTCACATCGCGTAGCTAAACTTTATCAAATGCAGTTATCGGGACGTTTATTAAAGATTTGAATAATTGAATTTTCAGGGCTGTCTAAGGTTTCAGATATATATATATATATATATATATATATATATATATATATATATATATATATATATATATATATATATATAATTATGGGGAAGAGGACTTCATTTTGTTATAAATTTGATAGCCAAAGGACTTATTAGTCTGTTGAAACAAAAAGTTGATATTTTCGGTACTATGAAAAAGCTACCAATAAAAAACTGCCGGAATAAGTTCAAAAGAGTTTATGGTAATTTTTGAGAAATATACCCACTGCAAGTCACCCAAAAAAAGACGTTTGGAATTTCGGCCGTAAAAGTTTTGTGTTTCAATAATTTTTTGGGAAGTTTTTTCTTTTTAAAATAATATATTAAATGATCTATAAAAATCGTGAAATTCTACTGTTTCTCCTGAACGCAAATGCATATAGTTCATGATGGATAATTACCCTCCCACTACTCATTGCTGGACCAATTTGCATCCTTACTAATTTCCATCGTTCTCCAGTTAATCCAAATGGATTTTTTGACATATATGGATCATTTTTTTCACTTATATAGACGCCGTTAGAATTGAAGTGAGAAAAATCCTTAATCAGTATCGTTTTAACTAGATCGAGATCCCGAATGAAAATGGCCGGTTGTCTCATGTTATAGTAGCCAACATATTTATAATCAGAAAATTTGCTGAAATTAAAAAAAAAATATCATATAAAAATAGGGAATTTTAGAATAAATGATCACCGTATTATATCAAAAAATTCTTTTTGTTTTATTTGGCTACATAAGTTTTTAGTGAAATCTCCTCTTCAGGCCATATTCTTAATAGTAAGTGTCTAGTTTTTATAACTCTTTTAATTTAATTTTTATATTTTAATAAATTATTGTGATTCCATTCATATTGTTCTATTTTTTTTTTTTAAAGAAATTGTAAGTAATTTATTGTTGTTCAAAAAATGTAATTTTCCTGTTTTTAAATCTTTTAATATTTTTAAGACTATGGCCTGAAGAGGAGTTTTCACTCGAATCGTACGTAGCCAAATAAAACAAAAAGAATTTTTTTAATATAATACGGTGATCATTTATTCCAAAATTTCCTATTTTAATAATCCAAAATTACCAAAACTTTCCCTATATAAATTATGTTATTATTACACGAGAGGTTTGTATTTTTTCGAATAACTTTGTGTTTGTCTAACGAAAATTTGTTGCCTAGCAATTTAACGAGAAGAACTATCAAATAACAAAAACGCGACAGCGAAGCTGAAGCGTTTTTGTTAGTTGACAGTTCTTCGAGTTAAATTGCTTTTAGGCAAGAAATTTAAGTTGTAAAAAACAGAAACTTATTCAGGAAAAATATAAAACCCGAGTGTAATACGGTAAGACAATTTAATGAATAATAGTATATTACGTAATCGAGGTTGTAAGTTGCATATTACACACGAGCGAAAGAGTTACGCAAGAGCCGCGTAGCGACAAGTGCGTAATTGCGCGAGTGTGTAATATGCCTTACAACCGAGTTACGTACTATACTTTATATACGACTAGCATGAAATTCACAATAAACCATAAAAATTTGGTACAAATCTACAAATACATTCAAATTATGTAGTATTTGAAATTTATTAAAAACAAACGTAAACATTCAGTTGCTAAATAAAATTTTTGTACAGATTCTAATATGTGTAATATGTATGTCACTGTATAATATATAATATAAGAATTAATAAAAGTGTAGTAACCTTTGGTATTTTACGTATATGTACATTGTATATAAGTGTAAAGAGCCATTTTTGGTACAGCTGGCTATATAGCAGTATGTAAAACGTACCTTACTTAGATAGTATTTTGTACAATAAACAAGCAATTTCATGGTAGTCGTAGTTAAAATAAATTAGTATAACGAAAACTATTTTTTTTTTCCGTAGTAAAAGTGAAAAAATTACAGTATTCTTATGGAACTTGATACACATGAGTTAAATTAGCATATGAAAAATTTGTAAAAGAATTATAAAATATTAGAACATTTAGAATTTCAAATACAAGTTGGATTTAGGGTAGCTGATGCTCTGCAGTGGAGGTCCTCTGCATGGCAAAGGCCTCCACAACTCAAATTATACAATCATAAAGAAAATGAGAATTTATTATCTCATCCAGTCTTAATCTTCTACAATTGAACACTTTGGGACCCTTACTGATAATTAAAACAGGTAAAATTATTGTAAAACGTTCTTGGGTTTGTTGTTCATCGTCGATTACATTCTTTTGTCTTTCTTTTTACAAAATATTTGACGAGCATAATAGTCATAATTTTTCTGAAGATTGCTGTGATAAGAAATATGCAAAGGAACGAGTATTCAACGAAACATCTACAACAACTTAAAAACCCTTTAAAATTTAAGTAATTAATCTAAACTATCTAAACAATGAAGGAGTATTGACAAAAAAACTTGCTGAACAAATTTTCTTGTGCAATATTGGTATGTTTTAATTCCTGTCATACATGTTGTATTACTTTTAAGTGAATGTATAAACACCGACAAGTAAAAACCTGAATAAAATTTATTTTGTAGTTATTGAAGATACAGCGATAATATGAATCTTGGTATTTAATACGCCCCATATTTCGCTTCCAGATGTTAAAAATTGATCGACACAGTAGGAAATTTTTTAATATTTTTTTAGTACAGTCCATTAAATATTATGAAAAAAATACGTACTTATAAATTTCTGAATGCAGATCTTGAAACGACCTTTTCATTAACACCGGCTCTTTTATATTACCAAATCCAAAGGAAACTGGTAAATGTGGTAAATTTCGTTTTTTCCAATAACTATAGTTCCATGTTACCCATAAATAAAAACAAAAAAACACCACAACAATACTTATTAAAATCGTAAACAGATCCATTGTTGTGTGTGGTATATTTACAACTACATAAATAAACTAGATGAAAATAATTATTGCCAAAATGCTTTTATTAGTATAAATTGCTTTTAAATAAGTATTATGTAAATTTTATTTATAGTTGAGAAGATCGTTAAATTAATCGTGCATGATATTTGTTTTTGTTATTATCATTGTTATGAATATCAGTGACCCCCAAACTCTTAGTATTGATAATACAGTTTTAATCATTTTGTTTTCTTTTTTTTTTAGTAATAAGATTATTTTCAACATAACCTAAACCTTGAAAATAATGTCTATGTTTTAGTATATGATGTATTACAAGTTGAAGAAGTGCTACTGTATTGACATTAAACTGGTTTGTTTATTAAGTTTGATTTATTAAGTCTTCTACTATACTAGCAAAGGATGATAAAATACCCCTGTCGCAGCATCCTGCATAACATAGCGAATTTCCATTTAGAAAAGTAGGTTTTTCTCGGAAACTAGTTGATATAGAGTAATTGTAAATAAAAAAAATCTTCTTTATGTGAATTTTCCGCCTCATTCCGCCAAATCTTTTTCACGAAAAATGTCCAAAACACCGTAAACGTTTTCACGAAATTTCTTAAAAATAAGATGTTTCGTTCTTGAGTTATCGTGCGGACACATTTATATATATGTTTACTAAGTGTCTGCATCGTGTAGAACCGGCTTTACATCCACATTATACATGTATCATAATTATGTGATCGTATGGGTAGTAACGAATTGACGTTATACATATATACACTATATCTTCTTTGACTATACATAGTGTGTCGAATATGTGCTTAGAATGTGAGTAACTTAAGACTTTAAGATTACATCACTTAAGATTACATCGCTAAGATCACATTCTAACTCACATAGTTTTTCTCGGAAACTAATTGACATAGAAAAAAAGTTTAAAGACCTTTTTTATGTAGTTTTTTCTTCTCTTTTAAATGGTGTAAAAAAATTTCGCAAAAATTTTTGAATAAGTGGAAATTTTGGCAAAAAACTAATTTTTTGCAAGAACAAAAACCATGTTCCTGGCATCCGACGTGTCTGGTTAACGAACTCGTCCAACGGTTAGGGACTTCCAATACTTTCACCAAATTTCGTAATCCTAGGACATTCCGTTCGAGAGTTATCGTGCGGACACACATATATATATAAATACATATATATATACATATATATATATATATATATATATATATATATATATATATATATATATATATATATATATAAATTTTAGTGAATATTATTTTCGGTTTCTAGGGACATCAAAACAAATTTCTGCCATAGTCCCGGGCTGAAGTCGTGTCATGACAGTGGCTGTAATAGCGTATTTCCAGTTTTGGAAATTCGCTAAAAGGCTATAGTATTGATTTGATTTGATTAATTGACCTAATTTTGGATTTAGATTAGTTGGTTAGCAAAAAGCAAGTTGTAAAAGAATACAATTTTGGTAAACACACAAATTTTAAAAGTCAAATATTATCAGTTTCTTCAGGTATTCTTCATTACATAGAAAAAAAAAATTCGTCAAGTGCGTGGTTGACACGCATTAAGTTAGGGCCCTCAGTTATATATATGGAAATTTTTTGTAAAGCGTCAGTTGGACTACAATATTGTCGTTTAACTTTTTGTCCTATATTGAATAGTTTAATCCTATTTCAAAATTTACCCCCAATTTTACCTGAACAGTCCCTCTAGTCGGTCCAATCCAGGATTTATATACATCACTAGAAAGCTCTCTAAAAACAAAGTGTTGTGTTAATACGGTACTTGACTGCATTTAAAATTTGTGTCAAATGTTAAATAATTCTATGCATTATCATTACATATTTAGTTAATATTTAAAAACATAGTTAATATGAAAAATATTATTTTAATAGTTTTATTTAATTCTAATTTTTAAAAAAATTTTTCTGTTCCAATAGTTAAAAAGCGTTTTTATTTATAAATTAAAATGAGTTAACGTTTTATATATCAAAATTGAATGTATAAGACGTTAAACATTAATTTAAAATGCAGTTGAACCATTTTTTGCCTGAACGTCTTGAGTGTCAAAATGGTACAAGTCAGAAAAAATGCTTAGAAAATTCATATGGCTTGACATTTTCAAAAAATCATATTGATACGGAAATCTGTATAATGGTCCGGGAGCTGTTTTCATCATTGATTACCACTCCTCCTTAACTTCGTGTGCGGCTTCGTTTTGACGAGTCTTCCAAGTCTTTTATCTACGAAAATTCTTATAAGTGCGGCGTTTACTTCGACGATGTTATAAACAGTTATTACCAACGTTTTACTTTTAAATTTACGTAAAAGGCAATGAAATAACAAGCCAAGTTACAGACGGCGGACACGGCGAACGACGCACCATTTTTGTCGGACAAATATATTTTCGCGTAGGTTATTTCATTATCTTTTACGTAAATTTAAAAGTAAAACGTTGGCAATAACTGTTTATAACATCGTCGAATTAACGCCTTTCGCAACTGCGTATTTAGTAAACGTCGCACTTATAAGAATTTTCGTAGATAAAAGACTTGGAAGACTCGTCAAAATGAAGCCGTACACGAAGTTACAGAGGAGTGGTAATCAATGATGAAAACACCCCCTGGCCCCCAGACTATAATATAGACCGAAATTTTTTGAAAAATAAATTATTGTTCACCAACAGATTTTACTATCACATTTAAACTTTACAATTAAATTTCTCAATATTTAAGTTTATTCACTTGTACCGCTTTTCCACTGAGGACCTCATATAATATGTTCACTGGTCTGTGGTTCAGCCATATATTTTGCGTCTTATTTGGAGCTATAGAAACCTTTCTGATTCTTATTACTATTTTATCAACTGTAAATCAGCTTACTGTTAAATAAAAAATAATAAAAATAGTTATATTAAATGTGTTTTAATTTTATTTTTCTGATTGATACTTGATTTAATTGAATATGTTGATTTTTTTTATTTAAATTGTATTTTCAGATACTTCATTTGGAGTACTTTTCTAAAAATAATTTTTTTCAATGTAATTAAATCAAATATCAATCAGAAATATGCGTATAAGAGTAAAAATGTAAAATGAAATTTGAGTGTAGTGGCATTTCAAACGCGCGGTTCTAAAATTTTGTTTTCTCTCAAACCGAGAGATGGCATCTAAATAGTCTTTCAGCTACAGAGTACAGAGATAGTGATCTTTAGTGTATTTGTCTATGGTTGAGTTTACATGTGACCATGTGCAAACTTGATACATCACTTAATAGTCAATTACAACTTACTAAGTTATAAATTCCAATAAATTAGCTTTTGAACATGCAAAATGGATAAAAAAATATATTTAATTTGCTATTAAATGTCCTCAAAGCTATTATAGGAAATTAATATTGTTCAGTATCAAATTTAAAGATATTTTGGAATTATGGGACAGTAAGAAAAAATTATTGTATCGTGTAAACTACGCTTTCAACATCAGTATAATACATATATTTGTACACAGGGACGTGGGAAATTTTTTAATGTTATTTGTTTGTTTTCTTGCCTCTGGTTGTTAAGTTAACCTTAAATTTAATAATAGTACGACTATTTGAATGTCAAACTATCTGTTTTGGTTAAAAAATTTCATTAATAGTTTTTTTTTCTGTTTTAAAAATAGCCCCACAAAAGTGAGAATATATTTTCATAGAAATGTCAATGAAGTTTTCGACACATTAATAATAATAATGCTAATAATATTCCTTTGGTCACACAAGTAAATTAATAGGGTCCCTTCGGGCCCTAAAAAACCCATTACTTATGACTTTATTTTTGTACATAGGTAAGTATTCCTTACTTATGGCGGTATTCCTATAAACGTACGTAAAATTTTAACCTTATTTCAGGATTTTTTTCTGTATCAAAATAAAATACAATTTTTTCAGTTTTTTTTATATGTTTCTATTTTCATTTTAGATTGTATGTAAAAAATTTTTCATACTCAATTTTATAATGTTTTTTCATGTTATTTGGGATCAAAGTGGACTCCTCAAAAAAAGGGGGGTGGGTGGGCAGTAGATTTCCATTTGTAATGACCTAAAACGAAAAAATTGACTATATTCTAGTTTTATAAATTTGTCTCTATCCTCCGAACTAGGATTAAATATTTATATTTATAAATAACAAAATGGCTGACATTTAAAAAATTTTCAAAATTGTGATTTTTTAATTGAAAATCGAGAAAAAATAAGTGATTTTATTATTAAAAATAAACAGTTCTAGTTTTAATGATAACGACTAGTGTGTGTAGACAATGTGCTAAATTATAGTTGGATCGGTTTACTAGAATTTCATTTCTACTGCCCACCGGTGGAAAAAATGTAGTTTCTAGGAAAACATGTTTCAAGTTTTAGTAACAAATTTTTCATAAAATATATATCATAATTACAAAAAAATTTCTTCATAAAGAATATATACTTACTAGACTTTAGACAGAATGATCCTTAACATAGTCGGAGCGTACAATATTTTGAACTGGGTTGCTATAAGTTTATTTGCTTTGGTCATAAACGAAAAAAAAAATTTTAATTTTGTTTTAATTTATTTTATAAGTATACGTCCATCTAGGTCAGAGTAGGTGTATATATTTTCCACAACACAGTACAGTTTTTGGCCCCCCTCAAAAATATTATATACTCCAGCGCTGTTAGGGACCAAAGTACTCTGTTTTCTGATACTTACAGACATCAGCTACAACTAATTCATAGAATAACCCTTCCGCTTTTTCGTAAGAATCATTTTCTTGGACCTTATACCATCAATTTGCAAGAGGAAATTATGATATGAACAGGTATATAGATCCACTAATTTAGAATTTCCTTCCACAGAAATGAAATATTTTTGTTCGGTAATAAAGCCGTTACTAGCAGTAAAGCCTAGTTTTCATTAGTAGAGTTAGTAGGAAAGTATACTAGCATACTATTTAGCCAAATTATGTTACTCTACCAATTCTGGTAGAGTAGCTGTCCACACAGGAATTTAAAGAATTACAGTAGAGTAGTCAGATTGTATTCAATTTAACTGACAATAATGAACCGTCACCGTTTGGCTCTGAGGAGGTGTTTGAAAAATATTGCTGGTATTTCGCTGCAGAAGTGACTAGCTACTGAAGAAGGAACTAAAGTAATGAAAGTATGGATTAGAGATTTGATCAAGGGAAGGCATAGCCATGTGGAAGTGGTCTTCTTTTGAAGGAATTTGCTGAAAAGGATATACAGGGTCGGCAAGAGAAATAAAAAACCGCCGAGCACAGCAAAAAATTTTCAAAATTTTTTTCTACAAAAATACGGTTGAAGAGCAAAAAAAATGTTTTTTTCATTTCGTCAGGGTCCCTAACAAAGTATCTGGGACCCCTTTTTTGATCCAGACCCCCGAGCAACTGCCCCACCTGACCTCCCTCACGCCAGCTCGGAAGATAAAAAAGAGTATAAATTGTGTTCATTCATTTTTATCACAACAAAACAAAATAGCTGAATTTCCAATCTGGAAATTGGCTAAAAACAAGACAAACATGTGGAGTATCCTCATATATAGTGCACTTGATTATACCCAACCTGTTTTCATTAGAATAGTTATGGTAGAGTAGAGTAGAAATCAGTGGTGGGGGAATGCAAGTGGTAGAGTTCCTATCCCACCGTGCAATCTTATGGTCTATCTACACTGGCAATTTTTACTCTACCAAGTCGCTCTCTGAGAGCACTTGCGTGCTGTGTACACGTTACCATAGAGCACTTGCTGCAAGTTTTGGCTTTCTCTGCAAGTACTCTATGCTTGCACGGACTTGCTAGTGTACACGTACGACTTGGTAGAGTGACTTGCGAGAAGTCAGATTTGAAATTTTTTCTGCAATTTTTTAGGTAAATATGTATTTATTTATGGACATAGGAAATAATACAATAGACAAAGTAATAAACCAATAAAAATAGACAAAAGGAGATATTTGGGTTTACATAAAACACTTGCAATAAAGAATATTTGGTGTCAGGACATCGCCAATAAGTACGTTCATAAAACGACTTGCAAAAAATATCAAAATTTAGTGAATTGGCAGTTGCCTATATGAATTGAGTAGAAAAACTTGCACAAGTTGATTCTAAACAGATTAGAAAAGTTCTTGCAATTTTTAACACACATACATATTTTATGTACATGTATACAACTGTTTTGTGAGAGTATGTATTGTGTACCTACAAATAATACCTTTTTATTTTTTTTTTTCAATATATTTACAGTAGCATCATAAAATATAAATGGAGATATATTTATTGTGAGGAGTAATTCTCAGTTTGAAAAATAATAATAACAAATTCATAAATATTTTTTATTTTTTTATTCAATGCTTGTGCAACAACAGTCCAAAAAAAAGTAAATAGTGATAAATTTATTTTGAGAAAATTTATGATTATATGAAAAGTTTGTTTTTACTTGGTTTCAAACAAAATTTTTTGGAAAAACTGGGCTATTGCTTTCGATCAATTCAAATACAATCATAATTTGAACTGATTAATTGAAATTTAGTATGGCGGATACTAATCATATTAACACTTTCAGTCCCACGGCTTCGGCATCCGAAACCAAACAAAACATCCCCAGAGGCCGACCGCGATCAATGATTAATTGATTAGTTGGTTACGTATTATGTTTGCGATGTTTACCATCATTCATCACACGGATGTGTTCCTACTCACATAATATGTACATAAATACATACCAACACAAACTACTCTTTTGGTTTCTATGCTTTCTATGTATAAAAAATTTGAAGATAAACAAAAAATACATAAAAAATATAATTTATGTTTTTAAATAAAATTGATTTGAATGTCAGTGCATATGTAGTATGTACGTATGTTTACAGTTTTACACATACATGTTGAACTGTGTTGAATCTATTCAGTGTTTGAATTATTTTATCTATTTATTTTTTTTTCTTTTTTAAATATTGCCGGCTTCCGGGGAAGTTTACTATGAGAGTGCTCGGGCCTCATAGTGTTAATTAACCTTTAACATTACATTTCAGCCGAAATTTCATAAATACTACCTATATCAGCAGTTTTCAAAATTTTTTAACTGCCTACATGCGTAAACTTTTTCCCTCAGAAATGTTTTAAAATTACCTAAGTATAAACTTTAAAATACTCCTGTCGCAGCAGCCTGCATAACATAGCGAATTTCCGTTTATAAAAATTAGTTTTTCTCGGAAAGTAGTTGACACAGAATAATAGTTTAAAGCTTTTTTGTGGTATTTTGTCTCCCCATTTCAATGATCGTGACAGTGGCTGTAATAGCTGAATTCCATTCTGAAAATTCGCTAAAACTACGTGCGCTCCACTTTGGAAAACATTGGCCTAAATTAGATTTAACAGATTTAACATAAAAATTACAACGAAGTGTTGAGGTGAGTACATGTACAAAAACACGGCTCTGGGAGAACTAAACATTATTTGTGAATAAAAAAAAAATATATGTACATCGAGAAAGTGCGCAAGTACTATCTACCGAAAACTTGCAGATAGTATGAAGTATGTTTATACGTGATCGCAAGTTCTTTCATAGAGTAACTTGCGAGAGTAACTTGCGAAAGAAAACTTGCAGAAAGTGTAAAACATGTGTACACGTCTGTGCAAGTAGTGTCTGCAAAAACTTCCGCAAGTGACTTGCCAGTGTAGAATGACCATTACTCTACTCTACCATAATTAAGTACTCTACTCTACCGATAATGTTTACACTGGTAGAGTTAGGAGGATAGTACTTGCCCAAATTACTCTACTTCTAACTCTACCAAGGAAAACTAGGCTTAAGGTCTATATATATATATATATATATATATATATATATATATATATATATATATATATATATATATATATATATATATATATTACTTTACGGTCCGGGTTCACAGTATTTCTAAATAGCCGAAACAACCGTAAAGGTTGATCGCGATTAGTAATTACATATATGGGCAATTTCACCGCAACCAGTTATTGACTTGCTACAAACACTCTCTCTATGTGTTGGTTTTTATTAAGATTTATAGATGAATAACATAACACTTAAAAATATAATTTTATAATTATCATTTATTTATTTATTTGTAATTGTATTGAAATGCGTACATGTAATTGTAACAAAAGTATTTAATTGTGTGTGTGTTTTTTTTTTTTATATATATATATTTTTATCATTATCGGTAGGGGTTGGAAAAATGGTTCATAGAAACCATTTAAAATAGAAAATGGAAAATGGTTTCCAAAAATGCATTTAAGATACAAAATGAAAAATAGATTTGCCGAACATATTTAAAATACAAAATGGAAAATGGATTATAAAATGCAATAAAGTGGATTATAAAATGCAATGTTTTTTTTTTTGCTTTGAATTTATAATATACAGTAGACTCTCGTTAATTCAAACCTGCGATAATTCGAAACTCTCTGTAGTTCAAAAGTATCACGAGTTCCCTACAAAATCTCTTTATATTTCGAACTAAAACAATACATTTTTATAAACTTGGTAATTCGAACGACAAAATCATTGTTACGTAACAAAACGACGCGTTAATTCGAACTCATCGGCGTCAAACACTCGACAATTCAAAGTTGCAGAGAGAAAGATTGTAAGTACATTTTGAGACAAGTTCAAGTTCATTCGTATTCGTTCAAGTATGAAAAATCTGCACAAGAAATTTGCTCACACTGAAACTTTCAAACTATAAAAGTTACTATACTATAAATTTATTTCTTGAAATATTGTTAGGCACTCAAAAATATTGTAAAATTTAATTTTGCCTTGACGTATTCCGATCTTGACTACGCTACGACTGCGACTTCTAAATTATGAAAATCATCTACTCGAAATACCAAAAAATTTCTTATCGACATGTCTTAAAGATAATAGTCACAAAAGTTTGACGTGAGAGAACTGCAGCTTTACATTTAACTTAAACTGCATCAGAGAACTGCAGCTCTTACATCAACCCACATTTAAACTGCATGCAATTCAAGTTCTATAATTAATATGAGACATAAGTGTCATACGTATACACATAAATTTGAGTATACATACATTTTTATTTTAAATGTAAAATGGATTTAAATTTTCAATTTAAATACAAAATGGAAAATGGTTTGACCTAACTTATTTAAAATTGAAAATGCAAAATTTTTAATACATATTTAAAATGAAATGATTTTAAATAGTTCCCAGCCCTGATTATCAGTCGGTTTGTCTGTCATTATTTTATTAAAAATGTGTACGTTCTATGTTTACACATGTTAGATACCTACTTTCGTGAATTCATTTATATATAAACATTTCTTTAAAATTCATTAAAAAAAATAGCCGGCCCCTGGGGAAGTTTACTGTGAAAGTGTGCAAATCGTATCGTGTTAATTAAAAATAAAACATACATACCGTCTTCAAATCAAAACAAATTTAAAAAAAATATTAGTGATAAAATTTTTGATAATAATAATTGTGTTATAAAAATAATAATATATGTCGTGCCAACAATAAGAAAGAAAGTCATCGTCTGCCGTAATAAATTTAATTATTATCAAATTATTGATAGCTTTATTATTATTACTGTTATTGATCCCTCACGTGCGTAATGGATAGTTTGAAGTTACGCACACGTTTGGAGCTCAAAATTATCTTTATTTATTTAATTAATAATATTATTAATTCCTTTTTATCAATAAAATTTTAAGTAATTCAACTAATTTTTTTTTTACTGATAAGTATTTATAAATAAAATCATCTGTTATAGCAAATATAACAAATAATTAAATAATTCAAAAATTCAAAATTTCCAAAAATTTATCATAAATAAAATTTTTTTAATTGATTACCTTTTACAAATTTAAAAGAACTTATCTATAAGAGTTTTATTAAATTACATAATAATGTTATTTAATTACTTAGAAACAATTTTCACATACGACTTAAACTTTATACATCTCATGTCGTTCTCGAAATTAAGATGAATCTAATAATAATAAAATCCATCCAGCCATTTGGAAGATACAACGGATTAAAGAATCTTACATATTGATATACAAAACACGTACATATTTGGGAAAAACATAAGTTTCGTTGGAGGTCGCATTATGTAGTGGAGTAAATAATGAAAAAATTTAGATATCATAAGAATGACTCGCAGACGAAACAAGAATTTTATTCTGACCCAAAGATCATACAAAAGGTTTCGCACCCTTGGTTTAGGTCATAATAGATACATAGATAGAAATTTATTATAAATCTTTCATCATCTTACTTTGATCCTTCTCTTGTCATATTATATAACTTATGTAAAAAAAAACGCCGTGAGCAGCGGAGCCCCATCACGGAAGTCGAATTTTTCCTTTCATCTTCGGTATTGAATGTCTACAAGCGAAATGTAATTGAAAGTCCACAAGCGATTTGCCATTTTGATGGTTTCAAAACTGATGATGAGTGTCCGGTTGATCGGGGCTTTAAAAAAAGGTTTTAAGTTTTTAAGGGCTGAATCTCAGTAGGGGAGAGCGGGCTATGCCGTACACTTAAGGGAGAGCTGTTATTGTTCATCTAATATCGAGTATAAAATTATAAGAAAATTAGCAATATATAATTTGGACAATTGGCTACTGATTTCACACAAAGAAATTTGAATTATTCCACTGTTTACATATTTAAATTAAATTACAAAAAAGTGTCTCTGTACGAAATAGCCCCGGGGGTCGGAACTATTCCGTACAGTAGGAGGGGCTATACCGTACAGTAAAAAAATCATCTTGTTAAGGAAGTAAATAAGAGTAATGCAATAAATTATTGTAAAAAAATCATCTTGTTAAGGAAGTAAATAAGAGTAATGCAATAAATTATTGTAGAAAACACATTTTATTATTTATTGTCGACTCAACTAAGAAACAACATAACGTAACTTGTATTATCGGTATATTTAGTTCAGCTTATAAAAGTATAAAAAGTGTTAGGTTAACTTTTATCAAAAAAAGTGATAAATTTTAGAGAACGAAAGTATTTTATTTAAAGTTTATACGTTTAAACAAAAATCACAAGTAAAATTATTTGCAAACTCGGCAGACTTTATTGTATTTCCTGCATCAACTACAATTTATTAATGTTACCATATTAAACCATTTGGGGCTAAGTCGTACACTCCTGTACGGTTTAGCCCCATCCTGTACCTTGTGGGAGTTTCATAACCTAACCTCAAATTCCGTCGCCTAACTAGTCTTCACTAGTGATCAAGAGAGGGCTTAAGAAAAGTAATTTCTCATGATCTTATCGCTATTAGCTCATAAGTAAAGGTTCTCCACCCAACTCTTATTTGGCAGTGCCCCAAAATTATAAGAGAAATAATAAAAACAAGTTTTTTCACCGTCATATTGGCATTTATACGCACAGCGGAACGAACCCAATCCTGTAATTTTCCGCGGTCAGGCGCTAGGTTGCGACAACGATTGGACTTGTCTAGCTTGAAATCTAGACACGAAAAATGAGTGTACGGTTTAGCCTCGCTGTACGGTATAGCCCCGCTCTCCCCTAAATTTCAATTTTATACCGATAGCAGTTAGCAGGAAAAAAGCCAACACAATTCGTACGAAAGCATTCCTACCCATGCTTATCCGCCAATTGTCTTTGTGTTTTATTTTTAAGTATTAAAAAGGGACCTTAAATAGTAGACTAGAAGGCCTTTATGAAGGTATTTTTTCTTTCCAAAAACATCCAAAATTTCTATTTTATAAATAATAAAAATTCAAAATTCCTAATTTATAAATAAACAGTGACTTTAATAACATTTTCAAATTACTTAATATATATGTATTTCATTTGTTAAAAAATTTTATTCACTTTTTTTAAAATTTTTTAAAATTACTATTCGCCTACTTGTATTTACAATAAAAGTAATGCATTTAAAACACATTTAACAATAGCATTCAATTCCGATGTAAAAATGGAAGAAGTGGGGGGAAAGGTAATGTGGACTCCCTAAAAGGTACTAGCTGGATACTAACTGAATACACGTACAAAATTTCAGCCCTCGAGGTTTCCTTAGAGAGTCTCTAGGCGTGTTAGAAAACAAGCAAAAAAATTAAGGAAATATTGGCGTAAAAATCGTGGGGGTAAGGGTTAAAAGTTGAAACCCCCAAAAAACAGTGTCTGGCTATTGGCTTAACCTGTACACAAAATTTCAGCCCTCTAGGTTTATTTGGGGAGATTTTGACCCGAACGAAACTGTTAAAAAACAAGAAAAATCATGTTCTTTTGAGTATAAAAATGGTGGCGGTAGGGTTTGAAAGTCGAGACCCCCAAAAGGCACCCCCTTGATACTAACTAAATCCGAATACAAAATTTCAGCCCTCTAGGTTTATTTGGGTGACCTGTGCGAGTGGTACAAACTTCGAAAACGTCGAAAATGCATGAAATTGTAGCTTAAAAATGAGGGGGGTGGGGGTAAAATATTAAAACTTCCAAAAAGCACAACCTAGGTACAAACTTTATCAACACACCAAATTTCAACCCTCTACGTTAATTCTGGGGGGCTGGGGGCTTGTTAGATCCAGCGAAGATCGTTTTTCCCCCCTCTACTCCCACCAAATCATCCTAGGAAGCTGAATTTTGGATATGTTGTAGATAATTGACCGAAACATTATTTAAAACCGGTTTGGAAAAGTATTATTGCTTTTCCGCCCCCCACCACCCCCTTAAAGGTCGGGTCAGAAAAAAAATTTGCCAAAAATTTGACCCCACTTTGATAGTATGAGGTGCCTCGAAAATGAGCCCCATTTACCAAATTTCATCTCTTAATTTCCATAGGGGGGCCCTACACAAATTAAAAGGTGGCGGGAATATATATATATATATATATATATATATATATATATATATATATATATATATATATATATATATATATATATATATATATATATATCAGACATTTTTTTTCTACATATTCGTGTTCTACAGGTCCGAAAACGGATAGCGCCCCTACTCTCGCCTCTCGCAGCTCTTATCGTATAGACTGTATAAGTCTAATTTTTCGGAGAAAATTCGACTAAAAAATATAAAGCTCTTAGTTTACAAATACATATTAAAATTGCAACTCATCTTGTTATTATTATAAAATATATAAAAGTTATTGTTTATTCTGATAACCCGTTGTAGCTTTGTTTATGATAATTTTTCTCATTCTCATTGCTCAAACGAGTTAATAAAAATTATCTATGATAATTTGTATGGAAAAATTGAATCTATTACAATTTATTTTTTGACGTAGTTCTGACGTAAGGCTGACAATTAGAGTACTGATTTTATTTAGTTACTGATGTAAGTGTAACCACAAACTAACAATCAAGCTGCTGGGATTTATGGACACGAAATTAATATACAGTTTAAAAAAAAAAAACGCCGTGAGCAGCGGGGCCCCAACGCGGAAGTCGAATTTTTCCCTTCGTCTTCGGTATTGAATGTCTACAAGCCAAATGTGATTGAAAGTCTACAAGCGATTTGTCATTTTGTTGGTTTTTTTGAAAACTGATGACGAATGCCCGGCTGATCGGGGTTTTAAAATAAGGTTTTAAGTTTTTAAGGGCTGAATCACAGTAAATTTCAAATTTGTGCCGATAGCAGTTAGCAGGAAAAAGCCAACACAATTCGTACGAGGGTATTCCTACCCATGTTTATCCGTCAATTTCCTTTGTGTTTTATATATTAAAACAGAACCTTAAATAGTAAACTGGAAGGCCTTTATGAAGATATTTATTCTTTCCAAAAAAATCCAAAATTTCTATTTATAAATAAGAAACGCCATGAGCAGCGGGGCCCCATCACGGAAGTCGAATTTTTCCCTTCATCTTCGGTATCTTCAAGACATCTAAATGTGATTGAAAATCGACAAGTGATTTGTCATTTTGGTGGTTTCAAAACTGTTGATAAGTATGCGTCTGATCGGGGCTTTAAAAAAGGGTTTAAGTTTTTATGGGGCTGAATCTCAGTAAAGAGGACCGCAAGTTTCGCCTATTTGGCAGGCCTTGAAATCTAACTTCAAATGTATGCTAAATGATAGTTTATGACGAGACATTAATCTCCTGAAAACTTCAGCATTCGGTTCTCGAGATATTGAGGGTCAAATTTGTCAATTTCGCATGGATTCACAATTCATTACATTCAGAAGATAACACAAGTCAACATTTGATATACGGAGTATCTCTAGATCTCACTAGGGTACCCTAGGGTTTTTGTGGTCGCTGATTTCGAATTCGGGATCGGTTGACCTCTATCATGTCAGGTACAAGGTCATTTGAAGGTCAAATGACGAATAATTGATTTAAAAATTCTGAAAAAATTCAGGTAGAGGTTATTAGTGAGGTCATTACCCAGTAATTTCTCATATCGGGATATGGGAGCTTAGAATAGAACCTCTACCTTACCAACCCTGTCTAGACTCGAAATCAGCGACGAGTTTAATATAATAATTAAACAAATCAAAAGCATATTTTAATATTAAATCCAAAAACACATAAATAAAATGCCCCCCATATTTTAAAATATGTCCTACGGCTTTCAAAATGTCAAGTTGTAAAAAAACAGTGTATTTCTCATATTTAGAAACATACGTAACAGCAGTTTGAAATGCTTCAATAAGTTTGCATTTTTTCTTTAAAATAACTATTTTGTAAAAATAATAGTTTTAAAAAGATGATAAGTATTGATGATAAGATTACATGATGCCTATTTATTTTCAGTTAGTTAGACATTTTTAAATTTATTATTAAGTACTTAATTTTCTATTTTAGCCTTCAAATATGAAAGCTAATAATATAAAAAATATTTAAAAAGCAACTTTTATAATTTATTTTTAAGAAGCCTAGATGGTGTTATGTAAATACGTATGCACAAAACAAACATCATATATTCATATGCATTTTATGTATGTATGTACTGTAGTGTAAAAAAATTAAAAAATATAAAAAATATTAAAAGAAAAGAGCAATGAGGTTTTATGGGAAGGGCTTCGCTACTTGAATTAAAAATAATAAGGCTATGGGGGTTTTCGGCTACTTAAATTGCTAATGTCAAATGAGAAAATCAAAGGGGTTCCTAATAGGGGCCCATGGCCATTAGAAACTCGTGCGCTAGTGGAAATTTGGTGCCTGTCCAGAGGTAAAGAGTGGGTCACATCCCCGTACCAAAATGTGTCTGAAAATACTTTGAAAAAGAGAAATAAGGAAACAAAGTTATTAAACATGATTTTCAAATTATAACAAAATTTATTACAAGTTCTAAAGCTTTGTGGATTTACAAATAACGCGCGTAAAACCTAAATTCAGATACAAAGTTGTCGTCCACAGTCATCTATTACAATATTGCGTTTAGCGGAGCAAGTTTTACGGTAATATATTTTGAAATATAATAATTTTACTTTGAATGAAATATTTTGTTAAGTTCAAATTTCGTGGAAAGTTTCGTGGAAATTAGTTAAAATGGGTTTGGGCTAGACGGACACACTTTGATTTTCCAAGTTATCACTAACGGTTTTTCAGGAATCAAATAATTTTAAATACGTGTAACTTGTAAACAACGATCGATAATCGAATTCTTCAAATTGTGCTGAATTATTATATTCAAGGTCTGTAAGTTTCATGCCTAAAACGTAAAATTTAGTTTCAAATTTAATAAAAATCCAAATAGAAGTGACGGGAAATTCAAATTTTGGCATTATTAGATTTTGTTGGTTGTGCCGGATTATGCTAAATGAGCATAACATTCTATCCCAAAATCCCAAATAACAAAATTTCCTCAGGCTAATGCACTGAGGAATACAGACTGATTTTTAAAAATTTGTAAGGGTTTTTCAAGAATACAACGCACAACGCGGCATAAACATTGTATAATGCAATAAAATTAAAAAAAAACTTCAAACTTCAAAATGTGCGGGGCAAGCCAAAAATTTGTTTTTGATTTTTTTCGAAGTTCTTAATTATTTTAGGTTGCCGTTTGCGGAAAAATGCGGCACAAACGTGGCATAAAGCAGCACAATTAAAAAAAAATTAAATTTAAAAAGTCCAGTGCTGCCAAAAAAAATTTTATTTGATGTTTTTTCCTAAACGCTTCTAATTTTGAGCTGCTGTTTGCGGCTCAAATTGGCACAAACGTAGCACAATATAGCACAATTAAAAAAAAAATAAAAATTTCACAAAGTGCGCGGCTAACTTCACACACATGATGTTATCGGGCAATATTTAAAGCAAACAATTATTTTTAGTGTGCAAAATTCAGAAATTTACACGTCCAAGTTTCCTGAAATTATTTTAGAAATCTTAGTTAATGTTGTTCGGTATAAGATCAACAAATTTTTGTTTTACAAGGCCTGTGGCAGTAGTATTTCGCTCCAATTTAACCATTAGTGTATTAACCACACTGATAGCTTCATTTGAGCTTAAATTTCGGATTTCCAACTTATTATACAACATAGCTGCAGGATGTTTTGAATAATTTATTTCAATACAAGCTAATTGATTAACAAAGGATAAAGGAGTTCTTGGAATTTTTTTGAAATGTGTTTTGTCTACTTTAAAATTAACTGTTAAATTCAAATATTTCAACAATCAAATTTAAATTTGAAAAGTAACTGATTTTAAAGTTTTCTTTTTTTTTTAAATTAATTGTTGAAGTATAAAAAGTAAGTGTTAATTTAATTATTTTGGTAAAATTGTGAAAATATGTAACTAATTTGCACTAAAAAGGAAAATATTCTAAGTTTAAAAATAAAAAGAAGTGTTTACCAGGGTTTAGTTAGCTGCTCCACAACATGTGACTGGCACCCACGTCCAGAAACTCCCGAACTATCAACCTTCATTCATTTCTCAATACCTGAAAGTTAACAATGAAAATCAGAATCCGTTCTTCAGGTGGCTCTAACTCAATAACTATTTGAAATATGCACTTAAAATTTTAGTATGTTTGGTCCCCTGAATGTGCTAATGAGCATTTTAATAATAACAAATAAATGGATATCAATTTCATAATATATTTAATTTTGAATAAAATCTCTCTCTTGAAGCCGGCTTGCACAACAGGCGGGTTGAAGGTCAACCACCCTACACATCATCTAAATACCTTCCTTTTTTTTTAATAAAAGCACAAGTGAGTTGTGTCACGGTTTGTACAAAATTGTAATTTATTGATTTTCGTAAAATATCTGACATCAGCTATAATTAAAGAAAAAGCCGTGAGCAGCGGGGCTCCATCAAGGAAGTCGAATTTTTCCCTTCATCTTCGGTATTCAATATCTACAAGCGAAATGTGATTGAAAGTCTACCAGCGATTTGTCATTCTGGTGGTTTCAAAACTGATGATGAATGTCCGGCTGATCGGGGCTTTAAAAAAATGTTTTAAATTTTTAAGGGCTGAATCTCAGTAAATTTGAATTTTGTGCTGATAGCAGTTAGCAGGAAAAAAGCCAACACAATTCGTACGAGGGCATTCCTACCCATGCTTATCCGCCAATTGCCTTTGTGTTTTAATTTGAATATTAAAAAAGGACCTTAAATAGTAAACTGGAAGGCTTTTATGAAAATATTTTTAATTCCAAAAAAATCCAAAATTTCTATTTTATAAATAATAGTATATTGTGCCATAAGTGCGGAAAATTGCCGATTGCCCACGAAAGCGAAGTTGAGCGCACGAACGTAGTGAGTGCACTTATTCGCTTGAGTGTGCAATCGACAATCCCGCACGAGCTGCACATACTATTTTTTATTACGAATTTCACATATTTTTTTCTATTATTATTACTATTTTTGACATTTTTATTATTTTTTAAAATAATATTTTTGAGTGTCCGTCTTTTTTTTCTGAATTAAATATTGTTTAAATTACTTTGTTGGTGGTTTCTATAGAAATAATTATAAAATATTTATTAAATGAAAAAACAAGAGGCGGCTTTGCGTGTTTTGATTAAATTTTGTATGTTTTATTGTCAATTTGCGTGCGGAAAGTTTACTTTCCACACGCAAAAAAGTATGTCGAAAGAGTGCAGTGGGCAAACAGCTATTTTGCGTACAGAAATAGAGTAATAAAAAAAATTACATCAGTGACATTTTTTAAATTACTTACATATAATATGTGTTGCATTTACATAAATTAAGTGATGTACATATTTCGTTCGTTTTCTAAATTTAGTCTGCCTACTGTATTGTTATCGATATAAATCAAAGGGCATAGCCGGGTAAGATAGGGAAAACGGCCCTTGACGCAAAATTGATTGTTTTTATAGGAAATAATACTTCTTAGCCCCAGATACATTCCTGCCAGATTTCAACCCTCTAAGGCTAATAGTTTCTGAATACACAAGCAGACAAAAATTTTCAAAAAAATTTTTTTTTTTACGAAATTACTGCGCCGATTTAATTAAGTTTAATATATATTGTGTACGCACTTTAGGCAAAGTTATAAAAAAAAAAATTAACGTTATATCCCTTTATTATACTAATTTTTTTAAATTTTTAAATTTTACTAAATTTTTTTTTGGCACTTACGCGCTAGCGACACCCCACCATTTTTTGTTAAATAATATGTCTCTTAGTACTCTATAACATATATTTTTATGAAAAAATTTTAGTTGGTAGAACATAGTAATATTTCAATACAAGTGCATACCATGTTAGGTACCCTTATCTACCCTATTTCTAAAATAATACAATTACATACGTTCATAACTGCGATAAACTAGTTTAAATTTACTCAAGTCCAACATTTTCTGCCGTTTGTCTTTTTTTATTAATAAAACAAAATGGATATTGATTTCTCTTTTGTTAGAGTTGTTTTCTTTGTACGACGTCAAGTGAAACTTTATTAGCTCATACACCACGTATTACGACGTCAACAATTTCATAGAAAGTTTTTTAGCTAACCTAACTTAACCTATACACAAAATTTCAGCCCTCTAGATTTATTTGGAGAGATTTTAACCCGAACGAAACTGTTAAAAAACAAGAAAAATCATGTTCTTTTTGGTATCAAAATGGTGGGGGTAAGGGTTAAAAGTTGAGACCCCCAAAAGACACCCTTTTGGTCCCAACTCAATCCGAATACAAAATTTCAGCTCTCTAGGTTTATTTTGGTTACCTATGCGAGTAGTACAAACTTCGAAAACGTCGAAAAAGCATGAAGTTGTAGCTTAAAAATGGTGGTGGTGGGGGTAAAATATTAAAACCTCAAAAAAGCACAACCTAGGTACGAACTTTATCAACACACCAAATTTCAACCCTCTACGTTAATTCTAGGGGGCCGTGGACGTGTTAGATCCGCCAAAATCTTTTTTCCCTCCTCTACTCCCTCCAAATCATCCTAGGAAGCTGAGTTTAGGATATGTTGTAGACAGTTGACCGGAAAATTATTTCCAACCGGTTTGGAAAAGTTTTATTTTTTTGTTGCCTCCCACCACCCCCTTAAAACTTGGGTCGGATCCAGAAATTGCCAATAATTTGACCCAACTTTGATAGTATTGTTCCGCATCGGAATGAGCTCGACTTACCAAATTTCAGCTCTAAACTTCCATAGGGGGGCCCTACATATATTAACAGCCAGCGGGAATATATATATATATATATATATATATATATATATATATATATATATATATATTCCCTTCCATAGAGGAGCTATTAAAAGCTAACGGGAATATATATATATATATATATATATATATATATATATATATATATATATATATATACAGAATTGTGTTTGACGGGTCCGAAAACGGATAGCACCCCTACTCTCACCTCTCGCCGTTCTTATCATATAGGCTGTATTAGTCTAATTTTTTCAAGGAACAATTTGACTAATAAAAATAAAACAATACAAAACGTGTGGTGTACCAGTACCCGTCAATAAAAAATTAACGATGTTCCAGTATCCGTCAGAGGAGAGACGGAAATCCGTCATTTTTTAGAATATGATTAATTTTAAACAACTGTGCTATATAATTAAAATACTTAAGGATAAAGCTTTATTAAAAAAAAAATTTTTGATTCTGTTATTTCCTTTCTACAATTCCTACAGAAATATTGCTTAGATTGGCATTGAGCTGATTCTTTTAGAATTCTCTTTAACTTTAGCACAACCATCCGTGATGTTAATTTTTTTGAAGCGTTATACATAATATCCATAAATGCTGTTTTTGTACATTCTTTTTTATTGGAATTAATAACATTATGTATTAAATTTTGTCCTTTCTGTACAATTACATGGTTACTAGTCGGGCTCCAAAAGATATTGATCCATCATAATTCCATCAGACGCTCTGTATCTTTCAAAATTTCTATAAATTCTTTTTCTAAAAATATTCTTCAATTTCCTTAACCCAGTTTTTGATATTTTACGCTAGCGAAGCCCTTTATCTTTTTAAATTTTGTGATAATCGCTTAGATAACTCCGGATATCTATTGCAAAAAGACAAGAATCATTTTCAACCAGGTCGACCATGAGTAAATGAACTTTCTCAAGTTTTGGATTAGTAGTTGGCTACTGTCTAGCATTTAAGAATCACAGCTTCATTCAAATGTATCATCCACTTTATTATGTTCTCATCTTCTTTGTTGGTTAAGATAATTGTGGAGGCACTTTTTGCATAATATGGGCTACTTTCCTTTTAATTTATCTGACAATATATTCTGACAATTATCTGTGATATACGAAATTGTATGACTACGAAAGAAATCAGCATTTTTTTAACGAATAGCAAATCAAAAGCATTTATTTAATCTTTATTACTGTATTTTATATTGAAATTTACCTACAAAAAAGACGGTACCAAAAACCGTTACTATAGGGTACCAGTATCCGACATTAATTTACAAGGACTACTAAAATTTAATTGTTACAGAAAATAATGACGGGTACTGGTCAGCAGCTTTATCGTATTGTTGTGAATGTAATCCAGATTTTAAAATTTTAGTGTAAAAACATATGAAAAAATTAATATATCCTTATATATCCTTTTTTTAAAATACAATTTGTTACCCCAATAACCGTCACTATGACGGTTGCTGGAAAATGCCTGTATTTTATATACCAGTAGCCCCCATCACAAATAATAAATTTCTGTTAGGTTTTCTGATCTAAAAACTATTTTTTAACAAAATCTAATTCATAATAAACCTCAAAAAACAAAAAAATATAACTAATTATTCGTTAAGCCAAAATTACAGTAAAATTAAATTAGTGCTAAAACTTAAGAGTTTTTGTGAATATATGCAAATTTTAGAAACACTAACTTTCAAATGAGTCGTTATTATATCTAATGCTAACTGAATGCTATCATAAATGGAATAACGGTTTGGTATACTTTCCAGAATGTGTAGCAGGAAACACAAGAAATATATGCTTGCTTAATATCTGAATATTTATCATTTTACTGAAACTTGACGGCTATTGAGTCAATGACGGCTACTGGTGCTCTTACCTTATATGAAATACTATAACACATTTTTTGTTAAGGGCGACCTCTTGTGATATTTTAAAAAAATCGATTTTCTTTTTCGATATTTTGATAGTGTATACCTTTAAAAATAACATTAAAATTTCAAGTGTATATCTGAAATAATTTTTGAGTCACAGCCATCTGAAGAA